>CM032178.1:5399594-5555934 GCA_018908115.1 Anopheles rivulorum
CCTGTGCCGGTGCCGGATTTCTACAGTACAACGTGCATTTCATAAACTCCCGGGCAAAGCTAAGGATTGCAAATAATTAAAAACGAAAACGCCCCGAAATAACCACTTCTGCCACTTCTTATTTCGCTCACTGTTTTACGGCGCAAACCGACTTTATTGCGATTCTGCCGAGCATAAGCTTTCACTGGTCTGGTCACCGTTTTGTACAATCACCTGCCATTGCCATTGCCAGCATCCGTCAGCTCGCTTTGTTTTGCTTTATTTTCGACGGTTTTTCGTATATGTTTCTCTTTGCTTTATTTTATTGTACTACGTTTATTGGCGCTTTACAACGTCACGACACTCACTGCGCCTTTCCAGCCGACGGAAAGGATGCTTTCTTTCTGCATTGCGCGCGGAATGAAACGAAAGTCTGCTGCAATAGTAAAACAAAAATATGTTACATTTAGTAAACACCACCAAGCCTTCGATCAATTATTTTGGAGCATAATTCACTGCGTTTGATGAAAATTTAATTTAATTTATCACACACACACACACAGATTTTCTTCACTGCGAAACAATGCACACCGGGCACAATAGAATCGCTAGCTTGCTAAGTATGAAAGCACTTGCAGAAAATTAGCGGTAGCAATTGACAAACATCAATCAAACCCGTAACCACTAGCACAAGCCTTTCATAAACCGATATTAACTTCCTGCTAATAAGTTCAATTTTCCACCTGATCTACGCCCAACGAGAAGTGTGCAGCGAAGCGACAAATACCGATTGTGTGTATCGCCCCAACAGGCACACCAGTCGCTTTGCACTGTGTCTTTACCGTTCGGCACCTTCTAACGTATTAAACCGTCTTCGGACGGTGATCGCGCGGTACCGGAGACGATCAGCCCAACCAGCGTGAGCGATGGTGGTGACGATGATGATGAACCAACACAGCGCAGATGAGAAGGATGAGAGAAGGAAGAAGAAGGAGAAGGAACAACAACATAACAAAAAAGCAAATCTCGTCATGGAATGCTTTCGGCGCGCAATGATAAACAGAGCACCGTGGGTTCACTTTTCCGTTTCTTTTGTTCTGCATTTACGCGTGAGACCTGTGAGATCGCTCCGCACGCGGCTTCTCACTCGTCTTCACTGGCTCACGCTCACGGATGCTGCCAATTGTACGCTCACAGCTCATCTCACCGCGGTTGGTGAGACGTTTTTTTCATCTCGCTCTCATATATCCCGCACGCACACTTCGAATGTCAATGTGATGAGTGAACTGTTTAATGGGTTTTGTTTTCTTCACCATTAATTTGTATTCTCTTCTCTCGCCAGTTTCACGCCGGTCTTTGTTGAAATGGTTTGTCTTCTTTCTTTCTTTCTTTCTTATCTCAAACACTTTTTCTTTCACCAAAACATTACATGTCAACAAATGCTCCGAGAAAGCCTAACGCCGTTGCGTCGAAACAGTATTCCTTTTTTTTTCTTCTTTTCAATTAAAAATGTTCTCACAGCCACCGACATGTTTTCCCATCGCTTCGGGAAGTTAGCTAACGATCGCAACAAAATGCGATAGAAACGCACCAACACCAACTGTAGCCGGTAGTTCCCAAACGGCAACCCGCAGCTTTTCCTTCGGGACAAAGCTCCAAAGCGTTCCCGGAGAAGGTACTGCTGATGTGTGTGTGTTTTTTGTGTTTGTTATTTTGTTTTGTTTTACTGCTCCAACTGTTTTCTCCTCACCTTTGACATCGGTGAGGAGCATCGTCTTTTGTTAGGTAGGTACGATCATGACGGGCGGTGAATTATTGCCGATCTTTCTCCGTGCTCGACCGAACGATCGAACAGATGACGATAATGATGATCGTGATGGGTTTGTGATGGTGTTACACATCATCAGATCGTCTTACTAATTGCGCTAGAGGCTCCTTCTTTAACCTATCGCACACACTCACACAAAACACATCCACAATTCTGACACCTTCAGCCCGTGCTTTCTTCGCTCAGCAACTCAAAAACCCACCGCGTTCACTTTCGACTGTTCGCAAAATACTGACGCAAACGCCTCCCAAAGACACACACGCGAGATGGATTCGCGCGATCTTGACGGATGCTGCGTTCGTACTCTGCTCTCTACAAACCTCAATGTACAACGCGTGGTCAAAATAATGTTGCTCACGCGCCTCCAATCCCACCCTATGCCGTCAGGGTTGCTTTCTCTCCCGGCAACTCGCTGCAAATTTGTTCCTTTCTGTGGCTCCCAAAAAAAAACGAAGTTAACTGAGCAACTCTTTCTCCCGTAGATTCGCGTTTTTTAGCACTACGTTTAGCTCGTTCGATCCCGCCTCGTGCGCTGTCTTTTTCTCTTTTGCGTTCACCTTTTTTTCCTTCATCCCCTGCCGGTGATCGGACCCGTTTGACCGCAAACGAAAACGAAAGCTCCCCAGCATCATCAGCAGGGGGTAGATCGTGCAATTTCCCCTTCGAGGTGAAGCGTTATTTTTTTATTCGCATCTCACACTCACCTCGTTTAACTGAAGGGTTGCTCACTCGCAGCATAGTGAGAGGAGACGGATATTTTTTCTCTTCGGAGTAAAACTTGAACAACTGTCATCTAAAAGCACCCCCATTTCGTCGAAAAGGCGCGTGCTGTTGACCAGCGCTGGTGAACGCGCCAATTTAAGCCGGCGCAAACGTACAAAGCTTCGGAATTTAGAGCGATACACCTAATGAAGGGTTCCAAAATAATAATCACCCGTCGGTAAAGCTCCCGGGAATGTGTCCACTTTCCTGTTGAAGCGGTGATCACTTCTTTCTACTCCAGTCTGTACCAACAGGATTTACTTGAAAGGAGAAAAAGAGAGCAGCAGAACAAAAGAAAGATAAAACCATTGACATACTCGGGCACTCTAAATGGTAGATTGTGTTTTGGGAAGGCATGTTGGCTGCAGAAGAAACGAGATGAAAGGAAAACTGGGAGACTCAGCTGATAGAATAAGGAGGTCAGACTATGACTAATCACATCGGTTTAAAGGAATCCAAAGAATTCTCACTGGGAGTCGCATAGTTTGTTGTAGTTTTCTACATTTGTTTTACATTCTTTCTCTGCACAAATTTCATAACTCGTTACAAAGCGTGTTGAACCCGATTACTAGCTTTCCATTTCTTTAAACGTGGGAATTGCGTCATTTTGGACAACAATTTTCCGAATTTTCAATAATTATCCCCTCCCGTGCCAGGTTGAAGAGTGCGTTCATTTGATTCATCGAGACTCAATCATTTGCTCACGTACACGCAATTCGTCTGTGAGAATGGTTCACGTCCGGTTTGAGTTGCAAACTTTCCTCCACAGCTGAGAAAAAAAGTGAAATGAAAAGAGACGGAACAGTGGTATGACTGCGTTTTTACATTCATTTTTCCCTCGTTTTCGGCAATCGGCATGTAGGTAAATATCGTTCACGAGGAAGGGAAGCTGTTTACTTTCGTGTACACCGCTCGGAACCGGTCTCGTTCGCCGTTGTCATACTGGTCAGCCAACCAGTCCCGGGCGGCATACAGCTCTCCGGTGAGAAGATTGCTTATGGGGGCTTGCCATCACTTCACGAGAAACCGATTATAAATTCGTACGCCAAATCATTGCCATTACGTTTCTAGGGCACAGAAACGCTTTGGGATTTGTCAAACGAAAACAAGAGTTTGCGGTAGGGATACTGAGGCTTTCTCGAATCTTAATCTTAATTTTCTTATTCGCCAGAGATAGCCATTCATCATGAATATCACAGACAGGTTTTTTATGTAGAGAAGGGTTTGCAAGTAGGAGGGAAAAGGATTGGAGACAAGATTGGCCAACGGTAAAGATCGCACACATGTTGTGCCGCTACGTACAGGTACACCACCTGACCGGATAAATTAGCATAATCAAACAAGCTTGTCCGGCGTGTTCCGAATGTAGCGATGGGCTGTTATGAATATTGATTCCAAATTAGTTATCGCTTTTAATCGCTTTCTCATCGCGCCTTACCAATGGCTTCTCACCAGATGATCTCACAAGCTCGTAAGTCATCCGATGGTTCACTTTCCATATCGTCGGCTTCGTTTCGAGCTGGAGTCTATTCCCCTGGATCCCCGTTTCCTAGATTGCGATGGGAAACCTCAAAGTGTTATTGAGTTGTCACTGACCTCAATTAAATTTTCGGAACTCGTTGGTAAGGAAATTGGAAAAGATATTTAGATTCTAACGAAGTTTCCCCGACTTCTTCAAAAAAAAGTTTCTTTCGATACGGTTGACAAACCAAACAACCCTTGACATGTTCGTTTCATCACATCAGATCGTAAACGAGTCAAGAAGACATAAGAAAAAATCAGTAAACATCTTCCCAAATAATACCCAATGCCCAAAAGTTTCAAGAGCACCTTTAGGGCTTATCGGCCCAAGAATTCGTAACTCAATTTTACACCGTTTTGGTAGCAAATGGTACACATTTTCGGATGTGTACCTTCACCAAAACTTGGTATAGTGTGGTATAGAATGTTTCCTTTCGGTTGCTTAGAATATACTGAAATAAGGTATTACATGCTCCAATTTCTCTGATTGGAAATGAATAAGAAGAAAGAACTCCGCTTGTATATTTGCAATACCTTAGGGATTTGTTATCCTTCTAACTTAGCAAAGATCTACCTTAGACCCATAGAACCCAACAAAAGGGTTTCAATTAGCCTTGGAATCTTGATGTCTATTTAACTTTTTTAAATGTTCTATAAACAATGTTTTCATACATTTGGTAGATTTTTCTGTGGTTCTATATTGAATTATGTGAAGCATAAAGCTTTTTGCGAAACAAAACCTGTTTTGTTGGCCGAGCTCCAGTGGTTTTTCTTCAGCAATAACGATTCAGAGTTTCAGTTTACGTTCATTCTTCCGGAAATGCTGGGAAAAGCTATAAATGTGCACTTTGTGCCATTACAAAGTAAAAGGTTCTGTAATCCGTTCTGGACCGTTTGCCTATTTTTTCCAAGAAAATCATTCAAATTTTGATTACAAAATTGTTGCTAAAAGCTTTTACCTAGAGAGAAAATGGTTTAATTATACATCTACCGTAGCACGAATGATATCCATTCTGCTTAACCAGTGTGTTGTTCTGGTTTGGTAAATTCATGCAAATGGATTGGGAAGAGTTTAGCATTATGATCGATTACTACATACGAACAATCAAGCGATTGTACTTTGGCCTAGGGCAACCTACCGTAAACATTCAACCCATTGTTCGGAAATTATCCTCTAATTAATGGATGGTTTTGGGGCGTTTATTACAACCATCTCGGCATGCACAGCCCTCTATGCGATGTTGAAATCGAAAAATAATTATTCCACACGCTACCAACCAAAATGAACGCTTGAGAAGATAAGTTAACAAAGGTTCATAATTACACGTCCAGCTGCAGATACGTACCTGAAATCCTTTTTTCATCAAGGAAATTTCGAGTAGAAATTAAAGCCATTCCCTGTATGCCGCTTTAAGAAAAAACCTTATTTAAAATCAGGTGAATGCTAGTACGTCTCTTTTCCTTTTTTAACCGTTTGATCCCACCGATCGTTTCATGTAAGATCCTTTTGGGCATAGTGTGGTGTTATTCCTTCATCCTGTTTACGTTATTTTCCTGCCCAAAATTATCGTTGGGACAATTAAAATCCATCAACTTCGTGAGGCATTTTGTGTACGTTCCGTAGTTTTGAATATTTTCAAATGCTTCTCTAGGAAATGGAATCTAATCGAAGAAGTACAAGTGACTGATGTTGACCATGCACTGTATCCGTTGCTCGACATTCCGTATTTCACCCTTTCCGTCTTTGCCCTCAGCCCACTCATATCGAATTCGTTAATTCATTTCACATGTTTTCGAGTAATAATCATAACGATCGGTCGCCATCTCCGAGAGCCGAGGCTTCGCACCCGGCTATTCGAGTGTACTTGTGACTTTCCTCACCGGGTTTCGATATTTTCTCGAGCATACACAATCGCCTGTTCAATCGTCGCCCGCCTCGGAGCCGGCAGTTCCATCAATCTTTCACCCGATTGCTATCCCCTTGTCCTGCGGTCCATGGCCATGTCCAAACGTGGCGATGATTGCCGTCTGTAATAGAATTGAAGCGCGAGATTCGTTGAGGAAGGAAAAAAACGATGGCCTGTGGGTGCGAGATACGCCGCATAGAGGAAGGCCCATCGAGGAGAAGCGGCTTAGAAAAGTCATTAAGAACCCATTCTTGTTCACTACCGCTGGGACACACACCTGAGGGCATGACTCCTTCCTGGCACTTCCTGGCGGCTCGATTCGTTCTGATTTCGATTTGATTTATTCTTCACACGGAGACGCACACTCTCTCACACACACACACAAAGACCTGCTCGGGCAGGTAGAAGAAGTGGGTCGAATATGGTCGGAACCAGTCTCTCAAGAGACGTCATCAGGAGTAACGTAGAGTCACAGACAATCGAACTGGACTGCGACCGCGTTTGTTCATTCTTCTTGTCTGGCGTCTCCCTAACCTTCGTAAAGCTTTTAAAGGCCTCCGAAACGTACTCACTTGTCGGACTTCGAGCATTAACCAAAAAAACAACACAAAATAGGAAGCACATTCCAGGTATGGGCACGGTATTGCATTAGCGCAAGGATTTGACCTCATCATCGCTTCAAAAACCATACAAAAATTTTGATTGATGCCAGCCGGCTACCACAAACCGAAGTAACCATCGCTCTGCATACCACCGACAAGGATGCGTGTGCGTTCTGGCGCAGGGACGAAAAAATGAAACGAACTGGTATTATTATCGCGGTGTTCAAAATTTTTAAAAGGCTGCGTCACGGTTGGATGCTGACTTCAATTACGTGACGTTCTTTTGGGCCCAAGCAGTGTAGGAAACCAACAGCTTCGGTTCTTTTCGTCCAGAATTCTGGAGAATTCCTGTGGTTTCCTTAATTTCCTTCTATAGAATTCTTGATGAATCGTGTTGAAAAGAATCACAACGCATCACAGCGAAAATCTCGAAAGCTTTCTATAATTTCTCTATTTTAGTTACCGTTCGTCACGAAAAGCGTTGAGTGTGAGGTGCGAGATTACTGGTTCCATGGTCAGGGCACATTTTCTGGACCATTCTGGAAGCGCGATGGAAATGCTCCATCCACTCCACTAATGGACATTGGGAAATGAGCACGAAGGTTTAATTATAACTTTTAATAAGTTTATTTTTCCAGTGGATTTTCCATTTATTTATTCCCATCACTTTAACTCGCACCGTCGAGCTACGAATATCGATTTCTGAGATTGGACGGATGTAACTAGAATCGATATTGTGGCGGTGTCACGGCACGAGTTGATACTTTGTTTCGTGGAAATAAGAAGCGTTCTTCCGGTTTCGTGTGGTGGTCAAGTTCTGAGCATTAAGTGGCAAGATACATCAGGATCCTATCGAATAGGATAGTAATCGGATTACAATTTTTAATGGACATTTCTTTGTGTGTAACGATGCTGTACCTATCTGTGTCGTTGATTAACATATCTTGACAGCATCGGTCACAACACAAAAAGAAACACACATTCAAACTGGTACACGTACATAGATGTTTGATTTAAGCACAAACCGCTTGCACCGTTTCCTTTACATTAAGCAATTTAAACGAGATCACGATCGTTAGCAACGTCACATGGAATGACACGGCGAATGCTCGTGCATGATGCAGCCGCCATACGGCGTGGTATCGTTTCGCTATCATTACTGCACTCGAGGCAGCTTGAACTTATTTTAGCTTTTTGCCCGCCTCATGCAACCATCGATCGATACACTAATGAAGCTGCTTAACCACTAGATCAACTGGCGAACGATGCGAAATAAAAGCGAGACACAAGTAAAACAAGACTTGTTTATGGTGCAAGAAGAAAAGATAAAAAAGCGCACCTCCCCATACAACCATTCATTGGCTCATGTTACGACGGTGTTCCCTCTGCTAACGGAAGTGGTTTACAGTGGAAGGAGTGCTTTGCATGATGGGAACCAGTTTAACACCCACCCTAAAGCTGCTCGATCCGATCTCAATGTGCCTTCCGCTATCGATTAGTTTATGCTCGATTTGACACCTTCGCTGCGCGTGGATAAAAGGTGGTTTGCTTGAAGGAAGCTCGTTTGATGGTAATGTGGAAATGATTTTGAATTTAAAGTACACTAAAGCAAACAACAGTATCATTCGGTTAAAGAAAGAGAGGTAATAACACAATAATGCTTTTAAATCACTTTGGCTTGTAGATAAAATAAAATATATTACACGTATCTGTACACCGCGAAACTTGCCGGCGCATAAAATAATGTCATTTGTACCGATCTTTGGTGCATTGAGTGTAAATCGCAGCATGAGCCCGGATTTGCATCGGAATCGCTAATGAGCAAACCACGAACCACCAGCAGAGCAGGTACCAGCAAACGGGCGCTCGTCAGATCGAACCATCCAACGGCCAAGGAAATGGGAAATGAAATTTTCCTCAAGCAGCACAACAAGATCAGATCACATCAGCCACTGTGATTGGATTCGCGTGCACTTGCGTGCTGCGGTATGCCCTTCCCGCTTGCTATCGACTCGTTTCGTTTAGATCCGTTTTTAGCAGTCAAACGAACGAACGAGTTTTGGCACACCTCGTTCAGGAAAGTGACATAGGAAGGAGGACAGATGCAGTGGCCCGATACAATCCGGTACATTCGGTGCATCGTATCGTATCGCGCTATCAGTCGTCTTCGAAATGGAAACATTATCAGCGAGCTGGCTGGTCTAATGCCATGATGCAGTTCATTGACTGGATGGAGAAGCCACCAAGCAATGGAAGAAAAAAGTTCAACGAAAAAAAAATCATCACACAAACACGATACAGCCCCAGCCGCGTGTGATCGCATTATCGCGCGTGTTATATGTGCAGCTCGCTTTGATAATATTTGCCCTCGCCCACTTTGGGCGTGTGTGTGTGCTTGTATGATGCTGCTGTTTGCTTTCATTTTCACCCGGTCGCTCTCGCGCGGATGCATTCTTCGACCGTTTCGCTTCTCGCGCCCTTTCACCGGCGAAGGTGGCGAAAATGATGAGATCTCAGTTGACGTAGTTATGCTGCCCATGCCTTCCCAACAGCACCAGCAGCGGTCCCAAACCTAGTGTCAAAGCTTCGCTTGGGCTGGAAAGTGCCTCACGCGCGGCAATGTGATTTAGATGTGAGAATTTTCTAACGATCCGTACAATTTTTCACCCACAATGCTGGCTGCTCGTCTTTCATACCCGACCTCTGCACCGCAACGGGTTCAAACCTCTGGTGTTTTCTCTTCAACGAGACTTGGGCTTGGTGGGTTTGCTTCACTCTTCACCTGCGTTATGTGAGACCCGCGATGCCGAGCGGTACTGAGCGAAACAGGATGATTTCTCTGAGTTGAGAGTTTTATACTTACTAGACATTTTTCACCATTATTTTAACGATATTGTTGCATTCAACGGTTGGCAGAGCGTTCGTTTCACACCGGCAAACAGTGCTTGATCGTACCGTGCAGGGCTCTAATTTGCGATGATCGTCGAGTTTCACTTAGCCTAATTGTCATGTTCATTATTTACTTTGGAAGTTAATTTTACCTCATAATTGGTGGGGTTTTTTTCCATTGATTTGCATAGGTTTTCTTTTTTTTATCCGTTTGATTTAATTTACCAATTTATTATCTCTTTTTTTTTCGAATCAAATTTTTCTTCAAAGTTACAATAGAGAGTAATGTTATGTTGTCCGCTCGTCCCAAAAATCCTTCAAATTATTATGCAATTAAACAATACAACCAATTTCTCCAAACTCCGATTCAGTGTGCTGAACAAAATTGAACGATCTTCTTGACCCGTGTCGAACCCGAGAACACGCAACGATTCTCCGATTTTAATTCTCGCACAACCATCCACCGGGTGGAATTTACGAGCAAAAATAAGCTCCACACAGAATCGACCTTTGTGTGCTGGTCGTTTGGATAAATCAAACAATCCTGCCTTCGCCTACAATCAACGATTGCCCGATGTCACATTTGAGATAACGCGATTCGGGAATGAAACCGTACGAGCAGAACATTCCAATTTCGAATCGCCGGTCGAACGGATGGAACGGGTTTATTGAATCGGTTGCAACGGGTTCCAACATTCGGGTGCCATTCGATGTCGGTTCGGAGGACCTTGGCCAGCTTAATTCTCCCATAAGTCATAAAAAACGTGGGGGCAGCTTCCAAGGGGCGGTTTGAAGCATAGCCAGCACAATGCATCGAACCATCGTCTGCAGGAATTAAGATAGCGAGAACGCTTCTCTTTTTACGGTGTTACAGCACCGTACTGCGGGAGGACTTGAGAACATGAAAAAAGCAACAGAAGCGTTCGTTAGACTAAATGCGTGTTGCCGTTGCCCGTTTAGCATTCGGGAGTGCAACGAACGGTGTCCAATAAAAAACGCGATCCCGCAGTGGAATGTAGCGTTCAATTCCGGATTCTTGTAAGTAGTCGCTCGAACAACCGTTCGGCAGATGTTCGATCACGGGTATTAGCGGAATCTTCACGCGGAACAGGTTCATGTACGGCACTTTTCCTTTTATTATGACCAGCCAGCGAAAGTGGACTGACTGATCGGATATTAATGGCGAGAAATTAGGGAACACATAGCCGATATCGTATGCCTGATTGCTTAATTTCTTGGGACCGTGCTATCTGTTTTATTTTAAATTTAAATTCAAATAATCGAGGATCATTTTTAAACCGCAGCGAATTAGATACTCGACTAATTAATTAAATCGTTGCTTTATCTAGTGCAAGTTAATTTGTTTCCTATAGCAAGCTTAATCTTCTTATAATTTTATTTAATCTTAACTTCAATTAATAAAACAAAGCAGAAAATAAACATTAGATTCCAATATAACCATATAACAGCAACGATTTATAAACGAATAAAGACGTAAATTGAACGATAAATCATAGCATAATGAGATCCATTTTGGCTTTGATGGTTAAAGCAATAATTTCCAAGACTTTTATTCACTTCACTTCACAGCCAGCTTTCGTTTTCATAGCTGCAATAGAGTCCTTCTTTCCCCGAAATATGCTGTGGAATGTTAGTTTACCTTCGGTTCCTTTATCCCAATTTACACCATTGTGTGCCGAAATGGACACATTGCTACCTCGCATACTCCAACGGCCAATGCCACCGACTCCAAGTGGAACCGTTTATGACTTATGACTTATTGCTGTACCCCACGACCTGGCTCAACGTACTTTCTCTGCCATCGGGTTCATTCCAGTCCATCACGAGAATGGAACTGTGACGTCTCCAAAACCGTCTCTATTGCAGCCGGACGTACACACACAGTTTAAGCTGAGTTTAAGCTTAACGCAAATACCGGCTCATCCGCAAGCTGTCCGCCAATGAGCGTACGGGAGCGTGCATAAATTCGTTTGCTACATGCAATAGCTCTATTACTCAACGGGAAAGTGCCGCCACGATTTCGGTACTGGTGATCGCAAATTATGAAAGGTTGTTTAGGGGTATCTTTCACCCGAAATTCTCCCGCAACCTTCCAACAGTTCATTGCCATTGCCGATGGTGGCGATGTACGGTGTACTTACGCTTGCATGTGGCATCTGAATGAATGAAACACTGTTAGATCGAGCCGTATTGTGCGATTATGCTCGAAGGCACGCAACATTTCTACCCCCATGTGCAGCATGTTGGGTACCTAGGGCTGTATGCGCCATCATAATTGCATGCGTACTGTGTGAGGTCTAGTGCTAGGGAAGCATTTCTCTAGCGACGAAACCAAAAGCAAACAATATGCGTCACCATCGCCATCGCACGAAAGAAAGTGCTCACTTGTCTCGGGTGTTGGTAGCTTCTCTATCGTTCCTGCGGATCTTATACCCTTCGAAATCTCACACATTTCTTTTGCGCCACTTGTTGGACACCGGCCAAGCAGGTGCCAAACAGGTTAAATAAATGCCCCCAAAAATGCTTCAAACATTCGACTGCCGTGTTTGGGGCTGAAACAAGGCAAACACATAAACACATGGTTTGTTCACGGGTGGAGTCGTTTTTTTTTTTTGTCCTGTTGTTTTCGGACACTGTCCAGCCGTTGTGGGAGAAGATGATCACAAGATTGTCACAAAATCTTTACAAAATATGCAAACTTTCTCCCGTTTGCGGATTTGGCACGCTGGTGGCATTTTTGAAGATTGACGACATTTTCTGATGGAATTTCTCCTTCCGTGCTGGGGTACGGGAGTGGTCCAGTTGCAGAATGCGTCCGGTTGGTCTGTGGGTGAGTTTTTAGCATACATTTATGTGTAATGTTTGCAAATTAATTCCGAAAATTATCGATTTCAATTTATCAGCAAATGAGATACATATTCATTCACGTGCAGGATTGGCTAGTTCCTTCCGTCATGTGTGCTACTTTTATGCTGCTTTTGTATTGATTAACGATACATGAAGCGCTCGATGATCGTACAACAATTTCACTTCAAATTAAAACAAGAAAATTGAATATCATCTACATAATGGCAGGCACATTCACAATTCGCTGGTAAGTAATCAAAAAGGCGAAAAGTTTATAATCCCCCGAAGTGTGTTAGTGATAAGAAAAGAAAAGCTCTCTTTACAAATCGGACATAAAAAGCACTTTGATGTTCCGTGTGCTTTACTTCTAACTTTGCTCTCTTCGCGATGCTGATTCCAATATTTATCTTCACCAGTACTGTTCTGCCTTTGAAACTTGAGACTTTCTGTCCTTGAAACAATCAGCACTGATCTAACAAAGGCTAATGAAATAACGCTTTTACGAAGTAAAGAACAATTAATAAGCGCTGGATCTATTTTATTATGAAACAGCTTACTTCTTCAAACTACTTCAAGCTGAATGTTAGCCAGGTAATGGAGCTGAATAATCTCTTTTCATGTGTGTATGCTTTTGTGTGACTCGGTGTGTCCTTTTTTAGCTGGAAACATTTAATAACCTTCGCAAGAAATTAATTCTTTTTCAATAATAAAGCAAGCAATCGATCGAGCTGTAATAATGTGCTCCGTACCGGTTTTCCACGTACAAATAGCCAACACAGCATATCCACAACATTTCTCATCAAATTGTTCTGTACGTGCAGAAATTTATCACTACCACAATTCGTCTGGAACGAAACGAAAGAGAAAAACAGCAACTGCCATGTGAAGGATGCAATGGAAGGATCTAGCCCGGGACACCACTAAACCGATCCGGTCCGATTTTCGTACGAACTCGTGTGATTTATCTTAATGATAAATGATTGATTTTGGTCCCACGAGCAAAGCACGTACCACTGTGTTGCCTTTGTGTGTGTGTGTGTGAGTAGGTGTATGTGGGTGCATCGTACGTGCAACGGCAAGGACACCGCATGCTGGGAAAATAATGTACTAGCGAGCGAGAAAAATGGAACCGTACCGCAATGTACGCGAACTTCCACTCGCCATTGTCTCAATTAAAGGTTGCCCCGAAGTGCCCAGTGGAAGGAAATTGTGTTTGTGCAATGTTTGCCATTTTCCAATCCTCCAACTACCCCCTCAAACGTTGCCCTCCTCCCCCTCTCCCCCCGATCGAATCAAACGGGTGGTGGTGGCCATGTCGATGTGCTCGTTGCAACGGTTTTGTGGCACTTTTATTTTCATTTCGATTTCGACCCGTGCTTTGAACCGTTCAGGACACTAATGGGGTTTGTGCATCGTTTCAAACAGAATAAAAAACCAGAAGGAAAGTTTCATTACCAGGGTCATCGGCGTGACGTAGGAGGGTGTGCAACAGCGGGAGATGGAAAAGTTTATTTGCCGTCCGCCGACTGGTGGCAGCGAGAAATAATTGCATTTGGTAAATGGTGTGGCGCACAAAGGTGGGAATGTTCATTTATTGAACTGCTTTACTGCAAACAAACAATAAACAGTTGTTAACAAAACTGTACAGAAAAATGTGTACATTTGATGGATCACTTCACTCGGATCACGTTTGATGATCGGATTTAACGATCGGAACATTATGACCGCACCATCAAAACCATAAACGAATTGTTTTGACAATGTCTGCTTCCACTCCCATTGGTGTTATCTAACTGATTCCGCTAAACAGTCGTTGAAATTCCACCTTCCAAATGGAATCAGTAACATTCAGTAGCGAAAATCGCAGCTCTCCTCTCGGCACATCCACATCACTCACAACTCTGATCGATTTTGCATTTCGCGATGATGGGTCATTTCCTGTCCGGCCGAACCGAACCGAACCGGCCGTGAAGTGCTGACCAAGAGTGATTTGATAATCTCTTCCTCTTTCTCCTCTTTCTCCTCTTTCTCCTCTTTCTCCTCTTTCTCCTCTTTCTCTTTGTCTCATCATCACCCCTCACTTTTCTCATCATCGATCAATCTCCATCCATCCATCAGGCCCAAACGGCGGACGGTTTTGTTTGTCGCTTCTCCGTCTCCGTCAGCATCGGTCTGGCATTTTGAAGCGGTTCTCATCCGGCTCATTAATTGAGCCTATCGAAAGCGAAAGCACTGCCGGCAACAAAGAGGGAGGGCGAAGCGAGTGGGAAAAACTCACCGATATCAAGCCATCAAAATTAAGCAACGGGAGAAAAACGCTCTTTTTTGCCTTTTCCTTTTGCCGATTCCGTGCGTTGTTTCTATCTTTTTGGGGGGAAGTGCTTCGGATGCACATCGCACACAGCAAGCTGGCCAATTATCGGCGAGTAGTGGCTTTCGGACGATCTTGCCTTCACTCGGTCGCTATTATGTTGTTTTTTGTTTGTTCGCCTTCCCCTTTTCGAAAACACCCAGCCAAGATCTCTGACCGACGCGGCCCGTTTGCATCATCTCGCCAAACCGGGCGGATGATGGATCCGATTTGATCGCCATCTGTAAGCGGATTGCGTGATGAGATTGCGAACCCGGTTGAATGGATCGCACCAAACCCCGGCTCTGGTGCTTGAACTTGGCGAACTTCACGGATTTTTCCGTTCGCCTGTTGCATTACTTCCACTCCCATCGCTGACAGCAATAGGAACACAAGCGAAAGAAACACCACCCAAAATAGAAAGAAAGCCAAAGAGAAGGAAAATTAAATAGATTCCGCACTTCCGTTATGACATTGGTTCAGTTTGGTGCTGGGAATCGATCTCCTCCTACGCGTTTGAGGGTCATGAATCTTGCAACTCATTAGCGCAGGTGCTCAGCTAACTCTGCGTGGTGTGGCAAATCATTTCCAAAATTGTAGAAAATCATCTTCTCCCGTTTTTAAATGTGTTTTTCTTTTCTTGCATTTAATAAACAGCTTCAAACGTTACATTTTTTTATTTGTCTATTTTCTTCTTCGTAGGTGGTACCTCGAGCAGCTCGGGACGGTACGGTCATCGGAAGTCATCGCTGGCACTAACGCCGGAGGAGGAACCTCTCGACTCGTGCCCGGTAAGTAATAAATGCATCTCATCACACTAGAAACGAAATGATCTAGCTAATGTGGATATGACCTTCCGTTCCTACAACGTTCTTTCGTAATCGTTTGATTCGTTTTACGCATGTTAAAACCGCTCATTCGAGCTATATGCACCAGAGTCCTACAATTAGCACATACCAAACAAAACGTCATGACTTGTACGTTCTAAATCATCTTATCGACATCTGATCAAGCGATTGTTCCCGCATTTTGCTTCACATTTGTTCTCACATCCACTACACGTTTGAGCCTATCGAAACGTCCATTTCTCGATAATGATCGAAACGCTCGCCAAACGTATTATTAGAAATTGTAGTATACACTATTAAAATACGCCAATGTGGCCTTAGAAGAGCAAAACACGAACGAGTCCCACTATTGATCCATATCTTTAATAGATTGCCCTTGGAGCAAAAAAAAAGCGAGGTTTAATATTACGACCAATCGCAACGACAATAAATTACTATCGAGCATATTGCCTTCACTTTAGCCATCGATTCGATACTGTACTACGAACGATTACTCGCATCCTATGTTTTCCCCAACTGAAGGCATTTTTTTTTCTTCCAAAACGATGAAAATCGATACGCCTCTTCGCTAGTTGCCCGTATCTAGCCTTTGGTCCAGGTTTTGGTTTGATTAGGGGTTGGTAGCTACCCTTATCGCACGTGTTATCTGATAATGTGTGTCTACTTCGCACGCACGAGCTCGAGTGTCCCCATCCCCCCAGGCCGATGCATATTCTCCGTTTTTAATAAGTGTCAAGTGATCTCATGCACGTTGTTATATATGAGTCAGGCTCGTCAGGAAGACGAGCTGGACGATGAAAAAAAAATTGGCCCCCGATGATGTAAACGTGCGCCAATAATGCAATGCTTTAATCCCACCTCTACGGTACGGTGCAGTAAGATTGAGCTTGACCATTTCGCTAAGATAACCTTTCATCCTCATCGACTGGTGAGGCGTTTGCTACCCCATTGATATCTTGCTTTAATGGAACCACGCGTCATCGCACCCGGTTTTCATTCGCTAAGACGTCATCAATGTTATGACTCTGAGCTACATACAGCAACCTGCTGTCTTTTGACCGCGGCCGTAAGAGTCTTCGCTTCGCTTCCTGAACCCATATTGCGTAGCGCAGTGCGACCATGGTGCGAGTCAGCACGCCCCAGCAGCTTTATCTTATCGCGCAAGCAATCGAGCAATTCCTTTGGCTCCCCAACAATCGTCTTCTGTTTTGACAATCCCCAAGCCAGACCCGACTGCCTCGATAACGGGTCAACTATCGATAACGGGTGTCTTTTCCTCGTCATCTGACCGTGAATGAAGAAGTGTCGTCGGTGAGCTTCGTGAATGACGCGCCCTTTCGATGCCCCACGGTCCCGTTGAACCTCCGGCTCAGGAAAGCCGCTCGTCAGGTTCCGTCTGAACGCGTCTTTGTATGACAAGCCCGATGAAAATCGGCCACCTGATAATGCGCGCCTACAATCGAACCGTGCTCAAGAGGAGCAATTAAAGATGTTGGCTCGTTCTACGGTCAGCCACGGTATTACCCACCGTCCACACAATCAGTCGTTAAGTGGAGCTGGTTAAAGAAACTGCTCGTGAAAGTAAGAATCCCACAGTATCTGGTGTGAATATGTGATCGCTTTTCGCAAAAATTGTCATTTTGGTTCCTTTTAATTCTTTGGACGCCTCGTGTCGCCGTCAATGTGTGACGTCAGTGATGAGAAAATGTGTAAAAATTCTCCTTGAAACAGTGACGCCTGTACGTGTGAAACATAAAGTGTAGTTTATGTGGGAAAAGACCAACACTAGCACATTAAACCTGTCCGTCATGTCAAGCCGGACGTAGCCTTACCAAACACTAAACCACTAGAGCACCAGAGCGTTCGGTTCAATTTCAACGTCAAGGAGCGTGTAATTTACTATCGTCCTGCCTTTTTTTTATGTTGCTTCCTCTACCAAAACCACCGGGATGTGGGAGGATTTGCTTGGGAATGCTCATAAATCAATCCGCACCGGTGCCTGGCTGGCACCAGCAACCATTGTCTGCCGCACTTGGGTAGGGACTTAAATTAGACCAGCGAAGGTGTAATTAAATCTATCGCCCGTCCAGTTATTTCACCTGCGGATTGTTCGCCGTAATGAACGAGAGCAAAACGGAGCGCATATCCTTCCCTACATTGATACGGCAAAGTACCTGTTGTTAGAGCTTCTTGGAGCGCAAACAAGCTGCAGTTGGTGCCGTGCAACGATAAGGGCGAATAGTAATTGGCAGCACCCTGCACCAGCATGGTATCGCAGCACCCTTTGCTTTATGGCATATTTATCCACTCCTATTTGCATCTTCGGTTTGTGCAAACCAGGAACCAGGGAATGTGGAAATGAAATTTAAATTAAAAAATATTCTTATATGGTCGTTGTTCCTAGTAGTTCCTAGCAGGACTGCTGACCAATGATTTCAATGCAAAAAAAATCCACCTTTAGTTCCAGTTCATCGTAGTTAGTCAGCCGCAGTTCTTCATCTTCTGACCATAGCCGTATGGCGTGCATTTATTGCATTAATCTTACTGACTGGTTAAATAAAAACAACTCCGTACCCCTGAATGAAAGTGAAGCAACTGCAGCGTGGAATTGCATCGAGCTTTGCATTTTTCGATTAGCCGACAACACTTGAACGGAGTCGGCATGGGGTTGCAATTTAAGCTGGGCTATAAAGTAAAAGCTGCAGCCTTTTTCCTGTATTTAAAAAAAGACACCGATTCTTTTGCACTTTCTTTGACCGTTAATGGCTGATAATGGAAAATGTAATTGATTGAAGAAAAATATGTTAACTTTGTGTTGTTTGTATTTTTGAACAAAAAATATGTTCCTAACCCTTTCGAGAAGTGATCCACAAAACGCGTGAAAAACATTCGACAAACATTGCTCCATTTCTCACAAATAAGATAATCATTATCTTCAAGTGGCTAGTGGACCCGAGTTCGCAACATTGCCGGTAACGTGTTCGTTACTCGTGCGTAAGCTTGTCTTTTCGTGCCGTCCCGTCCTACACGAGCACTGCTTGCCCCTTTACTTGCCAATATTCTACAGCTGTAGCTAATCCACTACAAGTGGCAAGTACTCGCCAGTTCCGTACATTCGTTTGAAACAGTGTGCCAGTAAAGTGGGAAATCTAAAAATACTCCACCATCAATTGCCAATAACTGAATAACGAGGTGGATTAAACGATCAGATGCTCAGTGATCCCAACTAACAAGAAATCGTCATACTAAACATAAACGGTCTTTAATCGTACACGAACGTGGTTCTTCTGGCCAAACGGTGCAAACGCTGATTCACCTACCTACGCCGCCACGGAAGGAGCAGACTGCAAAGAGTGCAAATTTGGCCAATTACAACCACTGATTAGAGGGCAATCCATCAACCGAACTGTTGGGATGTGCTGTGAAAGGNTTAAACGATCAGATGCTCAGTGATCCCAACTAACAAGAAATCGTCATACTAAACATAAACGGTCTTTAATCGTACACGAACGTGGTTCTTCTGGCCAAACGGTGCAAACGCTGATTCACCTACCTACGCCGCCACGGAAGGAGCAGACTGCAAAGAGTGCAAATTTGGCCAATTACAACCACTGATTAGAGGGCAATCCATCAACCGAACTGTTGGGATGTGCTGTGAAAGGGACGACTTCATTGTTCGCGAATGAATTTGCATTCTAGCATGCCGATGATAAGCGAACGCGAAATGGCGCCCGGTGGTGTACATGTTGAATGAACGCAACCGGACAAGGGATTCGATGCAGCCGGGCATGATGAGTACCACCTGGGAAATCTGGGGGAAAAACATTACCCAGCTTTGTTGTGGTAGTTGGGTTGCCTTACAGGGCCCGCATGGAATACGTCGGCCAAGCGCCACGGTCGAGCCGAAAGATTCGAATGGTGAGATACTGCATACATAAATCAAAGCACACAAACGCTAACGTGTGTATGTGTCTGGTTGTGTTGGATGGAATGCTTCAATTTGAAACCGTTTCACATTGATCGCAATGCGGTGATAACATGAACAGATACCGGCGTTACGACGAGATTGGATTGCTTCTGAAACAAACAATCACGGTGTGACTGCTTTAGGCGTTATTTTTTTGTTTTTGGTTCCAACGATTCTTACGCGACTCTAGTGGTGTACGGTGATTCTTCGTCTCAGTAATGTGAAAAGTGTTGAGTTTTCTTTAATGGGTTTTCTAAATTCCATCTCAGTACTTTCTAATCAACAAAACAGGCGATCTAAAGTGTTAAGAGTGTTACTCAATTGCGTAAAGACTTTCGCCACAAGTGCTATTTCCTGAAAGTGAACATTTTCTTTAATACAAAAAATTTGGGAAAAAAAGAGGAAAAAGAAAGAATAGAATCCCAACACGAACGAAGATTCCTTCCGACGCACAATCAACCTGCTCGAGTGTTGGCAAATATGGACGTTACAAAATAATTGGAAATGCTAACAGTGCCACTGCCGGTAGCTGGTGCGTGTTTTCCCGTTCGCGTTTCAAGCCTGGAGTCGAAAGGGTTATGAAAGACGACTACGAAACCGTCACCGGATGCTTCAAGATGAAATCCTTTTTTCGCAAATATCAGAGCAAAAGCATGGAGTCGCTGTGCAAACCGGCATCAGCCGTGCTGACGGTGAAGCAGCTCGAATCGATGCCCCAGGCCGAACGTAGCCGTCCGGCACGACGGTACAGCCTGATCGGTACGCCATCCACCACGGACCATGCGCACACGGGCGAGGAGCGAAAGGTCCAGACGGGCAAAGTGTCCGCCGGTGCCGGTGCCGCCCTATACAGCATCATCCCGGAGGAGACGAAAAACGGTGCCCTAGAAACGGACCCTTTGTCGCTGGGTACGGTGAAGCAGCCGGACAATGGAGAATCGCTTATTACCGGTCCGAAACTAACGACGGAGCTTATCAATTCACCTGAGCCCCGATGGTCGCTTCCGCTGGAGCGCAACCAGAGCACACTGAGCAGTGGTATGGGTAGCCGTGCTTTTTTCTTCTTCTTCTTTTCCCATTCGCCCTTATCCTTCAAATCATTCTACGGTCCAATTTACGTTCGTTTGACTTTATTCTGCACTCGTCTTTTTTTTTTTGCACACCCTGTCGTCCATCCGGCTTCACTCGGTCTGGCGGGCACAACGATGAATTCACGACCTGCGTTGCTAGATAACGGAGGAGAGCACAAGGTATACTATAGAACCTACTCGGCCCCCGGTTTTCGGCCCAGATCGTACGGACGCCGATCGAACGGCTTGAAGGTGTTCCGGTTTCCCGACATTATGGAAGAATTACCTTTCCTCGAGCCAATGACAGTAAGTAAGATGCGGCAAGAATATTCCCCGGTCAACAACAAAAATAAACAATCAACCACCGATTGTCTCACAAGACGATCGGTAAGAAGGAACAAAAGCACTCATCTAGTAGTCTGAAACATTTGCCGTAGTCGCGTTGAAAACAGCTGGCTTTACAACGGTCGCAGTTACCTGCGACATTCAGAAGACATTGCATGAACGTCACGTTGAACTATACAGATTGGAGCAGTTTGCTTTAAAAATTTAGTGCATCTTGTTCGTCGTTCTGTTCGGAATACTCTTGAGTTTGGTTTGTGGTTTGAAAATCCATTTTCGTGCTTACCACACTACATCAACGTGTGACGTCTGGATGGATATTTCCAAGGTTTTAATGCGCCAGCTGAGTGCGCGTGAATGGCGTCGGTTTGCGGCATTTCGAAGCCTGCCGGCCGACTCCATTGACCCGGCGTTTCGACAACACATACTGGCCAACTATGATGTGCATTTTTACGAGTACGGTGAACTGGAACCGCGCGATAACTCCTCGAGAGAGACGGTACTGTTCTCTGCGGACGAACCTAGACCGGGCCCGAGCCTACAGCGGCGACCGGAACGGTACGATGCGAAGCCACACCAATTAGCCGACGTTGTTGTCGAACACGGCTCGAAGGAAGGTTGTTATTTGCCGAGCATTACGGATTACAGCGAGTTTGGTTTATTTCCCCTGGATTACACAGAGATTTGCTGTTTCCGTTTGTTTCTCTTCTACTCTTTTAGATGAAGAAGATGATTTGCTACCAACTCTGTCGGAAGCGGAGGTTCAGTTTATAGAGGTATAGCTTCTCAACTCTAATCTTGGGAAGAGGGAATCAAGCTGTGGAATCGTTATTGTAAGGTTTTTATTCGCTAGGTCATATCCGCATTACTAGAACAAAGCTTTGGAAGACAATTACCACACAGTTTGCCTTGTGGTTGGATATCTCAAAACAACAGTGTAGAGCTCTAATCATACAATCCTTCTTTATTACTTCGTTTTGCAGCGATTAGTATCGGATCTGAAGTTTCCCAACCTGCTACCACCGAATCCTGTGATTAAGGTAATGTTCACTCCCGGTTCATTCCAGGCCATACCCAAACCGCCGCGATACCGTGTAACGCACGGTAGCGTTCGATAGCTTCACAAACAATGCACTTCATTTTCCCGGTCCCAACTCGCTCTATTTTCAGATTTTGATTGCCTTCTGCAAGAATGATCCCGTGTTCGACGCGCTGGTCAATGCCAGCCATCGTCTCAGCCTGGAGCCAACGTTCGTCAAGTCGGCTGAAAGCGCGATTGAAGCTTTCCAAAATCCCAGCTCGGGCGGTCATCACATCATCATCG
Source organism: Anopheles rivulorum (assembly GCA_018908115.1). Lineage (NCBI taxonomy): Eukaryota > Metazoa > Arthropoda > Insecta > Diptera > Culicidae > Anopheles > Anopheles rivulorum. The sequence goes on from CM032178.1 coordinate 5,421,852, forward strand.
TGGACGCGCGATACCCGCGCACGATGGAAGCGGAAGCGCTCGGCAGGTGAGCCTAAATGTAGACTACACGCATCACACAGCCGCTATACGCAGCGAACGCTTCCAGTGCTGTCAAACGCGTTGTGCGCGCTGCAAACTGGGCAAATGGGGAAATGCTTTAGGGAAATGTGAAATCGATTGATCGAGAGGAAGGGCCATTATGATTATAACCANATTGAAGCTTTCCAAAATCCCAGCTCGGGCGGTCATCACATCATCATCGTGGACGCGCGATACCCGCGCACGATGGAAGCGGAAGCGCTCGGCAGGTGAGCCTAAATGTAGACTACACGCATCACACAGCCGCTATACGCAGCGAACGCTTCCAGTGCTGTCAAACGCGTTGTGCGCGCTGCAAACTGGGCAAATGGGGAAATGCTTTAGGGAAATGTGAAATCGATTGATCGAGAGGAAGGGCCATTATGATTATAACCACTCGCTTTCGCATAATGTCTCATTCTCCTGAGCAAAATCTCATCAGCTCGGCTATTATGCACGACCGTTCGAAAAGGTACTAACAAGGTTCATTTTCCACATGTTTCCACAGGTCAATTCGGAATTCGAAAGGTAGCCAGCATACAACAATGGTTGCGGTAGTGAAAAAGAGGTAAGCATGCACACTATGGTGATCCCGTGATGAGGGCTTCTACTATATCAACGACAGATGTGGCCGCCATTGTGCGCGGCCATTAGTAAGCTTGCACTAAAAATAGGATCTCTATTATAACCGTTTCCAAAGCTGATTGAACTCTTGCCAAAATCATCGTTCTTCGATGCGATATTGTCAGCAGGTGAAAATATCTACTGTGAAACTGTAAATCTTTTCCATCAAAGCACCTGCCCCGTTTTCCCGATTTAAGGCAAAGTCTATAGGCCGTTGTAGGTGTCACTAGAGCAATTCAAAGACTTGTTGAACGTGCTGCGAATAACAGGTGGCGATGGGTAATAAATGGATCCGTGACTATGTTCTTGCCGGGTGGATTTCGCCCGAGGTTTCACATTGATTTCCCATCCCACACGGCGACACGGCAATGTCCAGTCGGACTTTTTTTTTATTGCTCTCTTCTTTCCACCCGCATCGGATTCAGCAAAGTAGACACTTCGGCGGTGGGGCAGACAATTTCAATCACAGAAAATTGGATCCGCTTACCGGGTGGATCAGTTTCGAGTGACAAAGTTGTTCCATGCGGGGGAAAAAAAGGACAATTTGTTAAGCTTGCGTATACACTAATGCTGATTTCCGTTTTACTTCTCATTCCATTTTTCCCCATCCGCAGTGTGTTTGAAAAGGATGATACGGCTGTGATTTCTCTGTTGGATGTTGGCTATAACAGGGTAAGTGTGCAGACATATTTAAACTTTTTCCATAATTTGGTTTTTGCTACATCCAGACCCATCACATGGAACGGCAAGTCACATCAAATGCGTCCGCTACTATGAAACTAATATCAAACTACAAGACCCACTCAACAATACACTGTTTCGTAGGGAAAGTTTCTATGGTCATTCCTGCGTTTGATTGACACCGAAGCAATTGACGTCAATCCATTTATCCCACCTCACTCAACGCTCCAGTTTGATTAGTTTCAATAGATCCTTACACCAACCGACCAACCGGACACACTACACACTTTGTCACACTTTCGTTCATTTGTGGAAAATTGCTCTCGCTCGCTCGCTCGCTGGCGCTAATGCTGCTAGCCTTGGTCCTCGGTGAAAAAGAATGTAGCAAATTGACGTTGCTGCACGGAGCGACTCACAATTATCCAATTGGCGTTTGACATTCAATTTACCATATCCATCCACGTTGACGTGATGGCGCTCAACCACGGGCTCAACCGTCGTCATTAACTTCACTCACACTGGTCACACTGCTGCTGGTCGATGGTTCTGGATGGTTCGCGAAAGCGGGAACGTGTGTCTCTCCTTGGCTGGCGCACTAAATCCTATCGGCGCATTGGCCGGCTAAAGAGAACACCGTCGTACCCAGCGTTGAACCGCACTCGATTACTTCAGCTTAATGGTGCCGCTTAATAATGCTGCGCTCTGTTTTCCTCCTATTGCAGTGCATTATCGAGTCTCCACATGTATCGATTTGTTCGTCGGAGCTGCGGCAAATCCAGCACTCGCTCGTCCGACCGCAGAATGTGATATCGACTCAACAGGTAGGTTTTAATCCTCATGCTCAGCTCTTATACCGTACCCATTGTCCTGCCCCATGGTTCCCTGGGTTCGTGGTGGGTCAATTTTGCTTTCTGGCAATGTCATCGTGCCATCATCATCGTTACCGTTCAACCGCAACGAGCCCAGGCTCTATCCGAGCAGCAGTCCGTAGCATGGTGGTTTATCGTTGTTTATGGTGCCACTCATATCGCCGACGATGATCCAACGGGCAAATCGCTATCGTGCGGGATAGTTCTCCTCCACCCAATGGGTGTTCCCAATTCATCGTGCCACACTGTGGGAGACATTTTTAAATGTTGCTTTTAACGATAGAACGTGCTTTTGCTAAATGCTACTGCATTTATCCCGTAATGGTCGCTGGAAGCAATATTCATAAATTAATTCATAACACTAAAAACAAACAACTCGTCGCTGTAGGCGAAAGTCGGTCGACAGATAAATTGTTCTGATAAGAGTATAAAAATTACGGAGATTAAAATCCGTACCGTACTGTGTGTAAAGTTGTCTTTTTTTCATTTTTGTTGTCCATTAGAACATTCACAGGAATGTACAGCAATAATACGAGCATTGGCGAAATACGCTTCGAAGCGACCCATTTCGATTAATTCGATCCACCGATTGCATCCGCTTTGCAAACCGTATTTGCATCAACCTCCATTAACTCAATCAATCGTAGTTTACTATCGCAAATCCTTCCTGCCCTTCCGGGCAGTTCAACTGGTGCCCGGGCGTGCGATGCATAGCAATCGTTTTATTAATCTTCTCCAATCCTCACACGCTTGAGAAGCGCTTAGAAGCAGCGCCTTGCATCACCGTTGAAGATCCCTTAAGGATTCCTGTAGCGTTTCTGTACCGGTCACCGCAGTGTGTTTGCTTGCGTGCAACGTTACAGGTCTTCATCCGAGGCTCTTGTTTATTCCGCTTCACCGATCATATACAGCCCCGGGGTCGAGATGGGCGGTCAGACTGGAGCAAGATTTATGGTACCGTCATGTTGTCTGTCACTTTGTGTCAGGCAGCGTACTAGTCCAGTCCAACACACACACACACACAGATACATACGTGTTTCCCATTTTCCCACCGTAGAGGTGCCTATACATCTGTGATTTATCGAGTGTCGGTCAGGTGAATAAATTGAATCATGTCATCAGTTGCATGGCTTTAAATGAATAGTTTATACTGTTCGAACTGTTGCCCCGATAAGGAGTGAAGGGTGAGAGAAGCCTATTGTGGAGGTGGGAATGCTGAATGCCAAAGGNGCAGCGTACTAGTCCAGTCCAACACACACACACACACAGATACATACGTGTTTCCCATTTTCCCACCGTAGAGGTGCCTATACATCTGTGATTTATCGAGTGTCGGTCAGGTGAATAAATTGAATCATGTCATCAGTTGCATGGCTTTAAATGAATAGTTTATACTGTTCGAACTGTTGCCCCGATAAGGAGTGAAGGGTGAGAGAAGCCTATTGTGGAGGTGGGAATGCTGAATGCCAAAGGCTTTTACATATTAGACATCAAGCGAGCGAAACACACAGCGAAATGCACCACTAGAAAGCCCCCATGGGAAGGCGCATAAATGTAATTCAATTGATAGAAAATACAATTAACTTCTCACTGCTGAACGAGACACGGCAATACCGATGCAGGCCACGTTAAATCGTCCTTTAAATATTTAATGCGCTGTATGTGGCCGGCCATCCGGCTGATGTGCTTCAACAAATACGGTAAACAGTCGTCCACTGGAAGCGATGAAGTGTTCCTCATTTCCTTAAGCATGGTACACAATTTTATAGCAATTAGTGCAATTTCTCACATCTCCAGCACGGTGAAGCTGTCATCGAGCAACCGGCACACATCTTGCTAAATGAAATTATTTGCTTTTCGCAGGCACTATATACGGCGCTTCATCGATCGAGAGAAGCGGTCATCATTACCGACGATACGCTCCGGGCACAGTATGCGAACCGAGCGAGCGAACGTGTGCTGAATATGAAGCTGGTAAGTGGTGACCCCTTCGGTGTGGCCCGGTTGGAGTTCTCTTCAAACACATTTATCCTTACCCGTGTCTCGCTGTTTCGCTATCCTTCCCAACAGGATGAAATCGTTGGCAGATCTCTGAACGACTTGGTAACGGCCGATATTAGTAATATTTTATCTCATACCAGTAGATATAAGGACTACGACGGTTACCTTACCACGCGGAGAAAGTCCCAGGAATCATCACAAATCCATGTTCGTGCCGTACCTGTCTCGTGCATCGGAAGGTGAGTGTGAGGTCGGATCGAAACGGTTCTCTGCAGACGGATTCCATTAAGATATAAACAAGTCGATAACAAGCTTGGCTTAGAGCGATCCAAACAGGAAAACAAAAACGAAAATGTTTTACATCACGAATTGCTCAAAACTGAGATTTTTTTTTCGCACAACGCCTAAAGTTATACAATTCGAATGACAAACTTCTTTTATTACAAACTGCTGTTGTATAGTCCACTATGTTTTACGTATTGCCTTCATTCTACTATTTTCTGACGTATTAATTTCTTCCAGGAATCCCACACACTTAGTTTTAATCCTAGAATCATCATCCAGCGCGCTCGTGTCGTCGAACGCGATCGGTGAGGCACTGCAGACGTTGCCGCAGGGTAAGGAAGTGCCACGTGGTTCGCTGCACTCGATTCGACGGGGCAGCTTCGACGTGCGGTCCATAGCATCGGATGGGCTGCGGCGGACCAGCCTCGCGAAGCTGTCCTCGCTGCCGCTTGAAGCACCGATCACCAAAGTACTGAGCCTGCTGGCACAGGTTCAGGAAAACTGCTCGCTCGAAGAGGCCAAGCTGCTCGACCGGGTGATGGAGTTCCTCAAGCGGGAGGGCCTGTACAGTCCGCAGATGAAGGAAATCCGTACCGAGGACCCGGTTGCCACCGATCTGATAGGGGCCCTGCTCACGGTGAGTTGTCGCGTAGGATGCATGGACGGAGGAAATGGACCGAGCACGGCATGTCTCATTTACATTCGTATTCGTCCCTGACAGCAAGGACCAACGAACATCCTGTCGTCCCGGCGCAGCTCGAACGACTCCATCATACGCGGCGGCGGCCGACCATCTACAGGGAGCATCGTTTTCAACAAAACCAAAGAATCTTCAGAACTGTCCGACCTGCTACAGACGGCCCTGGATTGGGACTTTGAAATATTTAAGCTAGAGGAACTTACCGAGAAACGTCCATTAGTGTGTTTAGGTCAGTGAAAGCGCCTACATCTCACATCTCGCGTGTCACCGGTACATTTTGTCCCTTTTGGCTCAAGCGTTTGCGTTTTGTTCTTCTCTTGCTCTTCTCATCTGTAGGATTAGAACTGTTCCGGCGGTTTGATGTGTACAATACGTTCAACTGTGACGAGATGACGTTCAAGCTGTGGCTCATTGAGATGGAGAAGCACTACCACAGCGAGAATACATATCACAACAGCACTCATGCCGCTGACGTGATGCAGGTGAGCGGAAAATAATTAAAATTAATCCCTTTCCATCTCATCACTCCATTCTCTCCTTTCCTCTTCCCCCCTCCTCCCTTTTACCTACTCAACCCCTTCTCATTTGGGGGGCTTTTGGTGGGTGGTCGAAGGACTTCGTAGCCTTTTGCATGCAAATTATTCCCACGATGGCTTTTGCTGTCGGTACTTTTGTTTCTGTTCACGATGGGCTTTGTAATATCCTTTTCTGACTTGCCTACCTTCGTAACAAGTGTTGAGTGAGGCTGTTTTACGTCAAGCAGCATTTGCAGAACGTTTGTTGCATCGCCGTGGGACAACGGCTCAGTAGCCTTCTCAGTACGCTTCGGGAAGCTCCTTGTTTTGCACGGTAACCATACAGAATCATTACGCGAAACTCTTGTACGAGTGTTCATCAAAGAAAGAAAAAGAAAGCTTTTAAAAGCATCAAATATCTCTTTATCTTGCGACGAAGCCTAATATTGGACGTTAAATTTAACGAATGGTTTCTCAAATCTTCCTCCAATGCTTCAATGCAATGCGAATTCCATCCTCTTTCAGGCCACGGCAGTCTACCTACAACAGTTGAGCAACCGAGAGATAAAAATAATGGACCGAATGGATGAAGCGACCGCTCTCATTGCCGCCGCAACCCATGACATTGACCATCCGGGCCGTTCGTCTGCCTTCCTGTGCAACTCCGACAGCTCGCTGGCCCTGCTGTACAACGACATTTGTGTGCTGGAGTCACATCATGCGGCGACCACATTCCGGTTGACGCTAGGTGAGTTACTCCCGGACAATACGAGGGACAGGATCTTTCACCCGCTTGCTTAACACGCTTCTTTTCGTTCTTTAGCCGACGATAAGATCAACATCTTCAAGAACCTGGACCGGGACATGTACAAACTGGCCCGCTCCATCATCGTCGATATGATACTGGCAACGGAGATGACGCGACATTTTGAGCATCTGGCCAAGTTTGTAAGCGTGTTCGGCACGGACGTTGAGTCGAAGGAACCGCTCGCACCCGATAACGACGACAATCAGATACTTGTACGGCGCATGCTGATCAAGTGTGCGGACGTTAGCAATCCAACGCGCCCGCTCAAATTCTGTGTCGAGTGGGCCCGCCGTATTGCGGAGGAGTACTTCATGCAGACGGACGAAGAGAAGCGCAAGAATCTGCCCATCGTGATGCCAATGTTTGACCGCACGACCTGCAGTATCTCCAAGAGCCAGATTGGCTTCATTGAGTACATTATACACGACATGATGGACGCATGGAACAGTGAGTGAAACAATTTGCAATTTTGCTGCCGATTACAATGCGCTAACTGAGCTAATTGTTCGGTTTGTTTTGCGTTCTGTTTGCAGGTTTTATCGAAATGCCCGAAATCATACGCTACATGGAGTTCAACTATTCGCAGTGGAAGCTGTTCGAGGAGCAGGGCATCAACACGCTCAGCGACATCAAGCGGAAGCAGATGTCACTAAACGAAGAAACGGCTAGCTCGCTCTCCCTGGAGGAGAAGTTCTAGTAAGCCACCGGATGAGGGGAGAGCACGCATATTTGCTGGTCACGTTCTCATTCGCTTTTTTTTGCTGGTACAAACAAATACAATTGAAACGAAATGTACGTGTGGTGGACGACGACGAGGCACTGGCCTCTGCCAATGTGACGATTCCCGAGTGTCACTACGAAGGCGAGAGAAATTAATGTAATTACACGGATAACGCCAACGCCAAAGGCCAAACGTCCCATAAAGCGGACAGCTAACGCGATCATACAAATGGGGCGGATCTTCCTTCCATGATTGTAGCAGTATTGTTTTCATACCAATCGTCATTTACCGCACATCCCAAACTACATTGCTGGACGCTCTCCAGAGTTCTTCGTGCCAGAAACCAGCAGCGAAGCACAGAAACATTAGAAAATATGAAAAAAATATCAAGAAAGAGCGAGAGAGTTTCATTGGTTCTTTGCACGTGCTAGGAATTGTTGTCCGTGGTAAAACACCGCTGTTTTGTGTCACGTACATTAAATCGGTTTTGTCACAGAGCCACATACAATTGGGAAGCGCACATAGAAATCACGGTAAAATTATGTACATCTATCAGAGTTCACCTCAAACACACACACACGCATATATATACACACACATACATGCATAAATACACTCGTTTTTTGAGTTTATCTAGTTTGCTTACTACCCTGTTCATCCTTAAGGAATTTGTCCCTTTTTGTAAATTACTACTAAGTTCTACCAACTGTGCAGTTTTGTATAGGTTTATTTAGACACATAGCAGGCACCGGGCGGCCAATTTGCCACGTACAATGAGAGATATTGCAGGGATCTGCTGTGTCAAGATAATTCTCGACCATGTTTCTATACGGTTAGGTAGTTAGGTTAGGTAGTTTGATTTGTTTTCCACTCCCCAGTTATCCCAGATTGTTAGTTTACTCGATTAAAATTTGAATCATACAAGGTAGGGAGAGCGTGCATGTATATCCTGCGCATACACGCGTTTCTCCACATAATGTTAAGGGGAAGATATAGATGTATTATCACGAATAGGCATAATTTATTAGCTTTTGTCACCGTACCAGTACCAGTAGCGCACAACGGTCTGTGGTGGGTATCGGATTGTCAACCCGTTTTGCACCGCATCCTTTTTTTTCGCAAAACAGTATTTATTGGATCCAACAGCGATCATGGAATCAGCTCCATGCAGCCATATTAACATGTACGATACTGCTTTCTCTCCTTATATCATGCTATAGTTTTAAACAACCGAAGGAGAACCGAGATGTCATTAAAAAGAGAAAACCCAAAAAGATGAGTTTTCTCTTTCTCTCTCTCTCTCTGCTACTTTCTTCACACATCGCAGTGTGTATGGCAGAAAGGCAAATCTTTTAACACAGCTACTTCGTTGATCGAAGCAACCCTGATTGTAAGAGTTAGCGAGCAGGTGGAGTTGTTTTTTTTCCAATCGATGTTGGTAGGCGTTCCTTCACACGAGGCGCACTGTTGTAGGGATGAGAATTTTGAGATAAGTTCTGCTACAATAAGCAACATATACCGTGCCGTTGTAGTGGAGACAAGTGTGTAAAAATTAGCTCCCAACAACTGCATGCCGGTGTGTACGCATATAATTGTGCATATTTAAAATACAGTAGATAAATGTTCTGTTAGCGGATCGCAGTTGATAAATGCACCATATCTAGGATCCTTAACGGTGGTCATACAAAACGCTTCCTTATGTTTATCTCAGTATATCCAGCACTAGCTTTATTTGATCGTGTAGTAGCGTTTCATTCACATCTTGCTGAGTCCACACCGTGAACGACCAGGCGTCTCCATGTTGTTTTACTGTCAGCTGTCACTTTCTTTACTTTCCCGCACACCAAATCCCAGCGCTACCGTTGAGACCTGAAATGGGTTGCATCAGCCAATGTTAGGCAAGTGTAGAAGAAACAAAACATACAGCTAATATGGTGTCCCAATTATCGTTATAATGTTATCCGATCCAAAGCTTTGCTGGCATTGGACGACCGACATCGCACAATGGCCATAGTGTTCCCTTTGCGTAAGTGTTGCTTTGTACCTTGGTAGATGAGCTTGCGTAGAAAGTGAATTCGATTGCTCGAGTTTTAACACACTTTTGCTTTGCCCTGATTAGCGAATAATACAAAAGAAAAATGGCGAATCAGTTTCCGAAGGTTAGACGAGCCGCAGCACGATAATTATAATTGTCCCCATACATCAGTAGATGATTCCCTTTACCTGCTAGTTGTTGTCCCACGTTACAAAAAGCTAGTCGGCACAAACAAAAATGCACATCCACGCGCTAGTAAACAGCGCGTTATACTATCCTACCGTACGTTGATGTGACAATAATAGGGAACATGTGATAATGTTAAATAAAAAGGAAAAAGGAACACACACATACACACAAGGGAAAGCCACATATTGGCGGTGCGTTCGACACTTTCGTACTTGTTGGGGCCGAATGGGTTGCTACAATAGTTCACGTAGTACGGAAAACGTGTAACCCACCGAATGTACTTCCCAGCCTGACAACTGAAGGGTTCTATTAACTTTGCTCTATTGTCTTACATCTGTAGATTTTTGTTGTTGTTTATCCATTTTTACTTTCTTGAGAATCAATCTGCTCTTAAAGGGAAAGAGTTCACAGAACTTACACTGATCTTACGGTTTCAACTCCGAGCTCAAGCATATGTATGCTACGTACCTCCTGTTGCTACATACAAGCACAATCGTACTATTACTACTACTATCACAATGGTTCACAGTCACAGTTCATCTATTAACAAACACGAAAAGGAAAATAAATAAAAACAACATGCACAAAAAATCAACTATTTGACCTACTTAGATTCCGCACTCTTACTATCTCTCTCTCTCTCTCTCTCTCTCTCTCTCTCTCTTTGTCTCTCTCTCTCTTTCAAACACACCCCAACACTCTCTCTCGCTCGCTCAGCCTACTTTTCGGACAAGTTTTCTATCTAAAAAGGCAACAACAAACCAATGGAACAGAAACACATTGCTGGTTTCCAAAGGAACGGTCTAATTTTATTGCAGACTAAGCTACTAAATGAAAACTTACTAACTTTCACCATACGTGCAAGGTATTCAGCAATGAGCAAATTACACATTAAAACACACACACTCACTCACACAAAACACACATCCTAATGCTTAGATAGTTGTATCGTTCTGATATGCTGGTCATATCTGGTTTTAAGCAAAGCACCGTCAAATGTTTCACCATCTAACTGTAGGGAAGAGATAGAAGAGAACACGAATAGGGGATGGGACGAGGATAACAAAAAGAAAGTAAAAAGCCACCAACAGCAAGACGCCATTTAATGGTCCTGTACTGTACGGTGGAATCTTTTAGACAGTGGCATAGGTAAGGGTTAGTAAGTGAGTAATAAAAACAACTACAAAACAAACAAACAAACAAACAAAACTATATCTAAAATTGTACCAACCAAACCAAACCGAACTAACGATGGAGTCGTTAGCGTTTGTCTGTTGATGTAATTGTGTACTATCCACTAGCGCCATTATTAAGCGCCAGGTAATCATCCTTTCTTCGAGCTCACTGTCATGTAGTGTGTACTGATTAAACAGAAACCATGCATGTGTTTACATACTACGGTTGGAACATGTTTGGAAAATGTATCTCACCGAAGCCTAAAAGCAGTGTGGAAATGTAATGCATGGAAAAAAGCTTCAACAACCCCTGTTGAGAACAACTTTGAAAAGGGAAGAAATGAAGAAGAAAACAGAACAGAATGTTTTGAAAACAGAAACAGAAATGAAGTGAAACGACAACATGTAATACACACTTATAATCTAGCGAATTGATGTGGTCTTTAAACAAAAACGGCACGTGTTAGCAAACAAACAAACGTAAAAGAAAGCAAACGTGAAACACGTGCAAACTCAGCTGTGCTACTAGAATGTGTATGTGGTATGTTTGGAGAAGAAGTAAACCTCTTCTTACCGTTATTGGCATCAGAAGTCTGAAAAAAAAGAAAATGTTGAAAGAAAAAAAAAAGATCGACAACAAACACAAGCTAAAACTAAACCAAAACAAACAAAACAGTGTAACGAATTGTTTCCGCTAAATAAGTCTGTCTAATAAAGTGTAATAAAATGAAAGTAGTAGTGAAAAGCCGGCGTTTCGAAGTATGTGTACATGTGAATGTAAAGGACATTTCATCCCGCAGCCGAAACGCACACACTTTTAAATTATATGAACGAGGCAGAGAATGTGATGCTGTGAATCATCATCCTCCATAAGGTGTCGTTTTCTATTTCATGCCGTTCATTGCGCTCAGTGGCCGGCGCTAGTGTTGGGGAGCATTCCGACCTAAAATAGAATTCTACTGTTATGTGTATCACGTGCGACACAAAATGCATTAATGATGCATTTCCAGCTGAACGTTGATGTAACATCTTTACGGCCTAATTATTCGTACCATCCGTTCCACATATCAAGGAAAAATTATCAATAAAACTAATCTAAAACCACCGCAATTAATCAAATTAAAAGTAGGCAACGTTAGCAGCGCAATGATAAATATCTTACAATTATTTTTCATTACATGATCAGCACAAAATAACATCATACGAGCAAAATATAGATTCAATTCATCTTGCCCCGTTCATCGTGAATGAAGAAAGAAAACGCCAAACAAAATATTCTCATCTTCATTGAGTATCGCTAATGGTCGCATAGCGCGATTTGTGACAAGCGGCAAATTAAGCACCGAACACCGAAAATTGCAACACTTAATTAAGCGCACGCGATTGCGTGAATTCCGTAAACAATTCCGTTAAAAATAGCCGCGATGACAAAGCCATCATACAACGCATCCTCATCTCGTATCATATATAAACAATTTTTTGCTTCAATTAAAACAAGGAAATAAATGCACGGCCGTCAAACTCCTCGCACACAAAGGGAGAGACGAGAAAAGAAACAAACATGGCACGCTGAGTTGGTGGAACTTATTTATAGCAAGCCAACGCACCCAGTCGTTTGGGGTGTGTTCACGCCGCTGCTTTCTAACCTTTTCTTGCACTTGTGGAAGAATCACATTTTAATAATCCACCAGCTCGGTGTGTCCATTCTCGGTGTGAAAGCTATTTTCGGATGCCACACAGGTGATCAACGCCACCCACGGGTTTCCCTTTTCTTCCGCACTTCATTCACGATCATTCCATCGGCAAGACACCGTTCTGCTTTTCCGCATGATCGTGGAAAATTTCTCTCTGTCTCTTCATTACTCATTTTTTTTGTATTTCTCTCACTATTGTGAGAAAACTCTCTCGCAACGTGTTCGTTTCGTGTAAACAAACGTGCCTGGATTGCTATTGTGTTGTTTTCTCTCACACAAATTTATTCTCACTAGTTCTCTCACTGTTTTCTCATCCTTTCGGCAACCGGTCCGTTTAACCGTCGATGGAAAATATCGGTTTTCCTTCCAAAGGAGCAACCATTTCTCACGGCCAACGGTGTTTAAAATGGGGTTCCAAAAATAGTGAGAGAGAAGTCGCTATAAAAGTGGAAAACCAGTGCACGCAGCTCGTCAGTCAGTTCGACAGTTTGGTGAAAAGGTGGTGATTGTGTTGAGTGAAAATTTCTTTTTTTATTGAATTTGATTGAAGTGTAAAGGTTAGTGAAAATAGAGTGAAAAAAAGAGGCTTTAGTGTGATATTGAGTGATTTTTGAACCATTTCTTTCCATCAGCATTTGCCCCATACGAGATGTCCGTTGTGCCCATGTTGTTCCGTGATTGGTGGGAGGATTTCGACACTCCACTCCGTTCGTCCCGGCTACTAGATCAGCATTTTGGCACCGGATTGCGGTTAGTAACATCGTCCTCACTCAACCATCGTGCGTGTGATTTAAAGTGATTACTCATCTTTCCGTTCACGCTTTTCCTCCGTTACAGTGCGGATGATCTGTTCTCATCCTTTCCNACCATTTCTTTCCATCAGCATTTGCCCCATACGAGATGTCCGTTGTGCCCATGTTGTTCCGTGATTGGTGGGAGGATTTCGACACTCCACTCCGTTCGTCCCGGCTACTAGATCAGCATTTTGGCACCGGATTGCGGTTAGTAACATCGTCCTCACTCAACCATCGTGCGTGTGATTTAAAGTGATTACTCATCTTTCCGTTCACGCTTTTCCTCCGTTACAGTGCGGATGATCTGTTCTCATCCTTCCCGGCACGGACGCCCCTATCGTCTCCGTCGTTGCTTCGCGGCGGATACTATCGGCCGTGGCGTAACACTGCCCTCACACGGCAAGACTCCGGCTCGACGCTCAATCTCGACAAGGACCGGTTCCAGATCATTCTGGATGTGCAGCAATTTACGCCGGAAGAAATCACTGTCAAAATCAGCGACCGGTGTGTTGTGGTGGAGGGCAAACATGAGGAGAAACAGGACGAGCATGGTTTTGTGTCCCGTCACTTTACACGCCGCTACATGCTACCAAGTAAGTGAATTCGCTTCTTCAAACTTCGGTGAAGATCGCAAGATTAAAATCGTTTCATTCTCTTCTTTCCTTTAGGTGGCCACGATCCGAACGACGTCGTGTCAACACTCTCCTCGGACGGTGTGCTCACCGTGACTGCACCCAAAAAGTCTCTGCCAGCTCCCAACCCGGAACGTAGCGTTCCGATCCAGCAAACGGGCCAACCGGCTAAGGACAAGCAGGAAGCCCAACCGAGCGTAGAGGGAACGAAGTAAGGATGGGGAGAACGGTGGCAATGACATAATCGAATACACACATACGCCTATTACACACACACACACACAAACACACACATACACCCACACAAACAGATTCTACGGAGTATTAGCTTGGATGTATTGGTTCGAACCATTTTCTACCAAATTCATTACTGAACTGATCGTACAATAAAAGAAAAATGCTATTTTATTTTTATTACACGTTTTGTTTTGTGGTTCCTTTTGTTTTGTATTCGAAACAAAATTCATAAAAAATGCTTCTTTTTTTTCATCGCATTGCCCATCTCTCTCTCTCTCACATGACGCATCAAACGCAAGAGACGGATCGAACAGGAGAGATGGAAAAACATTCTTCATCTCTTTCCTGTCAGTGGAGATAATATACTCCAACACTTTAGTATCAAATTGCTATGAGTGAGCAAGGTAATGAGCAAGTGAGTGTGATAAAGCTGAATGATTCTTCCATCTTCTTCCATGTTATCATACAGTGTCCTCTTGACGATCGGTAGAAATACACTTTCTAACTCACGAAAATCATCACGTTTACAAGGAACAATCAAACACATTCCTGTTCAATACTCAAACAAACATCATTCTCACTTTATTCTTCCACAAAAAAACATACATAAACCTCCGATTCCGTCTTCGTTAATACTTTGCTAATCACTTTGGTTCATGGTACTGTCGGTAAACCAAACAAAAGTTGGATGAGTTCTCAGGCCATTCATTTACCATTGCTCTCGCTGGTCACGCTTTCCGATGTTGTCCGGACACTTTCGACCGTTCGCTCCTCGATGCGCTGTATCGGTACCGTCCGTTCGTACATAACTTCCTGCGCTGGCTGGGGAACCTTCTTCGGAGCCACAATCGTCAGCACACCGTCCGACGACAGACTCGAGATGACGTCCTTTGGGTCGTGATCGTCTGTGAATGGAGTAGAATTAAGAGGCAAAAGTCAACATCGGCCGTGCGTCGTTTGTTTGCATTCTCCTCCCATTTGAAGTGTTGTTTCAACATGAGAAGCTAAACACTCGGACCGACTCGGACAACCCGCGAGTACTGACCTGGCAGTACGTAGCGACGGACAAAGTGTCGCGAGATGTAACCATGCTCGTCCTGTTTCTCCTCGTGTTTGCCCTCCACCACGATCGAATTGTTGACGGTTTTAACGGTGATCTCATGCGGTGTGAATTGTTGCACGTCCAGATTGATCTGCAGCCGGTCGGTGGTGAGTCCGCCGTTGATCAGACTGTTGCTAAACTTGTGCCCGGTACCGAACTCACTCCACGGGCGTCGAAAGCTACCGAGCCGGGATGTGCGTAAGTTCGACGTATGAAAGCTGGATGCCATCTTCTGCAGATCCTCGGAACTGTGGGGCACAGACACGGAAAAGCCACGGCATAAGATTTTCTGTTTCACGCACTCTACGTACAGATCAGACGTACAATATACCCGTCGCAAACTGCTGATCGAACAAGCGCGATGTACGGCGGGGATTGTCAAACAGATCGTCATCCCACCAGTCGCGGAAATACATCGGCACCGAGGACATTTTGTCTGCAACTGCACTTTAGCCACTCGCACTGATCACTTTCCTCGAAGAAACACACTCTTTAACACACGTCCCAACTGCCGACTGAGCCGGGTTCCGTCTTCAGTGTGCGATATTTATATGACATCGGTCACTTAACACCCCGGCGCACAGGCCGGGATCTTTCCCATTCCATCTCACGTCACGTCGTCTGCTCACAATGTTGGGCAATAATCCACCAGATGAGCAGAGAACACTTTGACGGCAATAAGAGAACATTTTACTCGCAATTTACCATTCATTCGATCGTGGTTGTGAGCAAAAACTCAAGCGCCAACGAATACACTCTTGAGGGATTGCAATGAGAATCAACACCAGTAATGTAAGGGACGTCTTAAACACCGCGTCCAACCCTTTCGGTCCCCAAAGGGTTAAGATACCCTCCATCCGGCAAGTGGTTGAGTGTGTGAAGAACAATTATGAAGTGTCGTCATGCCGAGTTTGTTTACGAACGATCACGCTCGATCAGCTGCTGCGTGAGTAAGACAGGGTATGAGAATGTAATGGGTTCTTCACTTCGTAATTTCGCCTCTGCTAGATCATCTGGTAAATTTAAATTAATGATTAAACAACGATAGCCACACGTGTGGGTGGATCAATCGCCATTTTTAATGGGGTTCGGAGCGCGTCAATTAACTTGAACATTAATAAATTGTTTTACAACACATTCAAAAAAATCCGCAACAAAAAAATGACCGTCGAGTGAGAAGAAAATTTCCTCTTCTTACGGTAACTGCAATGTATAATACTCTTCAGAATTATGTAAAAAAAACGTTCATCCAACGGTTTCTGGTGATAAATAGCTGTTTACTTCTTCTCTCTCCAGAATATGTTTGCCAAGCGCCTAGCGAGACGTTAGTGCCATCGCAACCTGCCTACCCAACCAGTGGTTCTGTGTTTGTGGAACTCATTTTACCGTTCGGCATTTGTTGATTTGAAATTTTATTCCCACCATCGCACGACACACTTGCCGATGAAATCGTTTAAAGCTAATGTTGGCAAGGAGCGAAAAAATGATTATGTACAGTATAATTAAATATTCGCAATTTACTTACCCAATGTTCGACTTATTGTCATCATAAGCATTAACACAAAAAGCAACCACGTGTCTAACCAGGGTGGGCATTTTTGTTCTATTTGGTGTGGATGTTTGTTAGGAGAGTAATCGATAACGATGGGTAAGTCAGGTGCTTTAGTATCCCTCATTGGAATTTCATTCGTTGCAGCTCCCATTTTTGGAAGAATTCATTTTAATGAATTCCCCCTACACAGATTCATCCAAAGGCGAAAAGTTTTGGGTTGATCTGTTGAGGATTTAATTACTTTAGTATGTGATGAGAATCCTAGAATTCCATACAAACGAGGAGATTATTATTAACCTATTGATCTTAGACATAAGACAGATCAGGTATAATCTGTCGGAGAAGAGCCATAGCATAGCATAGGAGCTTTTCAGCACTTTATATTCAACTCCTAACAATACATTTCTTATGCGACTAATTTGCTTTACCCCATAAATAGAGTAATTCTGTATTAGTACTACGAAGAGTACTCAGTTCGCTTCTACCCACACAACCTCCTCTCGCAAGCGTTTTGTTTGGCTTTGTTTGCCTCGCAGCACCGGCCCGGTCGAATACCGTTCCAGATTAAAGCTAATCCGGCACCATCCGGAACAATCCACCGACTGTTTATTGAAGTCGTCACGATCAGCGATCGTAAACGCACCACGCCCTTCGCTTGCACACTGAACCACGGCCAGGAACAACAGCTGATGACCGCTGGACGGAGATGCTCCCTTGTATGGTAATTATTACGCTACGCAGTCCCGTCCCGTACCGCACTTCCGTCCCACCGGGTGCCAACCCGCATGCTCCACATAATAGAAACCACGTGTCCGCAAGCTAATCAACTGACCGGCCCGCAAACAAACGCATCCGCGGTCCAGAACCCACCCACCCAACCCACCCACACAGCCGCGCATTTGGTTACACGCGCGAAATAACAATACCATACAAAGCGTTACCGCGGAACCAGCTTGCCGATGTCGCGGAAGCTGCGACACACACAATTTGCGAAACCTGCTATTCCTCCCGGTGCTATTTATTGCGTTACACGGCGGATTTTTTTCCTTCCTTCTCCTATTTGTGCTCATCGGGTGCGTCGATGATCGGCGCGATCTCGCGTCCGGCCCTTCCAATCAGTTCCGATAACCTTGGAGTGACTTCGAAATGTTTGGCAGTATCGGAAGCGTGTGTGTGTGTGTGTGTGTTTGTGTGCACAAAATGTCAACTTCACGCTTGATTGAACTTCGTCGTGCCGTGGGAGGGGGGAGGGTTTCCCATTGTTTCCGGTGTGTCGGTGCAACGGTTGGGGAGGCAGCATTCCAATGCTTCACCGGTGGGAATAGTAGTAAAACCTTTGATTAAGTAAGTTCATTTGAGAAGCGATGCTTATGTCTCTGAAATTCCAAATATATTCTAAGCTTCAATATTCTAAGGAAACACTCGTCAAATACGTATACAAATTCGTTGGAAAAAGGTACATTAAAATTGAATATTTTATAAAACATTTGCCATTTTATAAAACAAACTTGCCAATAGAGGGCGTCTCTCGAGCGAATTTAGTACAGTGGTATCCTAAATATTGACAATTCTAAATTAGTTGTTAAAAAAGGTGTTTTGATTATCAGTTTTCGAAAGAAACCCCACTATTGACGTTTGCGAATTTGTTTAAGCAAAAATCACTTAAAAACTTTTAGTACAATTATTTGTCTATAGATGGCGCATCACATTCGAGCTGGTAGCTAATTGTGAATCTAGTTAGCCGAGAAATCCTCATTACTTCCTGATCACCCATCGTATGTGTTAACTGATCATACTAATCAACATATGTTTATTCAACATTTTTGTTACATTTTTCTTCCTTCTTTATATTATCAATTAATTCGTAATAAACATTAATAATAATCACAAACAAAAAAACATTAAATGCATTAATTCCTAATCGAATTTCCCTCAAAGTGTCCTTTGAAAACTTCCGATCGATCAATACCGATCAAATGGGCGTTCTAGTGCTAACCAGAACCAGAACCCGTATAGCTCACAGCCGTATCCATTTGTCTGTGTTGGTATGCTTTATTTATACGCTTCCACCCTGGACACATCCCAGCACCAACCTGGCCCGGGTTGTAACAAACGCGCGAATCGCGCGAGAAAAGCAAAAAAAAAAAAATAAGTCGAGCGCCCAAGCCAAAAGTCACCCGTTTCGACGATGAACATCAACAACAATCCACCCTCCTGTACGACCCTCCCTGTTTCTTCCCCCTGCTCCCCTTCGGTCGGTGTGACAACCGTAAAGGGTTGGCACCCTACACCCTTGGTAGCACGCGAGCACGTAACGGGTTTGGAAAGGAGAAGGTGGAAGGAGGGGAGGGGGAGGTATTGGGGGAGACGCGCAAAATCAAAACAAAATTCAAATCCATCCGCCACGAGCCATAGTCTCGCGGACGCGCTCGTTGGAAGCGGTTCAACTTTTCCTCTGCCCAATCACAGTACCAGCGCTCGGCTACTACCAATCGGCAAAGAAGTCAATCATCGTATTTGCTAGTAAGTGCTCTCCGACCATCGCCATTACAAGTCAAAGACCCGCCGGAAGGATTCACCTACCGTCATCATCATTAGCATCGTTCGTACGATCGTGAGCCGTTCGTTTTTTCGACTCACTTTCAATTTGTTTCGCTGCCAAAACGCGGCCATACCGCAATAGTCTGGCCAAGAAGGTCGTGCCTTTGGGTGGTGAAAGTGATTAGACGCAAAACTTTGCAGCCAGTGTCGATAGATACGCCACACTGTGAAGGTGCTCCGAAGGAAGTGTGGTTACGCCTAAGCGATATCCGGATCCAGAACTATCTCTCTTCTTGCCGCTAAGGTAAGGTAGTGCGCATTACACTCGCAAGGCGTAATATTGGAAAACACAAGGTCGTTTGGAAATTGTCCAAATCCAAATTGACGCAGAATCTGGGAACACGTGCATCGCGTTTTGCAGTGAATTAATTACAGATGGTTGAGCAAATCTCAAACCCGAAACCTTTAGTTAGAGCCTTCGGTTAGGTTCAGTTAGAGGAGTAAGAGTTCAAAAGTGCCAACAAACTGAATCACCAGTGAGGTTGTTTCAAAGTTAAGGTTACCTTTTAATTGACACTTGCTCTTCAACGATGTGCAGCAGAAGGTCAGCTGATCCAGTCTTATCACCCACCGTCTTATTATTTTGACCCAAAAACCCCTTAAACAATTCCACCAAGTGCAAGTCCAAGTGCGAGTTCGCGAATTTTCTCGCCTCGTCTTTGCCTGAACAACCTCACGGTCCTTCATCAACCATTTTGTTTTTATTAACCTCCAAAATGTGCGACTCCTCCCGGACGTGCGAACTATCGAAGGGCGACTGGTCGTAAATAAAACTAGGCAACAAGAACAATAGTGGAACGAAAGCATAACAACATCAAAAAACCTCGTCCCAGAACCGACCGGAACGACAGGTTCCGGGGCCAGGGCATCGTTGGAATGGCATCGAAACCACGGAGCGCTTCACATTTTTGCCGCTATTTATAATCGGCCTAATCCACCGTGACAGTGTTAAATCGATAAATTGCACTATCAGCTCAGGGGTACCAGCGTCAGCTGCCGTCGGGCGAATAGTTTATTCGCTAGTTCTGTGCAAAAATGTGGCTCCATGACCTGTCGCACACGCGCCCAGGTTCGCTCGGTTGAAAGTTTCCTTTATCATTCCCTTTTTTTTTTTTTGTCCGTGGTGTCTTGTGATTGCAGGAACATTCTTAAGACTTCCTAACCTCGACCTTAAACGATGTCGCTCGTACCGGTGCAGTATCGTACGTGGTGGGACGATTGGGATCTGCCGCTCTACACGCGCGTCCTCGAGAAGTCGATCACGCAGGAGGTGCTCGGTGCGGATGCGGACTACTGGCGTGTGCCACCGCTAGCACCGCTGCGCTGGTCCAGCCTGTATCGACCGTGGCGCTACTTCAGCCTGCGGGACGTCGGTGCCAAGGTGGACACCGATCGGGATCGCTTCCAGATCGAGCTCGATGTGCACCAGTTTCTGCCGCACGAGGTCACGGTACGCCGCACGGACAAGTACGTCACCATCGAGGGCAAACACGAGGAGAAGCGGGACGAGCAGGGTTACGTGGCACGCCAGTTCTCGCGCCGTTACCTGGTACCGAGTAAGTTATCATCNNNCCGCTAGCACCGCTGCGCTGGTCCAGCCTGTATCGACCGTGGCGCTACTTCAGCCTGCGGGACGTCGGTGCCAAGGTGGACACCGATCGGGATCGCTTCCAGATCGAGCTCGATGTGCACCAGTTTCTGCCGCATGAGGTCACGGTACGCCGCACGGACAAGTACGTCACCATCGAGGGCAAACACGAGGAGAAGCGGGACGAGCAGGGTTACGTGGCACGCCAGTTCTCGCGCCGTTACCTGGTACCGAGTAAGTTATCATCACCGGTTCGGTTCGGTTCGGTTTATTTTCTTTTTATTCCTGGCACGATCTCCACCCTTTCTCATCCACGTTCAGCCACTTTCCACCACCATCATAGCCCGCATCTAATGATTGGATCACCTGAGAGACGGGTATTTCTGGCATCGGGAGTCAACTGCCACCTAGGATCATGAATCATCACCGCACACTGTCTGGCGTCTGTAGCGCACAAAAACGATCCACCTTTGATTGCACAATGTCCCCTTAATGTTCGCCTGATGCACCTTGCATCCTTGTATTAGTCACACGCGAGGCTTTTGTTGTCGCGCATCGGGCTGTGTGGTTAATTTCGGGGACGGGGACACATTGGTTTTCTGTGTATGTGTGTGTTCGTTCACGTCACGTCACCTAGGTAAATAGTCTGCATGCACGATTATTTGGTAAGTCATCGATTACGCGAACGATTCTAAAGCAGGTTTGCAGATAGCAGCATGTGTCCTTCGGGCTATATTAATCCTAGAACAAAGCAGCTTTATGTCATTCACGAAACGTTACCATAACAAGTGTATTAATACACTACTGTTAAGTCACACGACAACTATTCTTTGCTATAATAAACGCCTGCATGTATGCAATTAGCAAGACATTACATAACAAATATCAATCACACCGTCCTTCATCAATCCAGTTGACGATTGGATGCTTTTCTAAGCTTAAACTATGTGTCGGTACCATGTGGCCTAATCATACCGTGTACGTGTTCTGTGCTCTTCTACTCCCTCCAGTTGGTTACGATGCGAACCTGATCGTTTCGTCGCTCTCGTCCGACGGTATACTGACCGTGACTGCCCCAAGGATCGGTCTGCCGGCACCGAAAGTCGAAAAGTATGTCCCCATCTGGCACACCGGTAAACCGGCCATCGAGGACAAGAAGTAAATCGCACGAACGCACGCACGCACGCACCCGAACAAACGTACGAACTGGTCAATCGGGCGAGTGGAATGAACGATGCCGGAAGCACCTTAGCACCTCTCGCTCTTTCCCCACTCTCTTCTATCTCTTTCAGTGTGCTACCGGCTAAGAAACCAACTGCCCTTACTGCCAGCGTCAACGCTTCATTCCACTAGCCCGTTCTAGCACCGTTCGCGCGACCCTTTTACAAATGTCAAATGTTGATCACTGTTCTGTTTCGTTTCTGTTTCGTTTCATTTCTTTTCTCGACTGCTTCCGGTGGTTTTTTTTCTTTCTTTCTTTCTTTCTTTCTTTCCTTTTCCTTTTCGTTTCGATTTTCTTCTCCTTTTATCATGTTCCACCCTCAGTTCGCGGCGCTGTTTGACGTACTACAAGTAACGTCTCGATCACATTTATTATCGGGCGATTTAATCGCGTCCCGTTCCCCTCTTACTCGAATCGATGTGGCTTTAAAGCGTTGCACGGACCTTTTAAAACACCTGCGAAAGTGTGCTGCACGTGGTATTTCTGCTTTCGAGTGAAGCAATCTCCGTTGGAAAATCTGTTAAATCGGGTCCGATCACTCGTTAGTGACGTGAACTTGCCTACATTTAGGCGGTAAAAAATGGAGACAGCAATAAGCGCGACGCTAAGGAAGATCTTTAGCCGCTTTTTTCACGGGGAAAGCTTCCAGTTCTGCACACACGCACACACACGTGCGCACACACACACCAACATATCCATGTTCAATGTTCGAAAACCGCATCACTAACCGATTAATTGTAAGCCCAACTGGCGCATATACCAACTAAAAATGTGATTCATTAGCGAAATGTAACGCGTTGTTGTTTGTTGTTTGTTGGAGTAGCCTAAAACGGAGTAGTTTAATCTAACATGTTGAAAACAAATGAAGCAACAGTACCCTCTTCGTAAAGCATCGTACCTAGTCGTGTGCGTAACATTATTTGAATTTTGTTTCGATTGTGTAACCCACGGTACGATTGGGCCGGGAGCGATCGATGTGCCCCGATGTGGAAGCGCTCCACCTAGTCTAGAATTCAAGCGAAACTATTTGCGAATAACAACGTCCACGTAATAAACTAATTCCAATAAAAAAAAGAAAACATGTCGAATTGAATCTAATTTTGAACGCACTGTAAGTTTGTTTATTATTCATTCGCGTTTCCCTTTTCCGAAATTGATGCTCATTGAGGAGGAGACGATCGATCGATCTGGGCGTAGGGTGGAAAGGGTGCGCAAAAGGGACCGATTGACGGATTAATGTGAAACAGGTGCGGCAACATCGCGTGCTGTGCCGTGGAATTAAGGGCTCCCCATGCAAATCATACGCCAACAAAGCTCCCTTCTAGTCTAGATGGATCGCCACGAGACGATACAGTCTGGTTTGTTTCCATTTTTCGACCAGCTTTAAGAGAGATAAAAGAAATGTCTCGTGAATAAAACGAACGAACAATCCGCTTTGTGGGCCAGTGTAATGGCGTTCGCCGAATTGCCTGACACAATTTCATATGCGCCCAATAAAAGCCAGCCTACCAGCAAAGAAGCCCGAACGCGAACGTTTACTGCAACGCGTAAATCCTTAACACTGTCGACCACGACAGCTCATCAGCTGACAGGCGCTGGTCGAAGGTGTATCGTTGCACTAGCCGTCGTACGGTGTCTTCCCGCGAACCAACCCAGCTTCACGCTGTTGCCGAGGTTATTGCCATGTGTCTAGTGCCGCGTTGGGCTGACTGACGACTGTTTATTCAGCAATCCTGCGCTTCCCAGCGCTACGTACGGCTACGTGCACCAATCAAACAAACAAACTTTCACCCGCGAACGAACTTTCTCCCCCGTGCGAGCATCAAACTATTTCTTTTCCATCCCTGAAGCCACGCTACGGCGAAAGGAAACGTCCCAAACAAAACAAAAACTTCTCCACTAGACAGCTCACTCGGCGTCCTTGGGAAATCAATCAAAAAGACTGTTGCAGGCAACACACTTCCTTCTTCGTGCTTTGGCCGTCTCGTTGGTGTTGCTACTTTCGACCGGCAGGACGCGTCGGAACTTTTCTGCCCAAGTCGGCCCAGGTCGGCCTACACTGGAAATAGTACGGCGGCGGTGTCCGGATGTGTCATAAAAATGGAACAAACGTGTTGTGTTGGACGGTGTTTCGGTGTGCCGGGACCTGGCAGGGTAAAGTTACTTTCTCACTTATTCCGATCGTTATTATTAGGATTCCCGTAAGATTACCAATCATGGCAAAATTGTAATGTCANTGGTGTTGCTACTTTCGACCGGCAGGACGCGTCGGAACTTTTCTGCCCAAGTCGGCCCAGGTCGGCCTACACTGGAAATAGTACGGCGGCGGTGTCCGGATGTGTCATAAAAATGGAACAAACGTGTTGTGTTGGACGGTGTTTCGGTGTGCCGGGACCTGGCAGGGTAAAGTTACTTTCTCACTTATTCCGATCGTTATTATTAGGATTCCCGTAAGATTACCAATCATGGCAAAATTGTAATGTCACTCATGATGGACAAATTGATCGGTTATTGATTGCATCACGATTAAGGGATAATGTTTTTCCGTGAGATAGTTTATTATAGTAAGGTCTAACAATTGCGTCAGGTTCGGCTGCAGATGACAAACATATGGTTATTGATGTGCACAGTTAGTTCCAAATGCTTTTCATTGTGTTTAAAATTTAGTTTAATAAAAGCTCTAAAATCGTATGGTAGAATATTCAAATAATTTATTTTATTGATTCTGTAACTCCCATTGAAGGGTCTAAAAATACATCGTTACACATGTGTAGCACACGATCAACAACTTCGATTCAAATACGGTAACGGTTTGTTTTCCGTTCGTCACGTGGGCGAATACGATACGATACAAGCAGCTGCGTTCGTTTACCTTTCGAGGCGATGAGATGAATCATAATGAGCTCACTCGACCGTTAGACTAGCGAGAATGTTCTAGTAGTTTCTAGGGCTTTCCGTTCCTTATTGTTCTAGTACAACTTTGCAAAATAACGATTTTTTTCATTAATTCAGACTAATTCCGTGTCTAATGGGTCATACATTCATTCATTTCGTAAACAAATATAAAAATGTATAAATTCAACACAACAGTGAGCTTGTGCTCTTGCACCAGTTACTCATCGCTCACGCGAGCTCACGCGAGCTCACGCGAGCTCACTCGACCTTTCGAGAACGCTCTCACTCGTTCACGATGAGCGCGCTTTCATGTATATAAACCACGGTGAGAGCGCTGTGAGTTCATCAGTTGAATCCAACAAAGCGCGCCAGTCAAAGCGAATCAACGCAAACAAATCTCGTCCGAAAAGGATATTTTCCGTGTGAAGCACAGTGAACAGTGAAAGAGAGAAGCTTGCTTTCTCAGTAAACCGGAGTGCAAAAATGTCGATCATCCCGATTTTCTTCCGCAACTGGTGGGACGACGAGTGGGATCGTCCGCTGTGGAGTTCTCGTTTGCTGGACCAGCATTTTGGCAGTGGTGTGACCGCAGACGATCTTTTCAACGCTCTGGCATCGGTGACCGACCGTCGACTTCAGCCACAAGCCCCACAACAGCCGGCTCGTTACAATCGCCCTTGGCACAGCTCCTGCGTGGCCAGCAAGAGAGACTGTGGTTCCACGGTGAACGCCACCAGCGACAAATTCCAGATCAACCTGGATGTGCAACAGTTCACCCCGGAGGAGATCTCGGTGAAGTACGTGGACAATTCGATCCTGGTCGAGGGCAAACATGAGGAGAAGCAGGACGAACATGGCTACATCTCGAGACATTTCGTGCGGCGCTACATGCTTCCCAAGGGCCACTGTGAGACGGACATCGTTTCTTCCCTTTCGTCCGATGGCATCCTTACCATCACATGTCCTCGAAAGGCGATCGAGCAGGAAAAGCCAGAACGCAGCATTCCCATCACACACACGGGACAGCCCATGAAGCAAGTCACCGAAAAGGCTACACAGCAAAATGGCCAAAGCACGAAGGAAGGAGAAACCATGGAACCTTAATGATAACGCCATCCAGAAATAGCATTATTCATGTTTGATTTAAGTTGTACGTAATAAATTACTCATGATTTTGTAAAAACGATATGATCATTGGAAAATGTTGATACATCCGAAAGATTTTTGATAATTTTAAGTCTTTTTATGACAGTACGCATGGTAGTCTGCCATATAATTTGCTAGCTAGAGTCAGGTTTACTACAAGTTGCAACGAAAAATTGCTTCTCACGAGATTGAAATCTCATCGTGATTCATGAGACCTTGGACTTTGGATGATAGTATTGAAATGTATTTATTTAAGGAAGCAAAATAAAACTCTATTTTTCCACTATTTATTCAAGATGTTGTCACTGCTATGGTAAATTTCTTTTAATCCTTAATATAATATTTTCTCTCTTAATTTCTCTTAATTCTTAATATCATAAAATTATGTATGTTATTGTTTTTGCATAATTATTGATCAATAGACGACATAGGATATAGCCTCAAACTATCATAAAGAATGTTGTAATGAAGGAAACTTCGAACTAAAAAATAATAGATTAATTATCATAGGAAAAGCGTTGCTCAAGGATAAAAAATAAGATAAAGATAATGATAGCAGATGACATTATTTGTCTTTCAGATGAAACGTTTACCGTATGAAAAATGTGTAATAGATAATTTGATGGATCATTTACATTGCTGACCATACGTACATTTTGACCAAATTGATCTTTTAATTTTGTACTCTTTATGATTTAACAAAACTGTGAGCTAAATATTTCGGATTTTATTTATATTATTTATATAATAAACATACAACAAGATTTTTTTTACAAAACCATGAATAATTTATTACGTACAACTTAAATCAAACATGAATAATGCTATTTCTGGATGGCGTTATCATTAAGGTTCCATGGTTTCTCCTTCCTTCGTGCTTTGGCCATTTTGCTGTGCAGCCTTTTCGGTGACTTGCTTCATGGGCTGTCCCGTGTGTGTGATGGGAATGCTGCGTTCTGGCTTTTTCTGCTCGATCGCCTTTCGAGGACATGTGATGGTAAGGATGCCATCGGACGAAAGGGAAGAAACGATGTCCGTCTCACAGTGGCCCTTGGGAAGCGTATAGCGCCGAACGAAATGTCTCGAGATGTAGCCATGTTCGTCCTGTTTCTCCTCATGTTTGCCCTCGACCAGGAGCGAATTGTCCACGTACTTCACCGAGATCTCCTCCGGGGTGAACTGTTGCACATCCAGGTTGATCTGGAATTTGTCGCTGGTGGCGTTCACCGTGGATCCACAGTCTCTCTTGCTAGCCACGCAGGAGCTGTGCCATGGGCGATTGTAACGAGCCGACTGTTGTGGGGCTTGTGGCTGAAGTCGACGATCGGTCACCGATGCCAGAGCGTTGAAAAGATCGTCTGCGGTCACACCACTGCCAAAATGCTGGTCCAGCAAACGAGAACTCCACAGCGGACGATCCCACTCGTCGTCCCACCAGTTGCGGAAGAAAATCGGGATGATCGACATTTTTGCACTCCGGTTTACTGAGAAAGTAAGCTTCTCTCTTTCACTGTTCACTGTGCTTCACACGGAAAATATCCTTTACGGACGAGATTTGTTTGCGTTGATTCGCTTTGACTGGCGCGCTTTGTTGGATTCAACTGATGAACTCACAGCGCTCTCACCGTGGTTTATATACATGAAAGCGCGCTCATCGTGAACGAGTGAGAGCGTTCTCGAAAGGTCGAGTGAGCCCGATGGAACATTCGTGAGCTTGCTCGAATAAATAACAGGGTGTATGTAATTTATTGTGTTTTCTTATTGTGCTTGTTGTCGATGAAACGGATTTATTGTTTGAATTGTTTTCTATTCATTTTATAGTTTGCTGCGAAATAAATATGCAATCATTCATTACAAAACACAATATAAGACTCTACCGTACCTTTGTGTTGTGCTAGCAATGTTACGCTCAAATTTCAAAGATGTTTTCTTGCTGAATTGTGCATTAATTCAAAATAATATTAATAATCAAAACGATTAAAAACAAAAGCGTTTAAAATCATGTTTACTCTATATTTATAAAAATTTAATCTTATTTTGTTCTTCAATTTCCTCCTGTCAAAAATGTGATGGAGCGGATAGAAACATATCTCGGTTCGACACCAACTGGATTCATAGTTCGTGCGCCCATCACCATTCCTTCCTTCTTTTCGGTTTTGACGTCGTTCGAAGCTGCTGTGTTTTCCGTGCATCTGAAGTGAAATTATTTCACTTTTTCCCGCGAATAGCACGTGTTTTGCGAAAAAACTGAGCCAAATAAGCAAGTAAAGATGCCGCTCGCCAAGGACTTCTTGCATCCGCTGCCCGCTGAGGAGAAGAGGAAGCACAAACTGAAGCGTTTGGTGCCCCATCCCAACTCGTACTTCATGGACGTGAAGTGCCCCGGCTGCTACAAGATCACCACCGTCTTCAGCCATGCTCAAAGCGTCGTGGTGTGTGCCGGTTGTTCGACGATCCTGTGCCAGCCGANTCACTTTTTCCCGCGAATAGCACGTGTTTTGCGAAAAAACTGAGCCAAATAAGCAAGTAAAGATGCCGCTCGCCAAGGACTTCTTGCATCCGCTGCCCGCTGAGGAGAAGAGGAAGCACAAACTGAAGCGTTTGGTGCCCCATCCCAACTCGTACTTCATGGACGTGAAGTGCCCCGGCTGCTACAAGATCACCACCGTCTTCAGCCATGCTCAAAGCGTCGTGGTGTGTGCCGGTTGTTCGACGATCCTGTGCCAGCCGACCGGTGGCAAGGCCCGTCTGACCGAGGGTTGCTCGTTCCGCAGGAAGCCGTACTAAGAAGAGACCCGCTAGGAGTACCCCGTGAAACCCGTGACGATTGAATGGCGCCTTGCGTTTTGGATGGATGATACCGCAGTGGACCCATCGAAGAGTTGGCCGGTCCAAATACAAACACCGCACGTGTAATTCGGAGGGAAGTTTCGACATTGAACTCCCCAAGCTATAAGTGAGCATTGTATTCGTACCGAAAGGAGTGAAATAAAGGCAGCAATTCGATCGTCCAATTATGTGCCAAGTGTGTGCGTTCCGTTGAGTAAAGTGAGGTTATGGTTCGTTTCGGTGCCACTGCCTGCGTGTTTCATGCTGTATGCGTGGTTGTGTGTGTATGTGTGAATGCGGCATTTGACAGCTTTCGTGTTGTTGATTTTGTTCGGGGTATTGTTGTGCTTCTCCTCTGTACGGCTACGGTTGCAAATTCTGGTGTAATTCCGAGTTTTCCAGCTGCATGTGCAATATCTATTCTCTATTTCACAACATTACAATATCGATGAGTGATAGCTTTGTAAACAAAAATGAGTCATACAGCAAAACGTGCAACTCATGCGTGGAACGATTGTTTTGATTCACGGTGCGAGTGCTAGCTTGCATGGAATGTGAAATATTCAGTGGTTGCTTAGTTATTTTTTAAAAGAAAACTAGAAGAAAAGTGTGATACAGTTTTAATATGAAGTATTTTTCTGTTTCGCCCATATTTTTCAATATGATTAGTAGTTTTGTTTGCATTCAGCCATATATTTGTCACGGAGCTATTTTCCAGTTGTGAATGATGAATTACTGCACCGGTTTTTTCTTTTTAAAAAATTCGGACTAAAGATAATTCGTCGTCCATCAATTGTTATTACAATTTTTGATAGTTTTGATTAATCTTTTTTTGTAGCTGTAAATTTCCTCTCAAAATCCATGCTCAAACATAACTTCTATCATCCGAAACATCAAGCGTGATTGTACTCCTCCTGAAGCAGCTTTTATATTTCTTGTTGCTCTTCTAAGCACGTGCAATATAACATCAACCTTCCGCTCATGTTCAATCTATTGTATCATCTAACGAAAAGTAAATGAGAAATAGTAATAACTTTTAATTTATTTTAGGGAAATGTGAAGAACTCAACACAGGGATTGCGAATTGGATGTACGCTACTGAACGTACGATGGAAATGAAGTAGAATGAAAAAGACCTAAACAAACTGCAACTAAATTTCATCGTGGATGAACCATTCTTTAGAGTAAAGCTTTCAAATTGTTTATTAACAAAACATCTGTTTCTGTAATACACACGTTACAGTATCGCATGGAGTAAAGCCACTTATGGGATGTATTTCTCGCACCCTCCACTAGATGGCGCTATTCTCCAAAAAGTGTTATAAATTATAGCTTCTCGTAACGAATGAAAATAGTTACTATAAATATAAAAAAACAATCTGTATATACGGATTTGGTAAGCATACATTCAGGCGCTTTTATGATTTGCTGTTCATACTCCTTCAATATTTTAACTATGATTCCGTTACGGAAAATACATTGTTTATCAGAAATTTGAAATCCTTAAAGAAACAACTTGAAGTTCATCATGACTATGTTACCAATTAAAACCAGTTTTCGTTTGCTACAATTTTCATAGAAAATTAATGATGACAAACGCATATCAATTTCAGCCAATGTTCGCCGGAAATTACCATATACTGTTAAAGCGAAGCTCATAGTGCACCATTTTATTAGTATGCAGTGTCTGTGTCGTCAGCTGGTCTACCAATGTCGCGCTTACATCGGCCTTTATTTCGGCACGCTTTAATCGAATTCGATACAGCAGGTGGACGGGTTTATCGTATGAGTCCACCCGCAGCGAGTCCTCCAAAATATCACGTATTCTGTCTCATTATCTTACGGCCTAGTCTGCAAGCAAAGAGTCCAAGGATTCTTACGCATGCAACAGTGAAGTATATAAAGCTCATCGAAATCTTGGCAATTCATCAGTTCACTTGCTAACGCATCCACAACAGCATTCGCTAACAATTCAACCCAAAACACCCCTCACAAAACCTTCCAAAATGTTCAAGATTGTAAGTATTGCCCACGGTTCTGTACCATTCTAATTCTAATGAACTTTCTTCCCTGCTCATTCAGGTGTGCCTGTTCGCCATCGTCGCCGTTGTTTCCGTTTCGGCCAAGGCTGATCCGAAGCCGGGAGTACTTGCCTATGCTGCTGCTCCAGCTGCTGTTGTTGCTGCTCCGGCCGCTTACGTTGCCGAAGGTGCCGCTGTGTACGAGCGCACTTTCCACGGAAATACTGCCCCGCTGGCCTACACCTACCCGTATGCTGCCCCTTACGTAGCCGCCGCTCCTTATGTGGCTGGTGCTCCACTCGCCTACTCGTCGCCGTACGTCGCCGCTGCCCCTGCCCAGGTGCTGCTGAAGTAAATGGAAACCCGACTACAAGAAAATAGGAAAATGCTCTACGATATCCGTTAACGCGTGCAATAGTGACACTGTAAATACTCCCTTGTTGACTGAATGAATTCACCCATTTGCTTTATCTAAACATGATTGTTTCTTGATTGTTTCATTCGAACTGATGACAAATATTGAAGAAGCCTGATGAAGGGTTTTTGGGCTTGTCCCTGAGCGACATTGGTTATTGCATTTAAACTTAAAACTATTCTAATGAATAATTCTTTTTTATCACAACACAAAAACTTCAATTTTGGAGAATTAGGAATAATTGTTAAAAAAAATGTTAAAATGAACGATGATTCTAAGGAAAATAAACAACATCTGATGAACAGATTTACATAAAAAATTTAAGATTCTTGTCTCGACCTTACAAGAACTATCACAAAACTTCATTATTATTATTTACAAATCTCAATATTGGTTGATGAAAAACATAAGTAATTAACAACAATTACTCAAATTTTTCAACAAAGAAGGAACGATTATCCAAAAGCTTATTAACGTATTAACAAATGAGTACAACTATTTTGTCCAAACAAATGTATGTTAAGCACTGCGATCTGAAGTTCGCCTAAATGTATGCAATGTTCATAACACAACGCCTAAAGTCAAACATTCTGCATGATAAATGAAGCTTCAAGTAACGACTATGCTAAGCATTAGCAAACTTCATTAAAACAATTTTAAATTCGAAGTTTGTTATAAGACGGAATCACTCACTTAACCAACCGTATGGAGGTACAGTCCGGATGGATTTTAGTACAGGTTCTGTCGTGTCTTATCTGGTTTTATTTTGTTGTAATTTTAAATAATACATAGCAACACATGGAATTACGGAAAATTACATTCGTTTGTCTTTATTTGCTTGAGATAAAGTAACAGTTGATTGGAACCGATCTACAGAACGTATTTAGCGGCAAGAGGTGCACTGTAAGCGAATGGAGAAGCCAGAGCGGGAGCTGCGGCATAAGCGGACACGAAAGGAGCAGCCGAATAAGCGGCATAGGCCGGATTGATGACCTGCGAGTTGTGCGATGTGACAACGGCCGAATCTCCCACGTTAGCGTATCCGGCAGTGTAAGCGACGGCCGGAACAGCTGCCGGAGCGACAGCCAACGGAGCAGAGTAGGCGAGAGGTGCGGCAAGAGGGGCAGCGGTGTAGGCAAATGGGGCGGCTGGCAGCAGACCACCTGGCTTGGCACTCACACTGGCAACCACGGCCAACAGGGCGACGATCATCTAAGAGCAAGGAGAGCAATAATCCGTATCAGATAGGAACGATATCCTTACAGAATGGAGTCAGAACAGAATGTTACCACTTTGGAGAACATGTTGATGGTTGGTTTGTGGTTTGTTTAGCTGTAAAGCTTCGATGTACTCGATTAGAGATGCGAGATGTGCTGACTGATGTACACTCTACGGGCTGTCATGTCTTTTATATACCTTGCAAACGATAAAGTCAGCCTGCTCTCAAAAAACCGTTTACCACCACTCAATATTCGTCCACAAATCCTTACTCTTTTCGTGTAGATTAACCATTTTTTTTTTCGTTCAACTTTTGGAATGTCCAACTACAACGGGCAACTCAATTGCTGCATTTCAACGAGATGCAAATCCACAGTTCACGCCTTGTCCTTGCAATGTCGCGTACTGGAGGGTGGCTAGTTGTTTCCTTTGGCACACAGCGACACAGCGTAAATGCCGAAGAAAGTATCACCAAGCAACCGTGTTGCTACCAAGCAACCGAGGGTGCCATCAGCTGTTGGAATACTAATCGCTTGGGCTACGTGGATATGCTTTGTGATCAATTGGTGCATGCTTGGTGCCGATATGGATTATGGAGTGATATTGCATTCGTTGTATTTATTAATTAATTCTGATACAGTTCCTTGATAGCTTAGTTTTAGACCAAGATTTAAGCAGTAAAGCGCACTATTATAGAAATTACCTAATATTTAAATTGACTTTGGTATAATTATTGTGAAATTGAAGAATGTGGAATGGAGTGAGAGATAATTGTGCTACTTCCGTCTCTTTCTTTCCATTAGCTTCACTATCGATAGTGAGAGTAGAATAAACGAATCACTATCCCTATTTGTGTTATATAGTTGTCTCGTTCTGGCATACGATGCTGCGCTCTAATTAGTGATCCTCAACTACTGCACACTCACACTATCGATCACACTCTTGCGCTTGAAGATCCTGATCGAAATTAACATGCGTAAAAGAGATAGATATATTTTATTCTAGAATGTCCGGTTGTTTACGGGTATTGAAGTCTCCTGCATAGTGTCTTGGTACTCGCTCTCTTGATAGCAAACATCTTAAAACTGCCATCAAAGTTGTCTTGCAATAAGTGAGCTAGGGCTCATGAGTCAGCTCACCAACGTGACAAAATGTGCCCATTTTGCTCACCCTAATATGCCACCTCAAAAGCAATGCTAGTCGCCGCATTATGCACGCCCTTGAACCAGTGCACTAAATAACGCCACCGATCGATGACACATTAAATCGTGCATATGCCCGACAAAACCCTCCGAGGAACCATAATTTACCGCTCGGAACGGACCAACATCTATTTGTGTGCTCTACTCATCCCCACTACAGTGCTCAACCATCATCAACCTTGCCAGCAACCGTAATCCGATTTCTTGTACGCTGTGCGCTGCGTACGTGATCTACATATTAACTCGCGGCAAAGTGCATCCATGCGGCGCACGCGTAATCAGCTGTAGTAGTTGCTACTATTTTGGCTATTTTATTGCTCGCCTGCAGGTGACAAAATGAATGATGAAGAAGAGCACCGATGAATGGGGGGGGGCACGATGAGTCGTGCACTAGTTTCTGACGTGTGGACCGTCCTAGGACCCGGTGAAGAGGTCCTCCTGCCATAAACTGCAGTAGTAGGAGGTGTTTCAAGCGATTATTCAATCGAATATAAAAGATGAACCGATCGTTACAAGGATCATACAGCAGACAAGCTTCACACAGCTAGCAACTCCTCTCCTTTAGCTCAGCTCCACAGCAATAACCCCAAACCAAACCGAAAATGTTCACCAAACTGGTACGTAAAAGCATATCCTGGGAACGATCCTGGGAACGCTCGCTTACCCTTTCCATTTTCTCTTTTTTCGCTTTAGATCTGCATCGCCGCTCTGGCCATCTCGTGCGCATCGGCAAAGCCAGGACTGTTGGCTCCGGTTGCGTATGCTGCTGGACCGGCCGTCGTCACTGCCCAGAGCTCGCAGGTTGTCGCCCGGAACTACAATGGAATTGCTCCGCTAGCTTACACTGCACCGGCCGTCGCCTACACTGCACCAGCCGTCGCCAAGGTGGCCGCACCGCTGGCTTATGCTGCCCCGGCACCACTTGCCGCCACTTATGCTGCTGCACCACTGGCCGCACCGTTTGCCGCTCCTTATGCTGCTCCTTATGCTGCTCCTTATGCTGCACCGTATGCTGCTGGATTTGCGACTCCTTACGCGACACCGTTTGCTGCTGCTGCGTATGCTGCACCCTACGCTAAGGCGTACGCTAGTCCGCTACTTGCCCGCTCGCCTTACCAGCTGTGGTGAACAGGGACACAACATATGGCTCCGTTGTCATTCGTTGCCGCGACATCCACAGTTCCTTAAGAGTGTCAGTCTGGTGAACGTTTTGTTAGTTGTTGTTGAGTAATAAACTTTATTAGAATGTTTGAAACAATATAAAACCATGTCTATCCATTATTCTGGGCAACTAGGAAATAACATCACCCAAAAATGCCAATTTCCGGGTGTCCCAAATCTCCCGCAAACCAGTGTAGTTTGCGATATTCAATTTGCTTTCTGTTATTCTAGTCGTATTTCTCCCTTTGATCGATGTCCGTGAGTGATTTAAGAATATTCTTGAAATTGGATCGATCTCATTTCGAACTTCCAGTTACATAATGCCAGAAAACGAAAGCAACTGATTGATTAAACTGGTTTTTGCCATCTATCTACACGACTATCTTGTTTTTTTTTTCTTTTTGTTCGTGATCTTTATTTAAATGCTCCGACTCTACCCGACAACAACAAAAAACCACACACAGAAATCTAATTAGAAGAATGCAAAGAAGGAAACAGACAACTAAATGTCAACAACAATCTAAAAATGGAACCAAATAATCCGCACAACTCGTGCCCCTGGCTGGTGGTGTGTGTGTCTTTGTTTTTTTTTTTTTACTGTAATCTGCTGTTCCAGAAAATGTTCACGTAGAATATAACCACAATTGAAACTAACTCCCAAACAAACGTAAATAGGCAGTTGAAGAACAAATCCCAACTACCAGAGAAGGACCACACGTATTAAGACCCACGTATTAAATTAAAAGATGTATCGCCTGGACGTATCAGATCTCATCTTCCAACATCTGTACATCAATTCGCACTATATATCCCAAAGGAACTTGTTTCAATTTGATTGACGTTCTAGGAATCCTCCTTCACATATTATTCAGTTCAACGTTCTTGTCATCTGATATTCCCTGCGACTAACTTCAAGCAAAGCTCGGTATAAAAGGACTACCATTAAATGTGTCTTCATCATACGGCAATCGACAGGCATCGTTCTAACACACTCGGGAACACTTTCTTTCACGTCAACATGTTTGCCAAACTGGTGAGTTTAGTGCTGTCGTTGAATTCTCATCAGAATTCTCTAGTAATCAGAACAATTTCTTTTTCTCCCCCATCGTCAGTTTATCGTCGTCCTCACTGTCGTTTGTGCTTCGGCAGGAATGTTTGCATTTGCTAAGCCGACTCCCGTTTACCGTTCGTTGGCGGGAGCAGTGCCCAACTATCGCTACGATGCTCCGATTACATCGTACTCTACCTTCTCGGGAAGTCCAACTTTCTACTCGACCTACTCCCACATCCCAAAGGTCTACGGTGCGCCAGCAGAGCGAACTTACTTCTATTACTAATACCTTGGTACTCTCGATCGTTCTTGTCTAAATGGCAAAGATACTCGCCTATGCATATGTTTACTTCTTTCATTCAATCATTCAATTTGTACAATAAAGTAGCTGGATACAAACTCGTGCAAACTTGCAATTCTTTCACTTTTTTTCCAAAATAACCACCTCCAAACGGAAGGTGGTCATTAAAGCACAAAGACGTAATGGAAGTCTGCGCATGGAAGTAATAAAGGCACTCCCCCGTTTGGCAATTGTTTGGTTGGACAACACGTGCAGAAGCGATGCGATGTCCGTCATGCGATTATGCGACCATGTTTAGCATAACCCGAGCGTTTCAATGCCAGGCTATGCCGCTTATGTCACAATGGACCTGGTCGATCGGTTCGAACGGACCGGGTAGACTTAGGATCGTGCCTGGATATCGGACCCGCGTGGAATAGATTTGGTTTGGTCGGTGCGTTTGTTGGTGCAAATTGGGGCAAAAATCGTGCCACGCGCAGTCGCGGGGTGTTTCGACTTCCTCCGGCAGGAATTCGGAGGGAAAAGCTCCGGTCCATCGGTTGTGGCAGATGGGTAACACCTGATAGCAGGGACCGTCGTCGAACGCTTTTGGGGACGTTTCGGGTGGGAACGATCGAGCTGCCATATAAATACTCGATATACGGCTATTATCGGCTCATTACACACTAATTGACCGTCCATCAAGCAGCACGATCATCCAGCGAGGAGTTCGACTCAGCAGCTACACGAAACAGAAACGCCGCTAAAACCATGCTTACGAAGATGGTAAGTTGGATCGAACAAAAGTGACTACGAAAAGTTCACAAATCCACTAACAGATACTGTCTGCTCTTGTTCATTACAGTCCATCGTTGCTGTCTGCAGCATGCTCGCTGTAGCATCCGCCGAGCCACATGTGCTCACTCCCGTCGGTCCGGCCGTTGTTACGGCCCAAAGTTCACAGGTGTTCGCCCGGACGTACAACGGTTTCGTGCCCTTCGCTGTTCCGGCTCCGGTTCCTGCTCCCGTGCCCGCCCCGGCGTACCACTTCCACACACCCGCCTTCGTTCTACCGGCACCACCCGCACCCGTCTTCTACCCGCAGCCCGTCGTCTACAACCCACCGACGGCGGTTCCAGTTCCGGTCGCGGTTCCGGCTGCTCCGGCTGCTGCCGTATTGCCGACGGTAGTGGCCGCTGCTCCGGCTGCTAAGCTCGTGGCCGCTGCACCGGTGGCCAAGGTTGCCAAGCTCGTACGACCCGCACCATTCCATGCCACCTTCCGCTATCGGTCCGTCGTTGCCTAATCGGCCCCGTATGTCCGTGTGTGGATGTGTGCAATCGATGTGCGTGTGTATGTATGTGTGTGTGGTAGTGGCCCCATAGGCAAACATGTGATTAAGTAGTGCTTAAGCTAATCAGTGACATAGACTGCAAACGAATGGCACAACTTCCTTTGCCGGTGCTAGCTGCATGGCAAAGCGGTAACGCTATTGCTCCAATAAATGTACGGTTCAACCTGTAGCCCCATGAAAATTATCTGAAGTGTTTGTTTTCATTTATTTTTTATTTAATGCGCTGCATTACTGTGTGTGATATAGGTTTTTTTTACACATTTTATGTTTTACGTGGGTTGAATGACTTATATAGACGAAGAACAATTTGTGCTATATCCGATTTGATTAGCAAGGCTACGAAAGAGTTTTGATATCAATATCATATTATTGATCAATAATAGAAGATCTTCATTTATAGCGAATCATAAATAACTAACTATGAAATGCTATAATGGTAAGACATTCGCCATCAACGTGTGCTTTTTGTGTAATTTTCTAAGCAATTATCGTCTGCGTACAAATGGCAAAAGATTTCCTTCATGACGATCAGTTCACTATGATAACATGCGAAAACGAGACAATTGTATAGAAAGCAGGAACAGAAGTTTAGGCTTTTCCTCCTCAGTACGGTGGTACACCGATTATCCGGGTGTTGGATTATTCGTTCTGCTCGGCTATGAGTCTTTCAAACGACTTTTTGATTTATCAACTTATTTTCTTAATAGCACGGATAATGAACATGCAATTTTATATTCCCTTAGTATCCGAAAAATAAATACCGAAAAAGTAAAACTAGACGTTTTAACAGGAATATTATAAAACTATTGGGCAGATGAACAAATGTAAAAATATTTTAGGATTCATCCGATTTGATCTCTAATAAAGAATTGATATCAATAAGAAAACCAGAACCGTGTTTGAATGTCCAAGTTAGATATTTTTCTGTAGACGTAAATTCCTGAGGTATGGAATTTCTGGAAGGTATGGAAGTGTATAATCCTGATGATGTGAGGCAAGTGTAGAATCTTCTACGGTTGGCCTAGATCCAAACCGCATGAGAAAACCACTATGAATTACTTTGCAATCTGACCATTAAGAGTAATTTCTACGTTAACAACCTTCAATGCCAATAATGTCATCCTATTATGTTCGTTTTGTAATGCAAATTGCATACTTTTCCTCTGAAGCATACAATCTAAACCATCAACAACTACAATTGATACTTGCGATACTGATTTTATTTTCAAAACATAACCAAAATCAACGGTGTCTTCAAATAGTCCATCTTACAACAGCAACGATCCGTAGGTACCATAAGGATACGCACTGTACGCGTAAGGCGATGCTGTGTAAGCCGCAGCATAAGGAGCGGCAGTATAGGCCGCCGTAGCAAATGGAGTGGCCAGCGGAGAAGCAACCGCTACGGACGGAGCTGCAACGAGTGGGGCCGAGTAGGCCAGGGGAAAGACGGGCTTGCTGTAGGCGGCAGCAACCAGCAGGCCGAAGAAGAAGATCTGTCAGACAAAAGGATTTATTAGAAGGAGCCTTTAAAGATCCTGCGCCAAAAGGTCCTTCTCAAAGGTTGAGAGCCTTAAAGATCCTGTTGGGGATTGTGTTGTACTCACGATTTTGGCAAACATTGTGGAATGGTTTGGATGGTTTTCGGTTGGCAGAACAACTGTACTGACTACCAGAGAATGTCCACAGTATTTATACTCTTCTAGGTCCCATCTGGCAAATGGGTAGGAGTATCCATCAAATCAATCCTTGTCAACTAATTCCCATTTGCAAATGGTTTAAAATGCTACCAACGATTACATCGAGAGCAATCGGTGAAGGCTATTCCGCCCGTGTACCTAACGTAACGCAAGGACTCGTGTCGTCAAGGTCACAAGGCGACTCTTCTTGAGCCAGGTTGCGTAACGGTACGATCGCGTCTGACACCGTTAGCATGCTCACGTCCGCCCAGTGTCGCGATTTCGTCAACACGGTTCGGTGTGTACCGCTTTATTATGCGCTTTTGATACCGATGATGTTACTCCGATCGATTCCAAACATTAATATTCCCATCGTATGGCAGGCGTGGTATTCGCTGGTGTGGTGGGGTGGCCATTTTGGGGAACCATCGCCACGGTGAAATTGAACGATAATTGCGCATGCAAATGGGGTGTGGACACGGTCGTCCACCGTGTATAAAAAGCATCCTCAACTTCAACAATGGCATCAGTAACCGCACTGCAATCTAACAAGCAAGCTTTCGCCTGTTGAACATCCAGTTCTCCTCAAAACCCACCCAATAAGCATCATGTCTGCCAAAATTGTGGTAAGTGTTCTACGGAATTCTGGAGATCCCTTTCAATTCTGGAGCGTTCTTCATCTTCAACATCTCATCTCATCCTGCAGATCTGTCTGGCTGTGTGCGTGTTCGGAGCGGCTTCCGCCGGTGTTGTTCCAGTTGCGGCGCCACTTGCAGCGGCCGGAGTTGTTGCACCCTACGCCACCTCCTACAACGCCCACACCGTTAACCATGCTGTGGCTGCCCCAGTCGTTGCAGCTGCACCGGCCGTCGTTGCTGCTCCGGCTGCCCGTTTCGTAGCTCCGGCTGCACCGGCTCTGGCGTACACTGCTGCCGGATTCCCAGCTTACAGTGCATACACCGCGGCCGGTCTGCCAGCCCTTAGCCCTTACACCGCACTGGCCGGTCTGTCGACACCGTACGTCTTCTAAGCCGAGCTGACAAAAACCTGCCAGAAACAGTTGCACGATGGCTAGACTGAATGGGTTCTGACGAGACAATGTGATCGTTCACACTCTCACTATCAACTTTCTGCTGTTGAATTCTTTTGTACATACCTTGTTTCCTTCGTAACTCAGTTTTTATTCAAAACAAAATACAACACCTTGTAGAAGAAACATTCAAAAATCAAACCCAACCTTGCTTCATAATTCGATAATATCCGAACACCTTCCTCAACACTAGAACTCTCAACATACTATTATCAAATTTCTTCCATCTAGATCACCTCATTGAGAGTACCTTTACAAGCACTCTCTCTTTCTCTCTCTCTCTCTCTCTCTCTCTCTCTCTCTCTCTCTCTCTATCTTTCTCTCGATAGTGTCTAAACGATAATTGCTCAATCAATGTCCCCTAATGCAATCGCTGTAGAACATTACAAATGAAGCCTTCTAATCGATCGCTCTAATTATCACTATTATAATAATTAGTCTTAGTTAAGTCCACTCAACACTACCCAGGATGTATGGATAAGAACCAAAAAAATCTGTTCCGAGTGTCACGCAAGTCCCTATTTCTGTTCGCTGGCGGCAACACGTGTCCGACCGTCCTATGACCCTGGTGGAAATTGAAAACTAATTCGAACCCAATCTCAAACTGTCATTCGAAGGCTATCGAATAGTGGCAACTCATCGTGTAGCAATTAAACGATGCCAGAGATTACGTGACCATGCCAGTACACGCATGACTCCGGCTTCTTAAAAGGGCTTTTTTTGTGGGATTGATCGTTACATTGTGATTAATGCCACAAAGAGATGCTCAATCAGCTGAGCAGGTTTGATGAACGACGATCGTGATTGCAGATCATGTTCTACACCTTGCTCAGTGATACCTGTGCTGGGCACTTCTGATGAGCCTTAAAGGTTTGTACTATAAATTATCCACACATCCACCAACACCAAAGTCATTTCTTCAACTTCACGGCGGTGATGCTTGTTGGCGCGTTCGACGTACGGGTCAAGCCTTGTTTTGCGTTGACCGTGAGATATGTTGAAGAGGCATACACTTTGGTAGCAGCAATTGAATCGCGTGCAGCAAGAACATGTGAAACCGCACCAAGATGATCAATATTATGCTACACATTTTACCTCACAAACCTTTGGCCGCCTTGCCGTGGCCAAACACCCTTGAGGAGTTTGCCCTTTTTGAAGCACAATGTAGCTCGATTCGGGTGATATGCGACGCTCGTAAACCTTTTTGTAGGTCACCGAAATGCACCTTCGAACTTATTCGATCTTACGGTAGGACAGCATGAAATTGAGTTTTGTTTTCAATTTTCTCCAACAACTCTGGTGAGCGCCATTCGAACTCTGACAGCTGCGATCCCTTGGGCCGGACGTTTGAACAAACCCTTTTGTGCTAGCGTTACGCTCACCGGCAGCGACCGGTATGACCTTCAGCCTTAAACTTAATTTCCTTCCCAAGTCGCCCACATTAGGTGTGTTTTTTTATGATAGGAAGGGCGAACGGACGGATCATAAATGTAACAGAACGCGATCGTGCGTGGTGACGAGTTGAGGGAGATACTAATTATCGACAATTTGTTGAATCGTTCTGACGCGGTGAGACACCGGACTCACTGCCGGACCTGGAGTCATTCATTCGCTTATTAATATCCTGCTTCTGTGACTCACGGTCACTGCACTAATGGTTCAGTTCCTGGTGCTGGCATTTATGGCTTTTACTTTTCGAGTCACTAGTACACGTTGCCATAAATGATCAAAAGTGTATTCTGAATTCACCAAACTCTTTCTTTTTCTTCATAACAATATTCAAACTAACTTATATTCTCTTGAAATATAACATTAAAAGCGATTTTCGTACATCGAATATTTGATTCCATAAAGTACACCCTGCAGCTGAGATTTTCTTCAAAATTAACTTACTCAATTAACTAGTTCTACCAGATAAACCGTTAAATAAGTGCAAGTAAACGCTTCACATTTACAAGAGATTGTTTAATTCTTAGTTCAGTGTTTCGTTGGGAATACTAAGAAAAACCAACGCTAAATGTGATCGACTTGGGGGAATAATCACCAACAACATGATCAGCGTACAGGTAAAAGGTGTTCATAAATTTATTCTCTCTGATCGGCTCTACAGTATACGATCCGTGTGCTGCCGCAAGCAGTTCATAGGTCGTATAAATCGCCAGCGTCTTAACTCAACGACCCTTGCGAAGGTCTCCAAGGAACTGTCAATAACCGATTGGGCAGGCATTACAAAAGTCGCTCCAGTTTGCTGACCATTTTGCTAAACGGCAACGCACCGCGTGAAAGAGCAGACCCAGAGCAGTAGGATGGTGGTCATTTCTTAGCCGGCATCAAGTATCGGTCCATGATAATGCAAATCGCCGTGTACCACGCGTTAGAAATTCCACGCGAATATTCACCACCAATCGGAAGGGTTTGGGGTGAGCTGAAAGAGGAAGGGGAAGGGGGGCGAGGGTAATGGGAGGTACTGTTTTCCACCCTGCTTATGTAGCAGGACGAATTGCCCGGGGGACTATTAATCAATTTTATAGCATTTCTCATAAATGTTATGAAACGTGGCGTCGTGGCGGCTGAGTCGATTGTGATCTCACCGGCACGGTCCCGGGCCCGGTGGTGGACCAGTTTCGGCTACAGAATGCTGTATCGAGCCACACATATCGAGCCCGAAGCCGTCAGCACATTGGTGGAGAACTCGCCGCTACACCTTCCAGTCAGCAGCAAAGAACGTTCAGCCCATGGAACGGCCTGAGATCGGAGCTGAGAATATGATTTATCGAGTTTGCGTCCCACTTCCAGAACTCATTCCTTCTCCCAACGACGACGGCCAGAACCGCACGG
The DNA here is from genome assembly GCA_018908115.1 of Anopheles rivulorum. Taxonomy (NCBI): domain Eukaryota; kingdom Metazoa; phylum Arthropoda; class Insecta; order Diptera; family Culicidae; genus Anopheles; species Anopheles rivulorum. Next base: position 5,465,134 of record CM032178.1, read on the forward strand.
GTCGGCATGATTGCGTAATTGAACCGGACTGTTTGCGTCGCGCTTGTTCTTTGTTTCTCGCAACCCATTCCATCTGTCACATTTGCACGCGTCACGGTCCGACTCCACGCGGAATGGGACGACCTCAATGTGTGCGATTTTTAACGCGCTTGAGCTGGCTGGCTAGAACACTAAAGCACGATAAGTATCGCGGCTATCGAGGCTCCCTTGTTTGATGTTTGACATTCCGCGGAGCAATTATTGTACGTCGCAAGAATTAGGAACAATTTATCATCCCTTTAATGGTAAATCCGTACACCGTGGCGGCGTGATAACCGCCCGCCACCAAAGCGCTCGCTCAAAGTCATTGTCACCATCAAATGTACGAAATGGGGTGGCTTGGTGCCCACCATACACGGTGCCACACTATTTGTGGCAAATCTCCGATGGGAGTTAATTGATAGCAGCGTTCTACTTTGTCGAGCTCCGATCGAACGCCCGCGAAGGACATGAATCAGCAACTTTGGGCAGAACCTTAAGCTTTCTTCCTTAAACCCAACATTTCCTCGCCCAATTTCTCAAAGGAACCACCTCAACTCCAAGCGCTCGAGTCTTTCACAGACAGAATGTGTGTCTCCATCCACAGAGACACCGGACCCAGCACATGAATTGCGTTGTTATAGCAAGCGATAATGTCACCGCAAAACAACACCAAACGAGCAGGTTTATCTTTTGACATGACAGAGTGGCGGGTCACTGTACTTCTTTTGCCGTACCACCAAAGAGAACCCTTTGCGTGCAATGAACTGCCACCGAAAGAGACAGCTGTATATATATGCATAGAGGAGAAGTAGATAAACCTCCACACCGGGATGGAAGCATGGCGAAAAAGGGAAGGTCGCACGGGCTGTCCACCACGGTTACGCTCGATCGGTTCCAATCTTCCAATGTTCCCTATGCGCTCGATGTGTAAAAATGAAGGCAGCTGCAGCATACGCACACGGAGACGCTTTCGCTTTCGATGGCCAGGGAACGAACGCCCGAAGGGAGCGTAACGCAAACGGCGATCCGGCCAATTCAATGCAATGTTGCAATTTACAGTGATTAAATTTATAATAAAGTCTGGGGCCCTCCGAACACGGGGAGCAATGCCGGTTTGCCGACCACTCGATCGTCGTCGACGGGGTCAGTAGCGCCCGTTTTCCGTGGGCCGCTGTCGGCGGCAAGTGACCGGTGACCGGCGACGTTGCGTTACGTCGAACAACTGAAACAAAACGTTACCATTAGGATTTAATTTATCAAGCAATTCGGCGAGGCACGTCGAATGTGTTCGACCGGTGCTACAAATCTCCGGTCCGGTACACGTACACGGTCCGGTGGGCAATCTGTAAAAATGTGACACTTTTGCGCGATTTGCATTCAGCTGTCACTGGGCAGCGATGCCAAGAGTGACCTTCGCTTATAATTAGCTTCCATCGGCATCGTGACATGTTCTGGGCAGAGTTTGCTTCGTGTGTGCCGAGATTAAGGAGGCGACGAAAATCGGGAACAATTTCTATGAATCATTCGGCTTGCTTTGTGAATTGTTGGAACATTGGTTAAAGCAGTCGGCTCTAAGTATCAGTTTTGGCCCAATTGTCCAGCGCACAAAAACAAATCGTGTTGCAAGCATTAGCAAAAGCAAAACCCATTCTACACCTTCGAAACACCTGCTATTTATGCACAACAATCGGTTTGCTACGATTAACTAAGGCAAACACACAGCCACTTAACGAAGCGAACGATCGAGTGAACGATCAAGCTTTCACGAATTTATTAGGTGCGTAAACGCGTGAACGCACACTCGGTGCAGATTTATTTGCTGCAAAAGGTGACATTCACTACGCACGTTCGTGGCGCACAGGAAGTGCGCTATAATTTGTGATACTTACGCTTGTGCGCTGAGTTTTACCCTTTTTTTTCCTCAATTTTCTTGTCTGTCTCGCCTCGCTGCGATCCATAAAGCTCTTGGAATACTTTGTAACGAGCTAATAGTTTGTTTTTTTTTTGTGTAAAAAGTTTCAAATAAATCCATCTCTGATAAGCCTGCAAACAGGTTGCAAACCATGCCACTGGGGAGTTTCGCTAGATCATGATCGAGTCATGTGGCTGCACCATTCGGGCGCGAGATGCAATTAACCGGTATACGGAGCCCATGTATGAATCAGCGTACGTCGACCGAAGATCGATCGGTCACGCGAAAGAACTCGCCCCAAACCCCACCGGTAGTGCCCTTTCAGATGGGGTTAGATCCCAAGCAGGAGGTCCCACCAACACTTGCTGTGGGGCTTCTTGCTTGTGACGAGACGTAAATAGCAAAGACCACAGGACACACGACACCAGCACGAAGCCAGTAGCTGCCTTACATTCCCGGACCGATTTGCCACCTTTTCTAAGCCGTACCGAGCCAAACTAAAGGCACGGTAACGCTTCGCTGAACGTGTAATTATTGAATCAGCATCGAAATAGGAAAATTGTCGATAATTGCCCCACTGCCTACCGGCGACAGATGGCAATGGGTGGAGGCGTTCGTATTTCTTCTGAGTACCGAATTAAATCCATCCGAATGTCCACCAACGAATGGGAATGGTTTGAAAGGGAAGCATTGGAATGTGTCCGAAAGCATAGTTCCACCTATACGTCTTCATATCGCCATCACACGTGTCTGTTTGCCGACTCATCGTCCCAAAACATTGGAGCCAATTCCAAACATGCGCCGAATGGAATGAAAATAAAACTGTCTCAAGGTCGAATGATACTCACAAACGTATCGTACAAGCGATTACCGAGGCGAGACGACACTGGGCTGTGCCGTTTTTATATGCTTTACACTCATATCGTCTGTCTTCAGCTGGCTTAAGAGTTGCATAAAATGGACGAAGGTTCCGGTCATGATTTCCATGCTACGTGAGGAACCTGGCAGATCCATTTATGAAACCAGTGCAATGTTTCTGTTGCTGCTGCTAACCTATAAGATGCGTTTTCGTAATCTTCGTCTCTCATTGTCGCCTTCGGACAGTCGGATTTGGCTGTAGCTGTAGCTGTAGAAGAAGAATGGCATGATGCGACACTTGCCACTTGCCTTGGTTTATCTTCTGCTTGGGCTTGCATTTGCGAAAAAGCGAGCTGCATTCGGCCTAGACTTCCTCGCGCGTATCCTCGCGCGTGCCCAAGAGTGAGGGTGAAAAAAAGTATCGTGTTATTCATAAAATAGAGTACGAAATCGGCAGGGTTGGGGTTGGTTTTGTGGTGTGAAAACCGTTTTGCCCGCCTGTCAACGGTTCGGTCCTTCCACCCATTCCCTGAGCCGGTTTTCCGTTGCATCAGGTCACGATTGTTTCAACCCGTGCCCCAGCGTACCAGTCGCTGGCCCATGGGATGAAGTCATAGTGGCTTCGTGCAGAAGGCTGCTTAGCCGAAATGGGCCTCACAATGTGTCATTATTTTAAGTGAACTTACAGATGTGTTTATTATTACGTGCAATCGGCAGGGTCGGCACAGCCAGCATTCGATCGGCATCGGTAACGATGGTTCATTGTCGAAAAAGCGAAGCGACGAAACACGTTGACAGGCGACGAACTAAAACGGAGGACACTTTGTGCTCCTCCTTTCATGAATTGCCTTGAATTGTGCAATTCGTTTGCTGCTCCATTCAACCAACAGCTACTCTCTTTCCCCGAACAATGTCTTTATTCATCACGAAGACCGAAGGGGTTGTTTTCTTCATTCCGCAAAGAAAAGAGCCTTATTTTCACTCAACCACTCGGCTGACATTTGATTGTGGCCATTTTTCATTTCTCTTTCACAAACACAAGTTGCATTTTGCAGTGCACCGTCAGCTACCGAACATTCATAACGCTGGATGCAGGTGCCATTTACAACAAAGCCGCTTCAATTCCCATTAATATACACCTACATTTTATCAGATTAACAATTGCTGACACGTGCCGGCAAGGTTACCGAGTTGAGCCGCACAAAAAAAAAAACGGTCTCAAAAACCTGAAAACAGCTCATTTCACCAGTTCAAAGATCACCTTATGTACACACAAGTAAGAGAGAGAGAAAAAGCATGTTCCTGCTGACATTTTTCGCCGTAAAGTACAAGGCTTTTGGGCAATTTTTAATCCCTATTCAGATTGTTCTACACGATCCTGCCGTAAATCGCATTCGGTTTGCTCTATAAAACCTCCCCTTCGTTTACCATTCGCTGGCGAGCGTAGAATAAAGTTCAGCATAATGTCCCGGCTCGATTCGTCCGTTTTGCCGTGCTGATTTATCGGTGTCGAATTGCTCCAGATTCGACTGTTTTGACATTTTGTGCACTATCCTCAATGCCTTTTCGTCGCCTTATCGCGCGTTGAAGTCTTTCGCTTTGCGCGCTGTACGCTGGGAAGAGGTAGCAGCACAGCAACAACGGACACTCGACCTATTGCATCGAGTGCTGCGATACTCGGTAGCCTGGACGGCGAACGTACAAACCCGATGCTAGCGTAAATCAACTTGACCCATATTCGCCCATGATCCACTGCCATTCGTGTACCACTCGGGCCCGGGCACACATGGCCACATCTCATCTGTATCAATTAAAGCCGACTTATTTATCGCATTGTCAGCCGGTAGGCTAACATTGTCCCTGTATAATTGCTTCCAGCTCACCTGGTTCACCTGAGCCACCGCTGTCTAATGTATGTTACCTCACCCATGATCGTTCCCCTCCCCTATTCGTCCACCATTATGTAACAGGTCTCGGTGTCCATTCTAGTGCATGACCGGCCCGAAGGGTTGGGTTCGGGGCAAATGCATAGAAATGAACCAACGTGGCTTGCACCATGCAACCGAGTGCCGCTGCCAGCTGCTCTAGTTGATATTCTGCTGCGTGAGAGTTCGTGATCCCCCGGGTCTGGTCAAACCCCGTTTGGGTGTTTGGTTCGTGGCACAGGCGTCTCCGATAACACATCATGTTCAAACACGCATTACGCGCCAACGGGCCAAAGCGATAAATGTAAGCGCCGCGGAAAGCGTTGGAGAAAAGTGAACCGCGCACGTACGCATCGACTCCCAAACACCTCGTGGACACCAGATAAGCCGTGGCTCTCCTGCTGATGGATTGATTTATCTCGCACAGCCGGACGCCGACGGGCGTTTCGAGCAGTTCGCATTACGCTGCTCGACTGAAACCGAACGCTTTTCCCTCAGCTCACCGCATGGGCTCGAAAAGTGACCGGGGCTGTCCCACTGACCGACAGAGACCCCACCAATCACACCAACCTGTCGCCCGCGTTCGAATGCAGAGCCCTTTTTGCTTTCGGATCGCATCGGACTCGTTTGCAAAACCCGGTTCGGGATTGCATTACGAAGCCCGGCTGCTGTCGCCCCAGTACCTGCCAGGCTTCGGCCGACCACATCCAATTCAAAGTACAACTGCTGCTACTGCTGCGCTCGCTTTAAATTGTGGCATGACAACGAATTGATTAGTCTTTGATGATGGCGAGCGACGGCGAATTCGTTGTTGAATAGTTTTCACTTTATCACATTAATTATCGACCGACTGTTTTGTACGCGGTTGCCCTTTTTTGGGGGAACGACCAGCGACCAAAACCCCCAAACACCCAAGATGAGAGGAAAGTGCCGGCACCCGGGCCGGCACAGACAACCCTTCATTATCCAATCGCTTGGCTCGGTTGGTGTGATTACTTGCACGAGTTATTTCGATAATGCAACCCGCCTGCCTTAATGATGCGGTGTGGCGAGTGTTATTCGCATTCATCGGGACGTGTTGTACCGTCCGTCCGTATCGTTGTATCGTTAACCTCTGCAAAGACATTTGAGATCACACCGGAGCACCATGCAGCAAACTTGCTCTAGAATTTCATCCGTTTCACGTGTGGACGNCACAGACAACCCTTCATTATCCAATCGCTTGGCTCGGTTGGTGTGATTACTTGCACGAGTTATTTCGATAATGCAACCCGCCTGCCTTAATGATGCGGTGTGGCGAGTGTTATTCGCATTCATCGGGACGTGTTGTACCGTCCGTCCGTATCGTTGTATCGTTAACCTCTGCAAAGACATTTGAGATCACACCGGAGCACCATGCAGCAAACTTGCTCTAGAATTTCATCCGTTTCACGTGTGGACGTCGGGTGATTTTGATCCATTCCATCTCCTTGCAAGCGAAAGCAAATACCGAGTGACCGTGCGATGCAACGATTATCAACGATTGTGACGCCATTTGCCTTTCCCGGGCACGTGGCGATCGAGCGCTTAATGTTGACAACTTGGCGAGTAGAACAGCCAAGTCCCTGATCTGCCACTCTTTCTTGTCCCAGTTCCCAGTTCGCTTCGCGTCTAGCAAAGCGTCGATCATAATCACCTCAATGTAGTGACTTGACTTTGATTCGACATGTTGTCATTTGATCAGTCATTTGCAGCGGCGGAGAATGGATGCAATTAATTCAGCGCTAAATGCTCTCCGATCGAAGCTCCCATCGAAGCTTACTCACAATGCGTTCTAGTTGGTAATGCTTGGTTCGCACGCAGCCCAGGCAACAAGTTATCGTGATCGTACGACAGAGTTCGAAGGTTCTTGTCCAATTGAAGGGAAGGCATGTTTGCTAGTTGAATATTTGAGGACTTTGAGGGGTTCAATCAGAATTTCCTCTTAGTAATATTAACAACTAAGGAACCATAAGTTGACTGTGTGGATCAAATCACCAGGAACTTGAAACAATGTAATGCGCTTGTAAAATGTGCCGATGTGGTCATAAAATTCTCAACAATTCTGAGACAACAAACAACGTGCAACAGACCTAACAAGCTTATTATGGCTAGACCGCAGCTTTCCATTTCGAGCGATTGGTAAATTTTTACGACCCTCTAACAAGCACCCACCACAGACGGCAGGCAATCAGGAACTAACATCTTACTCCGGCCAGCCAGACCATCCGGGTCTTGCTCCCGGACTTTGTTGCTACTTCAACACGCCACCGTGTCTATTGCTACCGAAGAATGAAACTCTCAGCAAACATCTGGGCTGGAATCGATTCCGCACATTTGTGCGCCATCCATTGGACGACCTTCGCTGACATTGAATTCATAAATCAGTGCGCACGGCAAACGCGCGAGCTTTATGGTGCGCTATGTCGCGCAGCTCACATTTTGTCTCACCCCGAAAGTCCAAGGATGACGGAACAGTTCGCAAAACATGCATTCTGATGTCCGGTGATCTGATTCCGCGATTTTCGTTGTGGCACTCACACACACACACACCAGGTGCATAATTGTTGATGCAAATTGCACTGCTCGCTCGCTCGATCGCACGAACTAAACGGACAATCGAACTCCGTGCCCGAGCGAGTTGGAACGCTGCTGCTTGTCCATCGACAACGCGTCGAGGTTAGGCCGCCGGGGAGGTCCCAACAGTGATCGGTGATCGAGCTTAGAATCGACCGTTTCTTCCTTCGGAGCGAGCGTAGAAATCAATTCACCACAGCACAACAGGCACTGCTCGGTCGGCACTCGAAGTCGTCGCGTCCGCGGGAGACACTTTCGGTTTCGATGGGGAATTAATTACAGCCGCAACAATCATTCCTTCGCCCGCCACGGGCCCTTGTACACCCGCAGATCGTACCGATACGTTCAATCGTGCCTGATCTTCGTGTGAAAAATGCACTATTGACACACTGCGCCCAGCAGCCGGCGGCTCCTTGAGACGCGCGCGTTTTGTGGTCGGGTCGGCCCAACACCCCAGCGGCTTCGAGTCGCCGAGTTCCGAATGCAGCTGCGACCATTGCGGTGCCGTAGCTGCCGTAGGACGACAGCAAAATTACACAATCTCCTCGCGCTCGCACTGGCCCATCTCCGAGCCCGATCGGGCAAGAATCATTCCACGAATTTTTCGCGTAGAAGGAGCCACAACCATTGCCCCGGATACGGACCAAAGGTGACTGCGTAGCCGGATTGAGCTGGGTGGTTCACAACACATACACGAGATGACATGTTCGATACTGAGTGTGTGTGTGCGTTTGTTTTTTTGTTTGGGATAAGTGAGCACTTAACAAAAAAGTCACTCACTCATCAGAGCAGAAACCGAATCCGTCACAGCAGTTTATGGAATGTTTATTTCTTCTCATGGCGAGCGAAGCATCCGTTTACAGACGTCCGTCTGCCAGGTGCTGCCAGGCGATGGCGCAACTGGGGTACCTGCATTGGTTGGCGCCCGGTCGATTAAACATTGCACATTTACGAGCGATGCGTAGTACATTCTTCGGATGCATCTCGAGCCTCGTTCAATCCGTGTGCGACTGTGTGTAGACGACCGAGCGTATCATGAGTGCGCAAAGTGTTGCAGATTTATTTAAAACGCTTTCCCCTTTAGCAATTCCTCACGCTTTTCGAGTTGTTTAAGAATCTGCAGCTAATGTTAGTAGCAGAGGTAAGGTTTTGTCGTCTTCAAAATAAAAGATGAAAATAGTCGAACTTTACGGGATAATAAAAACAAAGTAAAGGAAAAACTATAATATCTAGAATTTTAGAACGAATCCTAAGATGTTCGATAATTATATGTCTCAGTTTCGTATATTACAGATGCATCTTTAATCCTCTGTTAACTGCAGAGCTTACAACCCTGCAACGATCATTCCTTGTTACCCTACAGCCAATCTGTGCAACGAATTAAAACATCATTTGCTTCCCTCGTGCACCTCGCACAGAAAGAAACCAACGTGAACGCCTTTATTGGAATCTAATGATGGTGCTAATATCGACGGCAGCTCGGGCGGGCATGCACTTAATGCTAGCTCGACTGATCCGTTCGCCCTGCCCAGCCTTGATCCAGCACTAACTGCCTCCCTACCGTGGGAATCGAGAGTGCAAAAATGTCAACTACATCACGACTTCCGCAAACGTTTGCCGACCGGCCGAACCGAGCTTCTTTACGAGCTTCTTTCCTTTAACACTCTTAACGAAACCAAGTTGACAAAGTGAAACTGTTGCTTTATGCACATGTTTATGAAACAATTCTAATTCGTTTGATGCCTTTGCACGAGCATCGAGCTGAAGTCTTCTGCTTCAAAGCACCTGAATGATTCCACATTATATCGTTACCGTCAATGAATGGATTGACTGCATGTGGCACCCTGCTTAGAGCAGGCAGCGCCGCATCGATCGTACCCAGGCCACTAACCGGGCGACACTAAGAGGTTAAATCAATGGCAATCTGCACAACGTCGTTCGTATCCTCCGCGGTCGATCGTCAAGACAGAGAGAAGGGGTAGGGAGAAGGGGACAAAGAGAGGGTGGGGGGGATCGACTTCTGCCGGCCACCTTGCGTCGGTTTTTTTTTCCCGTCGTGGTCGTGCCTGCTAACCGCTTTACATCGACGCCCGATGATATCGCCTGCTGCTCGCTTCTCTTATTCACCTTCCTTCGATTCGGCTTCGCCAGAACCAGGCGCTGGCTTCGGGTCGGGTCAGTATCAAAATACGCTCTCCCACCACTAGAAGCGCGAAGAAAACTAAGCACACCAGCTTCAATCTTGGAGACAATCCCTTCAGCAATCTGGCCACCGAATGAATGGTCGCATGATGGCGGTAGGGAGCATTCGTCACTGTGTAAACACAACAATCGACCAGAAAGAAGAAAAACAACCCAACTCCCCAAGTAAAGATACACACACTCGAGCGTGTGTGTGCGCGCACGCGAACGTTCCGAACTACTAATGCACTTAAACGATCGTGCGCAAGACAGACAAAGTGTGTGTGAGAGAGAGAGAGAGAGTGTGTGTGTAGTGCCGATGGGTAAAGGGATGGTGAGAACCGCGCAGGCCGGAGTGAGACGGCAAGCCGATGCGATATCAATTCTTGTGGCGTGGTGTACAGAGACAACCCGACCCGGCTTCGGATTCTGAAGCGTACCGGGCCGGCTAGAGCGGCCGAACAGTGCTTAAGCGCGTGCCCAACTATAAATAGTCAGGATCGGCAGCCAGAAAAGCATTCCAGTTCCACGCCTCAAAGTGTAACAAAGCTTCCAAAGCCTTACGAACTTCTTCGTTCTACAAGAAAAAACTCCCAACCAACCAAACTCAACATGTTCAAGCTTGTAAGTGTCCTGCCGCGTACCGTGTGCTCCCTTTTGTTGTTGTTGTTTTTCCCCCCCTTCTTCTAGTGCTAGTGCAAGTGTCCTGCAGTGTCGCTAACGTGTCCTTTATTTGTTGCTATTTGTTCTGTCACTATCCAGCTGGTTCTGCCCCTGTTCTTCGCCGCCGTCTCGGCTGGATACCTCGGCGCCCCGCTGGCCTACTCCGCCCCGGCCTACGCTCATGCCCCGCTGGCCGCTGCCTACCACGCCCCGCTCGCTTACCACGCACCAGTCGTCAAGACGGTCGCTGCCCCAGTTGCCTACGCCGCCCCGGCCTACCATGCTGCCCCGTACGTTAAGGCTGTTGCCCCAGTTGCCACCAGCTACGCCAACACCTACAAGGTAACGGGACCGCACCGCATCCCACCGTAGTCATCCCTCGGGATGATACGTGGTCGGGGTTCGTCGCTTTGTGTGACGATGCGGCGTTCAAGTCTTTTGTACCAATGCATTAATCTGAACCATTCGCTCAGGTCTCCGTGAAGGCCCCAGTTGCCTACGCTGCCCCAGCCGTCGTGTCGCACGCCCCGGTCGCTTACGCCGCCCCGGCCTACGCCGCCCCGGCTTACGCTCACCACGCTCCTCTGGCCTACGCTCACGGATACTACCACTAAGCGCTGGCAGTTCGGGAACGTTCCGGGTACGGATGGGTACGAACACCCACAGTTGGGAACGGACCGTCCATGCACTGCGGACAGTGCCACCGCCAGATCCAGCAGTGATTGACCGCGGTCGGTGTTTTCCGCGGTGCTAGCGGCCAATACCTGCGATCCCATTCTCCACTTGCCATTAGGTTAAAACAAACATTCCGTTCCGGCGACACAACATCTATCAAGAGCAATAGCTGAAACCCTTTTTGGACGAAAAAAAAACACGAACCTGTTCGGGCGCTGAATGAGACTTGCCACATTTCATCCTCATTCCCGGCAATGTAAAGCAACAACAAAACAACATCTCCCCCATCCAACCAGAACAAACTGAGTCGAACCACTGTGTACATACGATGTAAATTCACTGTATTTATTACGGAATAAAACTCGATAAAAAAAAAACATTAAAACCACCTTCGTGTACATTCATCCTTCGTTTGGCCCGGCCTCCTGACACGTTCCTTCTGGAGATCATTCTTGTTCTGCGCACCCTAACCCACAATTGCGTCACATCGCGCCTGTCTTTCCGATGCTCACGCCACGATTCCGTTCTCGTAACCTTTGCAATCCCGACCGCTCAAATGTCATCCCCCCGTACGGTTTGCTCTAAGAAGCAAATCAACACATTGCACAGTCCACCCCGGGCCGCCCTTTTCCGGCCGGTGCTACACCAAGGGCAGGAGATACATTTTAAGAATCCATTATGCAATAAATGCTGCACGTTAGACGCGACACCAAACGCCATAAAACCGCCTTGCGGGGGTTGTGTAAATTTGTTTCTTGGTTTTTTTTGTTGTGACCGATATTTTCCCACTAAGACCGGGCCGGGTTTCGGTACCGACCGTGCTGCCCTTTTCATGTGGGATCACCTCGTTTCACGCCCCACCCCACCACTCCAAAGCCCGATGAATTGAGAAAAGATTCTAAGAAAATCATTGACAGTCCCACCGTCCGCGAACCGATGGCGTACCAAACCGAGGGAGGGTTGCCTTGTTGGGGGATTTCTCCGAACCGAACCGACCCAGCCCTTTTACGTTGAAGGTGGCTCTAATTATCGTCACCGGTTTGTCGCTGCCAGCAATCACACGAGAAGGTTTCTGCACGATGCATCCGGCACAACCGGTGCCAATGGTACGCAAACGCACCACATCGGTGCACTGGCATCTTGGATCACCTCTGAACACTGAAGGGAGCGAAAAAGAGAGAGAGAGAGAGAGAGAGAGAGAGAAAGACTTCACCGTACATGATTCGCCATACCGGTGGCTCTAATTTAATTGATTCTCCCCTGAACCAACCCCAACCATCGGCCTGCCTGGGGACTGCGTACGCATGGTGGCTAAACATATTTCCTAATACATCGTCATGCAGCGTTTGACAACTTCTTCGATTCTATGCCACGCAGCATGCAGTGGGTCATAGCACCATTTGTGTGTGTGTGTGCACCGTTGAGGCTGGCTGAGGGTCAGCCAAAAGGGTTCGGTGAGGTTGATGAGGTGCCTGGTGCAACTCACCCCCAGTGCTGATCGGTCGATGAGTTTGACATGCGATACTGCCGATCATGCGATCGGCGTGCTGGTTGATGGAGTGATTATGATCACCGCCTGCTGGTGATTCACCGATTTCGCACCGTCATGCTGATCAGTGCAAGAATGCAATTGAGCTGCAGCTGGTTCAATAAACTGAAGAAACGCTTCAAGTCAACAAGCGTGCGCAACAAAACAAGGGGACATTTGTCACAATAGACATATTTTACACTGCTAACTGAATAGATTAATGTAATTTATTCAAAATAAAACTCACGCCACCTTGTTCTTACACAACAATAAGAAAAAAGTTTCCCGTAAACGCACACAAATCACAAATGAAACTCTTCCCAATCTCGGTCATCTCGTTCGGGGTTCGGTTCGTTGAAGTGATGAATACACTAACCGATCGTGTGCTGGTTTTAGGTCATGCAGGAAAATGCCAAACCTGCTCCGACGCTTACACTTGCAACACCCTTGATTGACATCGGTTTGCGTTATTGAAATGATTTTTATAAAATCCAACCCCTCACAAACAAAGCCTTCCGTCGCTCGAATCGGGCAGCTATCTAACTTTTTGCTCATTACATGGAAACCGTCGTACGACCGGTACAATCACGAGCTTCCAAAGTTTGAAGCCCTGTTTAGGCCACCGGGGACTCGCCATCGTGCAACATTGTAAACTGCTGCTAATTGAGCAAATCGACGTCGAATGAATCGGACCAATTGGTTGCTCACGTGTTGATTCAATTTTCATAAACCACCCTACCGTATGGCCATAAAAGTGTATGGCCGTTTCGTTATCGATCGTAAGCTAGAATTGGTGGGTTTAACCATTTCCCACCCGTTTGAGAAGTTTGCTTTGCTTCAGTGAATGCATAAGGTTTGAAAGATCTCATTACGATACGAATAAATCTGAACCGAAGGTAAGATTATGAAGGCAGTTGAATTTATGCGTGAGAAAGAAAATTCGCTTTCAATGTTCATTTCCTGGTGAAGAAAGAATTCCTATTGAATACGAGATCGCTACTGCTAAGTGAGGATCACTCACGCACACATTGCTTCTTCGACGTGCGAATCAACCATCGAATGTCAATACAATGCCGAAATGCAGTGACGAATAGTTCGATCTCGTAACATTAGCGAAGCACTGCCGAATGCATAAATCAACCCCGCTCGTTTACGTAGTGAAGGCTTCTGGTGTTCGCATCACTTGTGCGTGCACCACTTCTTTAGGATATTTTGTCTTTAGTTTCCAACACCGCGCGCCGTGACACGATTATGGCCGGTAGTTACGCGAACGAAAACGAAAGTATGACGACGGACGACGGTGGAGTTTATTTTTCCTGTTCGATTGATTCATCGATTCGTTGTCATCCATTTTCACCCCTGCTTACGGGTTCGTGGGCTGCCCGATCGGTTGCAATCGAGCAAGAGGATCCACGATGCAAGCTAATTCGCTCGAATCATTAAAAATGCACTACTTGTGGACGTGCTGTGAATGACTAGCTCGTACCTTACCTCGTTTACAGTCGCCGCCGGTGCCTAAGCGAAGGTGTTATAAATATTCCGCTTCCATTCAACGCAATCCGGACTGTAGTTTGGTGTTTCTAGTCCATCACGAACCGTCCCATTTCAGCTTGTTGCAGAAAGCAAAGCCTCCTCAAGACGGCATCNATCGGTTGCAATCGAGCAAGAGGATCCACGGTGCAAGCTAATTCGCTCGAATCATTAAAAATGCACTACTTGTGGACGTGCTGTGAATGACTAGCTCGTACCTTACCTCGTTTACAGTCGCCGCCGGTGCCTAAGCGAAGGTGTTATAAATATTCCGCTTCCATTCAACGCAATCCGGACTGTAGTTTGGTGTTTCTAGTCCATCACGAACCGTCCCATTTCAGCTTGTTGCAGAAAGCAAAGCCTCCTCAAGACGGCATCCCTATGCGCTGGGGGTATATGTGCCACCTGAATGGCTCTATCAACATCGGCCAACTTCATAACGCTACGCTCAACCGTTTCCCTCTAAGCCCTGGCTGCCGTCGGCTTCGAGAAAACAATGTCGAGCTGCCGTGACGTTGCGGCCTTGAAAAGGTGTCCGATTTGCTGCTATCCATACAAGAGGGTCGAAACTCAGCCGACATTGTTTCCCGTACAAAACGCCACGGCCGTCCACGGCTGCAGCGCTCCTATGCACTTATGCTACCGCATTGCGAAAGGTGATCATAACCGATCGGTATCACCTGGCGTTTGCTGGCCGAACATACCGAAAGCATACCAGCCGAAGCCGGAGAAGGCGTGTGAAAGTCTTCATGGGAAGGTACGGGAGCCACAAACAATAAAGTTGTCGGCGAGCCAAACGAAAAACGAAACTATTTGTTGATTAATCACCTCTTAACACACTCATTTGCATAGTTTGGGGAAGGGAGGGAGAGAGAAGAGGGGGAGGGGGAGTGATCAGCCTATCAACAACGACTGATCTTATGTTGCACCCGGCTTTTCCATGCAGTTTTTGGAAGATGAATAATGAGCTAGGAGTTGCCTTAATGACAGCTTACGCATATCTATTATGCGTTTAATTGTTCACGCGGTACATCTTTTATTCATTTTGTTTACAATTATATTTATACTTGTGATAATGTTCAAATCTTGTTTACCTTAATCAATCTCTTGATAATTGTACAGCTGGTATATTTGTTCGAATGTGTAAAAAAGCTAAGCAATTTTCCTTCGTAACACATTCCACCACACCACACTGTTCAAAATTGTTCGCACGTCTAGAATTTCCAACGAGCGACCAAACGCCAACAAACCTACAATGTGTTGATTCTCTTGTCCTTCGTACCGGAATGCAATCAAACGATCCCGCGAGGTACTATGACGCAGCATAAAGTTATAATAAAATAACATAATCAACTCCGACCTGCACCAACAACAGCACAGTCCCATGACACTGGCCACTGCGACGGCAACATACAATTGCTTGCCATTCTTGAGCACCTGGCGGGAAAATAGCATCATCAGCCAGCGGTTAATGGATTTCCGTTCCGACTGCGTTCCGGTGGCAGTTGAATATTCGCATTGGTTGCAAATTGAATATCAACTCGCACGCTGACATTAGATCGGGTTTGGTTTGGGAACGTCTCTGAGGCAGATTTTAATTACTAAATAACCATCAAAGGTACAGCATTATCTTTTTCCAATCTTTAGCTTAATTTTGGACACAATCATTTCCTAGCTGACAAGCGCTGTATCTCGTAATTATGTAAATGCTTTATTATTTCGTAACTCAAACAAAAAAAACGAGTTATTTTACACGCACGGTGGCACAGTAATAGTAGCGACCTGTCACACTTTACAACCTGATCTTGATTCAAATGTCACAAGTTTGATTATCTTGTCCACTTTAACCGATTAGCATGTTGCTATTTAGCTCTAAGTACCCACCCCAATTCCCACAGTAGACCTGAAAATTGTGACCTAAAACTAATATACCCTTTAGTCAATTCATGAATAGAGCTACTCAATTTTTTATATCATTTTGGTGTTATTCGTTATTTATTATTTGTTTTATTGAATGATGAACTACCAAAGAAAAGCAGAAGAAACTTCATATCCCGTTTACTGAGGGTTATTTGACCCCGAAATGGGTTTTGCGCCTAGTAACACTCCGCTGAGCTGTTCATCATAACGTTCAATTTGATTGCTGCACTGTGCTTGCATACCTGCAGGCGTTTTTCAACGTTTCACGCTAGATGGCGCTCTACACTGAGCTGCATCAAGTGTGAATGCATCAAGCGCGCTTCCAAGATGATGGAAGAGAGCAACCGCGTAAGAAAACTGGTTCACTCCACCCAGAGATTTATCTCCCCTCCCCCCTGGTGTGGCGTGTGATACAATCCGGTTCGCCATGCGCGAATAATTCAATCAACCGGATCGTTTCCCTCTCGTTGTGACTCAACGGCAGCGCAACAAAGCGAACTACATACGAGCGGGCCCTTGCACACCACTGCACAGTATTGAACTTGACCCTGGCATCCCGAACTGTCCTCCAGCATTCACCGGCACACTCCATTTGCGCTCGTTCATTGCCTTCCGCCGACCGGAGACGGACGAATTGGCTTACGGGGTTGGTTCGGCATCGGCCGTGCAAGCGCGTCGTGACTTTCCGTTTCGTTCGCGTTGAATTTTATGAGCTTCCATCGGTGATGACGTTGATGGCGCGTTTATGGCGTGTGCGCCGTGACGCTAATTGCCGCTGCCCAACCCCAACGCAACGCGATGAGTAGGCGTTATTTTGGGGCGTAAGATTTTCCGCACCGTGCACCATTAGGCGAGATGATTGGAGCAATGATTTCCATCCGCCAGGTCCTAAGCTTTGCAAGCAATACAAACACAGCCCAAGGAGGCTGACATTGTAGGATAAGCAAAATATTTCTCCTTCCACACCTGCACTGTCACTAAGGCAGGACGATGACGCCTTTGCCGCCTTCAAGTTGATTGCGGGCAGGTTCTGTCAGTGCGATCATAAAACGTTTTGCGCCCTGCCGATTGGCGTCGATTCTTGGGCGACGGGCGCGTCTAGATGAAAATGACACGTTACGATAAGGAAATCGACGCAATGGAACCGACCGTCTGGCGGCAATTTAATCTCCACTGATTGAATATAAACATCTTAATTTTATGAGCCATGTGTTCATTGCCTCAATTTCTACACATGGGTATGTGATTAAATGCGAGCCAGCTATATACAGTTGATTTAATAAATAAGATATAAATACTCTCTCTCTCTCTCTCTCTATCTAGTTGAATGCTTTGGTATCTTAATTCTTGTAATTTTTTCAAACATTAAAGTTAAATCAATCATTACATGCATTACATTCCTTCACAACAGGCGTGATGAAACATGATCAATCCGCCGTGCTCGATTGCGTGTAATTGGGCCAACATTTGAAGGGATCTCTTTCGTGTCAGCTTCATCCAATTGCAACATGACATCTTTAATGTGTAAGGGTTACCCCGTAACAAAAGACACGCAGGCTACGATCCTTGTTTTCTATAAGGTCGACATGTTGAACGATTTATACCCTTCATCAGCGTTGGCTTCAGTTACAAGCATAATCCAGCAACCAGCAATGTTTGCCTTCGTTCTGTCTTCACGACACCCGGCCACAAAACAGCGTTTAATCAAGCGAGTAGTATTTTGATAATTGACCATTACATCACACCGCAAGTATGATATTAATTGGAAAAACATTACCCAAACAAACGGGCGAGGAAGAGTGAGCAATAAAAGCGCTAACCCTAACCCCAATGGCCCCTGCAGGGCTTCAATAAAAGGTAAATATGTTTTTCCAATTTATCTNCATAATCCAGCAACCAGCAATGTTTGCCTTCGTTCTGTCTTCACGACACCCGGCCACAAAACAGCGTTTAATCAAGCGAGTAGTATTTTGATAATTGACCATTACATCACACCGCAAGTATGATATTAATTGGAAAAACATTACCCAAACAAACGGGCGAGGAAGAGTGAGCAATAAAAGCGCTAACCCTAACCCCAATGGCCCCTGCAGGGCTTCAATAAAAGGTAAATATGTTTTTCCAATTTATCTCCGATTGCGCTTTCTACCGACCGAAGGTGAAGCGGTTCGTAGGAGTAAACAATACGACCAATGATCCTTTCTAAAAGTTTCCTAATTCGAACGATTTGCGCCAAAGGTGTTGTTCGGTGTGCGAGCTCATGTACGCCTCCCAGAACGGGCGGTCCTCGATCATGTACGGACACTGTTATGTAACTAATCTTACCGAGCACTGCACAGCTGCGGATCGACGGCCCTCATGTTTTCGCGACCTTACTACCTGCTCCAGGCCTTTGTTTATGGTGCGAAAAGTGCTCATAAAATCGGTACGAGCTTGCCAAAACCTTCCTCAACCGGTGGCCGGAAAGTAGTGCCGATAGGTCACCTAACACTGCCGGTCCGTAGGACGGTGTGGGAAGCAAAACATAATAACAATTTCAACGGACGAGCGCTGAAGGAAGCCTTCTGCTCGGATCCGAAATTGATTATGATTTATACTGGACGTAGGAATGTAATTTCGCTGTCATCTCGGAGGACGTCTTTGATGGTCGGCCGTCCGAGTGGTTTTGAAGCGAATGCAACCGTTTATTTACTGCTACCGGTAGTTAATCTGATCGCATGGCTTCATAATCCCATAGCCCCCATATCCACTGCGTTGGACGCGATCGGTCGAGCCGGTCAGGCATGTAAGCCATGATCTTGTAATTGCTCTGCACTAAACTTACCACCCCTGCAACTGGTCGCAAGAGGTAGCACCCGAGCAAATGGATCAACACAACAACGAATCTAAAAAATAAAAATAAAAAACAACCCGATCACAAAGCATGCGGACACATACTTTAAACCTCAACGCGCACAGTTCTTTTGCAATCCTTCTCCGCGTAGAAAATAATATAAAGAAACAAGCATCGTACCAGTTTTGCCATCTATAATCAAACAGCGATCGAGAACGTAGGAAGCTCAGATGCCGGCCGCGGTGCGTATGTGCTTCGGCTTCGTACGCGAGCCGGTGGTAATATAAATTAACTTAATCGTCAAGCTCTTTAGTCGCCAGATCGATGGACATTAATTATGGGTTGTACGGGGTTTTGCTGGCGTCAAATCTGCAGCACCGGACCGGTGCTTGGCATGATTCTAACGAAACCGTTCCAGTATGCAACGGTTCACCGGGCTGGATCACCTCATCAGAAGTTTAATTTATTTACTTGAAATTTTTGTTTTGCACTATTTGCACCGAACTGATCCGTTTTGCCATTCTCACGCCATTTCGAACAATTTCGAACCGAGTTTAATCGGTTGAAGCAACGGTTTCTGTTGTAGCGTTTTCCAAATGTCAACCGGAAGTGCCCAGTTCGATCGTTTGTGGTTGTGCCTTTTTTTTGTCTTTTTTCATGTGAGTAACCACAACGAAGGCTTCCCTGCTACAATTTTTATAGAAAAGAAGAATTCATTTTCTTTTACGATATCGAATTCTGTTCGACGGTTTTGAAGTATTTTTATATCCGGGTGTTGTTTGGTTTCATGCTTTGCTGTAACAAAAGCGCAACAGTTGAAGAGCGACCAAAGAAAATGTATTCCAGCACGCTTGAATAAAGCGCACAATAATGGTCATAATTCTTTTAAGGTTTTGGAAAACTGTTCCAAATGATTAAAGATACAGAAGCGAAAAAACGGCCTAGATCGTATCCATTCACTGTTGAACGCTTCATTGACTCTAGTGACATATGTCAAAATGCTCTCAAAACTGTCATCTTGCGAGCTGCACGGATAATCGGGAATACACTCAGTGAAATGACACCCGGATAATCGGCATTCTTCTGTAATAATATGGACAGTCATTTAGAAAACAATGCAAAAGAGAATATATCTTTAACTGCTCTAGAATTTTGCGAAATATCTTCAAAATGATTAGCGCAACAATAAATCACGACTGAAATGTTAGGCCACCAACAGGGACCATATCATATACACCCCCGACAATAATTGATGTCCAAAGATATTGTGCTTGCCTTTCACTACACCAGACTTGACAAAATCCACATTGCATCAGGGAATTTGAAAGGTGCACTAGCCCTATCAATTGCACCGAAAATGCATCAACTGCGATCATATTATTTTGTCCTTTGTCACTTACCTTGGCGGTGGTACTTTTTGTCACAGCGCTTGCGAACCGACCGCACAGGGCTTTTGCAGAACAAACATTACGCTTTGGGTCGCTTTAACGAGAATCTCGTCGTCCACCGATCATGATCATCCATCTTTGCCGTGTAGTGAAGCAATCACGTACAGCAGGTTGTCATCGTTGGCGGCAAGTGCTTTCGCTCTTTCGCGTATGAGAGCCATTAGGTAATTTGCAGACTTCTGGTGCGGACGTGACATCAGTCATGCGGCGTTACGCTAGGTAATGTACCAAAAGGACACAATGGCGAGCCGGCCTATTTTGTGTGGTTTCGTGTTTGTTTCGCACCACTCGAAGGAATGGCGATCGTAAAGCGTAGACACTAAACTGCTCGCACGTCCAATCGTCCTGCCCTTCTGCTCAGGGCCATTAGATTCTTCTACTACCAAGTTCCGAGTCGACGTCCGGCTATCGCGCAACAGCCCGAACTGCAGCAGCGTAACAAATGCGTTTCTTTGTATTCACACCTACCATAAAGTGTGCTTCCGAAATTGGTCACCAGCTCGGAATCGATTGGAAACACATCGAAACCGCTGTTGTTGCGAGTCACTAGCGCCGGATGACCTTCGGGCGCCACTCGATGTCTTGTTCTGCGCTCGCGAGAAAAATGTTTCATTCATTTGTGCAATCGCGTGCCGGTGCTTAATCCGCTTCATTCACAACTGGAACTCGTGAAGTCCCGGTGTCGGTTCGGAAATCGCGCTAGAAGTACAACAGCAACAGCAACAAGATGAAGCTGTCCATCGTTAGTTGTTTGTTATGTTACGATCGCACCACAACCACAAGCAAAAGGCACCAATGTACATAAAGATAAGATATTATTTAAGCACGCGACGGAAACGATTTTGCGGTGCGACGTTTAGAATGCGTTAAAATTTTTGGGGCAAATTTGTTGAAATCTTAATCTGGAGCATAAGCCTGTTGAGTTGCGGTTGCGGCTGGCAAGAATGAAAGCGAAACGCAAAGGTCAAGTTCACAGGACACTTCCCGCTGACCAGAAATGTGAAACGTAAAAGTATTTTATGGGCTGCATGTGTTATGACATGACATTTCTGCATGTGTTCTTTGCATTAGCACACGATAAACAAGCATTAGAGTAGAACGCTCCAAATGGGAATGATCTTATACGAAAATGACTAATATTCTACTTGGTAGGAGCATATCCAATACCATCGATATTTTTTTCTTTGTTCTCTGAGAATAAAGCTTCCTAAGGGACGGGTTCTCTTAACCGAATGCGACGAACCTCTCGATCCTCACGAGAAGCCGGTTAAACTGGATTTATGTTCTGATTCGTGAGAAACATTGCAGAAATAATTCTTTGCGTGTGCCACAGGATACAACAAAAAATGTAAACCTTCTTCTGTACCCAACTATCTAGCTCTACATGATTGCGTTGATCAACCGCAAGCTTCTCTTGTTGCTTTTTTTTTATCAGCTTTTGTATCGCGTACAAAATGAAAGCAAAAGCACATAGTCTTCTAGAAGCAACTATATAGAAGACGCTCGCACGGAAACCACCAATCGAAAGGAGAGCAACGCAGGTGGAGAAACGGTTAAACAAATCATAACAACAACAACAACAAACAGAAGAAAAACCAAGCAACGACCGCACAAGAAACGATTACAACTCCTTTTGCAGCAAGTTTGCAAGTTTATCTTGTTTGTGCAACACGCAGCACAGCAAAGAGGGACATGCACACTCACACCGGACGCTCCTCCGGTAAAGCTGTGTATTGTGAAACTAGATAAACATATTCCAACAGGCCCGATGCCCGAGCTGGTGCAATGGTGCACCCCCCGTAGCATAATTATAAACGAAAAATTGACACTAAAAATAAAAAGCCCCAGCAGCTCGGTCGCCCGATTGTTCGGGATCGTGACCGGTTCGCCGGCTGTTCGGGTGACGAAAGCTGACTCAGCTGCATTGTGCACCGTGATGTGAGGTAGACTTTCCGTGCATTATATTGCAACGCTTGCCCCAACGGAACGTTCGTGAGTGGGTGTTTGTATGGTTTGTGTGACATTGCCTGCAAGTTCGAAACTATTACCGAACAGCTTCCACGAACGAAAAACAGAAACTACCCTCGGCTGCTTCCTGGCTGCCTGGCCCGTTTTTGGTACTGTTTGCTTTGCCCAACAATAAGCAGTCGAGCCGTTTTTTCGAACGACATCGCGTTCGGTCGGTTCGCTCATGTAAATGAGTTCTATGTATCGCGCTAACATGCATATAAGTGCACGATCGCGGATAATGTACGCGCGAACATATAGATCGATTGAGATTGCACCCTTGCGGACGCAAGCCTACGCCTTCTGTGTGTGTGTGTGGTGCACCGGCAAATAGTGCACATGATCAGAACTGGGGATTGAGTTCGTTTGCTTCCCACCACGAGATGGTCATCGGCCGGCCAGCTCATGATGGACAGTACTTAGATATACCAACATACGGCAGCAGAAACAAAAAAAAAACGGAACAGCTCGCATACACTCGCACACCGGGAGTAACTTGTCCGCTATGGCGACCGGCGGCGGTCATAGCCGGTTCTCGCCGAGGGCTCGTCACTTGTTGCCGTATAGAAGTTGTGCGTTATTTTCCCTCCTGCAGCAAATTGCTTTTTGCTCGGTGGTGGTTGCACCGTTTTTCCTGGTTAGCTGGTTCGGTCCGTCCGGGGCAGCCAGAATGGCCGGGCGTACTATAAAAGCTACCGTGAGCGGATGGGAAAAGCATAGTCAGAATCAAGCCGATCAACAGCACAGACCTTCTTCGCCCTTTTTCGTACTACAGCAACAATCTACCCTTTACACAACAAAATGCTGAAGTTGGTAAGTTCTTCAGGGATCCGAAATGGGTTTCGAAAAACGATCCTCATTTTATCCTTTTCCACAGGTGGTGCTGTCCGCTGTCCTGGCCGTCGTTGCCGCCCGTCCCGGTGCCTTCACCTACTCCGCACCGTACGCGTACGCTCCGGCCACCTTCATCGCCAAACCCGAGATCTACTACCAGAAGAGCATTATCGAGGAACCGACCGTGGCGCACGTTGGCAGCCTGGTGAAGACCATCCCGACGGCCGTCTCGCACCAGAGCTCCACCGTTGTGCACAACTCTGCCAAAATCACCGAGCCGATCTATGCACCGGCCGTGAAGCAGACGCTCGTATCGACCCCGATCGCCAAGACGACCTACATCGCTGCACCGGCGGCCTATGCTTATGCTGCCCCCGCGTTGGCCTATCACGATGCTTACGCTTACCATCATCTGTAATCAGGCCCGGGCAGTCACGATGGGAAGCAAATAAGGATTTCGAGTGAATGAGTGCGAGAGAGAAAGAGAGAGAGAGAGAGAGAGAGAGAGAGAGAGAGAGAGAGAGACGACTGCAGAGTGGTTGAAAGTGCGTGCGCCATCGCGTGTTGGCGAGTGATACACCAGTGAGATTCCTACCGGAAAGCCATGCGGAAGAAGCGGCAAAGGACATTTCGTTTATTTCGTTTCGCTGTGAGTGTGAGGAAGTAGTTTTTCATTGTTCATTTAGATTGTTGGTGAAAGATTGAAAGACAAACACATGCCCCATCACTTACTGTAAAATAAAACGAATGTCTCACAAAATATAACACTAAATTGTGTCCTTATTCGTGGTTGTAACATCTACTTCTACTTTGGCCCTTTAACCTTAACCAGGTTGTTCATAATTAGTTGCAGTTTGTGACTTGAAATGATCACGATCATATTATAAGAGTTTCAACCACTTTGCTATTGAGATTTGAACCTAGACCGGGAGTGTTGTCACTATTCGCCCCTCAAAGTATGCAAGCCGCATTTCAAAACGCCTGAAGTTATGCATTTTCCATTACATTTGTTTCTTATTGTGACCTTATCTTGTTTGTTAACTTTTCATAAGCAATTTCGGCAGTAAACCGTCATCTTCATCAGCATTTATTTTCTCCCCTAGGATCTTCCTTTTCTCCCTTGTTCTTATGTGTCAGCTTCTATGACAAATTAACCCACAGCCAAAGCCATTCATCATTCACTCTTCACAAATGAACAGGTGTTTGATAAAGCGAAGACAATTCTCGCAGCTGGTAGTGTACCGCAAATTTAAATACAACTGTGTCTGTTCCACTTGGTGTTTCCTCATTCCAACTAGAACGGCCTCATGTATGATGCATGTTGGTGCAACTTGCTACACCTTCGGTAGTATTTAAAACGGGTGCACTCGTTTCATACGCAACCACCCTAGAGCAGGTTTTGTTTTAACTCAGAACCAGCACCACTAGGGTCCTTAGTTTGCGCCCCCTCAGGCTAGCCCGGCTTACGCATCTAATCAGTATTATAATTTTAACTCATTCTTCACCGGCAATCCCCGTTGCATCGACATTTTCAACACTTCAAAATGTCAACCAGAAACGGCGACCATCAAACCAGATTTATGTCCAGCTTTGCCCGCTTGTGGGGCTGATCTTCTACGTCCATGCGCTGTTTCCAGTTTCGCGCGGACTTGTGTGGTGCTGCAGGATGTTTTAGTACGATTTGGTCGCATTTCTTCGACAACTACCACTCTGGACGGACTCGGTTTCGGTTCAGATTGTTTCACTTGCCGTGATCTTCCGAGAAGTATTGCGCCAAGGCCGGCTAACGGAGGTTCCTCGGGACCCATCAGCGAACGTAGTTTCGGTGCTCTTTTACGAAGGGCACTAATTAGTTTTCATATTTTACATACACCTTCTGTGCTGTTTGTGTGTATGTGTGTGTGTGTCCAGCGTTGTGACCTCTTCCCGGGGAGAATCCCGCACCAGTTGACAAGGGTCTACGAAATGTCGTAGCGATTTCGCGAAACCATGAACTTTAAGCGGTACAACCGTTCGTAGTTGCAAACCGGTAAGAAAACGCTCCGTAATAGTAATGTAGGTCGGGCAAGCGTGTTCCTTAACCATCGTTTGGTGCCGAAAAAGTACAGCAACACGGGCCGAAACGCGGTGCGCGCGGTGCAGAATTTGCTCTACTCCAAGGGAATCGACTCGCACCGTGCGCTTCCTCGTTAAATGCCATCCCCGGTGGTAGAACTACTTTCACACCCATCACAACCGCGGGGAGATTTGTATAGGGATTCTTGAACCAAGGACAACGGATACAATCCCCAGCATCATACGAGGAAGATCACGCTGCGTCCACTTGCCGTCCCGAAAGCTGAAGACCGTGAGGTGGATCATGTCAGTGAACCAATTTTTATCGTTCTTTTCTTCGCAGTTGGCACGAATCGGAACCGACCCGATCTATCCGCACAGATCTTCACCGACAGGAGCAGACGGTTCCAGTTGCATCAGCACCGACCATCAGTGAACATCAACCACCGGGGCAGTTAAGACCTGTTGTTTTATTTCGAAATCGATATAAAGTCGAGCGATCGCAGGAAGTGTATTGCAGTTCACGGGAACAGTGCCAGCAGAGTCGTGTAATCAAATTTAGCAGTTGCAACCAGTACGGCTACAATGTCGCGTTTCGTGCAAGTGGTACGTCTCGTTTCAAATGTCAGGAACGGGTTTGTGTCTTAGTTCTCCATTCGCACTCCTTTATCATTCGGTTTCGAATTCTCGCATGCGTTCTAGCTTGTTCTGGTGGCCTTCGTATCGGGTTGCGCGTTGGGACAGGATACGTCCAACGACGCCAGCACGGTATCTCCACAAGATATCTACGATCTTTCCGAGGATGACTTCAAACTGTGGCTGTCCGGACGGCAACCAAAGGCTTGGGAGGCAGGATCTTCAAACACCAGTCCATCGACTACCACGACAACTCCGCGCACGACAACGCCCGCGTCCGTTTTCCGAACCACCACCACCACCACTCAGACCACGCCAACTTCTCCCAGCTTCCTGACCACCAGTACCACTGCTAGACCAACCATTCCCTTGTCCGATGGAAAGTCTTGGTTCGATGAGGAAGGCACGGTCACATCGCGACCAGCCGTGCTCGGTGAACAGTTCAAACCAGCCGGTGAAAACTTTGAGCAGTGGCTCGAACGCCAAATGAACCGCGTGCAGGAGGTTACGTTCGTTCCGCAGACGACCTTGACGGGAGATCAGCTGGCGGGAGCGGGACTCGTCACTCGCTTGACGACTATTCGTAACCGGATCCCAGCAACTACCTTCCCACCGCTACCAGTGGCAGATTTCGCTCCAGTTACCACACCACCAACGCCACCAACCGCTGTTCCCGCCTACTTACCGACAGAGCAAAGTGCTGCACCAGGAACTCTCGATCTACAGCAATGGTTGCGAGATCAGCTACAAACGTCACAACGGTTGACTGATAATCTCCTTGCTCAATGGGGACCCAGTGGCACGTTCCTTCGTGCGGATGGGCACCAGTACACACCGAATGCTGTATCCTACCAAACGTCTGCCCTTATACATAGTCTTCAGGGTGTGTCCCACAGTGGGCATGTTCGCAACGAACCTGTTCCGGTTGCCGTACAGCATGGCCCATCGACACCCAATGTTCCGACGATTCGACGCGTCTTCTATCCAGCCGGAAGCTTCATTTACTCTCACCCACAGGCGCCCCAGTACGGTTCGTTCGTGGGCAACTACAAAACACCACTCGTCATCAAGTACCACTAGCGAAGCTGCACAAAGTTGCGAAGTATGCACACGAATCTTAAATTACTAAACGATTGGTTATTGGTTTTTTAACATGTTTTCATTAACTTTAATTATACTGTTGTACTGGTTTTAAATAAAGATCTGACAAAGTTACTCTTTCAACATAAAATTTATGCTGTTTTGTTAGTTAAGTTGGTGGAAGTTTTGGATGAAAATATTATTAAAAATTATAAAATTAAGCAAAGAAAGGTGCTCCAAAGTTACATAAAGAGAAAATCTATACAACATGCCAGAGTTTAATAAGAAGAAAAATTGCTTAAACGCAAACGCCTATTTGGTGTTTGTAAACTAGTAGACCGTTGCAAATAATATTTTTAACCTGTGTTGTATTAAAATTCATAACTCCTGAGGCAAGACAAGAGAACTCAACCGTAACGAACCTTAACGGCGTGAGGTTCTTACGATAAGCGACTTGTCACGCATCATAAATTAATGTTTGATATGGTTTTTCGTTGTTTTTTGTTTGCCCAATTCTTCCTTTGCTAATCTTATATTCCAACGTTCAAAACGTACTTCCTGTATTCGTTTCGTATCCGCTTTCCGAGTATCCGTAAACAGTGGAATAAAAACCGACAGCAAGAATTAAAACATTCGAATCTCAATCATTTTATTCTTCTCGCACGAAGTTGCTTCTCTCATCTTTCACCGAAACAATCAAAGGTGAACAAAAGAAAAAACAACCGTCACCAAGGGCGCTAGGAATCAGGAACGGACAGTCATCGCTTAGTGATACTGGCTGGCATAGACGGCCGGGGCGGAGTACACCGACGGGTAGCTGCTGACGTAGGCAGTCTTGGCCACGGGCGCAACATAGGACACTGGGGCGGCCTCGTAAGCGACGGCAGCTGGGGCAGCAGCCTGGACGTAGGTCTTCACAGCTGGGGCATCATAAGCGTAAGTCTGGACAGCTGGGGCAGTGTAAGAGTAAGTCTTGGCAACTGGAGCAGCATAGACAGTCTGGACCGGAGCGGCATAGACAGCTGGTGCGGCATGGACAACCGGGGCAGCAGCCTGGACGTAGGTCGTCTTCTCCACTGGAGTCGACACGACGGTCTTCTTTACGGTCGGGGCGTACACATTTTCGTGCACCTTAGTGTCGTGCACCACAGCCGAGCTGGTGTGAGTCACTCCGGTCGGGACGGTCTTCAGGACGGTGCCAACATGTGCCACGGTCGGTTGCTCCACGATACTGTTCTGGTAGGAGATCTCCTTCTGGGCGACCAGGGTCGGGGCAGCAGCAACCACTGAGGTGTAGGCCAGCGGGCTCGAGTAGAGGCCTCCAGGAGCAGCAGCGGCAACGGCGAGAAGAGCGGACAACACCACCTTCACGGGAAGGAAAGCAAACAAACAATTACACACCAATTTTCACACCTTCAAACATTCGCCAGAACTCCCCCTCCCAACATGAAACAAACGCCCCCAAAACCCACGAGTACCCCCGTGTGTGGATCGATATTTACCAATCGGAACATTTTGATAGATTGTTTGTGGATTGTTTTGTGAGAGGTCTGTGTTGATCACTGGAAAGAGCTTCGCGTTGACTGTACCGATTCCAGCGTCGCCAATGGCTTTTATAAGCGGATCGCAGTTAAACTGTTCCGTGTGGCGCGTTTCAACCAATCTTGCTCCGACACGCCGATCCGTTCGGACATTCGGATCTCGTTCGGCGGTTCTCGTTTCGGTTGTGCTTTTCTTATTTTGCTTTTGCTTTTTTGCCGTTGCTGTTGCTGCTGCCGAGAGGATCTCTTCACGGACGCGGCACACCACTGTTCGGTCCACCCTGAACCGTACACACACAATCACTTGCCGACCGTTCGGCGGATCGTTGTTTCCGTATCGTGTGTTTATTACCCTACCGGCTCCACCTTTGCTGCTGAGGGGGCACGGCAAAGCTGGCTGGCCAAATGGCAAGTGGGGTGAACCGAAAGTCCGCAAAAGTAACCGTCATTAAGATTACTTTTTTGTCGCACCGTGTAATAGGAGAAACAAACGCAACGTTCTATGCTCTTTTTCACTACGGAGGCTGCGTGAATCTCAACCGAAGAACAAAAGTTTTTTTTTCGTCTCCCGTCTTCGTGTTCGACCATTTATCGCACACGCCCTAGAAGGACACACGCGTACATTGCTCTGCCGGCGGTGATCACTCCAGCCGAAGACACGATCTCCCGGAATACTCCCGGATACATTGGGACGCTGGGCAGAATGTATTGAGTGAGTGACGGCTCACTGTGGCAAGCTTCCTTTTCCAGGGGCTCGTACACGATAAGCGAACACGACCGGTACGCAAGAAAGGCCAAGAACACATATATCCGGCACGTACGCCACCGTACCCCGGTGGACGTGTGGGCCGACGATTCCCTAGCGTAAGAAATGTCAACGTTTTCTGGTGGCGTTTCGCATTCTGGCGTTTCGCCTGCTAGGAATTATCTCATCGTAAATGTCAATCCCGTAACCCGTAGGAATTGGTGCAAAGGTGCAAAATTGGTAGTGTTTGCTAGGGGTTTTTGGTAGGATAATCTGCTGCCCGAGAGGTTAACTTGCGCTGGGTGGGTTTGCAAAATATCTTTACAATACCTATCTTTTAAACAATATCGAACGATTTAATTAATGGTTGTGTTACGGGGCTATAAATTCTGCTTTAATTATGTCTTATAAGCACAAGCAATAAAATGCCGTACATTCTTTCCCCTTTAAACGTGATTGTTGTGAATAAACATTGATTTTTGACATTTGCTGCACTTAAAATCACAAAACTGTGTAAATAAATCAGTAAAATTATACATTAAAATGCCTCTCTAGAACACAGCAAGAGAACATGGCTGTTTGCTGTATGAAAACAAATTATTGGTACCGTTCCATCGTAAAACCTTGTAAACGTTACTCATGACATTTCGGAAAACGTCCCTCAAGTCGCACAAAAGGCGCGCAGTTATGAATGATTTGTATCTTTATTATATTCTCACTCTGAAATACTAGTATCCGAGTACCGTGTACAACTTCAATTACGTACGTCATTGCCGTTGGTCCGTTGGTTTGCTAATGTGTATGGGAGACCCAGTGTAATGAGATTCGGTAAGTTAATCACCTTCTTCGTTAATAAGCAAATCACAAAACCACGAAACGCAATCACCCAGAACGGGAATAAAATTCCAGCATCCCAACTCCCGGCGTGTCGACTCCCGAGTTGGAACCCTTCGTATCGTTGAACTCCGTTGCAAGCGAACAAAGAGATTTCAATTTCCTGCATGCTCAAATCCATGCCTCGTTGTGGTGACTCCCTTCACGAAAATCAAGGACATCCGTCGGTACATTTTTCCATCGCTCGAGCCCAAACTGCACCCAAACTGCAGAAGAAAACACACAACACAAGTGCTGGGCAGATCTGTCGGGCACTGGCACCGGAGACCCGAAAAGGACGTACGGAAGGTCACCTGTGGAGGAGTAACATCAGTCGCATAGATCAGTCGCGTAGTCGCGAGTGCGAAAGTGAAATAAAAAGTGTGAAACCGTAGCAAACATCGACCCGGTTTGCTCGACGGTACCGCCGACGAGTTCGGGGCCGGTTGGATGGGTTCGGTGGCGAGCAAGATGGCGAAGGATCCCGCCAGAAATAGAAAGAGAGGACCGTTCCGCGAGTGAGCGGAACCGTTGAGCGTTGGGAGGCCGTACCGAGCGGGTGATGTCGTATTTTTCGTGGTCACTATATAAGATTGGAGCGGGCGTTCCGAACAGCACAGTCAGCGTTCGATCGTACAAGCAAAAGCTCCAAAACAACACAGACCTTTCGCGTGTTTTTCTTTATCACAAGTAAAACAACCAACAAAAACAATCCAATATGTTCCGATTGGTGGTGTTGTCCGCTCTTCTCGCCGTTGCCGCTGCTGCCCCTGGAGGCCTTTACTCGAGCCCGCTGGCCTACACGTCGGTGGTTGCTGCTGCCCCAGCTCTGGTCGCCCAGAAGGAGATCTCCTACCAGAAGAGTATCGTGGAGGAACCGGCCGTTGCTCACGTCGGTACGGTTGAGAAGTCCATCCCGACTGGCTACTCGCACCAGAGCTTCACCCAGTACCACAACAAGCAGGTCGCTGAGCCAATCTATGCCACGGCCGTAAAGAAGACCGTCGTGTCGACTCCAGTGGAGAAGACGACCTACGTCCAGGCTGCTGCCCCGGTTGTCCATGCCGCACCAGCTGTCTATGCCGCTCCGGTCCAGACTGTCTATGCTGCTCCAGTTGCCAAGACCTACACCTATGACGCTCCAGCTGTCAAGACCTACGTTCAGGCTGCTGCCCCAGCTGCCGTCGCTTACGAGGCCGCCCCAGTGTCCTATGTTGCTCCTCTGAAGACGTCCTACGTCAGCAGCTACCCGTCGGTGTACTCCGCCCCGGCTGTCTACGCTAACGAATGGAACTAAAGAACCTGACTGTGCATTACGATCATTTTGGCGTTCGGCAAGCGAGAAGCCTATTTTTCTCTTGTTCAACGTTTCGGGATTGTTTTATTGAAAGATGAGGAAAATAAATTAAATTCTAAAATTGTACAACTCCTTCTCATTACTCTTTGTTGTAAAGCTTGAGTCGCACCCGAAAACGAATCCATCCCTCCAATAGGTTATTATTATGTCATTTTTCTTTTCAGCGTTTGATAGCCTTGAAATAGCTTGAAAATTAAATTAAGCAATAAAAAAAAATCATCTCACCATCCCACTTCCGGCAAAATGTGTCTTAAAACGCGAACAGTTTCGCTTTCATTCGACCAGCAGCTCTGATGCGCGGCGGATCGTACAAAGAAACACCTCATCTCACAGTATCCACACGCAGGGGTTTCGCAAAGTAACGACAGCGATAGCAATTAATTCCTATGGTAACATTATACACCCCATTTTCAACTACTTCCTCATTCATTCCCTTCAACGAGTGGCGTTGGTAGCGAAAACACACACACACACAAAAAACGCTAATGTGCCGTTTTTTCCTGTTGTGCGGATTGCGATCTTTACGATCTTTAACCAACCGCACAAAATTTTGGGCAGTGTCCCACGGCAATGCCAAAGCAGATCAGTGCCGCAGCATATGGGCGAAACTTCCTTCTGCACACATCGCTTCAGGGCTTCACAGCGCTAGCGCCCGTTGTCTGTATCTTGCCGGCTATTTGCCGCCCATTCGTACAAGGGTGGGGTGGTGGCTTAAGACGCAACGAACCAACCGACCCAAGCCTCCCTCCCGAGAGGGGTAGTTGTTAGTTTGGGGAGTTTTTTTTTACTTCTTTCCTAAATTAATAATAACAAATGGCATCGATCACTTGTCAAATTGATTTTAACGCTAAACAACTTCACCATAGCATCGCTGTTTTCCTACGGCAATCGATTAGTTTGATCGAACGTTAGCCTCCTACTGTGGGGGTGGAACGATCAATCAGTATTTTGCCAATTCGTTTAAGTAGAGGAAGTGATGAAAAGTGCTCGCCACCACAGATAAAAAAAACGATCATAAAATTCATGGATAATTGTTAATTTCTATAAAATTTGCTATCTGTTTTACAGGGTTTCACCGATATGCAAAATTGCTGTTCATAGACATAAATACTTTACGATATCGGTAACTTTGCGGCCAACCCACACTCTAACCACAAACGATGATGATGGCAGAAATCGCAGATCACTGCGAAAACACACTTCGTCATGCACTGGTAAACTTGAGCCGGAATTCCTTCATTCGGCGTTTGAATGGGTCGATTGCCATAACGTACGCATTCTAGTTTAGCTTACCCACAACTCAAAAACAATTAAAACAAAATCATTAATGTTACCTCCACCAAGCCACAACAATTCAGCCCCGCCTGATACAGAACAACAATAGCGCAGCAAACGAGTCCCCGTAAAAGGGGATCGACGATATACATAAAGCTGCAGCCGCCAATATTCGCCGGACAACTGGCGGAACCTTGCAAACCACATTGGCCGTGTCTTGTGCTTAAAGTTCAAGTGCAAGTTTACCGTCCCAAAAGTAAAAGTGTATCACCACGGCAGCCGGTTGCGGTTGCGCCTGCAGTGCGATTTGCGTTGCCTTTTGTCCATCGAAAATATCCGAACAGTAGTTGAAGTTGCAACCAGGATGCGGCGTTGACGTAACGGCATCGTCAGTTTGCGCTTCCAGCTGCCGTGTGCATGCATGTCTTGACGAATTAGATTAATTTAGGGATGTAGTTGGTAGCACAAAAATCATGACACGGTGCATTTTGGAACTGAAATTACCCCTAGCACACTGTAATAAGTCGTTCAGCTAGTAAACGTACTTTCGACATCGCTAAGCTCATTCTGTTGCTTTAATGAAACCTACATAATAGGATAGGACGCAACACTATCACACTAAACCATGCATGCATGGACTTCATGATCATATGAAGCATTTTGAATTGAATGTGTCAATAAACAAATTCCTTAAAACCATTTTGAATGGATTAAATATTAAGAAAAGTTATTTCTTAGTACTGTAATAAGTAGATTGAAGAAAGTAAGTGGTGGAAGTTAATCAATGTTGCATTCACCACCACCTGCAACGAACATTTTCATTCATGGTTCCACTGCCACTTTAAACAAAGCAATCGCGATACAAACTCCGCTAAAAACCCTGCCTGGCCCTATCGATAAACGCCTAAAAGTATGCAATCGCGTGTTCCATGGCATCAGCGACGTTTTTCATCGGTAATCGATTTCTTTCCTTGCACGGTACAATCTGTTCCAGTGTTCGCTTCAGATTATGTTTTCATTTCAGTACGCTTCGGTAAGCTTAGCAGCTAACAAAACTAACACTAGCCCACATGCACACGTGCTTCTGAACAGTCAACGGTGTCAGAAGGCTTCCAGACGTAAGCATCTTTTTTGGTTCGTTCATTCTTAGGTAAGACCTGCCCCGGTTGCACCAGCTCGTTCGCGCCGGGTTGTGCAATCGGGCCGCGTCGGGCAGAGGCTGTCGGCCCCCATCAGCTCACCGATGACAGTAGAGCTTATTGATTTTCTGTACATCCTTCACCGAAAAGCCGACGCGCTGTCCAAGCTGCCCGCTGTACTTGATCTGTTCGGAGAGAAGGAAAAAAAAACGCGTTAGCGCCATTATGCAACACGCTCAGCGCTCATCAACACGCCGGGAATGCGCGAGCGCGAGACGGCCGGTGCAGGGAAAATGGTAAATCAATCAGTTGGCCCGGCCAATCCGAAATGGCCAATTTTTTTCCCCAAAAACCCTACCTTCGGCTCCACCGTCGGTTTGCCGTTTTTGCTGAACGCCGTTCTGGAGTAGTGCATAACGCTGCCATAATCGTACGGCATGCCGAGCGTGGTGGTCTGCGATTCGCTCTCCCGCCCAAAGTTGCTCACCAGATTTGGGCGCACATTTCGGAAGAAGATGTTCACGTATCGGTCCCGATCGTGTCGCGTGTGCTCATGCAGGAAGCCAAGCGCATGCATCAGCTCGTGCACGATCGTGCCCTCCATCTGGAGACACCCGTTGCGCTGCAGGTTCAGTACCTGGCGGCCACCCATCCGGCCCACCGCGGACCAGCATCCGGAGCTGCGGCCCTCGATTACCACGTAGTCGCGCTCCTTCGTGCGCGGCACAAACCGGATGCAGGTTTTCTGATGGAACTGCTCGAACGCCGAAAACAGCTTGGCCAGATCGCCGATTGCTGAAAGACACACACACACATACACCCATTCGCACATACACACACACACACACATACACAAAGAAACACACCGTCACAATCAACCGCAAGAGAGCACGATATCAGCAATGCTGGTACGACAGTTGGGCATACGACCAACTCCAATTCGTGGAAGGATTCCTCGAGATTACTCACAAAACTCGTCACTAAACTCGTATGGCACTACACCCTTCTTCCACTTGCTGCTGGTGAACTTGAGCGCGTTCCGTTCGATCAGCGGCTGATGGATGTCACCTTCGGCGTACGTTCCCAGCTCCTCCGGGTTGACGCTGCTCGTATTATGCGAACGGGACCACGCACGGACCAGCTCTCCGATCGCCGCCGTATCATGACTCCCGTACAGCGCTTCGCCCAGATGCGAAAAGTCAAAGTCGTAGTCACGATATCGACGAGCGCTACCAAGAACTCGAGCCTCGCCAAACTCTCCCAGAACGACGATCACTGATAACGCCACCCAATGCAACCAACCCATCCGGCCGCCCATTATTCTGCAGGTGGATCTTGTGAAGCACAATATGCTCTACCCACCCGGCCGTACCGATCGAGACTGAACCGTGCCGTTACGAAAACGCCGGCTTTTAAGTATCTGGTGGTCTTCGGCGAAGTCTCTTCCACCACCACCCAGACCATGGCAAGTCGACCAGCATCGCAGCCCTCATGCATGTTGGTTGGTCGGTGAGATACGGCGATAATGGGGTGATAGCATCGTGGCAGATAATCAATCCGCTCCCTCCCAACCAAGTTGCACCGTTTTTCGGGGGATTTGGAAATCTTCGTGCCGCTCAGCTACCTAGTAGCGGCAGCACGTGTGCGGCACACCGGGAGTAAGGGGCCACCGGTTCGAAGGCAAAAACTGGGCGAAAGGTATGTTTGATTACGCTAACATCTTCTTCTGCGTACTCTTCTTGGCGGGAGAAGTAACACAACAGAAGTAACACCGCGTCGCACACACAAGTACGTGCCGAACAAAAAAAATTAACACACATACACCGTAGCACACATACACGCACGTGTGGTATGCATCTCCTCAGCCACAGGTAAGGGAAGCCCGTGCGTCTCGCAAGCGCCATCGTAGGGTGGGAAGAAAAAAGCCAACCCACCGCAACTGGTGGCCAACTGCCCAAACATGGGCTCTCCGCGATGCAAGCATGCCGATGTAATAAGCCACAGCCAGCCAGCCAGCCACCCAGCCAGCCAGCCAGCAACAGCCACATGCTTTGGGTTGGGTTGCGCGTGCGGCTTCTAAGCGGCCAACGCGTATTGTGAGCGCGCAAACTATCCGCGCGCGCGCGATTCACTCTCCGGCGGTTGGAAGTTTTTGGCAAATTGTGAAGCCGCTCTGGCGCTTTGCCAGATCGTAAGAGCGGATGATCATGTAACCGCCACCGACCACCATGGGGCGGGTCATTATTTTGGAGCACTTCGACCCTCATTGCGCGCCAGGTTCCTTCGCGCTAAGGGTCTCTATTAGCACACTCATACCCGGTGTTGCTCCCGTAATCAAACCTTTTACAAATCGTCGGGTCGACCCGCGAGCTAGGTATTCCCTTTGCGCTCGTCCACGATCCTCGGGCATCAAACAATCGACTATTTCAGCCACTCATTAGGCCGATATTGTCGGACCACTTTGCAGCCATTAGCAATGGTACATGTGTTGCTCTGTCTTTGCGCCGCGAGTTTGTGAAAAGCTTGCCGACAAAATGCCTCCACCGGGCGGCAATTGATATCCGTCTCAGCGCGATGATGGATTTACGCTCGCAACAAGCTCCGAATCTAGAGCATGAGGTCTTTGCATCTCCGTAACACGCCCGTCCAGCGAGTCGATACACTCCCAGGGATAGGTTGATTACGTCAGGGTCGTGGAGGAGCTGTACCACCTGTTAATAATTAATTTTGTTAAGTGATTAACGCGTTCTTATCGTATCGCACCGACGGATGACACAAGGTTAGCGCACGGTGCGTTAGTTAGTACACCCGCGGTGGAAAGTATGCAAGTGCTGAACATTTTTCACGCCCTGTTCATCAGCAATGTACGTGCGGTGCGGCACAAGGGCCACACCTTCGGCTACAAAATCGCTCGCGCTCATCTACAGCTNACGTCAGGGTCGTGGAGGAGCTGTACCACCTGTTAATAATTAATTTTGTTAAGTGATTAACGCGTTCTTATCGTATCGCACCGACGGATGACACAAGGTTAGCGCACGGTGCGTTAGTTAGTACACCCGCGGTGGAAAGTATGCAAGTGCTGAACATTTTTCACGCCCTGTTCATCAGCAATGTACGTGCGGTGCGGCACAAGGGCCACACCTTCGGCTACAAAATCGCTCGCGCTCATCTACAGCTGCTGCTGCCACTGGTGGCGATTTTGTTACTAATTTTCCTAAACCCATGGCTGAAGCGCGGCAAACAGTGTACCAACTGCCTGAACAGGTACACCATCATTGGCCGCATGATGACAACGATGGCCGTCGTGGTACTGCTCATCTTGGACAACTTCCGACGGCGTCACAAGCTGCTTACACTACTGCAAAACATACCCGGAGCGGGGAGTCTCGTGGTTCGGCAAAAAGAGCAATGCTCCGTCAAATGGTTCCAGCTATTTATTTTACTACTGTGCAACATGCTGTCAGCACTGGAGTTGGTCTACAAATTCTACTATAACATCGAGTCCCGGTACTTTTGGGGCATTTTAAGTGGTGTACTAGCCGAGCACTACATTCTACTAAACGCAATGCTCTGCCAGCTGCTTGCAGAAACGCTTGCCAACGCGTACGAATCGCTGCAGCACGGTCTACTGGCCCACCCATGTACTACCGTTACCGAAGAAATGGTAATACTGGAACAATGCAAACATCAGCTCACGGATGTGATTGGCATGAGGCTACTGTTCGTTATGTTGCATCTACTGTTCAATATATCCTTCTGCACGTACGACATCTTGCAGAGAGTGCTCGGCCAAGAACGGTTGAATAGCATCGTACGTTTGTTCATCATCGCAGTGCAGGAGACGGTAATGCTGTACGGGCTGTGCTACTACTACAGCATGTTGGATCTTAAGGTGGGTTACTAGCTAACAAACATTATCCAACCAAGCGGGATGTTTGCGATAATTACTCGGGGCATTTATTATTTAAACGCACTTTAATATTTAGCGTGAGGCAACATATTATTGATCGGAGGTGACCGGTTACCGAGGAGTTGGTTACATCAGTCAGTTGTCATCGACGTATCGCGTAACGCTGACTGTTATGAGTCAGTTACTCTCGAAACAAAGCGCGAGATCACAGTATGGACGAGCTAAAGATCTTAAATTGGTTCAACCATTTCCTGGTGTCACCCATCTATCTGTGCCGCGAGTTTGAAACAGACCGTTACGTCTTCCGCACCAGACATCTCTACCTCAACGCAGCTGTTCTAGCGACTTTGGTCATAGTGAGCGGTATATCAGCGGTAACGCTCATAATAGAAGACCTTCCACAACTGCTCTCCAATGTTATGGGTATTATTACGCTAACTCTGTACGGTACGCGCGTCGTGGTTGCAGTTCCACTTGTTATCTGGACACTGGCAAACAGCCGTGCACTGGTCGACATTTCCAACCGGGCTCTACACATCGAACGTCAGCTGTCATCCGATAAATCGAGATACAGTGGCGTGCGTCTACTGATACAAGCTCAACTTTGTATCGTATTTTTTATGTCGCTTGTCAACATTACAGCACAACTTTACTACTTGTTCATCTTTCCAATGTTTCGCATGTTTCTTCACGTTTTGGTACTGTTCAGCTTCATTGCTGTCGAAGGCGTCATATTTACGCATCAAACGTACATCCAGTTTTGGCCAGCATTTCTCAGCAATAAATATGCCAAACTAATCGATCGTATCAACTACAAGGATCAGCAAACGCTGGACACTGTCATTGCTCTTGATACTGAGCTGGAAAGGTTCAAGCGTCGATTTACATCTATTTTCGGTCTGATGCAGCTACTCCATTTGCTAAACTTTTTAGTAACATGCTCAGTCGAGACGTACATCGTGCTATACGTAGCTGATTTGGGTCAGGCTCTGCTGGGCGTTGCCATAAATCTTAACACTACGGTGTCGTACGGAACATCATTTTTAATTTGCACATACGCTTACGACCTGGTTAATGCGAAGGTAAGTCTACCAGCACAAAGGACTATTTATGTTATGCGCTAGATGTTAAAACCCTTGAAAATTATTGGCGTCCTTTAAATTGTAATTGGGCCACCAAGAGTCACCGATTGGGTATCGTGCAGCACCTTTTATCGTAGATTAATTATTAACAGTCTATTCATTATTGACGCGTATTCTTATTTGCCTTTGCTTACTGAACATATTGCTCCTGTATGCGGAGACTGTACGTCGCTCGACGTGGCCTCTTTAGTTACGATCGAGTTGCTCACATTGCCGGCATGGAAGAGCTACAGTTCTTCAACGTGTTCAATTACTGTTTCGTATCGCCCTGTTATCTGTGGCTCGATCCCCAGACCGGGCGTTACATTTTCCGCGCCAGAAATGTCTGCTGGAACGTAACGCTGCTAACCGTGATCGTGGCGAGTGCTTTCGTTTCTGCACTTTTATTATTGCTGGATCTTTTCCGACACCAGCTTGGAAGCGTAATGGGAGCAACGGCAATTATCCTCTACGCGNACATTGCCGGCATGGAAGAGCTACAGTTCTTCAACGTGTTCAATTACTGTTTCGTATCGCCCTGTTATCTGTGGCTCGATCCCCAGACCGGGCGTTACATTTTCCGCGCCAGAAATGTCTGCTGGAACGTAACGCTGCTAACCGTGATCGTGGCGAGTGCTTTCGTTTCTGCACTTTTATTATTGCTGGATCTTTTCCGACACCAGCTTGGAAGCGTAATGGGAGCAACGGCAATTATCCTCTACGCGATGCGCCTATTAGTGATGGTGCCACTCATACTGTGGACATTGTTTTACAATCGCAAGCTGGTGAACGATTGTACACTTGCTTTGAACATCATTCGAGAAAAGCATAATCAGCTCCAGCAAACAAGAAATAGGCGAAACATTTTACCATTGCTTTCAGTTCAAATTTCTACCATCGTCATAGTACTTTTTGCAGCGCTCGCTGTACACTGTAGCGTCATGTGGAGATTCGAACCGCTCAGAAAAATACATTACATTTTCAACTTGTGTGCGATTGCTTTTCTGGAATTCATCGCTCTAGCGCATCTTATGCATGCACAATGCTGGATGCTCTTTGCTAGTCAACAAATTCAAAAATTAGTGTGGATTGTTGAAACGAACCAACCACCAACAATCCTCCGCCAGGTGATTGCACGTTGGGATGAATTACAATATTTCAATCAAAGTATTGCATCCACGTTCGGTGTCCTGAATGTTCTTCATTCGTTGGATGTATTGGTAACGTGCGCTGTTGAAACCTACAGCATTTTCTATGTCTATGAAATAGGTGCTGGTGTCGAAAGTGCATGCTTAAATATAGGATCGTTGATTCTATATACCGGATCATTTTACGCATTTACATACGCCCATGATCTTGTCGCGACTAAGGTAAGTAGATCAGATATATTGCTTAATGTCGCCCTTCATCTATGTCTTTATGTTAATTGATTAAAACCCTCTAATGATAGAAATATTCAATGTTCTTCTCACTACACTTGCTCGCTACACTTTTTCAATAATGTCATCATCGATCATCAAACATTCATAGTATACCAATCAATCATTGCTTGCTATTATTGTTGGGTCTTGTTTGCTTGTTTACTTCACGAGATTGCCTACACCATTAGTACCGGTGTGACATGGATCAGCTAAAGTTCTTAAATTGGTTCAACTACCTATTAATATCGCCCTCCTACCTATATAGCGAACCCCGTACGAATCGTTACGTATTCCGCAATAGAAATCTCTTTCGGAATGCTTTCCTACAGGCAATCCCATTAATGATTTGTACCGTGGCTTTAACCATGCTGCTGTTGCGAGACTTGCATCTAATGTTTCAAAGTGTAGCGAGCGCCACATCAATGATTCTTCACATGTTGCGCACATTTGCCATAATGTTGCTACTAGTCTGGACGTTAGTGAACAATAGTAAGCTTAAAGAGAGTTGCAACCATGCCCTGCACATCGTTACCGAACTGCGTGATCAATTTGATTGCCCTATCGAACGTCGAAACCGTTGGTTGATGTTAAAAATCCAAATTTGCATGAATGTCGCTATTCTCGCGATTGCTCTTTGGTTTCAAACTTACAAAATAGCAACACAGATTCATCACCGTGTGTACGTACAGTACTGGGCAACATTTCTTCGTCTGCAGTACGACGAGTTAGTGCGACAGTTAAAAACAAACCAAGCAAAGTCCAACTTTTATACGGTAATTGACTTTATTGGCGATTTGGAAAATTTCCATCAAACATTATCCAACAATTTTGGACCCATTCATATACTGCACATTGTAAACGATTTCGTTACGTGTTCCATCAAAACATACATATGTTTCTATCTGTACACCAACGGATATGGACTTCAAAATAGTATCACCAATTGGTCCACGATTATCATATATGGAAGCACATTTCTATCGTACGCGTTAGATTTTGATGAAGTCAATGAAAAGGTAAGTCCGGGTGGAATATTAAAATAAACGTTGTAATATGCTTGCGTCTAGGGTCATACATCATTAATGAAGAATATTATGAAATATTCATCAAATATTTTGATAGTGCCCATCACGCATTTCAAATAGCATTAGTCGTCGAAAAATTCGGATGCTAGTAAAACAAGCCCATCTCAGGCAGCTTGATACCAGTAGTAATCCAAGGATCGTGGCGAACATCACTTGCACTTCATTACCACTGAATGACTCATCTAAGAATACTCAACATATTCAACCATTTGTGTGTTTCGCTCATTTTCGTCGAACAATCGCCGGGAGGTGCGACTGTGCGAAGCAAACATGTGCTCCGGAACATGTTAGTGCTCAGTGTTCCAGTGTCGATTGTTTGTTATCTCGGGCTGATGCTAACACTGAACAATTTTCGCCTGATGGTCCGTACGGTGACGGAAATTGTGCATCTACTGAAGTACAGTATCAATGGACAAATCATGTACATTATACTGAAATGGATGTATCAATACCGCGACCAAGTAGTAAAGATATGCAATAAAGTCATTGCAATAGACAACGCTATTCGAAGACTGCGCATAGTTGATGATCTGTTTGCTACACGACATGCTTTACTGAAGATACTAATCGTTGTCAGCATCGCATTGCGAGCGTCTTTCTTGGGGATGCATTTATACGTGAGGTTTAAGTACGATCTCTCCTACCAGGTGTACGTAGTGTTGAACGGTAGTGTGCTGGTGGAATTAACTATGGATCTTCAAAAGATTTTTCTGCTCTATTTTGCATGGTACCTAAGCAAACGGTATCAAACATTGGTGTACTTGTTGGATAAAAAACCAGGTGCGATCGAACTGGTTGCCATTTATACCTTATTCGAAGACATAACCACCTTAAAAAAGTATCTATCACAAACGTTTGGAGTGCTGCTGCTCGCCCTCATACTACACACATTTTTAGCCTGCTCTATTCATGCGTATCTCATTAGCGTGGAAACTTTCCACTCTTTTCAAGTATTGATTAATATCGCACAGCTTGCCATAAACCTTCTCTTGTTCTACTTGTTGACATGGGGCTATGATTATGTTGCAATAAAGGTGGGTTATCCTGTCTAACAGTAATTTTCATTCGCTTTCCTAATAATATTATTCTATGAATTATGAATTATAATAACTCTTGGTCCCTGAACTAGTGATTGCAATTTTGTATTTTCTTCTTCTTTTCAGGAGGCAGAATTGAAAAATGCCTTAAAATCAATGCAATACACAGACATTAAAAAACAAACAAGAGATCAGAAGGTAATTTGTGACGCATGCACACCTTAGCAAACAAAATACATTCAACAAAATTGAACATCTTTTACGTAGGATTTCTACGATCTGGTCAATCTCAAGCTGATGATGGAATCACCAAAGATAACCGCCTGTGGACTTTTCGAAATAAACTTGCAAATATTTTACAACGTATGGTGACATTAACATTTAACCTACATAAACGGACTCTGATTTAAAATTAAACATGCATTTTATCTTATCTCTTTGAAGGTTTTTGCTGCCATTATAACGTACATCGTAATTTTATTCCAGTTTCGAGGGTTTGAGAAATCCCCTTGAAGAATATTACTAACCTTAACGGATGTAAAGCAAATAATAAACAGAGCATTATCGTATTACACGCAATCCATTCTGCCTTACCACTTCAATATTAACCCATGAGTTTTCACGATAAGATATAGAATATTTGTGATACATCACCCACTCGAGTTGCTGTTGAAGAGGAATGATACAAACAGACCATAACTAAGCATTTACCTTTGCTCACGTGTACTCTTCTTTGTTTGTCCCTTTCTCGGCATACAAACTACATGTTTCGCAGTCGTTCCTTCTCGTGAAATTACAGTTCGCAGATTGCCAGCGGCACGATCTTCTTTTGTCCAACATTTCCATTCCGTCCCGGGCCCTGTCTGCACATGGATCAATCACTATTACTCTGTTTCGCACTATTAACGTTTTAAAATATATCAATACTTTCACCCCGGGTTTTCAATCGTCTCATTTTTTTTGCATTCAATTTCAATATCATTTCGTTTACTATTCGCCTTCACTTTCGCGCACACACTTTATGCTACACTAACAAGAAATAGACGTTTTATCTAGCTACATTAACGGGTAGGTAAATTTCTTTCCTTATATAAGTTTGATCTTCATTTGAACGACGATGTTTTCTCCTTGCAGTATGATCCTAGCTGTATCGTATTGCTCCCAAGATTGAATAATATTTTAACATGAGAAGGGATACTCGAACGATAGGTTTCGCTACAGTATGTCAGAATTAGTACATTGTGCCCTACCAATCTCGTTAGTTGATGGAGAAAGAAACGTACCGAATAAGGTTTTCGATTATTCTCATTAGTCGCAACAGACGCCGCAACGTCGGATAGCAGAATTGAATACACGTTTTGCGCTAGAATTTGAAATACTACGAAACGTTGGAAGATGTTAATGTTAATTTCTCCTACAGTTGCTATCGCGCCGCACATTGCTTTCAACATTCTTGCAGCTGTAAATTTCTGAATGACGAGTAAACGCGCTCATTTGTAGAATTTAGATTGTACTCAGTTCTCGCTGGAAAGAAGGAAATGGAATAGAAAACTTGGAAACCTATGCTGCTTATCTACATATATATATATATATATATATCTGTATATTCTTGACCACACTACTGTTTTGTCTCAATAACAAGCTACGGCAACGGTGCGTTTAAGAGCACGATCTATAAAATTACGCGTGAAGGGAAATGGATCTGAAGAACAAGATAATAAATGTTTGCTAACGTGTAGTGCGTTTGATGCTATTTATGCCTAGTGCGCAGCTGACTCGAGGGACCATTTGCTTAATTTTGTAACCTAGAGTTTAAAAAAACTCCAACAACAAAAACAGCTTACCGAAAACAAACCCATAGCGATAAAGGTGGCGCAACAAATCACTTTCCTCTTGCCATAAGGCCATAACCAAAATAATAGAAGAAGAAAAAGATTAACTAACTTGCAACAAGCGGTAAACTTAGGGCCATGACTCGCGCATAAAATTATAATTCCTCTTGCTAATGAGCTTCTAAAACCAGATGAACCATGTACGGAAAACGCATATCGTACTACACAATAAACCTAGCACATTTATCACAAAAATCACAAAATTTAACAGAATAGTTGTAAATCGATTCAAAGCTCTTAGGTTTGTTCCATTTATATACAGTACCCGCCGTCCACGTGGACGCCGTGACTAACTTCAACGTACGTAAATGTCAGTTTTCAATTCCACTTCTTCCCATTTGTGATGGTCGATTTATGTTAACCTTTCTTGTATTCTTATTTTACTATTTTTATTTCTTTCATTTCCAACAACCTATGCTTTTTTCCGTTCCTACCTCTTGAAACATAGTTCTAAATAGTGAACATGATCGGTCGATTGAATCATAGTACATTTTCTTAATGCTACAAGCTAGCCTTTAAAACAGTCGACAAGTTCTTTTAAGTATTAGATTCCTAATTGTGCACACGGTTCCACTCTACATTTCTTTTTCACACAGTCTGTTTTGCGCGCGCACCGATCCTATGCCGATCCTGAGCAGCAGTGCGAGTCCTAAGGTTTATAAATATATATTTATATATGGCTTTCATTTATCGTAAACACAGTACATACGACGGTTTATTTATCTATCTTTCCTATCAAGATCTTTGAGCGTTGGATTGCATGTTCTATTTCCAGGACATTATGCCTATGCAAGTTTGTTCATTCTTCTGTTCACATTATACTTAGTTTGTTTTGGTTTAGATGCTGTCGTTACTCTCTAGA
This sequence comes from Anopheles rivulorum, assembly GCA_018908115.1. NCBI lineage: Eukaryota > Metazoa > Arthropoda > Insecta > Diptera > Culicidae > Anopheles > Anopheles rivulorum. Next base: position 5,510,093 of record CM032178.1, read on the forward strand.
ATGCACAATTTATTTACTACTACCTTCCAGGAGCTGCTCTGTCGAATGCATACATGGGCAAATGAATGTTTTTGTAGCGTAGGTTGAAAAGATATAGTGCCAATATTTTGAAACAAAACTGGACCTACGCGGAATACATGGATCAGTTTTATCATTACGTAATAAACAGTCGATAATGACATAAACATCACATTCGCGATATAGATTTCTGGATGAAACACTGAGTGGCTTAAGGAACTTTTCTTCAATCATTTCTAGAACATATTAAAAGCAATTTTCAATCAGCAAATTCTTGTACCTAAGAAACGCTTCTGACGTGTATACTCTTCGGTAGAAAGGGAACATGCGACAAGGCATACGAAAGAAATAGACTACTTTAGTGAAATTGAAAAAAAAAAACAATTAAATGATGAAGATTACAATCTTCAATTGAAGGCTATGTAAACCGGCCCAAAAACATAATAAGGATGCACGTATGAAAATAAATTTGCACAACTAAATCCTTTGCCACACGACGTACGGCTTAGAACTCCGTATCACAAAACCATCATGCAAGACGGTGTTTGCCGATGCCGACGGTGTGCGCATGCTATCGACGAGGCCGAACCGTCTCCCAGAGCCGATGAATCTCATCCATCGAAAGGTTGGGGTTGGTAAAAAAGAACACCGTGCGGCTAGCGTCAACGCGGTTACCGAGAAGGTCGCTCTTCGCTTCGCTGTCGAGATACAGACCGTCCATCGGCGTTATGGTGACGTTCACCTGCTGTGCCACCGTACCGGTGATGTGAACATCGTCGATCCAGAAGAACGGTTGACGCTGTGCCTCGCGGTACAGCTGCCACGCCACGTCCGGTGAGTAGAGGATCGAGTAGCCTGGACAGTGCGGTGGATAGTACCGTGCCGGGTACTCGCGCCAACTGACGAACCACTTGGACCGGTGCGTCCGCTTGACGCTCAGCTTCGTCACTAGCTGGCACAGCAGCAAGTTACGCTGCGGCACCACGCGCGCCAGCGCGTTGTACAGCACCGGTGTGTTGATGAAAACGTCGTCGTCCGTCTTGAGCACGTAGTGCGCGCCGGGGCAGTGATAGACGAACCATTTCAGTGCCATCACATGCTTGTACGTCATGTTGCGGTACGCATCGACGAAGCTTCCCTGCACAATGTCGTCGTGCAGGCGCGATTCGCGCTCGATCTCGCGCTGACTTGCGGTGGAATTGACTGCGCCCATCAGAAAGATGAGGCGGGCCCGCTCGTCCGGTTCGCCCCAGGTCGCACGGATCGTGTTGCGCTTGGCCAGATTAGCCGGCGCCGAGTGGATTAGAACTAACACTAGCGGTGGCGACGCCGTCGCAGTTGACCGCGTGCCCCGTAAGGCATCTGCACGCTTAAGGCTACGTCTTCTGCTGTTTCCACCCGACCACGTCGTCCCGCAGTAATCATAGTTTATGGTGAACTTAAAGTCCTTCAGATCGATCAGACTAGTGTAGTCATCATTTGGCAACGAATCTCCCCACGTACTAGCTACTGTTAACGATGCTGTCGACTGTGTACTACTGCTAATGCTACTGCTACTGGTTGGGGCCTTATGCGAGNTCGCAGTTGACCGCGTGCCCCGTAAGGCATCTGCACGCTTAAGGCTACGTCTTCTGCTGTTTCCACCCGACCACGTCGTCCCGCAGTAATCATAGTTTATGGTGAACTTAAAGTCCTTCAGATCGATCAGACTAGTGTAGTCATCATTTGGCAACGAATCTCCCCACGTACTAGCTACTGTTAACGATGCTGTCGACTGTGTACTACTGCTAATGCTACTGCTACTGGTTGGGGCCTTATGCGAGTCTGGCTCCACACCATTGCCCTCCTCCTCTCGCCCCCGCACCCTGTCGATGCCGTTCCATCGGTATCTGCCGGGAGTGACGGTGCGAATGCCGGACGGTGATGCAGCTACAGCAGCGGCTGCCGCCGCCACCAGCCAACCCGGTGACGTTTGATTAGTGAGATATGTACCGCTGGTTCCGCCATTGCTAACCTCTCTGTTGCTGTAGCTGAGCGGTGGTAACACATCGATGACGGATTTCCTATCACCGATGGCATTGCTTTCAGCGCTATCGTACGGAAGCTTTTGCTGGTCGCTTTGTTTCCCCGAGGACACCGATGCGGATGCAGTGAGTGGGGACTGACCGCCGGGCGGCAGGTATTGGGAGGTCGAATCCCGGTAGACGGTTACATCGCGCGGTGAGATCTGCCATATCGTCAGCACGAGCGTCAGACAACCCAGCACGCCCAGAACCGGCCGGCGCTCGAACATGATCGTGTGATCAGCGATGCTTTGCGATTGATCGCATTTTATTTAATAGCCTAAAAAGAATCGAAAACAGAGAGCACAGAATTAAAATTCGTTCCAACCGTTGATTTGCAGTAAGACAAAATAGTTTACTGTCGTCAAACATTTGCAAACTGATATCGCTGATTGTTTGTTTGTTCTTCTTCCTCTCCGGTATCGAGCTACTCTCAATTGCGATAACATCGATCATCGAATTTGATGTGCCATATATTTAACCCCAGAGCACACGTCCCAGCACCAAGAAGTACCAATTAGTGTTTACTTTTTAATGAGACACGCTTAAAAATAGAACTGAGTGACACGGGAAAGTGAGTAATCCATCATCTAGCGGCAGCAACCGCAACATCGTCATCGTCAGCATCGTCGGTGACACAGTTCAGAAGAAAATCAATCATATGCAGCTATCGATTGGCCATCGAATGGATTCAAGCCACTTTTCTCGCCTCGTCCGCATCGGCGGTCGTCGGAAAAAAGGAAACGACACGGGGAAAACTTTTCACCCTACTTCAGCATGGCAAGAGCGTCAAAGACAACTGCGCTCTGCTGCTGCTGACAGGACAAGGATATCCCGGAGGTGTGTTGTTACGCTCCCAGCCATCCGTGCTGTAGTTCCATTCATCCGCCGCTAGAACAATGGCGCATACAAGCATGTGGAAGATATGGTACTCCCGTTCCGTCGGTCACCTCTTCCCCTCCCCCTCCCGACCTTCCGCGACCCTTCCTTCGTAGGCATGTCTTTTATCAGCCGCAGGTTATACTCTAGCCACTATACGTCCTGCACACAATACTCCAATACTGACTTTTTACAGACAGCAGCAGCACGCGAAAGTAAGGAGTGGACGACTGGCAACGACTGCTTGGGGGCCCTCTCCACAATTACTTAATTGAACCCGCAGCAATTACTCCGGACGAGTGTGAGGGTGTACTTGAACAAAGGGAGTGCCTGCAGGATACAGGCCAAACGCATACACACACACACGCACACACACGCACAGACACACGTACTCGACACTGGAGTCGACAGATGGGCCCAGTCGTATTGAGAAACGCGCATACGCGCGCCTATGCTAATGAATGGCGTGGGGCCCTACTATTCGCCATTCGGTCCGCCCCATCGACCGCGTTTGCATACTGGCAAACAAACAAAAAAAAAAACAACCGGTGCATACAGTGTGCATTTGCTAGCTGTGCCACACAGAACCATCATCCCCCGCACTGTAATAAGCATTCGCTCCTGCTGCCAGTCGTTCCATCAAACGGCTTTTGTTCTGTTTAGCTGCTTTTTGCTGCTAGTTGCCGTACGAAAATGAGTCCGTTTAACCTGGCAATCATAGCGTTTTAATAGAGAATAATTAGTCGACAATTAGTACATACCGAAAACCGACAGCGAACATATGCATGCAGTTTGCGACTTCAAACCAAACAGCAAAAAACACAAAAAAAAGAAGCTGCATTTAATTTTTAATAATACCCCAACCCGGTACATAACTCAATTTTAAGCACTATACTTTTTCGTTTCCATGCGATACTCCACCGTAACGCTCCTTTTACAAAAGGGTCGCTCTTTTCCGTGCACATATACGTGCCTAAGTAACAGAGGTTCGGCACATAATGTCGGGCGTGTGCATAAATAGGGTGCAAAAATGATGCCGAATCGGGTCCCGACCGGCGCTAGGGGGAGAAAACACAACCGACCGGTCAATTATGAGCCCACAATTATAAGTTCTTCAATCCGCAACTTGGCTTGCCGGCTGTTGGCAGCTTCGTACCAGCTTCGTCCAAACCGCACACCGTGGTGCTTTACGGTGACATAGGAAAACCCCACCAACTTGGTACGTTTTGTGGGAGAGAGAGAGGAAGGAAGCAAGGGAGGGTAAATGGTGGGATCTTTTTCAGCTCGACATGTCTCGCCACTGTCTGCCGGTGCGGTTTCCCGGCCACGACGTTATGACGACGATGACGACGGTAGTGCACGGTGGAAAAGTGTGTTTCCGGCGCCAATTCTAACCCATCCTCCTATTCAATTGATTCTTCTCTTTTCTTTTGTCGCTTTACGGCGCACGATTGCTATAATTTGGACCGGCTCCACTGTTCGTTCGCCCCTGTACGGCAGCCATGAAGGACGAAACACCGCCCAAGGACGAATTGGGAAGGGAAACGGGCCTTCCCCGGTTGGACAAAAACACAATACACACAATACGGTCCCAGTAAAGTGAATTCAGTCTTTTTGATGGAAATATGATGCCACACTGTCATTATGGGGTTTGCTTACCGATCATTCGGTTCCGAACAACAACAAAAAATGGAAAGCAAAGTAAAACACTATGGCGCACACAGAACGTCACACGCTTTTCACCCCCGTTTTTTGTGATTGCACTAAATTTCATAATGGACGAGGAAGCATAAATTGTTTCCCTCTATTCTCCCGGCTAAATTGTACCAAAAATTAATTGAAGCAAACTCTGCAGAAACGTTTTGCAGCAATATGGGACCATTTAAAGGGTTTGTTTGAAGGAATATAACCACAACGATAATAACACACGCCGGAAGTCGATGGAAAAATAAACAGGAGCCAATACCCTGGGGGACGACCTTACCGCCACACCTTAACCGGCGAGTNCTCCTTTTACAAAAGGGTCGCTCTTTTCCGTGCACATATACGTGCCTAAGTAACAGAGGTTCGGCACATAATGTCGGGCGTGTGCATAAATAGGGTGCAAAAATGATGCCGAATCGGGTCCCGACCGGCGCTAGGGGGAGAAAACACAACCGACCGGTCAATTATGAGCCCACAATTATAAGTTCTTCAATCCGCAACTTGGCTTGCCGGCTGTTGGCAGCTTCGTACCAGCTTCGTCCAAACCGCACACCGTGGTGCTTTACGGTGACATAGGAAAACCCCACCAACTTGGTACGTTTTGTGGGAGAGAGAGAGAGGAAGGAAGTAAGGGAGGGTAAATGGTGGGATCTTTTTCAACTCGACATGTCTCGCCACTGTCTGCCGGTGCGGTTTCCCGGCCACGACGTTATGACGACGATGACGCCGGTAGTGCACGGTGGAAAAGTGTGTTTCCGGCGCCAATTCTAACCCATCCTCCTATTCAATTGATTCTTCTGTTTTCTTTTGTCGCTTTACGGCGCACGATAGCTATAATTTGGACCGGCTCCACTGTTCGTTCGCCCCTGTACGGCAGCCATGAAGGACGAAACACCGCCCAAGGACGAATCGGGAAGGGAAACGGGCCTTCCCCGGTTGGACAAAAACACAATACACACAATACGGTCCCAGTAAAGTGAATTCAGTCTTTTTGATGGAAATATGATGCCACACTGTCATTACGGGTTTGCTTACCGATCTTTCGGTTCCGAACAACAACAAAAAATGGAAAGCAAAGTAAAACACTATGGCGCACACAGAACGTCACACGCTTTTCACTCCCGTTTTTTGTGATTGCACTAAATTTCATAATGGACGAGGAAGCATAAATTGTTTCTCTCTATTCTCCCGGCTAAATTGTACCAAAAATTAATTAAAGCAAACTCTGCAGAAACGTTTTGCAGCAATATGGGACCATTTAAAGGGTTTGTTTGAAGGAATATAACCACAACGATAATAACACACGCCGGAAGTCGATGGAAAAATAAACAGGAGCCAATACCCTGGGGGACGACCTTACCGCCACACCTTAACCGGCGAGTATCGTCTCGCACGATTGGTCTGGCGCTTCCGGTCTGGCTAGTCTGCGGTGCATGGTTGCTTCCCGGGCGTGTTTGCTCTTTCCCGCCGTCAAACTCCCCATTTACCGACTTTTATTATTGGTTTTCAAGCGATGCAGCCAAACGAAACGTCAACGACAGCCGACGTTCGTCAGAAGCAAGCAAACGCCAAAGTGTGCCAAAGGACAAAGAAAATAAGGGAAGGGGAGGAGGGGGGGGAGGTTGGGAGGAGAGGCTGAACTAAAACAATATAAACAGGACAAGGAGTGCACCACCAAAATGGGAGGGGGGGGGGGGAGGTAAAAAGGCAAGCCTCAACAAACCATACACTTCAAGGATTCATTGCGCTACGTGCAACGAGTCCGAGCTCGATGCAATTGAGAGTGATGATTTTATATTTAAAATAAAAGCAAACCTTTCATGCATAAATGCATGAATAATATGCGAAAGTCACTAATAAAATGTTGACCATCATGAAATCAAGGTAAAATCATTAAAACTGGTCCCCGACTTCTTTTTCACTGAATCGTAGTGTTAGTGCTTTTGGTGGAGGTGCACCAAACATTGACTCAACCTTTTTAAACTCATCGTCTATTTACCGATTCTATGGCATGGATGGACTCGGCAACCACAGCAAAAAAGAAGGACCCCCCGCGAAGGTTTGCAACTGCTTTCTGTGACGGGTTTTTCTTTTGGAGAAAAACCGTTTATAAAATATAGAAAAACAAAGGGAAACATGTCGTTCCATTATTCCCTCGTGTACGTACCTTCCTATGCATTCCGAGTCGCATACTCTTGTTTCACAACAGGAAAAAGCTAAAAAAAAAATGCAACTCCCTGTGAGTCTTTCTTTTTTATATCTCTTTCACTCTCATTAGCATCCAGAGTATCCGGGGCAGTTCATGCTGCGATATGTTCCCGCGCCCCGTCAGGACGAGGTTCCACCGAACCAGGAGGACCCGGGGAATGCGCTAATGGACCGCAAACAATGTACAATGGAAAAACATAATAAGAAGAAGAAGAAGAAGAAGAAGAAGGAGAAAGCCTTAAAGTATGCAACAATCTTGTCCTCACGTCAGGCGAAGGGTGTCCTGTTTGCCGGTCGGGCTTAGGCTAAAATACATGTGAAATACACGTTGGAGGTGAATGTTGACCCCGCAGGGCACATTTTTTTTCTCGTATTTTAAACTCTGTCTCATGAATGTAATATGGGCAGCATTTCTTTCCCATGCTTCCTCTTCCCACCAACTTGGGCAAGACAAACAAAGCATTAGCTACTACTGGCTGCTGGCCTGAAAGGTAATTGTGGTCATAACCTCAGTAAAGTGCGCTAAGGTTTTGCATGGGCATTACAATGTTGAGCCACGCATGTCCTTGTTGTGCAACGGGGGCTGGCTTTCGCTTAGATTACAATGTTATTAGCTTCCCAACCCAACCTGAAAAGGCACACTTTTTAACCACGTGGTCAACGTCAATGCGGACACGTGATGGAGTATAGTCATCACGGAAGGATGCGTCCGCAAATGGGATGTAAAATTGCATTTCCTTTCAATATTGATTACCAGCGGGGCGAAAAGCTTGCGCTATAAATGGACGGCGTTTTACTGCAGTCAATTAGAGCAGCGGGCAATCGATTACGGTCGAAACCATCGTCGATGCTATTTTTTTTTTCATTATTATGCGTAAAATAAATGTCCTTTCTTTTTTTCGTCATCGTCAATTCCATTAACTCGCCAAAGTGCTCTGCGGGGATTGGATGTGATTTCGATAATTGGATTGCAATTACGGCCGATCGGCACACACACACACACAGTGGCGATGGAGTGTGTGTTGAAATATGCAAACCAATAAAACAAAACAAATAACATTTGCGCTATTAAATTGATATTAAACATTTATATCTTTCTTCTCAGCAAAGGCAATAAAAATAAATGATTGCATAGCTTCAGTATAATATTCGCACCGTGCAAGGTCCACCGCATTTGTCCATGGTTCTGTGAACTGTGAAAAGCAATCGTTCTTACCATTATGATAATGCTGCATAAAAGTGTGTACATTAAGAGGAATTTACGTCGCGGGTTAAAAACCGCAACCCGCCCGGCAGCAAACAATCACTACTGCACCACTGCTAATGCAGTTCCGGCAACTACGTGCCCCACGGTGCACTAATGCATTAATTGTCGACACATTGCACCCCGTTCAGTCACGGGAGCGTGCTTTTCACCGAAAGCAACTGACGCGCGTAAAACTTGTGTGGCAAGCACACCCTTTTTTCGCGAGTAAGAGTATGCAAATGGCATGAATTATAGAAGAGGAAGCAACCACTTCATCTATGAGTTCTAATATTCGCACGCAACAGAGCACAATGATGGATGGATGAATGGTAAGGAAACTTACTTACTGCACATTAAGTGGGGCGGACAAAAATAAAAAAACAAAGCTCCGTCAGCGATGCCGATGACGATATGATCGTGATCTTGGATGGCATAAAATTAGCATTTGATTAGTTCCGTAACGAACGGAATGCACCGTGTGCATAAACGGCAACATTGTGTACCCGACGGTGCTCATCGGTGGGTCCCCTTCGGAAGTGGGAAATCCCAACATCTGCATACAGCGAGAATATGCTGATGCAATGAGAAAACAAACCTTAAAACGAAAGCGAAAGAAAAGTTCACCTCCAACCCCCGGAGTGGGGGGTACATGTGTTTTTTTGGGCCGAATGAACTCCCACAACGCCGTTTTGTCGTAGGTTCGGTAATGCACCGTGTGTCTGTATGTTTATGCTCTTTGTTTGCACCAGTTTGCATGCCACATTTTGCCAGGCTATCAGCAAAAAAGGCCACATGTGTGTGACACTGACACGCTGTAATTAGATCCCACGGGTGACCGTTTTTAGTTGCACCGATGACACTGCACACCCTCAACGGGCGGGTCCGGGTCTTCTTTTTGTATAATTAAACTACAATTCTTAGCATGAACATGGACCCCACCAACGGGAGGAGTTTATCTTTTCTCTATTGGCACGGAACAAACATGTGATAGGCTCCATTACAGTTCGTAACATAACTATAGGGTTACACTTTTTTGCTGAGAACAAAACAGCAAAGTTGGATAAATATGAGATTTCACTACGAAATACACAAACAATGTTTGTAATGATAATTGTAATCTTTAACAAAAACAATTAACCTCATATCTATGTAACCCACTGTAGTTGACTATGCGAATGGAAAGGACAGAAAGCCTTATTTTCGCATGCATATTGCACCACCTTCGAACGATGTAGGTGGTCATAAATTGCATTTTTTGTTGTTGTTGCATGATAAATTGAAAGTGTGCAAACAGCTGCAAATTTATTTTTTCATGGCACAGAATATCCTTCCGATAAGGATGTCCGTTCAACCCGTACGACGGGTCAAACAGTCTCAAACAGCATATTGACTCGTACCTTTTGTGGCAGTAGAAAATAATTAAAATTTCTTATACTGATTACAGATAAAAGCCGCTATTGTAAAGTTTCACACATTTTTCCATTAAAAACAATTGTAACCTCTCCGTCCAATTGCTATGTATTAACCTTATCGTGTTTATCGTCGTACGTACGCAACATGCACTTTTTTGCAATGGCCACAAGCAGCGCCCTTTCACAGCACAACACAACAAACGCCAACTTTGGCCTCGACTTTTACGACGCCAAACGATGAACTTTCCACCTTCCGGTTGAATTATGAAACATGCCACGCGGGAAAAACTTTGCAACACCAATCACATGTTCGTTCGCGCTCTTTCTCACATTCGATCACCCCACACTAACACTAACCGCCATCCATTCCACCCCCCCAGCAGGGGCAAAGGGCGCTCTTCAAACAATTGCCACACGATCGACATGCGTCGTCCTCTTGTTATCAATTTTTTTTGTATTTTACTTCCTTTAATATCTACGATCCCATTGCATTGAACAACATCGCGCAGCTGTTAGTATTTCTATTACCAAGGTTTTTCCTCATTTTTTTTTATCCATTCCCATTCGCCATTTGCAACGGCGGTTACCTCCTCCCATCGGGGGAGGTATTGGCAGTTTCAGCCGTAAATCGATACCGGCGGTGGAGGCCACCCAAGTATAACCCACGCGCAACATATGCCATGCCGCGTAAGCATGGTGGTGGCGGCTACAGGGGGAGGCAAAAATATTAATACGTAAAATCGTGAACTTTCATGGAGGCCACCGCGAGAAATTTCCATTTATCACTCGTTAAATCTAGCCCTCCTGCCGACCTTCGAACCCACTTTTGGCCTACCGTCCCGTCCCGTTGCCATTCTTGCCGACGCGTCTCGCCATTCTTTAACGATTTTTTTTTCTTCCCAAAACCCACGGTAAACAGGTGGAAACCATCGGCGAAGGAAAAGGAAAAGCAAGGCTTTCCTGTGTGGCTGGTAGGCGCACCCCATCGAGGAAAGGCCGGATCGAACCAACCTAATCGCACACCACCCCAAAACCTTCCCGTGGCTCGGAACCGAGGGGTCAACCTTAAGCTAAGGTCAAAGAGTGAATGGAAAAGAAATTTTTCCATCATTCGCCTGGCACCTAGCACGCGTACGTTGGTTGGTGCGGTTGGGCAAGGTTTATAGCCGTTTTACGGGAAGCGAAAAAGCAATGTTACCGTTTGGTAGTACGGTTCTTGCTAAAAAGAAAACAAAACAAAAAACTATGCACCGCCCGGATTTGCTGCTGGCAGAGATTCGTGCGATATTTTGGCAAACGTCTCGCCAGCCGCAGACATTGTGGCCCCTAGCACAGTACCGACCGAGGCCTTTTATCGGCCCAGTTTGCCCCAGTTAACTGCAGCAGACCACTTTTCGGGCGAAACCTTGGGCAACCAATAAAATTGAGTTACAGTAGAATATGAACCAAACATCACGTCTCATTATCGATTACTGCACTACGGGAAAGTAACGGAGACAGAACCGACCATATGACGACATAAATCGTACGCTTCTTAATTATGTTCGAAATTAATTTAAAATTTCAATTTCCCGTACCAAGCTGTCGCATTCTTTTGCCAGAGATTTAATTGTTCGCATTACGAACATAAATAAACTTCACCGACGTGCGACATCACAAACGGATCGACTTCATTGAAATCAATCGGGTGTGGGTTGAAGCTTTTGTTTTCCGCATAATCAAACTTGGTGTGTGTTGCGGAAAATTGGAACATACACTTTTACGTGCATAAACATATTCCCACCGGCCAACAAACGCAGCACGGCCGTCAGCTGCTCGTCAGGTTCGGCATTTGGTGACATTTTCCAATTAAATTCCGACATGCGCGCTGCCCCACGGTGGGACGAGTGATTTTAATTTATGCAAAACCAATCTCCACCAGACTTCAGTGCAGCTTCCTGCTACTCCGGGGCGAGCCCGGTTTGCCAATTATGTGCAGAATTTATCAACAACTCGTTGGGGTTCACTAAGCTCTGGGTTGGGGGCAGGAGTCACACACGCCCACACAACACAACAGGTTAGAGCTTTGGGTCACTCGGACTCAGCTACTAGTGGGGTTGCTAGTGTCGCCATAACGCGTACGGGTCGAGATTATAATTCACCGATGCTGGCAGGTCAAATCATCTGTTTCCGAGTTTCCTGAGAGTCGAGAGTTTACGAGTGTTTGCGATCAATACTCGTCCGGGGAGGGGGGAAGTTAAAAACATCACAAACAGGCATGTTCAAATTTTATGCTAATTGTATGCGTATAACAGAGCTTTTCGCAATGACCCGCGGCAGAGTCCTTTACATACGTCATCCTGTTCCTGTAGGGGGGTGTGCCCTATTAAGGACAATCCAAACAACGGCTCAGCTCTGGGATTGATAATGTATGGTTGGGTCCTCTGTATGACGCAACATACCAGTCCAGCAAGTCAGGATTCCCGGGCGACTAACGGCACACACGCCCAAGAAGCTCCAATAGAGCGAAGACCGACCGGAAGCGACTTCGATCTGATCAGTATGCCGTACGCCAAACAATCACCCATTACCGAAATCAGACACCCTCCTTCGCGTATGTTTGTCCATTCCGGATGTCTGATTTGGTTTGGGTCGCACGTCCCTCGCGCGTTCGTCCATTTCGCTTCGTTGCTAATCATGGGATTACATGCGATCGAGGTACAAACGACAGACGATGGTTTTAACGGCAGCGACGATTTCTCGGCGACCGTTTCCTACCGACTGCACCAATGCCGCAGCATAATGTTTATGTTTTTCTTTACTTTGTTTTATTTTATTTCGGTAAGTGTGATTCTTTTGTGTCTGTATGTGGCGGACGCATATGGGAGATATGTTTAAACATCTTTTTATGACTTATTAGCATTATGCTTGCAGGCACGGTCAGGCCCAACGCTAACCGCAGTGTGAGGCTATGGAGTTTCAGGCGCTCACTGCGGACGGCGACACTCTCGGCCTATCTGAGGTGAATATTGATAAGCAGACGAAAGGAAATGTGTCCCATATAAGGTGACGCGCACTGTCCCTGCTTGGGTTCCCAATGTTTCAAGTAGCCGGAGTCTCTATCCGACGTGACTGTACTAACTATGAACATTTGGTCTTAGCTTGCACCTAAATTTATTACTAATAACATAAGAATCTAATCCATCCATCCATGAAGAATCCCATGGTTTTGTGTTTTATTGTCCTGTCTAACAAAGAGTTCGTGGAACAAATCTCGTCTAAATTAGAACTCCGTGGTAGGGATTTATGGCGAGCTAAAAATCGGTTTGATAAAGTTATGTTTTCCTTTTTTTCCGATTAATGCAAAGACAAAAATTGATAACAGTCTTACAACTTCGTTCAATCAAAGTCACATTCGTGATTACCTTCGCACAGATGGTAACGCAAAAAAAAAGCTAATTATCTTGTTCGTGATAGCAAAAAACGGCAGCACACAAGCCCCGATGCAAATTAGTCACGATGCATTTTGTTCGTCCCAAATCGCATCGGAGGTCACATTTCCTTCCTTCCACAATCAACCGTTGATTTCCCGGTGCCGGTGCTCGTAAAGCACAATACAATCACGGTCACTGCATTATGAATGTGGCGGAAATTAGAACCGATGCATTGCCACGCGGGTAAAGTCTATTAAGCGCCGGATGGAACAATTATGCATGACGGTATGACGTTTCGCCCTCCAAAAGGCAATCGAAACAGTCATTAATCAGACGGCATTGTGGGCTACATAAAGGGTTTCATTATCGTGTGACAATTCATCGGCAAAGCGGGAATTCGGGCCTGATCGACTGCTGAGGAGGAATCCCTCAAGAGTGAACACGAGCAAATGAAATTGTGCGATAGTTTCAATCCGTCGAATGGAATCAGGCGAATTGGATTGACGAATAACGAATGACGAAACATTTCTAGGAAACTAAGTTGTTGAAGCTTGTTAAAGATAGATTAGTATGATACGTGCGATGTGATTTCGTTTGAGATCGTAAACTCACTATCATAAAATTCCTCCTATTTTTCCCCTTGTTCACTCATTACGGGTATGCTAAGGACTGGAGGACGACTATTCCCAACAAATCTCGTCGATAACAACAAGTTGTAGTGGGCAGCAAACATACCAGGCCAAAAACCAAAACCAAACGATGTACGAACCCATCTTTTATTCGTGTTATACAAAAAAACGACCTCGCCCAATACATCGCCCAACAAGTTCTGCTCCAATTACGAGCGTGTAGTTTCGAAACAGAGGTGTAGAATAAAGTTGCAAACCGTGTGTTATGGCAATACGAAAACATACGGTAGGCTGTCAAAAGTGCCTTCGATACGGGTAGTCGAGTCCTAAATTTTAGACGATGACGTAAGTGAAAACCCCATTTGGCACACCCGAACCGAGCGAGAGAGCGTCGTCCAGGGGATATGATTTGCGACCCGGCATCCTTGGCTAGATGCGAAAACCGTAGCTTGGCATCATACACCACACAACATGTCCATTCCAAAGGTGCTGGTGGCTCCTTTCCCGGGGATCGGGATGATGATGATGGAAAAATTCTCACCCACCCACGGGGTGAGGACCACACACAACCCCACAATAATGAAGAACCCACTATCCTCGTTCCATGTTTGCAGAACGGCTGCAAAGGTATCCCCGTAAAGCGGCAAAGTTGAAGCTGCTCATCAATATCTAATGTCGCCAACAGCGATAAAAGGAAACCATAATCAGCCAACCATCCCTGCACCGGGCCCGTTTGATTTCTGCTGCTCGTGAGATACAATTTAATTACGCCACAGCTTGTTGATGCGCTTGGTAAACAAAGGAGCACTAAATGGAGCAGTACCGGAGGAAGCGAACGACGCTTGTATAACCCGTGTTATTCGATCAATCCTTCATCTGCCAACCGAAAGCATGTCATTTCAATTCACACCATGCGTATGCGAGCGAGACAAAGAGTTGTGAAGTGTTTTTTATCTCCAGAAGACTTTTTTTGGGTTTTTTTTTTACACTTCTGGGTAATTGGAGCAGAGAACCAAATAAAAGTTCAACCCAAGATCACGATTGCGGGGAGTTCCTTTTGTGGTTCGTAAAATTGTAACAAACCGCCACAATGTTGTACGCGGAACAAAGCAATGGATTGTTGGTGTCCGTGAGCGGTTAATATAGGCGAAAATAAACTTAGTCATATAAAATTGCTGAGCTGAGACGCATATCACTGTTGCAAGAAGTTGCGAGCTAGAGATCAAATCATTGGCTAGCATTCGCCCATAGTCAGGGATGCTCGCTGCAACACACTAGCGACATTGTCTAAGTTTGTTTACAGTGCAAGTAGCACACAGCCCCAACAAGTGCTTGCTTATGCTACAACACCCAGAACACCACTCCGTGTGCCTGTTAGCGCAGAGATGACGACGTCCGTAATTAACGGCTCACAAGGCAACCGCGGCATACCGAACCGGCCAGCTCACCAAACCAATAAACAAACAGCTCTCTCTCCAAAAAAAAAAACCCATCACGACCGACCGAGGACCACGCGTAGAATGGGATGGAAAAACGACAAACGAGCACACAACAAAAAAAAAGGGAAAACACTGCCAAAACGGTGGAAACCATACGTCCGCAAACAACACGGTACGGAACCATTCAATTCGCTGCTTTCGCACAAGAACAATGTATTTGATTATGTTGACCAGACCAGTAAAAATGCCAATAAAACACACATACACAGATTCGCCGGGTCGAACCGTTGTGGTGGGAAATCGCGTGTTCGATTTTCCTCTCAACGTGCGCAAAGTAATTTCCCATCGCCTTTTCCCATTCGGAGTTTGTGAGTCGGAGCGAAATGACGCGGTGGCTGCAAATAACAAATGCCCCGAAAAGCTGGGTTCCACAATCGTCGCTGTTGAGTCATTATCGATAGGAGTTGGTCATCTACCACCCAGCCATCCACCCACCCACTCGTAACACCCTTTTGTAACGCTTTTGCTCCTTTTCGCGCTGCTTTTCCGCTTTTCCAGTGAAGATGCCGTAAACAAACGGCCGGCGGGAATTAGCTACCCGAAATGATGATGTTCCGGGAAAATCTCAAAATAGTTTACCCTCGCGCACTTCTCCAGCATAGGCTGGCTGGCTGGTTGGTTCGACGATGGTGTGAGAAGCAGGCAGCCGAAAAATAATGAGCCAAACAAATAACACCATCATCCACCGTTGGTCTAAGCGGTGATTGCACGGTGAAAGCGCGATGTGTGTTTACGGCTACTTTACACCCGTTTTGTATGCGAATTTTAAAAATAATCCATCGGTGGTGAAGTGTTTAATGCTTATGAAAACCAACCAACCAACTGGATAGGTAGCCTGCCAAAATATCACAACATCATGCAATAAAACTCAGATTTGGAAAGAAAAATAAACTTCTGCCTCCCTATTCTTGGCGGCAATATAGTATTAATGCTGGATATGGTGCGATGTTTACGAGTATCTCGAACGCTATGCTACATTTGCTAACAATACAGCAGCACGATCCGTCATCCGGCGTATCTGGGCGCTCAAGATTCCTAGGCCCCGACAACGTTGATCATTAATTAGCGTCGGCATCGCTTTGCGTCGGTTTGGCGCAGATTTTCCACACGAACAGCANGATTTGGAAAGAAAAATAAACTTCTGCCTCCCTATTCTTGGCGGCAATATAGTATTAATGCTGGATATGGTGCGATGTTTACGAGTATCTCGAACGCTATGCTACATTTGCTAACAATACAGCAGCACGATCCGTCATCCGGCGTATCTGGGCGCTCAAGATTCCTAGGCCCCGACAACGTTGATCATTAATTAGCGTCGGCATCGCTTTGCGTCGGTTTGGCGCAGATTTTCCACACGAACAGCATCTTCGCACGTCCATGAGTTTGTGTTGCCTGTTCGTTTCCGGATCGCGCCCGATTGCACCACGAAAATAACCACACACTGTTCCACAGCATGCGAAATACTCCATCTCGTGAGCTCGTGAAAATTCTCCACACCCCATTTTTCTCCGCACCCCATTTCATCCACCTGCTCCATCCAACCGCACGCCATCCTCCATGGTGTGATTTTTGCCCAACCTCACAAACGATCTTTTTTTTTTTTTGTTGTCTGGCGTTGGTGATCGTGAATTTTATTTACCACTTGAACCGCACCGAAGGGACCATAGCAACGCTAGGGCACACATACACACACACGCCGAGAGAGGGAGAGAGAGAGAGAGAGAGAGAGAGATGAAGGGAAGTGAATTTTATTTTTAACCTTGAATTCGAATCAAACCATCCGACCGCGAAAAACTACAAACCTAGCATCACACACCACTATCGTGCAGCGGGCAGTAAAGTAGGTGCCAAAACGGTACATTGCACTGGGCCGAGCCGCAACATTGCTAAGGGTTTTGTGATGTTTTCTTCTTTTTTTGTTGTTTGGCCATTTTTCGCACTACCACTAATGCAGAGTCCAACGGTAGCCGGCCGGTTCACGGTGATATGGTTTTAAATTGTTCCTCGATTTCCCTGTGACGCCACATTCCGTGCGCTTTTGATTGTAGAAGAGCGAAAGATTTATGCTTTCTGGTCCAGAATTTATTGCGCTCGCTTGAGAGGACGGAGCGGCATGTGCATTATCCTTTTTTTTTCACGCACGTTCGCTTCATTTCCGACGCGGTGAAAAATTAATCACACAGAAGAAATGATGCTCGATTTGGAGGTTTACAAGTAAAACAAGCAGCTCACGATCAAGGTTGTCTTTATCTAATCGTGAAGTCGTCTAACATCCACTGGTGAAACATTGGGACCACAAACAAAGATGAATTTTGTGATCTGTTGGAGAATAAAAATTAATGCATGATGACAAACTTGGAGAACATATGTTTATTCTGCCCCTTTTGCTAGCCAATTTTTGCACCTACATTGGACACACTAGCAAATTATTTCTCCATTTTTTTTCTTTATAATATTTTTCCCCCAAATCATCGACACATCGATTCCGTCATCGTAAGTAGGATTTTTCAATTGTGTTGAACTGAACAAATGAAGAATATTTTGAACATAATAAACACATTTTTGGAGGCAAAACTGAATGATTCTTGCCATGTGACAGAGTGTACTACTTCCTGAATTTTGTTTGTTTGCCTTCTCACCCAACAACTTCCCACAAAGGACATCGCGATGCATTCACCATGCTGCACCCACCCCTATCTGCCCCCATCAAGCATTGTTGGTTGACGCGATGCAGCACGAAACGGGGTAGAACAAAAGGGGCAAACAAACAACAACCTTCCCTGCCAGACAGGATGAGTCAAACGATGAGCTAGCCGAAGGGATGAAGAAGCACACCCCGAACACGCCAAAGGGGGTAGGGCATGGGCGGGCATGGGCGAAATCTATAATTAGTTGCCGTGGCACGAAAAACTCGTGCCTGCATCGAGCGAACATGCACCAGAGACCGTTAAGCCCTGCGCCATTACGGCACAACGCATTAGTTGGATTGCATGCTGCGGTTTTTTGTGGAGGCAAAAAGTGTCAAACAAAATGGTACCCACCCCGGGCACTCTTATGGAACGGGCACATTTGCACTTCATTAGGCGATGATTAGGGCTATGAAGCGATTACAATCAGAAACGCTAGAGTGTAGCTGTACGGGAGGATGCATTTCTTTATGATTATGGTTTTAGATACCCGTAGAATGGGGCATCACGGAGATCGAAGAGTATATTTTTTTCATCATATTCTCTGCATTAGTAGATCTGCTATTTAAAGAAAGATTTTCCAATCCACTTTTATAGTTTGAAATATATTTTTTATCAATGCAATTTGTTTGTTTGTTCTATATTTTTCTTACTTTTATCTTTCACTCCTTTTCAATGCAAGAATTCTTTGTTGATATCATGTAATTATGTTTTTTCGCCTCTTTCTATTCGCTACCGTCTTTTTCTCTATTTTTGCTCCAACATTTTTGGTACATTTAATTTCCTGCACTTCTCACTTTGCTTTTACTGGTGTAACTCTCGGTAATAAAACCATTCCAGACAATTAGCACGAATTTATTCTTCGCGGTTCTAACTCCGCCGCGGTCGACGGTAAAAGATTTAGATAATCCTTAACCCAAGGGAATGGAAACTCGCTACCACACCACGTGAATCAGCGGCATGGCGTGAGCTTAATGCATAACGTAACCCTTAAATATATCACTGTTCACAATCTTTATTTGTGCAATTCTTCTCCACTTCATTTGACCCTGTTTCTTTGTGCATATTTTAACTTCGTGCCTGTGCGTTTCCTTCGCTGTGGTAAAATTCCACTCCGTAGCATATGTTCCAGAAGGCAACCAAAATTAACCAACCAACCAGATGTGGATGGATGGGTACCAATTTTGCCAACCAAAAGTCACAACTAAAAACTAAACGGAACCGAGCATTAGGCGGGCAGCATGCTATGTGGAATTTCGTTTAATATTTTTCTGCGCTCATGGCGAGGGCATAGTTAAGTTTGTGCTTGATGTGTTTCGGCATTTAAAGAGCGTTTCATATCGCACCAGCAGCAGACGTCGGACAACATTAGTTAGCTTACATTTTCTTTTATTGCAGCTTTGTTTTCGCTGTCGTTTCGCGTCTTTATTGTTAATGCGACTGGTGCGTGCAATACGGGTTCGACCGAGAGGCGACCGTATTTGCTCTGTGGGTTGTTGGTGGTCGACCCACGATTACAATCTGATTCGCCAAAACCGGTATGCAGCACAATAAGTGGGTGAAGGCAGTTCGCATTGCCCGCAAAGCTACGGTGTGCGGCTGACGTAAGATGAAGATTATAGTGGAAAAGAAAAGTTACATCCAGTGACTAAAATTTTAATTCCAAAAACATGTGAGTCATGGTAATACTTCTCATGCTAGTTCTACAATGTGCTAACCTAACCATTCATTCGGAAAATTGCTTAGCGCTATTGTTCCTTATCAAACAAGCCGGCAAAATACAAAGTTCAATGGCATGCATTCATTAAACACATCACTTTGAACTATTCTCCGACGACTGGCAAAGATCCTGCAACTGATTACAGAGTATTTCAATGTTTCGGCTATTGTCAAATCGCTCACTACATTTATAACGCATCTCTTTGGAGTCGTAATCACAGATATTCTTCTATTTGGGCTTTGCTATTTCAATAGCAATTGAGTCTGTTTGAAAAATAGTCTGAATAAAAGTTTGAAATGTGTTTACAAGTTCCCTTTAAATACCACACCACAAACTTCATGCATTGATCAACACGGTGCCGTGAATTTGACTGATTGATCGCTGTTGTAAAGCAAATATATTGCATGAAGGAATGTTTCAACCAGTTCAGCAATCGCCTGACGATCTATTTACAAACCCGCGAAGTGATTCGCCATCACGCGGCAGTCACGATCTTTGTGGACGTAAGCAATTGACGCATCCATGCCGGTGACTTTGGTTTTTTTTTCTCCCACAATAAAAGGCCACTGTCCTGTCTACCAGTATCGGGCACACTTGAAAGCACACTTCATCCTGTGAAGCGAACACAACAAAGCGGGAACAATATTTCATTCACGGTCAAAAGCATCTCCCAGCGTACGTCGTGGTACATATCGTCCAAATGCACGATGATACCGGGGGCGAGAGTGCTTGCCTGATATTCGCGAAGATCCGCCATGCAGCAGAATCCACTTGCGAGCGAATAAAAGTTTGACTCCGAGCGGACATTAACCCAATCACAGTCTTCCGTTCCTGGGTCCTTCGATACAGGGTAAACAATGTTAAAGGGGATGTGGAGAGAATCAGGGAAAGGGGGTTTAACAAACGCTACCACACCAACCACTAACGACAATCAAGACGGCGCAACGAGAGACCAAGACGCATTGGAATGCGAAACATTAACGAGAACCTCCACGGTGCGATGGGGTCACCTCCACAGTTTCTCCGAAATTGGTTACAGCGCGCTGAGAAAAGCACACACGACGTTTCCTCCGAATGTGAACACATCCGGGCACAGTTTGGGGCGAGTTTTGCCGTTTTGCTTCTGCTTCAAAGCGAATCTTTAATGCCACGAAATCCACCAAAAATGATGGCCACTGAAAGTTGTACCGGCCCGTACCAGAACAAGTTTGCGGCCGGCTTACCTGTTCTACCTAACCTGATTCTGCAGTGTTTGAGTTTTCGTTTTCTCCCTTCACCTTACCGGTACGTGTGTCGCGAGGTTAACGAAAATTGACACACTCCACACACAGGGGAGGATGGTTTGGTGCTGTGTCTCACGCACTCACCAATGGTAAGGGTCGCTCCATTATCGGACACTGAGGAGCAGCCGTATGGCGGTCAGTTTGCCGGGGAGCCTAGCCGTTATGGCGGTGCGTGTGAGAGTCAGTTTACGGAATAAATTATATCGACACTGAAAGCGATGCCTATCGTCACGCTTCGTGCCGCGATCCGCGGTCACAACAACACGGCACTCGCTTACCGATTGCTCAATGTTCAGGCAACTGTGACCGACATCACCAGAAGGCAAAAGTCACCTTCGATGTGGTTGCAACAACGAGTTGGAGCTTGTTGGTGTCAAGTAGTACTAGTAAAACAAATTGATTCTATTGGAACTGTGCCGGCTTCGAGGACATGAAATGCGTTGGACGACAAGCTGTCAACCCCAGCAAATCTTTTCTTTTTTTTTTGCACTTTTGCAAGAAAAGACTGACAAACAGTTGGGAATTGTTGGAACTTTAACAGTTCTGCTCAAAAAAATCTTGCTATATAATACCGGGCACTTGCCTTCAAATACTCCATTACTTACTAAGAAACCTGGTAGAAATCATTGAACATTTCAAAACAGCTCCCCAGAAGCCTTCTATTCCTGGCACATTGTTTCAAATCGTAATAAAGACGGTAAAAATGGTGCTGCTACTCCACCGTTGTTCTTATCAGAACGTATTGCACCGAACATCCTCAATAGTTCATTCATCCACGCAATGGCACTTGAAAACAAACAGCTGGACCATCGGTATTCCCAAGCGCCATCCATCCATCAAACATGCCCAAGCCGACGTAGCATAGATATTGAACCCATCATCCGTTGCCAATGTTGCAACAAAGCTCACCGACCAACGTCAAGCGAAGCCACTCAACCGGTCCACTCTTGCATCAGCGGGCACTATCATGTCAACTGATAACGTCACGTTAGGGACGACGACGTCGACCACAGGATGATGGTTCCCCGTGGTAGCATTTCCAATTGCAGGTAACACATACCGCTTGCACCAAACATGCAATGTAGTCATTACGCTGCAAGTTTTTATTCTCACTCCTTTTCCAACCTGCCCGTCTGGACACACACGGAAGGAAGGAAGGAAGGATACTATCAATACATCATAGGACAGTACAGAACATCCAATCAAAAGGATTGCCGGATGACGCCCTGGGTAGCGCTGAAACAAAACCAGCAAACCACTCTCCGGAAGTTGTGCCCTCGCTCTAATGTCCAGCGAAAGGCCAGACTATAAATAAACGCGACCGTTGTTCTCACTCCCCCGAAAGTGTTCCATGGGGATGTGCAAACTGGGGAAGGATTCTCCAGTTCCGGACCCGTTCTTTACTCGACGCTGCAATCACAGTTGTACCGAGCTATCCATAGAGCGCTTGCACGCAGTGCCTACCGTCGATTCCAATGTTGTTATGCTGTATTATGTACGACATTGTCCATAGGGAGTGAAAAACGGGGGGTGGGGGGGGGGGAAGTCATCTCTCCTTCCAACGTGGAATGTTGGATTGCAAAGGTCGATAGTGAAAAGGTCAATTCCGGGTAACAGAGCAGGTTGCACGAGCTACCATTATTTTCCAACACCTTCAACTGCATCATATCCCAGTCCCCGGCACAACTAGAAACCTACAACGCATTGAAGCATAGAGTTCATGGAAGATACACTTTTCGATGGTACAAAAACAAACATTTTCATTACACTGAAGTCGTAACGAATATTTGCCAGAGGTATGGCAACACGAACAATCACGATTCTTCCATGAATGCCAAAGTACTTCTTTCGGAATTCAGAAACATCACGCATTCACAAGTGAACTTTAATGAAGCGCTGCTTCTGACGATAACGACGACAAAGCGTATAGCTTTAGTCGAACTAATAGAATTTAAAAATCAGGGCAAACCCTGATAAGTACATGCATTGTCGAAGAATGTTACCCGCATCGTACAGAGCCTAAACGATGATCTAAACGTTCGGTTGTTAATTAACACATTCCTGCAGAGTACCACACACATTAACTCTATGCAATCAGAACTTTGTTGGTCGATGGACAACAAAAAGCCTTCTTGTACAACCCAGCTTGACGGCGGGGTTGGGATTATGACAAAAAGAAAACAGAAACAAATTAACAGATTGTTCTTGTCAATCGAATGAAACCGATCCGATAGGTCACATAAAAAGGGGAAACGGGAATTGCTTCCGCCCAGATTTCTTATCGAAGGCTTATCATTATCTACAACAAAAAAAAAATGGTTCAGCCCGCCCAATTTTGTTCAATCACCATAAGCATGCCGTACCGCAACCAATAGGAATCGTGTTTTCTGTCACGCTAGAAAAATGATAACAATAATCAAGTCCACGCACACTTTCTGTGATGGTGGAGCGGTAGTACGACCAAGCAGTTGATGCCTGGTACGCCGTGGCCTAAAGCACGGGCGGCATGTTTCAATATCAAGATGCTAATCAATCATCCGCGTTTTGTTCCTAAACAAGTACCACATTATTGTTGTTTGATCTTGTCGTTCCAATACGGTCGATTCTTGCATGCCGATATCAATCGTGATAAGTCAAATTATCGAACACGAGTACCTTCGATTGGCTGTTGCGGAACTGCAACAGACAACAGACGCCACAGTTCGCAAAGACTTGCGTTTACTGACTGTTTACTCCCGTTGCTAGTAACGAGATGTACACACAGTGAGACATTTGCTGTTGATAACGATACGAGCATGGGGATTTTACTCCTTTCAACCAACGATATTTACAAAAACACACACACACACGATACAAAGCATCACTGTTGTCATAGCGGGTCGCGTCTGTCGACGTGCCAGTCTACAGCCCAGGCTTGAAAATGATATTTAAATATGCTTTATTTTACAAGCCCCATGCACTCCAGCCGCTAGCTGCTAATGATGTCTCTAGTACGCTCATCCGAAGGGCATGATACCCCTGCCGTTAGCAAACAGGGATAGTAGGAAAAAAGGCAATTAACGCCAATGCACGTTTTTGTGCGACAATAAAGTTATTTTCAATGGACAGTAGTAGTAGTAGTGCAAAGTGAGTTCTGTTGCTATAAACATACCGAAATAGCATAAAACACGATCCAGCTATAGTTCCTTGTCTCCGAACATGTTGAGCATGCAAATGGTGGACAATTTTGGAAACAAATGTTGAAATCGAACAAAAACGTCCCCAAGGTAAGTAATTAATAGAAATTCTCTTTCCTTGAGCGATACGTCACATTTATGTTACCCTTAATAAAATTATTTCGTTGTTTGCGGTTGACTAACTAAACTATCGATCGGTTAATGATTGTATTGCCCAACAGCAGAAGACATGACGTCCATCGTCGTACGGTCATTTTATGAGTGGGAGACCATAAATTACGTTACTTTATTTTACCTTCTAGCTTGGTCACGACTAAAAACCCGTCGTAAAAGGCATGCATGATAAAAGGTTTGATGGTAGTGTATTATAAAAATAATGAAAATAATTGATATTATTTATGCCACCCTATATGCGACGCCGTAGTTTCTTTCGCATTCTTTATATAATTGTCGTGAAAATTTCATCGATTCTTGCATTCAGACACTCGAAAGTTCAACAAATGGTTAATAATTCCCCGGGAAGAGAAAATGATTCATTAAAAGCTCGAGCAACTGGCGATCTGCGAACAACAACAAAAATAACCTGACGCAAGTTGACTTTCCATCGCCCCTTTCGCTTGGGCAACTAAAACCTCCGCTCCATTCAATCGGTTTCACTTTCTCACCCCTTCGCGTAAGCGGATGGGAAGCGAAAGTTGAGTCGAATCAGGTCCATGAGCCCGTGCAACGCCACCAAAGTCGCCTGACAGAAGAAGATCATCGATGCATCATCATCGATCCAGCGGATCCATCGTCCCAGGGATGCGAGAGAGAGAGAGAGAGAGAGAGAGAGACACGACTTCTCTCGACGTCGTTGATTGAACAACTGGTGAACCTTCAAAAGTGGCAAATAATGTCGTACGCGACCAAAACAACGCCGGCCGCCTTTCGTCGGTGTAACGGAATGGAGACATTTTTCTCCAACGACACGTGGAACGCTAACCGGTTGTCGTCGGTTAGATGTAGCAGAGATCTGGAACAATTTTCTTCTACAAACAAGCCGACCCAGAGCGCAAAGCCCCGGCGTTGATGGTGCAATAGAAGAAGCAAAAGCAGAACCACTGAGAACCAGACAAATGGCAGGACGGGTGCCGTAAACGGAGATTTAACTTTTGCCAACTAGTTACAGCCCGTAACCTGTTGCGTTGGAGCGGCTGTTACATCGGAAGGTGCCAAATGACGCCAACGTGTGCTTGCTGGATAAGTTGGCGTAGTAAAAATAAAGGTAAATTTCCACTACATTGATCTGGCAAAATTGCTTCAGAACTGGGCAGAATTTCTTAAACACCAGTAAACTGATTTACTTAATATTTTCACCTCATATTTCGCACACAATTTACTGGTACTTGCAGCGAGTTTTTACATGTATTACATGTCCATCGCTGGGTATCGCAATGTCGGTTTTTGTCTACACTGAACTAGTTCTCTTAAGTGATGCGTAAAATTTCACAAATAACCTATTTGCTGGGGTGCTTCTGAATGTATATTTCTTCTACACATACAATCTACCATTAACTGATAGCAATATGTTTGAGACTTAGTGCACGATACCTTCTTCGCAAACAAAAAATACTATCAACTACTGCTGTCCACTTACCTAACATGAGAGCAAAAGCCCCGTTTGCTGCTCGTCCATTCGCTCGTTCAACTCACTCGGGACTCGGGTTGCGCTCGCTTAGTTGTGTGTGTGTGTGTGTGAGCGTTTGGGTATGTGATTTCCCCCCCCTCGGTTCTTCAATGCTTTTTCACCGGCGTAATTGCCTCACGCCACGCCACTATCGTTGAGGTGTCGACGACTATGATGATGATGACGCTGTTGATGATGATTACGGTACCGCCTGGCAGGGGGCCAAGCACAGCAGCCGCGCAATAGAAAACTTCCACAGCAACCGTGATTTGGTGCTGTCGATTTGGATGATTTTTGCTTCCTTTTACCACCGCCGCTTTTACTTACTGCCTGCTGCTGCCGTTTATCGGTCACTCGGTCAGTGGGAACAAGCAAATATTCTGAGGCGCGCGTGATGATGATGATGATGATTGACGTGGTTCTTATGCCGTTCGGAAGCTTACCGCTCTTAATGCCGTCGTGTGTCACCACGATGCTCGATACCGATGGTCGGTGCGGAAAAAAAAATGGCAGTATTCTAGGATGTGCACACTTTGCTGCCGATAGTGCGCACAGTAAACACAGTACAGAAACACATTAAGAGAACGGCAGAACGGCTGTTTCTTCTTTGCTAATCGCGCGGTATGGTTATTGAACGAAAACAAAACTAACTAAACAACCAAACGAAAAACACACGCAACAAAACTTTTCAGCGCCTGGCANAGAAGTTTAGCAATCGTTGCGGCCGGAACAGGCAGAGGTGGCAGGGTTTTTCGCTGTAAAACACTACATTAAAAATTCAACACTTTCACTGAACTCTTCTGCGGGGACGGTGTCGTGTCGACGGGTGCGTCATTTGGAACACGCCTGTGCCTGTGGGAATAGAAGAAAGGGTGACGGCGGAACGCGGCAGGGAAGGAAACCATTAGACGAGAGTTGTAACGGCGCCCAACAGCTGTGCCAACATGCCATTTTCCATTTAGCATTCCTTCCGGTGGAGAAGATGCTTCCCTCCTTAAGGAGTCTGGTTGTTAGATAATCTCTTCGCATAGCATTCTCTTGCTCTCGGCCATAAAGTTCGTCTCGTCTCTCGCGCTCAGCCATTTTCGATGGGAGCATATTCTAAGCACGTCCAGAAAATGGGCCTTCCATTTCACCACCGCCTTGACCCGATTCCTTTGCATCGGGTAATCCTTTCCTGTCGCGGACGTGGTGAACCCTGCGGTGTTATTTCTAGCGCCGTCTTATGTTAATTGCTACCCCCTTGCCACCCATCCCCCCTAGTCCCACATCAAACATCAGGTGTTGCAGCTTACTAGCTGAAGCAAAAAGGATCTTAGCCAATGGGCGAAGTATCACTTTCTCCCCGGACGTGTGGGGCCCGGGGCATAACCGGAGTGAGGATGGTGTCGAACATCATCAACGTTGATTGATGAGCCGGAACATTTACCGGATTGGACACAGTACACAATTAGCCGTAAAAGCAATGTCCAACATCGACAACGGCATCGTCCAGTGCTACCTTCAGCCACCTGTCGTCTAATTGTCATGCGTTACCGGAATAAAAGGAAGTAGATTGAAAGAAAATTGGTCAAGGTCTTCGTCAACATCAATTTCGCAACTGCACATAACACAGGCGAAGGTTCGAATCCTAATCGATTTTCCTTACTTCCCTCGGGAAAATTGACCAGAGCTTAGGATGTGGTAACTATCCCCGAGCGCCGAGGTCTCCTATGCTGCAAATTTTACAGTCCATAATGGTAATGGAATGAAATTGCCCAATGGTTCTATCACCACCAATTTTCGAACGATGAGAGCGGTTCTGCTGGACAGAAATGCCTTACCGAGCAGAACGCATCCGAGCCGGTTATTGATAAAATTTATCACATTCCGCAGCAAGCACAGCATTTGAACGCATTTCCTTGGTTTGCTCGTCGTTCGCTTCATAGCCATCATCATCATCCCATGTATTTCGTCGATATTCCCGACCACCAGCATCAGGCGGCCTTTCGCTCTGCCTTGGAAAAGCAACCCCATGGAAAATGAGCCCAGTTTCGGGTAAAAGAAGGGTGCGAAAGTAGCAAAGTGGTCGCTGTTCGGTTTGCTTTACTGTAGCTTTCTTCCAACATTCACGGGGGTTGGTTTGCTTTACGCAGTGCCTTCGTCTATACACAGCTTTGGTTTGGCTCGTAAGTGTATGTTTGTGGGCATTTTGCTGTATTTTCTTGATAATACAAATCATACGTCTGCACTTGAACGTCTTAAGAAGAAAAAAAAATAAAACTACACACTTCAAAACACTGGTTCGAGCTCATTCCAGCGTAAAAAGCCGCACCACAACTTTCCCAGATCGGAACCGATTTCTCTTGCTTCTCTTGCTCTCCTATCGGCTGCTGGTTACCAGGGGCAAGTACGAGCGAGAAAGCTGCCAACAATAAAGGATCAAAGAAGGCTCCAGGGAGGCTGGGCGCTCATTCGACAAGCAATCGTATTTGTCGTCGAATTAACCAGCAATCATCAACCTCAAGCAAAGGATGCTCTTGAGCATAGCAGCACAGTAGGCAAAGAGGAGTTTTTTTTCTCTTCTTCTTCTCGCCGGTTGGCTCCGGAGGCTGCAGCTCCGAGCCCGGGATCAACATCTTTCTTCGCATTGGCATCTGTCAAAAATGGTTCACCAGGACGCGGGTTTTTTGCTGCATTTCCTTTTTCACAACCACGTCTATCAGCAAAATCCTACTATGCGGTAAAATATATATTGGCACAAGCTAGCTTTATATCCAGCAGTGTATCGCGCACAGTTTCTTTCATTCCTGGAAGCATACATTTGTGTTGCAATAACGAAGCACTTTTTTCGACACACACACACACAGTCCTCACAAGCGTTTGACCGAAACTTCGAGAATTATACTATTTATTGCTGTTTAGCTTGTAAAATTACACACCCGAACCGAGCAGCACTCGGTTTGTAAACCGTTGTCTGCGAGCAACGCTTATTTCATTTGGCTATTTGCTGCCTTTGCTACTGCAGTGCACGGCAAACACCCTCACACTTCGCCTGTACAAGAAGAACTGTTTTTCTGCTTAAAAAGTAACGTACGTGTTGTGCACTGCAAGCCAGAAGTGGCAAACCACACCAACAGATATTGCTAAATTAGATGGCCGCCGTCCGCTGAAACGCCAAAACAGTTGATTGCAAATTGAAGCCCCAGTCGATAAACGGTTCAATTTTTACAAACACAAAAAATCTATTCATCGTTGAAATTTAATTAAAACTTATACTTTTTACCGCTGTGTTGGACATTCCTGCCATTTGACATTCGATTCGAAAATAGATGACAGATGAAGTTCGTGGTAAACGGAATGTTCAACACTACAACGACCGAATGGTGATTTCGACCAGTGGCTGCTCTTTAATTAATATTTTTCTCTTCTGTTTAGTACTATTACTAACTATTCTATTTGTTGCAAGGCAGATCAGCTTTATTTCATCGTGTTAAGTTACTTCACTCAGCCATTCCTGTAATTGTATCAAACTTTGCTGAAACAATAAAACCGTCAATTTGGCTCATGTTATTGCAATTAACAATAATTTAAATACTTGATTAATAGAAGCAAAAATTGAGAAATTTACTTACTGCTCTTCTCGTTCCATATCCATTTTTCACGCTGCTTCCACAGAAAATTCCGCACATGGCAATTTGTACTAAAACAAATTAAATATTTATGATGGAACATGGTTTAATATTTTTATGTGCGCATTCGCAATAAAGGAAGAAAACAAATAACATTTTATCAAAAACCACAATTTTAATAATTTTAAGCACAAAATATCACTTTTTAGCACATTCGATTCACAAATAGGAATGTTGTCCGATTGGACATTTTCCGTGGAATTTGCCATTGTGATACATGGGCCGATTTTCCACTATCCTACCCCCGAACTCTATTTTTGACAGCACATTTCACCTCGTCGTCATCGCAATCGCACCAAAAGAAAAACTAGAAGAACCCGAACTGGAGCCAGAAAGCAGCAGAAAAATTACACGCAGTGAAGAAGGAATTCAGCTACAGAGAAATTCGACGTAGGCAGCGAAACTCGGTGAAGTTGTGCGTACGTCCATCAGCTAGCATAGAGTTGAATAGGTGTGTAAGCAAAGAGTGTACGAAATAGTGTAGAAAATTGCTATCTGCTATTGCTTCTTTTGGATTGAAAGTGCTGCATTCGTCGCATCGCGGCTCAAGGTGTGTTTCGTTCTTACTTTTCTGCGCGTGCGGTTTTTTTGCGGAGCACAATTTTCCGTACGTTTGAAATTTGTTCGATTCTTGCACCGGGAGGATCGCTTCGCTTTCGTGAAATGTGTTGCTATCAGATAAGAAAGGGCGATAAATGATTTCGAGAGTGAAAAGTTTGCAGAAGAAATTACTCATCACACCCGTGCGTCCGCTTCGTCCGTTGTCGCCGCGCCCTACCTACCACACNCAAGGTGTGTTTCGTTCTTACTTTTCTGCGCGTGCGGTTTTTTTGCGGAGCACAATTTTCCGTACGTTTGAAATTTGTTCGATTCTTGCACCGGGAGGATCGCTTCGCTTTCGTGAAATGTGTTGCTATCAGATAAGAAAGGGCGATAAATGATTTCGAGAGTGAAAAGTTTGCAGAAGAAATTACTCATCACACCCGTGCGTCCGCTTCGTCCGTTGTCGCCGCGCCCTACCTACCACACCAAAGCGAAGGAGTACTAGATCATCGTGACAGTTGTGAACACAGTGAACAAGTGTCAAAACCATCGTCATCATCGTATCGTTGCAATCTTGCTTAGTTTGTCCTACAATTATTTGGTGGTGGATATTCTAATTGCGTGCTAAACATTGCGATCCTTCGTTCGTACTGAAGCGAAAAGGGTTTGCAAGGTTTCGTATTGGCGAGCTTCTTGAAACGTCACTAGCGCTGATTTCCGTCCGTCCGAACATACTGATATCTGACCCATTCTCATCTTCTGCATCGCAGCAAGAGGGTTTCCGTGGAGCATCGAAGCTAGTAGCGGCATCAGCAGCAGCACCCAGACAACAGACCTCACCACAGGCAACACAATGGCGGATGTCGACGATGTGATAAGCGACCAGGACAAGATCCGAATCGCATCCGATTTCCTGATGCATGCACCGCCCGGCGAGTTCAACGAAGTGTTCAACGATGTACGCGAGCTGCTGAACGATGATCGGCTACTGAAGGAAGGTGCCAGTGCCGCCTGTGCCCAGTACAACAAGGACCAGCTCACTCCAGTTATTCTCGAGAACTCAGAACTGGCCGTGCTGGTCACAGAGTTTAACGATCTCGGTAAGTGAGCGCGAACTTGAAGCTAGCTTCTCGGTGAAGGATTTGCTGCGCTGCTTTACATAGTAGTAGCCCCGTCCGCCTGACGTCGTTACACGGTGAGAACGGACCTAACTGCCAGTGGGCGCCATTAATAGTTTTTGAATGAAAATGCGATCCAACATCCTACTACGCGTACGTAGGCTGTATATTTTTAGAAATCTTTGTCTCTCACGGCTACGTAGCAATGGTATCAACGGAGATACACTTGCCCCGTCCCCGATACAAGGAAAAAACGGAACCACATTGAAATTGGGATCAACGTCTCGATTAACGTGAACACGGCCTGTCGTTGCTATCGTCTTTATCTTGAGATAAATGTAGTTTTCGACGCTTTTGCCAAAGCCAATGCTACAGGAAGGCAGTACAGTGCATTGCCGTGTGCATGCACAGAAATCTTTCCAAACACAAGCTTTCCAGCACGGAGGAATAATTTAAGATTCAGTTGAAATTGGGCATGCTTTTGGTCGAGAGAACGATGGAGTATCACGGTCATTATCTGAACGGTCTATAACGTCTGGCGTTTGCTTTGCAAATCAAACACACCCCTGATAAAGAATTGGAAGCAGTGTGAAGTTCCCTTTAATGATTAGATAATGGTAACAAGCGTACTGGGTAGAGATTTATTTCCTATCAATACGCATCGATTGAAACAAACGAAAAATGGTCCCTTTCATCCTTTTGCTACCAGAGAGATGAAACAGAGCACGGCTGGCCTCAAAATGTTGTAAACATTTAAATCATGTTTATGATCACTTACATGGAGAAACAAATGTAAACGATCATTAGCGGACTATTTGTGATAAACAATTCTACCTCGAAGCTTTTATGAATATAAAACGTGACAAAAGAAAACGCCACAGCATATCATCGCGATAGCTATCGAAATATGTGTGCAAATCGTCTTTGGCAACGGTTCGCTGGGTGTGCGATATGGTGTTCCATGCCTCTAACGTACCTTTATTTGCGTAAATTCACGAACGGAATGATAAGATCCTTAACAACAAATAATTATCATTCGCTTATCGGATGTGAAAGATGGATAATTTTTATGTGGCTTTATAGTATCATTGTCGGTCTTTGGCAACTTATCTTTCTGCTGATAATCGGTGACTTGAATCAGCTACAACTGATTCATGCGTATGAACCGAAGCACGGTCCAGTTGTTGCAACATTAACAATATTTAAAATATAACTGCCACGCGTATTTTGTTAAAGCCCAGATGCACGATTGATCGTCGTGATGACTGCATTCTTCAGTTCGTCAGCAAGCAAGCAAGAGCAGCAATGGGTCGAACATGATTCATATTTGTTTTATCCCCACCCCCACCGCTAAACAAAACGCCTGTTATGGATTGCTATGAGCTCATAATATCCCTGACCCGCGGCATAGTTTCTTCTCTCTCACTGCTGTTTGCTATCTTTACACGGGAGAGGGGGGTTATGGAGGCACCCAATTCAAATTGCGTGATCTTGGAATGGATGGTGCGAACGCGAAGATTATGTTGGTGGCTACACGCCGCATCCGGTATTCACAATCGGTTTACGAATTATTCGCACCGAAAAGCTTCACTTTGGGGCTGAATGGATGGAGAAGAAAGAATGCATAATTTAATGAACCTGTTCGATTATTTTCTTTCCTTCCTGTGTTACCACAACCTGGATACATTGCTCGATCTTCCAAGTGTTGATTGTTCCCATTCGATTATATTCGTGGTTCTACGCTTGTTTGAAGGGTGCGTGCATAAGTGTGCACAGTTGATAACAGCCAGCAAAGAATTCAAGAAACGTGCTGGAACTGAGTTGCTATCATCTGTTTGGTATCTTCGTATAGCTAGAGGCAGGCTCCGTGATAAGAAAAAAGACCGGACCGGTCTGTGAAACTGTGGCGGCAGTAATAGAGTGTGTCTGCATTCTTAATACAAATGCAACGATAAGAATGGTTGCCACTGTATATGGGGCATGTTCCGGTAAGCAGTCGCTGTGTTCCTTCAGTTTGTTGGGCATCGCATCGTTAGACATTCTCAACAACTCGTCGTTTTGTACCATATCCGGATAGGTTGGGATGGGTAGTTGAATTGGCACGTTGCCTCAAATGTTCAACCTTACCAGACCACTTCCTAACTAATGCCACGAGAGAGTGTTTTTCACTTTCACTTTCCTCGCAAATATATACCGTGCGGACGGATTATAATAGATTTGTGGGAGGCACGCGTGTGTATGTGTGTGTATGTGAATGTGTTCGAATACTCAACACCTTACAATACCGGTGGCCAACAACAATCCTCCCCGAATTTTGAACCATCGTTTTGTGCAGCGAGACGAAGCGAGATGGAAATATTAAAATATGTGCATTACATAGCGCACAAGGGAGAACCGTGGGCTTTCCACGTGCGAAAATTAATTTGGAAAAGCTGATTTGGTCGTTGTCCGTCAGCCGAATCCGCTGTGGTGGTGCTAATCGAATATGGGTGTGTAGGGCGGGGCAGGTTTAATTTCCACCCCAACCTAGTCGTTATGAAGTTAATTAATTTCTTAGTTGATCAGCTGTAAAAAAGCGCTGCAACAACGAAAGGAACTGTTTTTCTGCTGGAAGTGGTCATTCGCGCTTAGCGCTAAGAGTTTCCAGCAGTGTTTACAGAATGTTAGTTTTTATCAGCAACAACCACCAGTCTTACGTGCCTGGCTCATATGGCACGGAACGAGTCACCGTGCAGTAAGTTGCAGCAATACCATAAAAGGCAACGTAGTGTAGTGCCCGTGTATCATCGGGTTGAAACCATAGAGGCTGCGTAAGAGAAGATCGCGCAAGGCCACGATGGAATCACTGACCCGCGACATATGTTTGGTAATGTTCGTGTGATTAGGATTCCTATTGTGGTTGTGTTGTTTTGTTATAAGTAGAGACTTTTTCACCTGTCACACTGACCCAACACATACCGTAAGCCAGAAGAAGGATACTGTGGAAAACTGTTCTAAAAAGGCACATTTCCGATTTCCCTGTTTCATCGGACGAGAGTGGATATGTATGGAAGATCCGGGATCCGGCCAGCGTTTCAAATTCCGCGTTACGAATTCCGCTCGGTTATGCAACGGTACCGTGGTTTTGATGTTTGTATCGGTGATTATGCTTCACTTCGTTGCTGATACACGACGGAGAGTGCGTGATTTTTCTACCAATTAAAACTCAAACGCCCTAGCAAGCGCAAACGGGCTGCCGCGCGTCGAGAAAGACGCGCAAATAAAGTAGAAGCGTTGTTGTTGGTGTTGGGGCAATCGTCGTGGGTAAAGGTAATCGAAGAAGAGCCTACTACGTAAACTACGACGGATGAAAAATGTAACACAGATAAATCAATCTACCGATTGAACAACGCACAGCAACAAACTCTGCCCTGTGCCTACTGTGGTCGTTACCGTTGTTGTGTTTTGCCGATTGGAAAACCATTTTGAAATAAACTCACTTTTATTGGGCGCCGGATGTGTGGTTGTGCGTAAGAGTAAAACGTGATACTGATACTGCGTGTAGTGTAGTGCGGTAGCATCGGTTAGATTCTCGCTTTTATTTGCCATCTATCGAAAGCATATCGAATTACCCGATTCGATTGTCGGATATGAATGGAGAAGAAGAGGAATATAGCAACTACACAAATGCTAAAACCCATCCTGTTGTGTGTGTACAAACGCCTATAAATGGGTTTTATTTGATTTTCGAGTTTCAAGTTATTCAATCAATAACGCACAAACTAATTGAACAGTTTCTATTGAAGTTCGGTAGCTTCAAAAAAGTATCGAAAGCATTTTATTTTCTCCTAAGTAGTGATCTAACTTCACCGGGTATTAATCGTTTTTTTTTTGGAGTTAATATATTTCAATTAGCTAAATAAAACTGTTTGACATTGTCAATAGTGATTGTTTTTTTTTTGGTTAAACACACATGGAATAGTAAAAAAAAATAGCATATAGTGAGGAAACACAATTATTCAACATCACCACAGCTGAGCAGTCTGGCCACGTTACAATAATCCGTTTTGTGGCGATTAGTTGAACAGCTTTCCGTGTGGCACACAGGTCATAGGCCTACCCTATTAACGCCACGACGAATTGCCACGAATTGTCCCATTAACGGAACCGCTCTTTGTTGACACCTTCTTTATAGTGGCAATTTTATTACGCGCAGGTTTGTCAGCGTTGTCGGTCCATCCATCATGCACCCTAGCCAGCTAGCACGATGTTGTGAATTACTTTATATTTAGTGTTGGTCGCAACGAATCGCAAATACTTTTATCCCATTACGGACCTGGTCCCTTTAGTAGTCAGTAAGGCGGCATTCCTTACCACGAATGTAAACGATTCGCTGGGAATAGGTTACGTTGAGACATCTTTGTGAAAAATAAGCCGTCTGCAGCATAGATACTTCAGGGACATGACAATTGTTATCACAATTGTATAATGGGTTTATCGTTCGCGCTAATAGAGGAACCATTGTAACGCATCTTCATCGAAAGAAGGTGTTTCAGTGAAGAACAAAAGCCCTACGATATTGTGTTGCTCTGGGAATTTGCTTTGTTTACGCGAAAGCGTACACACGATTCACGTTTACCAAGTGTTAACTAACTGAACACGGTTTTGTATCTTTCCACGCTGTATGTAAGCATTGACACATTAATTTAATGTTGACACTTTACCGTTGATTTCCTTCTGTCCTTATAGGTGGTGGCCGTTTCTTCGATCCACGAACCAAGCAAAGCTTCAAGTTTGATCACCTGCGCAAGGAAGCAACCGATCTGCAGAACCACGATGGTGATCACACGTCGGAACAATGGCGTGCGATGCTGGACATCGAGACGCTCACATACTCCGCCAATCACTACCGCAACGGGTCCTGCTCGGTGTACGGGCGAACGGTAAACGGACAGATTACGCTAAACGTCTGCATCGAGGATCATCAGTTCCAGCCGAAGAACTTCTGGAACGGTCGGTGGCGCTCCGTCTGGGCGATCACGTTCCCTGCGACCGGTGGCGGTACGGCCGAGCTGAAGGGTTCCCTGAAGCTGCAGGTGCACTACTACGAGGACGGGAACGTGCAGCTCGTCTCGGCGAAGGACTGTCGCGAGACGGTACCGATCACGAACGAGGCCAACACGGCAAAAGAGATCATACGACTGATCGAGGAGAGCGAGCACGACTACCAGACGGCAATATCGGAAAACTATCAGACAATGTCCGATACGACGTTCAAGGCGCTCCGGCGGCAACTGCCGGTAACGCGAACGAAAATCGACTGGAGTAAGATAGTATCCTATAGCATCGGTAAGGAACTGAAAACGCAGTAGATCGGTAAGGTGTGGTTCAGCCCGGTGAGAAGACGATAGCATGATCGCGGATGTGCTGTGGCAGTCTGAAAGCGGAATAGGAGTTAAGGCGGCACGTTAAAGGGCAAGCACGACGCGACACAGCAGCGATAATGCGAGATAGAAAAATGGGAGGAAAGCTTTCTTTTTTGTTAGTTTCATTCGTACAATTTTTAGCAAAACCATGCTAACGGAGTATCGGGAAGGGGCAGGAAATAGAGGAGGAAACGCGAAGTTGGCGGGTGGCAATGTGCATACAACCGTTCCACACGAAGAACCAAAGTTCTTTGCATCATCCACAACTAGTATTCAAACGCGCACCGTATCAAATGGGTGACACGAGCGATGTGGCACATTCGACCGCCAGTGTTCTTCGCCTCGCGTAGAGGATGATCTCTGCTAGTTGCTTGTTTTGCTGCTTGGGGTCGTGGTTTATCGAAGCTTAGCGAACTGCGCCAGTTCATCGACGGCATCATCCAGATGCTTTTTTCCCTTTTTTTGGATTTTTCTGTTTATCATTTTTTTTGATTTTAACAACTACTCTGTAGTGTAAAGTAACACACATCAATCCATGAGACATAGACCAGATGAGGAAGGAAGGGTAGTGGTTTTGAGTGCTTACTACGGTGGTGCGCAGGAAGTAGGCAGAAGAACGAAAGCACATACACCACGGTGGAAGATGTAGCGCATGGAGGAATGATGAAACGCTGAAGGCTAAGCTAAACAAAACGTGGGAAAAATCATATGTAAAGAAGAAGAAGAAAAAAAGAATAAAACTATTTAAATATTTCACCCTTCCTTCCCATCCTTCACGAAAAGAAAGTATAACTAAAGAGATAACAAAAGCAAACAATTGGTAAAAAAAAATGCCTTTGGGGGAGGAGGGTGGTGGTCAATCTGGAAAAAGTTCAAACACGATTGTGTGTTTCAAAGTTCGTGATGGAATATGCATTTTTCTACCCAATGCTCTCTTTGCAGTTACATTTGTTAACAGATGGATGAGGCGGTGGACTAAATAAAGGCGCAGGAACATAGTTTTTGTTTTGTAAACCATTAAAGTTCGTATAGAAAGTGTTACAGAGTGAAGTGGTGAGATGAGATTATGGTGGAAGAAATAAAGCCACAAGTCAGGACATTCAACTACAGCTAGAACAGGAGAGAAGAAGTTTATTTGATCCATTTACAGGAAGAAGCTTGCACACTGTTTACCCATTCCTTCCTGTTTTGCAGTACCAAACAGAGAGTATTCATGTTCAGGGTCCGATAAGCAGAATGAAAGCAGTTCTGCTCTCATGCATGCACCTTCATATTAAGCCTTTTCAACCTGTAAAGCGCCTAAGTACACCGACAAAACACGCACATTTTCACGTTTTCCCGTTGTGCAGTTCTTGAAACGTTTTAGTTCCTGGTGCAATGACATCATTTATTGACTACGTGCGTTAAAAGAAGACGGATTTTGGTCGGAAATAGGAAGAAGTAGTGCCACACCTAAGCCCTTCGTAGTGAACGCAGATGTGTGAGCAATATTTTGTTTGCTTACTTGTATGGAACTGCATTTGAAAAAAAACAAGCGGTCGAAGCGCCGACCAAGCGTTGACAAAATAAAATGTGAGCAGGGCATGGTGCGTCGTAGAAGAATGGATGCCGTGTAATTTCGATACCACCGTTAGTGTGTTTTCATTTGCCACTTTGCGGAACTGGAACTTTAGTTGTGTAAAACTTCCACAGAAGAAGGAAGCTGAAGCTGTCCTTTATGTCCTTTATATGATGGTTGTTTGAGCACAGGGACAGCATAAGCAGCAGTAGCAGCAGTGCGCCAAACGTATAAAAATGGAAAGGCCAAAATGCAAACAAGAAGCAAACACTCGAAGAATGTGAGTTCGTGTTAGTAGAATAGCGAAAAGAACAGGTTAACATTGAGCGAATGATATGTAAAGCACCGATTGTGCTTGTTATTATGATTGAAACGAATAATGAAACGAGCTAGAAAGAAGTAAGCATGATGTGTGTACGCACTGAGCGACGTTGGAGAGTAGCTAATACACAAAACAGTGTAATGGAAAACAAAATGCTGAAAGTGAAAGTGGCAAACCGCATCTTATACGTTACGAGCATCGAATTTCCTTTCATTGCTGTACGAGCAATGGGAATAGGGCTGTAACGTGTGCGCTGATGATAAATATACATAGGTGCAATTATAGAGTGATACAAAATCAAACCAGCAGCGGAAGCGGAATATTAAAAGCCAATAAAACGAAACAAAGCACCATAATGACGCCGCAGCACCACCATAGCAAAACGCAAGGACACACACCCGATAAACATAGATGCAAGGAGGACGAACGCTGCCTGATTGTTGCACACAGAAACGGGGAGAATAACTGTATATTTAATTACTATTACAAAATATATAAAAATTAAATAAAATTCATACAAAAAAAAAACCCTCCACCCTTTGTGTTGCATTTGGTATGGATTTCTGTTTTTATTTTCGAAGGAACGACATATTTTCTACTTACAAAACTAGCTACCACAATAAATAACGTACGAGCTACTGCTCCGATTGGTTGTCTGCTTTGATAAGTAGACGACGATCCGGTTCGTTGGCCAATTCCAGTTCGGCTCGCTTAATAACCCACCGATCGTCCTGCATTTCCGCCCAGAAGTAATATTTGCCACGAGTCTTTTGGCCCCGTACCGGGACGGCGAAACTGTCGATCTTTCCTCCACCAAACTTTTTACTTTCTTCTCCAAGATCGAAGCTTAGATCCTTGATAGGTTGGCCCAGCAATTGTATAGCACCTGGAATGGTATTGGATGGAAACAATGATAAACTGTCGTTTTTCACACAGAACACTCGTGCAATCAATACCTTTGTGTGCTCGGAGTAGTTTTAACGATTCCTTGTAGTACGGTTGGCTGCGTATTTTATCCTCCAGTTTCACCTTCATAATCAAAGCAGCCGTAATTCCACCAACGGCTATGTATGTGGCTACTTTGGTGAGAGTTTTTAAGGACACCATTCTGCTGCAGTTACGGTTCATAAATTTATTTAAACTTTCTTTTACTAGTACGCGTGCAAGAGAAGAACCTTCGACCGGCAATTAATGAAAAAATCGTCGTGTTATTGTTTACATGTCTGCTGGTTATGTCATAGCCCGTTGCCAAACAATCGAGCGGTACAGAACGTGGGATTCAATGATTCAATCCGGTTTCAACAGATACCTTGAGACCAAATCTGAAATGGAAATTGTTGCTAAATGTTGTTGATGTTGATTCAATGTACAGGAGTTTATTTTGTAGCACTTAAGCAGTCTTTCATATCAGTCATCTAAATTGTGGTGGTTCTACTGAGCACACAACGCAGCACAACCGGTTCGAGGTACGTAACGATATCTAATAACAGCACGCATTTGGATCTCATATACTTAGCATGTTTATTTTCAATATATATATATACTTTTCATAGTTCTTTTTTTTTTGTTACTCTTCCTCCTTGCGCACATTCCTAGCGTTCTTTCTCCATTCTGCTTTCCTTCATACAGCTAATTGTTGTCAAATCGGATTCATTTTACCCATAATTCGGTACATAACCACGTGCAAGTGCTCATCGCCCCGCTCGTTAATTTAAACGTGTTCTTCTTCGAACCAAGTATAGGTCAGACCGCTTTTGCAACAAAAGGTGTACGTGCGCAGCCTACCTGCCCGGATGCACGACCTTATGAAATTTGTTAATCATATGTTAATAGTGCTTCTCTGCTGTTCAAATTCGAAACACCGTTTACTATCCTTTGTTTGTTTTGTTTGTGTTTTTTTTGCTTAAATGTAGTAACAATTTTTTTCTCCCTCAACAGTCCGTTACAAGAGTTTCGAGTAACGACACTAGCGCTACTTTGCTTCGTTTGACTTGCTCTCCCTCACGCAATGTTACCCAAAATTGGGAAAGAAAACAATGTCCAAAACAGTACAACAGAAATATTTTGCTATCCCACTGTGTATGACGGGAAATCCGGGGAGCCTATATTGCCTTGCGGACAGGATTGCGAGCTTAAAACCTAGATTAGCAAAGCTTACAAAGTAATCATTAACGCTCTTCACCTTTGCTTATAATGCACAATCATAACTCCAAACCTAACTTTATCTACGTTTCTGTTGTTTTTTTTTCTTCTTCTGCACAAAATTCTCCTTTTGCTCGTACAGCCAAAAATTGACTAAATAAAAAAAACATCTGCCCAGCTGACCCTCACAGCTACCTCCCTCTTCAGCCTCACGTACAACAGTGGAGTCAGCTACGGTGCATTGATAAATTTGGTGAATTGTGAGAACCGAAAGTGTACATCAATAACCGTACCTGCAGAGCAGAGCATTCGCCGCCGCTCGCATAATTATCGATGCAATTCCTATCAAACCACCTCTGGTGGACGTTTCATACACAACACGGCGCGCATTGTAACATCGTTCGTTAGCTTCCTATACTACAATCATTAAATCGTTTGTCCTTTCTATCGTTTAACTCGGGGCGATACTGTCGAACCCTGGCGAAATGTTACTCGGCTTTGCGACGATTAATTACAGTTCTTCTATTGCCATGTGTTAGTTTTGCAGTCGAAAACGGATGTAACGCAAACTAGTGGTTGCTAGAGTTTTAAGTGTTTCACTGTTGACACATAGGATCTTAGGAATTTTATCCAAAAAAAAACAAATTTTATCTCCTGGAACAAGAACAGAAACATTTCCTAATGTACGCTCTAGTCCTCAATCGTACATATCTCTTTAATGTTTCTTAGCGTATCGTCCGAACTGTTGCTCCATCCAAGGCTACTTTTATGCCTATAAAATAGTGCTCAGAATGTGTATGTGTGTGTGTGTGTGTATATGGTTATGTATGTTTTCTAACCTTCTTTATCACCTTATCACTCTTACTGTTTTCTCCTTGTTTCCGATCTACTTCCGACGACTTCTATGAAAACGTACAATTACCGCAAGTGTACCGCTAGGTTGGAGAGTGCGCCAGCCCGAGACGAAACAAAAAAAAAAAAAACAATTATCCAAAAAGACTTCCCCTTATTCGAGTACTGGCTTCCGAGGTTTTGCCGGTTTTGCCGCCAATGGAGGCGGTGAGGCTGAGCTCGTTACCACCGTTGCCGCTGCCGGAACTGGGCTCGTCGTAGTACTGCTTGCATCGTTTCCTGCTTCCGTACTCGTAGTTTCGGGCAGAGGAGCAACTTCAGCGTCCTGTTCGCCTCTGCTCGCTGGAATCGGTTCATCGGCAGCAGGATCCTCGCCCGGCATTGGTTTAGTTATAGTGCTGCTTACCGTAGGCGAGGATGTCGGATCGGTGACGATCGCTGATGGTGCGGTCACAACTGCCACCGGCGGGTTGTTGTTGCTGCTGGCCGCATTGAAGCTCAAATCGTTCGCATCGAACAGGGAGGATGTTTCTTCATCAGTCGTTTGCGATATAGAGGCGGCACCGTCGCCCGCTTCCCGGTGAAGGTGTTGCTGTGCCGCCTGAGGCTGTGGTTGCTGCTGGGGTAGCGAATCTTCGTCCGGTTCAACGTGCAGAGGCATCTCGCCGGGCTTCAAATTGCTATTTACCGAACGGGAACTATTATCTTGCATTGCGCCAGCAGTTGCGTGTCCATCATCGCTGCGTTGCCGTACCGCCGGCTTAGGTCGTAGATCTGTGAAAGAAAGTTGGAAATGAATGTTTGCACCGTTCACACGATGATCACCGATCGTGATCACACCACTTACCAGCTTGTGAATTGTCTTCCGTAAACAGTCCCATAATTGGATTGGAATCATCCGACCGTTTCATGCCGGTACTATCCTCATCGGCACTACCATCCCCGTGCAACACGGGCCCACCGGCAACTGCGATACTCGATGGCAGTTCCTTCGTGCTAAGGGAACTCGTCGTACCCTGCCCAACCAGATGATGAGGTATGTGCGGATTATTGCTGGAGCCAGTTACCGCTGCCAACTGGCCGGGCATTAGTCCCACGCCGGCCGCGCCACCTTGAGCCGCCGCAATGGCAGCCGCTTGCGATGGTGTGAGCGATTTGCGCGTCTTCTCCGCCTTGCGCCAAAGCGTGATTTCTTGCTGTTTGAAGTACCGCCGGTCTTCGGTGTCAATTAGCACCAGATTCAGGAAATAGCGCACCGAGAATTTCTTGTTAATCTCGCGCATCGTTACGGTAAGATCGTAACCGGCGAGGAACACGCGTATCGGTATGCTTTCACCCTTCACCGGTGAACCGTCCATGATTTCGTACTTGGCGATGATTTCATTCTCGGTGTACATGTTAGGTCCTACACGGATACACGGGGGAAGAAAAAGCGTGCATCGTTAATTAACGAAGTATCGGCCGAGCAGACACGATCAATCAAAACTCACCCGAACCAGTCTGTTCCCGCTTGATAATGGCTATTTCCATGTGTTTTATTTTGATGCGCACCAATAGGAAATAAATTTTGCCCACAATCACATCCTTTAAGTGGTACCTATTTTGAGAAAGACACGCGGTAAGAATTATTAGCTGATGTTGCTTCTTCGTCGGCAGGGTTGTCCACTCACTTGCTCTTGTTGTACTCGAACTCAATGTGCAAGCAGTCCTCGATGCCCACCTCCATTTTGATCGGACTGTTCGTGTCCGGGTAGCTCGAGAGCGTATGCACGGCTATGTCAACTTCCCGGATGATGTCACTCAGACGACGAACAATTGTCACCCGCAAGAAATATCTGTAGTGGAACACGGAAGGAAGGAACTAGTTGGTCAGAGTCAAAGCACATGCGTTGCTCGATCGCGTCAAATTGCGTACCGTAATCGGACGTTCGAACCGACGTACACTTCGTACGGTTTCTCTACGTTCGCAAACTCGAACGGATATGACGTGTTCTGGATGAGATCGCCCGGCCGGGCTAGTTCACGGACGAGGCTCAGGAAATCATGATGATTGCCTCTATCGTAATACAATTCAATTTGACCTGTAACGACCATAACGAAATGATTTAGTAACACAAACCGCAGAACGCCATTCTATTTGCCTTTATCGATGGTTCCACCCATGAATTAGATTTGTGTGGGCTCTACAATGTTCAATTTGCGATACGCGACACCCAGCGCCCGATGGGAAACGTACGGGTAGTTAATTTATGTGTGTATTATTAGGTGTATTAATGTGTTCGTGCGGTTTTGGTATTAATGCTCCCATTTATTTATTACATATTTATTGAATCTGGCAACACTGCCAATTTGAAGTGTCATTATTGGGCTACAATATCCACTATCTGTCATTTTGATAAATAGTAAATAACATAGTATCTGCGAGCACCGAACATGGCATCATTTGTACCAAATTATGTGTTTTTGCGGGGAGTTTTGCTTCATTATTTCAATATGAAGAAAAAGGCTGCCGAAAGTCATAAAATTTTGGTAGAAGTGTATGGTGACCATGNTGTCACTCAGACGACGAACAATTGTCACCCGCAAGAAATATCTGTAGTGGAACACGGAAGGAAGGAACTAGTTGGTCAGAGTCAAAGCACATGCGTTGCTCGATCGCGTCAAATTGCGTACCGTAATCGGACGTTCGAACCGACGTACACTTCGTACGGTTTCTCTACGTTCGCAAACTCGAACGGATATGACGTGTTCTGGATGAGATCGCCCGGCCGGGCTAGTTCACGGACGAGGCTCAGGAAATCATGATGATTGCCTCTATCGTAATACAATTCAATTTGACCTGTAACGACCATAACGAAATGATTTAGTAACACAAACCGCAGAACGCCATTCTATTTGCCTTTATCGATGGTTCCACCCATGAATTAGATTTGTGTGGGCTCTACAATGTTCAATTTGCGATACGCGATACCCAGCGCACGGTGGGAAACGTTCGGGTAGTTAATTTATGTGTGTATTAATATCCCGTGCTCGCACCCTAGTATTCTCGACTGAAAAATCAACAAATTGATAACAGTGCTCGTTTGCGAATAGTGCCGCGCAACGGTTCGGTTCTTTGTAGTTTGTGATAAGAATTCTTCTCCGAATGAACCTCCTCCCAGGGGCAGCAACATTTTATCCGTTTTCCTTTTCTGCTATGCGACTAACAAACATCAACGTACGAAGCTGACCCGAAATGGTATTCGACTTAACCACTACTACTACCAGGGAGGGATTGATTTATATCTTAATCCATGCCTCTATCCTACCAAACCAGCGTAAAAGCAGTTATATCTCGCCTATGCGCGAAATTGGCATGCACCAATTTACCAATTCACACAAACGCACACACACACATACACACTCGCAACACTTTCATTCAACTTCGAGGCAGTGATATGACCGCGATTCGCCAAAAAAAAAACCGCACACGTTGGAACTTTGCGCATCCATACAAATAGCGCACTTACCGATAAGCTCGATTTTGATACCCTGGTGTTCCAGCTTGCTGCCCGGTTTTTTCAACGTTATGTTCACCTTTCCGCCCACGGTTTCGCCATCATAGTACAGTAGGTACTTGTCCTTCTTGCCATCCTCTGTTTTGATTTCTGCCTGCTGACGGTTTTCGGCCCCGTCGAACAAAATGTCGATGTCGGCCGACTGACCGAAACGAAGAAAGTTCTACC
The DNA here is from genome assembly GCA_018908115.1 of Anopheles rivulorum. NCBI lineage: Eukaryota > Metazoa > Arthropoda > Insecta > Diptera > Culicidae > Anopheles > Anopheles rivulorum. The sequence goes on from CM032178.1 coordinate 5,555,032, forward strand.
AAAGGAAAACAGAAACGTTAAACTTCTTGCTGATCGAGATCATAGTAGCTTCGACGATCGCTTCGCAACCTGCAATGATGGCTTACCATGATTGATTAAATAGGATGGTTTCCCCTTGGTGCCGTAAATGGGATCGTGTTCGTGTCAGTCTATCTGTCCGCCCCGAAACACCAGTTGGTTGTTGCTTTATTCTCTTCCGTTCGTTTTATCACTTCACCGATATGGGTAGTAACAAACAGCGCTACTTAGTTAACAGCCGGAACACAGTCGCAGCAATCGATTAATATTTGTCCGTCACTATTCACTTTGACTCGATGTAGCTGCTGCTGCTGCTGCTGCTGGAGCTGCAAGCACAACAAACATACGAACATACACGCTTGCATACACACACACGCACACTAACGCAATGCACGCACACAAGCACCAGCATCAATCTTGCCCCGTGAAAGCTGTTCGTGCGGAACACTGCAAGGGCTTTACACTTTTTTGCTTCAATTAACGATGCACCGATGCGACAGTGGATGACCACTTCCGGCCGACTAGGGTAGTTTGATGCGGCTTCCGTTCTTCCGCGCCCGCAGCCAGAGAAAGAAAGGGAGACAGTCTCTGCGGTTTCCTGCCACTTCCGTCGTTCGCAGCTGCAATTCTGAAATCGTGTTTTGTACGACAAACCAATCGACACCAGAAAGAACAGCGAGAAATGATTTTCCACCACTACTTCAATCGGGAAGCACCGAAATGGAAAATATTGTGGTATGTAGCACCACCTCGCCCCACTAAGAACAGGCTGTGCCCGAGCTCGAGACGACGACAACGACGACGGCGACGTTCTGGATGTGGGACGGAGATTCACTCGAGCAGATTGTATTATATAAGAATGAACTGCACACAGGACGCACAATG
>CM032178.1:5555990-5590527 GCA_018908115.1 Anopheles rivulorum
GGTGAGAATATTTCTTTTTCGACACTTTTCCGCGCCGCTAAGACCGTCGTTCGTCGTGTCTTTCTTCGTTTCGTTCGTGATTAATTTTTTTACCCAATTAGCCTAAATTGACGACGGCTGTCATTTTCTTCTTTGATATTTGCTGTCAAAATCACCGCAGAGGGGTAGGACAGTTGTACATTTTCTTTCCACTTTGAACAGCGCCGTGCTTTTTCAACGAACACTGTTGTGTTTGGACGAATGTATTTTACAAAAAAAAATGCTCCAAATGCAACCTAGTCGAACTAAGTCAAACAAGTTCACAAATGCACGACATAGCTGGTAAATTGCTTAGCTTCCCTAGCGAATACTACCGCAGTATTCATTTGTGTCCTTGAAACGCTCGAAACGTGTGCTCATTGAAGCTCTTCGTCTGGCGTAGGTTCACATTTGGCACAACTTCATCAATCCATGCTGGATCGATTTCGGTTACGTTCCGTAGATAGTTCAGACGCGTTGCTACCAGTTCCGTATATATCACAACCGGTGGTCGCAGTTTGCCACAGATGGAACTGGACGGATGAATGCGAGCTTTCAGCCCACTGGTCGAGGTCAGATAGAGATGGTCCGGTTGCTTGGTGGCAATGTTTGCGAACAGCCCGGTCAGCAAACATTTGGCCACCGGTATCGTATCGTTGCCGCACGTGCTGCTTGGAATGTCCAGCGCTTTGCATATTTCGCTCAACTGTTCCCGGATTGAGGCTGCGTGCGTAAGGTTGCGTTCGTGCAGGAAATTGTCAAAGCACCACATTTTAGGCTTCGTTTTCGTTTTAAACTCGTTGAACACTTTTAGCAGCGTGATGTGATCGCCCGATTTGTCGTAAAATTTCGAGTGCGCGATCAGCATCTGTTCGCGCTTTTGCGCACTGTTGGTAAAGATGTTCTCTCCCGACAGCATCGCAATGATCGTCAGCATCTCTTCCAGGCATCCGAATTTCGACGCCGAAAGTAACATCTTGGAGTACTTTGGATCGAGCGGAAAGCGAGCCATGCTGCTACCGAGCTTGGTCAGTATAGGATTCTCCACCGACGAGATCGCATTCAATGCCTTCAACTCTAGCAGTGCTCCAACGATCGCCTCTTCCGGCGGTTTGTCGATGAAGTCAAAGTCCTTATAATTAACGCCCATCACGAGCAGGTTCAGGATGGTGGCTGAAAGGTTGCAGCGCAGAATTTCCGGTGCTGTCATTTTATCCAAATGCTCGTACGCTTCCTTCGAGTACGTCCGGAAGCAAATACCATCACTGACGCGGCCCGCTCGTCCAGTGCGCTGGTGGGCTTGGGCTTGTGATATCCAGCTAACTTTCAGCATATCCATTCCGGTGATGGGATCGTACGAACGCACCTTAGCTCGCCCACAGTCGATTACGTACCGGATACCGTTAATGGTAATCGACGTTTCGGCGATGTTGGTCGCAAATATAACCTTCCGAACGTTGGACGGTGCCGGATTGAATACGTCCAATTGTTGCGTTTGTGGCAGTGCTGCGTACATTGGGTATACCGCAAGCTTGGGAAGATCCGATGGAAAGCTCTGAAATTTAAATTGTATCACAAATTTTAAAAAAATCCTACATATTATCCATTACCCCGATGAATTACCTTCGCTAACCGGCGCATCTTGTTGACCGTTGCATCAATTTCTTCCTGTCCAGTAAGAAACACCAGCACATCCCCAGCAGGCTGTGTTTGATGAATTTCCACCACCGTCTTGAGACACGCCTCAATGTAGTGCATTTTCTCTACCATCTGGTAAACCTTGACCTGGTAGGTACGACCTTGCAGATACACGATCGGACAGTCGGAAAAGTAGTTCGCAAAGTGGTCACAATCCATCGTGGCCGACATAATAATGACCTTCAGCGGGGGCATACGCTTGGAGGCTCGTATTTGTTGGGCCTTTTTAACCACCCCTAGCAGCACATCCGTTGCAACGGTGCGTTCGTGTACCTCGTCCAGTATGATCACGTTGTAGTTGCGTAGCTGTCGATCGGAAAGTGCTTCACGACATAGGATACCATCGGTCATGTATTTGATCTGTGTGTTTTCCGACGTCATGTCCTCAAAGCGCACTGTATAACCGACCACATCTCCTAGATTGGTGCCCATCTCCATCGCAACCCACTTCGCTACGGTAATGGCAGCCACACGTCGGGGCTGCGTAATGGCAATCGTTTTGTCTCCGTTCAGCCCGGCTTCGTAGATGAACTGGGGCATTTGTGTGGTTTTGCCACTTCCGGTTTCACCGAGTACGATTATGGTGGTTGACTTTCGTACCATTTCCATCAACCTGCGGATGTAACATTAGATTTTAGCCACCCCTTCATGATCATGGCCAAAACCGCGTGGGAGCGTGAAAGACTTACGATTTGCGCACCGAATAGATTGGCAGCGAATGGCGTTGTTGTTTAGCATTTTCCTGCTTCATATACGAACGGGAGTATTGGTTGCCTGGCGTGCTATTTCGACTCGAAAGTCCGGAATCCATAGTTTCCAGTTGCGACGCTATTGCTGAATGCTTTTCTATTTGAACAACAAAAAAACTGCAAACCGCGACGTAAACATTCAAACCGATTGCAAAACACGCCGCCGAAAATGACAGTTGAGCGGTTGGCATTGATTTATAGTTCATCGTTCGAGGGCTCAGTTCAGTTTTGGCCGCTTTTTTAGTTCATTTCATGAAAAGCGTTCCATTTGACCAATATATTATCACAAACATGAAAATAAAACGTAAAACAATATTTAACATGTTCTAGTGCGCTTTACCTTCATGTCTTGGCCAATACCTTTTGGGTAAAGAAATACAACCGCAGCACCAATTTAGCCGCTTCCACCCAAAATGTCAACAAACGGTTTCATTTTTTTACCAACCAGTTGTCAAAGGTTTCGCGCATAGACCACGCACTTTGCATTCATTCGTTCGTTGGTTGTTGACTTCTTCTCGTGGCGCACGCTTTGCTCCCGTTTCTGTTTCTACAAACAGTATGTGTTCAAAGCAATATTAAACAAAGTGTTAATTGCACAGTTTGTAATACAAGCGTTCGTGTAGGATTTCAAAATACTAAATAGAAGAGCAGAATGTACCTTACGCTGTTGATTTAGCTTTCGGCTGAAAACAATAGGAAAATCTGCTTTCGTTTTTGGTGTGGTGTAGCATGTTTTTTTCTGCAAGAAGTCCATCTGTTTGTCCTACTTTTCCCAAAGCGAAGCATAATTCTGCACACATCCGTGTGTGCTTATGAGAAGCCTTCTCGAAAGGTGCATGTGCAGTGGAGTGCCGTGCTGTGAACCTGTTTATCTATTACTCAAACTCGTATTGCCAAAGTGTTGCTTAGACATGGTTTCGTAAAACCATTGCATGCTGTGCACGCCGAACCGAATGCAGTTTTACTTTCCGTGCCATGTGTGTGTCTGTGCTGTTTTTTTGTGTGCTATCGAATAATGTTGCAAGCAATGCTCGAGGCGAGGTTGCATTACCCAGTAGATAATTATCTTCTATCCAGTGGTGTGCCTCGCACCAAAAGCTAGCCATGCGGAATTTGCACCGTCCATAGTTTCGTGTCGAGTCGCTAGAGAATGAGCTTCTAGCCAATGCATTGGAAACCAAACGAACGAACGTTCTCCCAATCATGTGGCAATGGGTAATTGAATAATCGGCTCAAGACGGCAAATTACGCTGGCTTCCAGCTTTAACGACACTAACTAATTCACAAAGGAAATGAAACATGGCACATGTGCATCACCAGCGGTGCAGCACCAGTACATTGTATGGTCATAAGGGTGTTTTCGCCTTTCCTGGATGATGGCTTCGTTCGTATAAAATGCACGCAGAAAGAGAGAACAAATACCACGACCATGGATGATCGATCGATTGAACAAATTATTAATCTTCTGAATGTACTTTTTGTATAATTCCGAGCATTACCATCTCTCCCGNCTTTAACGACACTAACTAATTCACAAAGGAAATGAAACATGGCACATGTGCATCACCAGCGGTGCAGCACCAGTACATTGTATGGTCATAAGGGTGTTTTCGCCTTTCCTGGATGATGGCTTCGTTCGTATAAAATGCACGCAGAAAGAGAGAACAAATACCACGACCATGGATGATCGATCGATTGAACAAATTATTAATCTTCTGAATGTACTTTTTGTATAATTCCGAGCATTACCATCTCTCCTGTGGCTTCTGTTTCGTATGCTTTTGCGTGTGTATTCATGCTTAATACATAAAGCCAATGCAGTGTAACAGCTTAACACCACACCACAGGTGTTACAGCTCTTCTATTGCCTTCGTCACGAGCAGCTTGTGATCGTCGTTATCTTCCACACCGGTTGGTAAAACAAAGCGGAAAATCCTGTTACCACCTGTTAACTGCTGTACACTATCAGACACTAGAACTGGCGGCAAAATATTTGACCACCGCGCGTGTTCTTGTGCCGTAATCCAACTCCCCGACTGGTCGTTAAGTTATTTTTATCGTAAAACGTACGACACGGCGTGTTACGGAAGGACACAATCCAATCATATGTGACTGGATATGGGTTCTTTCGCACTTAACCCACCGATCGGCCGAAACCGATTAGACCGTTTAGGTTGATTGATTAGATTTGTTCACACGGTGGCTATTTCGCACACAATACTCAATTCATGTGCGATGCAGCCCTGACGAACCCACACGTTGCTGAAATGAATGGTGTAGCTGATCACCATAGTTACAAGTGCCAATGAACCTGTGATTGATATCTGTACGTTAATTCTAAATCTCACCTGCAACTATGTAAGTACTCGACTGCTTTTCGTGACCATGATTTCCACACATGAACTATGTGTAGTGTGGTGGTTCTATGAAAAGTGAAAAGAGCATGCAAGAGCTTGCCTGTCGGAGAGGTTTGTTTTACTAACCCAAAAATAAACACATCACTATGCAGTGTGTTCGGTCAGTAAGCCGTACAAACAAATGGTACATTCCCGGCGATTCGTCCCAAGCATTGAGCAAGACGGCTTAAAGAACAGGTGTTGTAGTAACAAGAGTGTTGAGGTAGGTTTCGCAACATCCCGCAAACTATCCTTCCCTAGCGTACACCAAACATTTTGAGTACACCGGTAATTGGCCTAATTGGATTTGAATGTCAAGATATATGGCAGGGAATGTGTAAAGGAATGTGCTTGTTGCGAAAATAGATGACCTTTAACTTTTGTGTCACTTAAATAAAGTATTTACAATTTTCCAAAACCGGTAAAACTACTATACGGCAGTAAATTAATAACGCGAGATAAACTAACAGCTTCGTCTGGATTTGTGTTTGAGTAAATCATTTAAAAGATCGTTTTTTGTGTTATTCTCAGTATAACACAGCAGATGGTATATGGCTTTAAGCACATCGTACACTTGCGGATGGAGCAACATTAAACGGAAAAGATTTCGTGCGTCATTTGCGGCTAATCAGCTTGAGGCGCCTGAAAGTACCACTTGCCGTCGGTTCATCATAGGTCACTTGAGAGGAACTTGTTTTTGCTGCATCTTTTTCTCACTTTACGTTTGCCCCTTGAAGCATGCCATTGAAGCATGGTCGATTAGTGTTTGCCGATTAATGTCTGCAAAATTTCAACGGTCACGTCTTCCCGTAAATAATGGGAAGCGCGAACGGTTCATTAAATTCGGCCGAAGATGAAGAAGAACGGCAAAGAGATAACGCTCAAAAGAAATGTATTGAAATATAGCATTTAACTGCAAACGTAACTCATACTGTCGATGTTGGCTGTTGATTGAAAGCGTTGTTTTTATTTGTAAACAAAGTTGGTGTTTATCGCGCACGAACAACTGATACGTTCGATGGCATGGTTCACATCGCACGCGAACCATGTGCGTTTAACGGACAGGAATAAAGAAAATAGAAGGTTATCTTGTTTCGAAAGTCTTATCTCATTCTGATCCTTCTAAGAGAGAAAGAGAGAGAGAGAGAGAGAGAAAAAAATAAGGAAAGTAATTTTGTTTGATTAAAAGTTAACTATGCCTTCTACTTGCAGCTCGCGCTCTGTGCGAATCGGGGAAACAGCATTTCATTGCCACGAGCCAGAATATACCAAATTCCAGCCCACATCAAACATGCAAGATGGTCTCATTTCCCGCGCGGGAGCAACTATCTATAACGATCCCTATACGGGCAATGGGCCCACCAACTACGTTCCTATGGACGGCACGGGTCAATACTCGCCAACGAAATCATCCTGCGCCCATCTGTCACGACCGTCTCCTTCGCCTCAACACACCCCAAACGGTGACTTTAAACTCTGTGGATACGAAGGTACGATGAACTCCTGTGGTCCGCTAGGCGATGAATGTGTGCCAAATACCGCTGGTAGTGCTCTCGGTGCAGGTGCCGGCAAGGCGGACATCTTCGGTGTACTGGAATTTTGGCTAAGATTACGATACGACCTGACGACCGTACCGTGGGAACAGTTGAAAACGGTTCAGCTAAAGAACCCGCGTGCTGCCCCTGGCTGTGCGTACATTCCGACAAAGGTAAAGCATGTACTATTTGTTTGTTTTGTGCGATAACCAGCTGGCTTCTTATCGGCAAGCGATGAAGATCACGGTAGTAGATTTATGGCCGAGATTCCGTGGTGGAATCCTGGGTGAGATAATTTCACTTTCAAGCCTTTTGACCAAGCTAGCCGGCGAAAGGGCAAGTGATTAATGCTTCGTTGCCTTTCGAACGTTTCCGATAAGAAACTTAGCGGCGATCGTACAATAAATGCGCTCTGAATCATTAAGCGCACTTTGGCCCTCCTTTATCTACGTCACATTAGAGGATGCCTCGTTTAGCGGCTAATACCTTTCGTTGTTTATTTTTAGGTTGAACACATTGCTAACATAATCACGCACGGCACCTGGGTGTTACCTTCGATGTATGCTGGTTTGGAACTTTACGATCGGAGCCACACGCCAGCTCAAACGTTGGCGGCCGTCATTTACGGTGCCGCACTATCGATGCTGTTCTTCGTGTCGACTTGTTTCCACTGTGTCTGCTACTGTAATCACAACCGTCCGCTAAAGGATGCCCTGCACCGATGCGATCGTGCCATGATCTACATCTTCATTGCCGGTTCCTACTATCCGTGGCTTAGCCTAGGACACACGACCCATCCACAGATTGTTTCGGTGGTAAAGTGGAGTGTTTGGGTTATGGCGGTGCTGGGCATTGTCTATCAGCAGGTAAGGTGTTGCGACTAGCTATGAGAATGATTCTCAATTTTAATGGTCCGTTTCCTGTATGCTTCTTTCCACAGATGTACCACGAACGGTACAAGTGCTTGGAAACGTTCTTTTACGTTGTGATCGGGCTCGGGCCTTCGGTTGTGATTGTGCTGTGGGGTCACGAATTTACCGGCATGTCCGAGCTAAAGTTTGGTGGTATTCTGTACATTGTCGGTATCGTATTCTTTAAATCGGATGGACTTTTTCCGTTCGCCCATGCCATCTGGCATCTGTTCGTGGTGTTTGCTGCATCCGTGCATTACTTTGCCATCATGACACACCTGTTCCCGGACTCGAGCGCCATCGTTACGCCTGGAGTAGTTGGCTCAGTGGCTGGTTGAATTGGATACCCAGTTAGCAAGCAGCTGGTGGCGGAAGGTGATATTTGTCTTTTTTTTTCATTCATTCTCATATGCAAAGTGCGGGTATATCCGATTTGAACGAATCGATTGATCGGGGACGTAAACTTTTTGTTGTTGTTCATACAACCTTGTGTTCATTGTTTTTAATAGACTTGGTTATTTTTGTATAGTGTAACATAATAGTAACTTTGAGGCGATATAGGAAATATCCGTATGAGGTAAAGCAAAAAAAAAGTATACAAAGAAAGGCAAACCACACTTAGGAAAAGGGGAAAGTTTCTTAGAAACGAATAATATATTATTAGTGTAACATTTTCCTACCAGTGGTGACAAATAATGGTTGGAAAAGGTATTCTACCAGGTGTAGCACGGCACACGGTTCTATTTGCCCAATACGTTTCAACCTTGCTCAATTTATTAGTATATTATCTTTCCAATCTATAAGTTCTAGGCGTTTTTTGTCTAATGGTAATAATACTCAACGATGCTACTATATATTCTGTACTATTTTTCTTGTAGTTTTTTTTCATAAGTTAGTATACCTTTTCTAAACGAATCGCTCGAGACAGATATCCTGCGCGACAGCCAGGGGGACGGGGTTAGCATAGTTTTTGTCTTATTGTGATATGTAGCATGCGTAAGAAATGGTTATGATAAGTTAAATTAATTTTTATTTTTCCCAGTTGTTGTACAAGCTGTGCTTTACATTTTCCATAGGTAAAGTAGAATATTAGTCCCCACAAATCAAACATTTAATTTGCAAAAGAGTAGTGCACATACTTCATCAATCACTAAGAAAACAACTGGATAAAGATAGTACCAAAATATGCAAACAAGCATATAGTGTAAGTGAAACCACCTGAAAACAAATGTCGATCACCAGAAGGAAGCTCTCTATGTGTAAGGGTTCATTAGAGGATCAGTGGTTTGATATTATGATTAAGCAATGGAAGGATAGTAGTAGCCCCGAAACATAATCAATGCATAACGTTAGCTTGACGGTTGTCTAACCGGCAGTGGTTATATGCCGGTTTAAAGTCTGAATATTGTTAGGGAGGGTATAAAAGGGAAAGTAAATTCATCAACTAAGATGTGGAGGTAATTCATCAACGGGATGGGTGAAATCGTAGCCAAAACAATACACCGTAATCGCTAGATACTCGACTTCATCACAATCAACTGAATAGCGAAAGTCTCTCTCGAATATTACACAACTAAACAACTAAATACTCGAAAGTACATCAACCCACCTTGACAGTAGCATTAAATAGTACAGTTTAGATTGAACACTACAAACAGTTAACCAGTTTTGCTCAGCTTGAAACAGAACATATACGACAGGTGTTACGCACTGGTGTTAGCGAAAGAAAACAAAACAAAAAATAATAACTATAAAATGCAAAATAGTATTTATCAGTAACGAATGTGACCAAAGGAAACGTGTAGACGATTAGAATCCCATCGGTAATTCGGATACCAATTGCAAAAGTTATGTAAAAGGAAGAAATATAATCACCACCCCTCCTACACCAAACTAGCCCATCGAGCGTGAGTTCTAGCAGTAGAAATCGTAATGAACAAATTGTGTAACTTTTGAATCGTAAATACTTCCTCCAAACCGGTTAATACAATTAAACAATGAAACGTTAAAACCTACGAAGCTCAAACCGCGTAGTGGTTTGAAGTTTTGAATTAATGCAGAAAGAAAAATGGGATTTTGGAATGGGTGCAGTTTTATTAATGATACGCTTTAAAATGGGCTTCCCTCAACTGTTTACCATTTGGTTGTGTTGGCGCGTTTTGAGCCCAACACGGCATAAAGAAACAAACTGTTCGATGGGGAGAAAGATACGTTTTATACTCTATTTCACTGTGCTAACATGTTTAGTTTGTTCAAATATCAGGACTCAACATTTAATTTAATAGACAGGACCTTTCATAATTTCGTGCAAACGACGTGTTTGACGCTCCGAGTGGCGGAAGAAATTATCCAGCACATATTCAATCTCTTTGCGTGTGTGTAACGGTGGCCAAAGTGTAGTAATGGCGAAATGACTGCAAAAAGAGGCGGAAGATAATAAAAGCGTTAATTAAACGAGCACTAATCTTCAACCGCTGTTTAGCTGATCGCTATGTACCGGTGGAACCGCATCGAATCGTAAGCCGAATTTTGCATCAGCTCCAACATTTTCAACTCGTAGTTAAACTGCTTCTCGTAAAGAACGTTGTTTGCGTGATACCGTTGGCGACAGATGGCCGAACTGAAAGAAAACCCGAACAAGTCATCAACGTGTTATGTAGACAGAAAAAGGAACAATCAAATCCTCTCTATCTTACTACGGTGGCTGTAAATTGGTGTAGCTGGGATGTAGGCTTTCGTCGGATCGGTTTGGTTTGGGTTTCTTTTTTTCACCAGACTTTCGTTTAGATTCACGGCGTTTTTTTCGCTGCTGTTGGAAGTTGCTCCTTTCCATTGTAACGAAGAATTTATAGTAAAGTTTTCTTTCTCCCGTAGATATTTGATGTGTAGTTAACGCATACACAAAACACCACAGACGTTCTTAAGGATTTACTTGCCCACCGAAATCACAGCACAGAAAGACAGAAATAATCAAAATACGAAACTGCACATTTTTCGTCGTTATCGTTTCCACGGTAACTGATACGGTATAGCGAAGCGAATCGATTTGTTTGGTTAATGTAGGTCAGCAAAGAGGGAAAATTGATGCAGGTGGAAAAACTTTTGCCCCAAACATTTTCTGATTGACGGAGGAAGTTGCTTTCGTTTTCAAAATATTTGCATCGGCCGGGAGCATGGAAGATTTTCGATTTTAAACGCTTATCGATTAGTTTTCAAAACACTCACAGCGAACAAACAGGCCATATTAATTATTGGTTGTCTGAAAACGTGATGGTCGTCCTTGCAGCGATTTTGAATGAAGCATTCGATAATATAAATAAACCGTATTGTGCTTGATCGTTAACAAATTGGCCGGTACATTATGAATGTTCTGTGAAAACATATTTTTAAACATTCATTTTCCAGTAAGTTTCAAAATGCAATACGAAGCGTCAGAGGGAACAGTCGTTATTATTAGCTTCTGAGATATGTTTCATCGAAGATGTCGTATATTGCTATCGATTAGGTAAAACAAAACAAAAACAGTAGTACACGTATTGCATCGCAGCAAACTTTGCCTGGTAGTCGAATCGGTTGTAAACGGCGTTATGTAGAAGAGTGTTTCAGTTCCTAACAAGTATTGTTTGATTTTTTTTTATCCTGTGCACATTTTGTGGCGATGTTCCGCAACGCTTTTCAGCATAGATTCGTGACGGTGTTCACTAGTGGCGGTAGCAAGCCACTTTCCATCTGGGATGTGCATACGAAAAATGGCCACGCTAGGCGTATGACCGATGAAGACACTCGATCACTGGCCTTCGAGTTGACCGGTGTAAACGTCGCCACCACCTTCATGGTAGCGCCATGCGCTCCGTGTCCCTCCCTTTCAATCAAACTGCCGTTTCTTGTGATGCTGCTGAAAAATATGAAGAAATTTTTCTCCTTCGAAATTCAGGTGAACTTTGCAATTTTTACTACAATCCCGTGATCCACAATGTTTATGTCTATTCCATTTTTTGAACAGATTCTGGACGATAGACAATCGCTGCGCCGCTTACGCTTCTCGAACTATCAAAGTGTAACGCGGGTGGATAATTTCAGCACCTCCATACCATTGTCTTTGTCCCCCGGCTGGGGTCAAGTGCAGATTAATCTGGCGGACTTTACGCGAAAAGCGTACGGCACGAATTATGTTGAGACAGTCCGCTTGCAAATACATGCCAACGTGCGCATCAAGCGTATTTACTTCTGTGATCAACTTTACACGAACGATGAAACACCGCCCGAGTTGAGACTGTTCCAACCGATCCGACCAAATCGTATGACGCAGCTTAAGTTACAGCAGAAGCCACCCAAAATCCCACATGAGCCAATTGAAACTGTACGCCCGCCGACACCGATAGATAATGCTGATATTACTAATCAGCTGGAGAATGAGCTTGCTTCTGCACAGTGCGCCGTTGGAACAGAAATCTAAATTACTGTTAAATAGTTAGATGCTTGCTAGGAAGTTGTAGTTTAGCACTTAACATCACTCGTTTTTGGGTATTACTGGTTAAATTATTGTTATACGGATTACGGTTTTTTTTAATGCAGTTTTAAACATTATATTTCCATTACATATGCCCGTTTCATTGCAACAAACACGTGCTTCATACGATATTAGCAACTGATCTGGGCACTTTTAAACTGGCATTCTGACATTACATAATTGACAGTTAGGAGCAAACCAACAAACACAACGCCGCAACACGGCAGCCATTTTTAAACGTCAACTTGGTCAAGGCATTTGTCAAATAGCACCGCTGAACTTGTGTTTATCTTCTTTCCACAATAAACTCTGCAAATTCGTGATGATTCGAAAACAATAAAAATTATGTTGTATGAAACCAGCGCTAAGCTTATCAGTTCGTGTTTTCAAGGCCAAAAAGTGTAAATCATAGCAGTGTTGGGCAAAGTCAAAATTACGCGCCTAGGAAAATCCTTTGACAATGCCTGTCAAAGCTGTACGCAACCAACACTATCATCAAAATGTACAAGCAGGTACGATAATTGCATGGAAGTTTGGTGTTTTCTACATTTTGTGTACGGTCACGAATGTAATTTAGTTTACTGTAAGGTAAAACGGGTGAATATGCCTAATGGATGTTTGTTAAAGTGGCAACTGTACGATCCGTAGAGAGGCAGAAAACGAATAATTGGCGGTGGCTTTGTCGCTTGGCTTTGGATGTGTTGTGTTGTTAGAAAAGGAGTGAAGAAAAATTGTGATTAGTTGTTAAACCCGGCAGATATTAAATCTTCGAATGTGAAGGAGGAAGAGCGCTAAGTTGCATAGTGTTTTTAATAGCTAAGGAACAGACGACGCATTCGAAATGCCGTCGGGAAAAAGACGCATCTTTATTTTAATGACGCTAGCGGAAAAGGGCAGACAGGCTGGGATGCAGAAATATTGGATGCGTGGTCTGCGCGTTACCCAGAGATGGCGTTAGTGTAGCAGCCGAGCAATAGAAGCTGATCTGTGATTGGTCGGTTGATAGGTAGTGTGAAAATTTGTGAAAATGTGATGTTTAGCTTACAATTATGCACTGAAAAATGAGGCATTTGATGGAAAATTTACGCGTGAGGCATTTGAAATCCGTTTCTGGTGGTAAAATTGCATCGGATGCAATGGAGAGTAAAAATGATTCAATAGCATCTACGCTTGATGTTTGTCAAAATGGCGACCCAGCGCAGCGACCAATCAGCGTCGAGCTTTGATAGGTGCCGTACATGATCGAAATTTTCAGTACAATCGAGGTCTTCGCGTCATGCTCTGCAGAAGTGCGTCTTCTGTGAGCAAAGTCGGGTCGAAAAGATAGCACAGCAAAGGAAGCAACGATTCGAGCCTCCTTTTGGCTGGGAAAAAGGAAGAAAATTGCCACTATTTTGACATGTGTCACGGGGAAAATAAAGTGCAATAATATAGTGACAACAATTTAATGGTTTGGAAAGCGATTTTCGAGAAACCGTCGCGCGATATATGGGGAGGTAGGTTTTTCGCTCGCCATGGGTAATAATGCCCGTGTGGCATAAAGTGTGTGGTGCTGCTGCTGCTGCTGCTCATTGCTTTACCGTGTGGCGAAAGAGCGATAAGTAAAGCAAGCTGGTCGGAAAATGTGTTGTCCTGGGTGGTGTGTAGTGCGTTTGGAACTGCATCATGCGCTATGTTGGCCAGATGAAAATGCATCAACAACTCAGTAATAATGCAGGTGAAGAACGATGTGGAAATTACTGTCAGAGTGTGCAATGTGCAGTGCAAGCGAACGGGCTCCATTCCATGGATTGCTATAGATTAGAAATAGAACAAATACAAGCCGATTCGCGTTCGATAGTGATAAAACATTCGATTATTTTAATTATTTTCGATCACAGCGTGCCAAACTGTTTTTACGAGGGTTTTGCGGTTGGTAACAAAGCTAGACAACGATGTTCGGCATAACCTATTAGGGAAAATTATCTCTACACCACGGTTTTTTTCTTTGCTGGAGGCCAGTTTCTAACAGTTGCGCTCATATCTTGCACGCGAATTAATGTTTACTTTTTATTTGCTTTGTTTCTTTGCAGTTTGAAGAAGTGGAATACAATACTAGAACATAGAATTGATGTGTTTTTGAGCTTACCGTAACTCCAGTAGAGGCTTGCTTCCGCCATACAACGATTTGGACGGGAAAGAAAAGAACTATCGAGCGAGCGAGCGAGCAAGCCTGACTATGCACGATTTACTGATGCAGTTAGCAGATTAATTGAAGAACATACAGTTTACTTGTAAGATTGCATCTAACTTAGTGAAGAACAGACAATGACAGGACGGCAGTCCAATGGCCCCGGCGGCAGTGCATCCGTGGGCAAACGGAGGGGCCGCCCGCCAAAAACGGCCACAATGGAACGGCCGAAGAAGTTCCAGTATCATCTGATGAAGAAGCCCAAATATTTGTGCAAGGATACCCAAGAGGGCAGTACACCATCGGCGTCACGCGCCTCATCACCCCATGGTAGCGAGGAGAGCCGTCCCTCCACCTCTCGGAGGACACCGGCATCGAAGGGTACGAGAGGCAGAAAATCGACCACTCGTGGACGCCCAAGTGGTCGAGGACGTGGAGGACATAATAATTCTTCCGCCCGAAAAGGTATGTTTGAATGAAGCATTTTATTGTTTCTCAAGACACGCGCACATATTCCGGTTTTGTATCATACTCCTTCCAAAACAACATACCGTTCAGTGGGGTTCCTTCTTAACGCTCGACGCTGTTAGGCTGTATGCGTGCGTGTGTTCATTTTCCCTCCATTTTTTCGCTCCCACGGTTGAACCTTCTTTTTGACAGTTAGTTGTTGGGATGGACGCGTACGTGCTGCAAGGGGAGGGAAGGACGCACTGTCTCGTGCAGAAGGGGAGAAACTTTGTTTTGATGAAATTCCCTTTTAGGTTACTTTTCTTTTTTGACGCCACTTGTCTGTATTTATGTTTGTTGTTGTTGTTGTTGTTATTATGGTTGTGGTTGTTGCTAAAACGAAACAGACGATGTTGTAGAAAGAAACAAAATTAATGTTTTGTAACAAAAGTAATATGTTATGGTATGGTAGAAAAGCAAAAGACTCAACAAAGGACGCGTTTCGATAGTAAATCGAACGGAGTATAAAACAAATTAGACACATGTTTTTAACGAATGAGAAATGTCCACCGAATGGATGAAACTTATAAAATTTATTATATTTTAACAGCTTACTCGTACCATGATTCGGAATATCATTACGGTTCCGACTTTGGCGACGACAGTGACAAAAGCGATCTCGACGACGATTATCTGCGATCGCCCAGCGATTCTGACGATAGTCTGGGACATGAATCGGACAGCGATTTCTCGATGACCAGCTCGAGTGGAGGGCCCGGTATCAATGGGGCGATCTATCTGAAGGATCCGAGTCCGGATCCCGTTTGGCTGCAGGAGCGTGAAGTGCCACTGCTCGAGCTACCGGAAACGTCGAAGGATCTGCTAGTGCCTACGGACATAGTGCTCAAGTGCACGTCCATCTATGAAATCATCCGACGTTTCCGTCACCAGGTTCGACTGTCGCCATTTCGGTTCGAAGATTTTTGCGCTGCCATCTGGAGCGAAGAGCAGAGTGCTTTGCTGACCGAGCTGCACATTATGCTACTGAAGGGCATCCTGCGTGAAGAAGATTCGCAGCAAACGCACTTCGGGCCGCTCGATCAGAAGGACAGCGTGAACATAGCGCTGTACTTGATCGACTGCATTACCTGGCCGGAGGTGTTGAGAAGCTACATCGAGAGCGATCCCAGCTTAGATCAGAGTGTGCTAAAGATTCTAGCTACTACCGAGTATCCGTACGTTCCGGCCGAGGATCGTTTGTACGTGTTGCAGTTTTTGACTGATCAATTTTTGGTAACGACACAAGTGCGTGACGATGTGATGCAGGAAGCCATCCGGTACGATGATCACTGCCGTGTCTGTCATCGGGTGGGGGAACTGCTGTGCTGTGAAACCTGCCCGGCTGTTTTCCATCTGGAGTGTGTTGAACCACCGCTGATAGACGTACCGAAAGGTGACTGGCAATGTAATCTGTGCAAATCGCACAAAGTATCCGGCGTCATTGACTGCATCTCGACGCAGGAAAAGCAGGGTATGCTGTCGCGACAGGAAATGCTCGGTTACGATCGACACGGGCGAAAGTATTGGTTCGTGGTGCGTCGGATTTTCGTGGAAAACGAGGACTCGTCACAGGTGTGGTACTACAGTACGGTGAAACAATTCGAGCTGTTGCTCTCCAAGCTCGATCCCGATGAGCTCGAGGCGGAACTATATCAGGAGCTCGACCAGAAGTATCGCGATGACATTGTGCGGCAAATGACGCTTACAGAAACATTGACGAATCAACACAAGGGAGGCAAGAAATCGTACATCGAGGTCGACAATCAGCGCGTCGAAAAGCTGCTTGCCCCGTCGGAGATGGATGAGCATGGGAAGGAAAGTGGAAACGCGGCCGATGGGGAAGGAGAGGAAGATACCAAGGAGGGGGATGCAGGCACGGCTACAGAGAACGGTAGTGTTGGCCAAGCCAAGGATAAAGAGTCCGATGAAACAATGGTCAAGGAAGAGGACGGTGCGCAACAGCTGAATGGTGGTGGCAGTAAACATGTCACTCGGTCCAAAACAGGATCATTAACACCGCGAACGTTCAATTTGGATGAATTGAAGAAGAAAAATCCAAAGGATGAGTCGGCGAGTGCTGCTAGCGCTTCCTCTGCAGGCACGACGACGGACGGTATCGATCGCTTGACGCGCCAGAAAGTGACACAATTGTCGAACGGGACGCTCTACTTTAAGCTGGGTATGGAGAATGGACACAAAAACTACGTCAACCAGTACGCCGTCCATCCGATCGCGTTGAACAAACCGCAGCGTAACGAGGAACGGGACAAGAAGAGACACCTTTCGCACAAATTCTCACTGACGCCGGTGTCGGAGTTCAAATGGCTGGGCGGTGGATTGTATGCCACGCAGCAGCAGATTATTACGACCATTCGCCAGACACTGCTTGCGCTAGAGCAAGCGATCGTAACACCGTTCTTGCATCATAACTGGAACCGTCTACGGAAAGTGTGGATCAATGCGATCGGTGTGTGCACCAGCCCGAATGAGTTTGCGCGGGCGATGTGTATGTTTCAGACCTGTTTGCGCGGTGTGGTATTTGCTAGCGTATGGCACGAGCAGCTAGGACACACAAAAATGTACAGAATAACGCTGGCAGAGCGGGAGGAGAAGAAGAAGCTTGAAAAGCGCGAAAAGCGCGAACGCGACGACGAGGAAGAAAGGAACAGAACGGCGATCAATTTCGTCAAATATTCGCTCGGCTTGAAGCATCAGGTGTGGAAGCAAAAGGGGGAAGAGTACCGTATCCATGGACAGTGGGATTGGATTTGGATGGGAAATGGGCGCCGAAAGAAGACAGTTCCTGGGCGATCAACGAACGAAGCGGCACACATGGTACTGCCAGTGCTGCTGCCTGAAACGCAAGAGCGAAAAGTGCAGAAGCTGGATTGGCGATCCTACGAAGCCTTCCTAAACTGCCACTCAAAAGCCTCCGGAAAGGAGCAGGCGCCAGCTGCTGTGGATTTTCTAACCGACATTAATTCGCTCAACGAAAAGCTGCTACAGAAGATACAACAAATCGAAACGTTCGAGGTTCCGCAGCAGTATAGTGCAGAAATTGACGTTTCACGTGCGCTTTCCACACCGCAGGGCCGCATATTGTATCCAAAGGTGGGGCGAAAGTGTCCACTTCTGGAAGGGTTGCTGCAGCGCCGCATCAACCTGCGCGACGCCGAGGAGCAGCGCATTAAGTTGGCCAAAGAGCGCCAGGACGAGGGTTTGGGAGAAGAACCTGCGGTGGTATCAAAATCGGACACTACACCCAGCAACACGACCATCATTACGGTACGTGTGCTTCCGCCCAGTGAGTGCATTGAGAAGCAGCTGCAGCGCATCATCAACAGTCGTGGAACTGCTGGGCAGGTCGGGGCAGTTACGATAAAGCCTCATATTACGGCTTACCAGCAGCATCTTCGCAATCGGCAATATCGGGAAAAGTTACAAGCCTTGGTCAATCAGACGCAAGAGCTGCGTGTGAAGTATCACTACGCGAATCAAATGTCCACCCAAAACCAGTGCTACTCGGTTTCTTGCACCAGTGCCACCAGCCCGTCATGCTACTCTCCCTTGTGTCGCGAGAAGGCAGCTTTAAGAGCGAAATTGTTTGCACTGCTCAAGCAAATGCAGGTGTTGGAAATACAGCACAACAGTTCGGTGCAATCGGCGACTACGGCCGGTGGGGCGGCTGCAGTAACTCCTGCAAAGTCCATACTGGAACAGAAGCTGACGGAAGCAAAAAAGGAAAGCTTTGAGAATTTGCTTACAAATTTCTCCGTAAATCTGTTCAAATCGCTAAATGATGATTTGGAACGATCGAAGCGTACGCTTGTGGATTATGACGAAGAGCTATTGGGCAAACTAACGGCGAACGTATCCATAAAGCAGGAAAGTTCCAACGTTCATGAGCAAGGTGTTACGGTGAAGGAGGAACTTGATGTGTCCACTGGGGCATCCATGATGGATTGCTCCGATGTTGTTAAGGAGGAAGTCGTGTGCAGCAGTGAGGACAACGCAATCGATAGTACTGGTGCGCTGTTGGACGTTACCACGGCACCGTTGATCGAAGACGTAAAACCGATGGACGTGGACGACAGTGCGGTTGCCCCGTTGAACGAGAATTCCAATTCCAACTCGCTCTCGTCGGATGTTTCTAACGGTGACGGAACGCGCGTTACCCGCGGCCGAGGACGATCGTCACGGTTAGCAACGAAGCTCAGCGAAGACGCAGCTAACGCTAATGTATCGCGAGAACATCCCAGCACAGCTTCATCCAAGCCAAAGGAAGAAGAAACGCCCGAGAAAAAGCTGGATTTTATGATTCCTATGCGACCGAATCGTCGTTTTGCGTTACCTTCGCGAAGTGCGAAAAAAGATGAAGTGGAAGTGAAGGAAGAGGCTCCCGATGGAAGCGTGCGCGTGTACTCGGTGAGTAATACGAAGGGAAAAGTGTATCTCAAGAAAACGCTTCCGCCGGTGGTGAAAGCGAACGCCGGTGCGGGTGCTGCCGGTGAAGGAGGCAAGCCGAAAACGGACGTCAGAATTCCCATCCTGGGCAATGGAAAACCGCGCTATCCGGTGGTCAACTACTTCCGCACGAAGAAGGCCGGCGTGTCGTCTATAATGGTATTGCCCCGTGCCGAACTGTTGAAGCTAGCCAAACACGGCGGACGTTTGCCGGTGGCAGGTTTTCACCATTTGGCAAAGGCAAACACATCCGTCTGGCCCTATCCCTGCTCGCGCCCGTTATTTAAGACATGCTGGTTGTACCGCAGCGTTAATCTTTCCTCGCTGGCAGCGGTAGGATTGCAGCTGCGCATACTCTGGACGTGTCTGCGATGGGACGACATGGCCATGAAGCCAGTGACGGCGGATGGTAAACAGCAGGTAACGACGGAATCGGAAATCATGTCATTGGAATTGCTGCGCCACAAGCACGTGGGAATGTTTAACGAACGGTTGCAGTATCTGCGCCGGAAAGTGGTCATTCCATTGGAGCTGCCGAAAACTGTACGAGGTAAGTGTAAAGAAAGGGGTCGAGTTGTGTTCTTTTTTTTATTGGTGGGTGTGTCTGTTGGCAAGTTAGTTAATATTATAATTTTTAACCATACAGCAGAAGTTCAATCCATTCGTTCCGGGTTGCGGAAAAGGAAACGGGCCGAATCGCCACAGCAAACCGAACCGCAAGTGTCGGAAGAATGGATCGACGAAGACAAGCTGGAGCTGTGGGAGATAAAGTTGTACGGTGAAAAGCAGGAGAAGCTGGTCGCAGCCTCAACTCAACCAGTGACGCGTAACAGTACGGGCAAGCTGCCGGTGGGCAATCGAGTAAATGATTCGTCTGCGACCGCTTCGCCTGGTGGTGGTGGTACGATGGTTAATAAATCGTCTTCTTCCATTGCCAACAAAGTATCGCGCGACGAAATCAATGAAAAGATGGAGCAGCAATTACGCATCCAGCGGGCAGCACATAATCAAAAGCGAGCTTTGGAATTGAAGCAAGGTATGGTTGCATTTTTGGATAGATTTGTTCGTGAACGAACTAAACATTCATTATACATATGTTCGTGCTCTTGCAGAAAGTGGCACCACTCCGAAAAGCGGCAGTATAATTCATCGCAAGATAGTGGTGAAGAATCCGGACGGCACAACAAAAGTCATCCAACAGAATGTTACGACGAACACACCTGCCAGTCAGCAACCCGTTGGAACTCCGAAACCGGATGGTCCGCAGAAGGTGCAAATCATCCGTGGCCCAGATGGTAAAGTAAGCGTACGTGGTTTGAACCCAGGCCAACAGCTGATTCAAACGCCGGATGGTAAACTGCACGTGCTTAGCAGTAATCCCAACTGTGAGTGTTCAAATACTTTGTTGTTGTGCGATTTTATGTTAAAATTTTTATTTATTTTTTCTCTCCCTTGCATGCTGCGTAGCACCCAAGCAAATGATAACAAAGATCGGTCAGAAGATTGTAAAGGTCGGCCAAACGGGGACGCCCAATTCCTCTGCGGGTGCCACTTCCACGGTTACAAGCGGTGATGTCAGTACTCCTTCCACGCCTACACAAAACATACTAAACAAGGGAGTGTTGATGCGCAGTGTCACATCGACTACAACGGGCGCTCCATCGCCTCAACCGGTCAAACAGATCGTACAGCGACAGCTATTGCAAAAGGTATGTGCACACCTTGCACGTGCATGGTATGCTTGTCCACATGCAGGTATTTAATCGCATTGTCTCACTTTAATTTTGAAGGTTCAAACAACAAACGCAACAGCAAGCGTGCAAAATGTACAACAGATCGTGTCGTCCTCTACGCCGCAGAAAATAGTGATCAACAACCAGAGCACGCTGCAGAAAGTCATTACAAGCAGTGGCCATCAACTGTTGGCCACTACGGCCCCAGTGCAGAAGGTTGTGACGCAATCGAATTTGCAACAGTTGCTGCAGGGTACACAGCATCAGGGCGGTCAGAAGGTGATCGTCGAACCGACGGCAGCAGCTGCTGCAGCTGCGGCTGCGGCCGCCGCCTCGAGCACCGCTCAATCGCCAATGCCGACGCAAAAAGTGTTACTTGCTACAACGCCCGGTCAGCCAACGGTTACCAAACAAATATTAATACAAAATGCGGCCGGTGTTGGAGGAACTCCGCAACAGATCATCATCAACCATGGTGGTCAGAAAATGGTTCAGCAAATAGTTGCCTCGCCCGGACAGCAGATAATGATCGGTGGTCAGCGAATAATTCTAAACAGTGGACAGAAGCTCGTCAACAACACACCGCTACAGATACAAACGCAGCCGACCGTTGTTTCGGTGGCCGGCGGTGGTGCACAACTGACGACGACCGGGACGATGCAACAAATTCAGAAAGTACAACAAATCGTGACGGCAGCACAACCGACTGTAGCTTCCGCTGCTATACAACCACAGCAGCAGCAAACTCAGCAAATACAATTTCAAATTCAGCAGCCGGCCACCATGCAAGCAGTGGCCACATCCTCTCAGCAACAGCAACAAACCGTGGCAATCAACCAGGTGCAAAGCTTGGCCCAACAGCTCTCCAGCGGTAAATTGCAGCTGGCAAATGTGAACGGGCAACAAGTTTTACTGCGACCAATTAGCAACAATCAGGCACAGGTTGTTGCACACATTAAGGCGCAACCGAACGGTACATCACAAATTATTCCCGTCGCTAATCTAGCCGATCCGGCCCAGCAGCAGCAACAGCAACTACAACAACAATTGCAGCAACAACAGCAGCAGCAACAGCAGCAACAGCAACAACAACAATTGTTACAGCAGCAGCAAATTATGCAGCCTGTCGTTCAGCAGGTATTGCAGACAACAACAGACATTAATAATGTTGTTCTACAACAGCAGCAGCAGCAACAGCAGCAACAGCAGCAACAGCAGCAGCAGCAGCAACAGCAGCAACAGCAGCAGCAAATCAGCAATTCTGTGGAACAATCCCTGCTACAAGGGCAGCCCCCAGGAACGGTCATTAAATGTGTTACGGCACAGGTGGTGCATACCGGTCAAGGACCAAGGATTGTTTTACAAGGACTGCAGGGTAGCGACTTTACACCTCAACAAACTGCACTGGTACAACAGCAGGTCAAACAGCAACTGCTAAGAGGTGAGCGAACAAACAGAGTAGATAATTTTGGAGTTTGCTTTTTGGTTGGCATAAATCAGTGGAGATATTGAATTTCTTGAGAAATTCGAACGTGAATTTCTTTTCGAAGTTTGTACGTGACGACATGGGTTCGAATATTTTTGTGTTTTATTCTCTTTTCGCGCCTGGCATTAATGTGTAATGTTTTGTTTCGCGTTTCTTCCAACCATTTCCAGTGCAAGAATCAAATGGTCGGCAAGGTAGTATGATCGGTCCTACGAAAATCTATCTGGCTATTCAACCAGCGCAGAACTCGGTAGCAACCGCCGGTGCCGTTGCCAGCCAGCCACCACCACTGACGCCGGTGCAAATAAAGCACGAGCCCGCAGCGGGAACACCGATACAGATACACCATCAAGTAAGTCGTTTTTAGGCTTCAAAGGCCCACTTCCTCCCATTTCATGCTCTCTAGCCTACCATGAACTATTCATACCTAATATTGGGGCTGGAATTCGTAAAGAAGTGACGATACAATGAGTTTAATTCATAACCCCATCATCATCACCATGTACATTCCAAGGGAATCGTGTGTTTGTTTAATAGTAAGCATAACAATATTTTAGGTTAGGTTTTTGTATGAGGATTTGTTTCTTTTTCTGTTTATTTTTGTTTCGATCTACGTTTTACAATATTGACAAAAGCCGCCCGTTCGGTACGAATTTCCCCTGCCTGCCAACCTATCACGATGCGCATCCGTGTTCTGACAGAGTATAAATAAGACCAAGAGCTGTTCGGTTGTTAACAATGGAGGATTATATGTTTTAACACGTTTATGTTTTGCAGTGCGTTATGTTTTTTTTTTTTGATGTTGCGCAATTTAACATTATTAACTGAGCGAGATTAATGTTTTATTTACCGGTAATATGGTACGCTTTGTACACGGCTATCTATCTCTGTCCGCTAAGGACCGCGAGCTTCTTGCGACTTAAGGCAAACTGAGGCAGTAACTGAACAAACAATAAACGATCAAATGGGACAGACGATAGGGTAGTGCTTCAATTTATCATTTTTATTCGTTACACTTTTCATATCTCATAATTGGCATTAAAAATTGGACACAATCCTTTTGCATAATACATACAAACTTTACTACGGACGTTGTAAAATGTGGCAACACAGTGTTGGAAGTGCACAACATTTAATCGAAAACAGAGATTGTGGAAATATTTAAATAAATCAGAGCATTTGGGGAGGTAACATTCTTCCGAATAATTAATTAGTTGCGTTCTGCGCCCCGTACTCAAGCAACACACCGCAAGACGTGGAGTTGATTTTGAATTATCTCCGTAGCAAGAACTGATCAGTCCAGTGCAGACAAATGATATGAATCATGAATCACGCATAAACCATTAGTTTAAAGTTAATGAATACTTAACACGACGCGATTCGGCGGTATGTTGTGTTATAAACGTTCAACATAACCCTCAAATTCCTGGCCTATTTTTGAGAAAAATTGTCGGAGACTGCGTATGCAAGGCATATAGTGAATAGTAAGAATTCAATTCCAAATGAACTGTGCAACAGATCATTGTCGTGGTCTGTAATGCAATCGATACTTTACTGCGGATGAGGATCGAATATACACGCTAATCCATCATGTGCAGCAGTGCTTTGAAGTGTGTGAAACCTGCTGTCTACACCTTCCATGCTAAAGCTGGATAAACAAAAGGCTAGCAACACTCCACAATGAGCCGAACGATCAAGACGAAAGGGGTAGGAATTGTTTGGTAAAGTACATTTATTGGTTTAAGTTGTTTAGCCGTAATCAAATATTTACTGCAAATTTCGTTCACTGACCTTTACTGTTCGTAGATTTCTATTATTAGTGGTCTACTTTTCTCACACTGTGCATGGTTTTGCTTCATCTTGCCAGTTCGGTTGCGGTTTCTGTTGAAGGTGACTCACTCACAGGTGGTGGCGGTATTTATGTGATGCATTATTGCAATGACCAAAGTTTAAGCTTCAATTATATAAACAAGCAACGTTCCTTGCGAACCTACCGATCAATTTAAGAAGATTAAAATCATTGTACCCCTTTCCGAAGGGCTGGGTTGATTGTTGGCAATAGTAATAATAGCTAACTTTTCACGACTCAATAACAAAACGCCCAGTTTGGACTGTGACTGAACACTCAGAAAGCTCAGAAACAGTCCAAAACCGACAAGCGGTTGTAGAACCAAAAGAAAGGAGTAAATATTACCCACACCAAACCCCTCAACCATTACTCAAAAAAATACGAAGGAAAGATGTTTTGATTGCAAAACTACTTCATCGTTCAATAATGCGACTGTGTTACGGTCGCGCTCCGTCAGACTTAAGTACATTCCTTTCGTACTAACCAATACATTGAACCCGAGACGACTCGCGAGAATCCGGGACGGACATTATTTCCCTACGTGCATTTATATGTATGTATGATTTTTTTTTGTGTTTAGTTTTAGTTGAATTGACATCAACTTGTACTTGACTGACTTTTTTCCCATGACTTGTTTCCCACGCGGTTTACATGCAAAATGCACTCAAAAGGGAGATCGGTATGCAACGAGATTCCAATTGTAGTTCCAATGGCAGAAATATAAGCACATAAAACTGTGTTTCAGTGCATTGTTTTAGTTAGTTGAGTGCTCAGTAATCGTAATATGTTTATGACATGTGAACAACATAATTAGGAACATATTTTATGAATCCCCACCCGTATCTTTTATGATCTTAAATTGGAATTAAGCGACTATCTTGCCTCTAGGTAAAACATAATGCAAACGTCTGTCTGAAGTTAGGATTTATAACAATAGATTTAGAAACATATTTTTCCCCCATTTTGTTTTATGTACCGATTCCGTATTAATACGCTATGGCTTGTAGTTTATTGATCTGCGTGTAATACTATTACTACTACTGTTTCATTCTTTATTGGAATGTACTCGACATGTTTATTGAAACGCCCGTTCAGCACATTGTGTTGAAACTGCCGAGAAAAGAAAATACTTCTCTCTATAGATCCACTAACCATCACGAAGTGGGAGTACGTACAGCATTAAACCAATAGGCATTTTGTTTTATTATAACATGCGGGGGCTTCTGTACGATAACGTGAAACATAACAGCCCTAAGCGAAACAGTGTACATAAATACTATTAAGAATAAATGCGCTACTCAATCTTTACAGCATGGTAACATTTCTAATACTATATCAGAGGCGCAATATGTAATTAATCGACTTAAAACTTAAACTTTAGAAGAAAGTTGATAAGTTATCTAAAATACACAATAATTTGCTCGCTCACAAATCGGGCGTTCGTAGAGAAGGAATCATTGGAACGGCCAGTTGACTTCGGAACAGAAAGAGAGGAAAACGGTGGAGAACTGTTAAGAGGACTTTACACGACTTTTTTTACAGAAAAGGATTTGCTGTGTAAAAAAAAAACAAACCAACCACAACAACAAAATCATAAGCATACAATATACTTCATGGATGTGAGAATAGTGTAGTAGGAATGATGATGATTCATGAATTGATTACACGCATATGATATTAGGAGAAAATAATAATGAATTGACAAGCAAACGAGACAAAACAACAATGGTAATCAATAAAGAGCAAAAATAAAAACAAACTGTATCATGAGCAAGATTAACAGAAAAATGAATTTTACAAAAATAATTCTGCCCGGTGTGTGCGTGCGTGTTTATTGTTAATCCTAAATCACACATGATGCAACTAATACCGTTTCTTTCTTACGTTGCGCTATGATCTCTTGCTAAATTGAGTTTCGTGCTATTGGTTAAACTTTGCAATATTTTCCTTTTTGCTGTTGTTATGTAGTTGTTATGTTTTCTTCTTTGATACTAAATTGTTTTCACGCCCGCACACCGGTCTCCGAGCCATACCGTACCATCGTGTTGTACACAATCGATACCAACAAATAAAAGGACATAAGTTAGCGTAAATGTCTTTATAAAATACCTATGAATATATATATATATATATATACGTAAATTCACCCACCTACAAGCGGAAAGGGTCGAGAAAGTGAAGAAAGGAAGCCACATGCTGCGACTTAATGCGGGAATGCAATTTCTTCTTTATCCTTGTCTCTAAGATTACAGACCTATTTGTACATACGAATTTAGGGCGACGGGATGCTGTTGTTCGTAAAGAGAAGTGTGTTGCGTGTGTCGGATGAGTTTACAAAGGCTTTGAGTGAGATATTTCAACAGAATTCGCATACTAAACCCAGGGAAACAGGGCAGCACAGATAAAGAAAGAGAGAGAGAGAGAGAGAGAGAGAGAGAGAGAGAGAGAGAGAAAGAAGGAGAGAGCAAGCACAGCTAAATGTTGGCGGGCAGGGTTTTGTCTCAGATCTCTTCTGGCACACCGTTCCTGATTGTTTCATTTTCCTTAACTTATGTATGGCTTTGTCTTAAGTAGCGTTAAAGTCTAAATGGCACGAATTATGCAGCTAAAGTTTTGTTTTCTGGATTAACGAAGCTATAAGAACAACTTTAAAAAAAAACTAAACTAAGGCCATACACTTACCACTGTTGAAACTAACTACAACCACATTTTCCCAGATTTTTTCTTCCAGTGTTTGTTGATTTTGAACCATGGTGTTTTATAGTTTTACTGCAATATGTTGATGTTGTTTGAAACAGCTTTTATAATACCGCTTTTGTTTATTTTCTGTTTGTTTTTTTTTTCTTTCATACGATAATGCACAACTGAGCTTTGTTTGTTTTAAGTTAATTTTCGTTTTGCTCTTTTCTGGTTTGTTAAATTTAACAAATGGTTGTTATTATCGACTTTGTTTCAAATTCAATGTCACTCATGAGAGCATACCTTTTTTGTTTCTCTTTTATTTACATTTCAATTTTGTTTTATGCTTTCGTTCTTTTAAATTTTTACTCATTTTAAACATATTTGAAACAAAAAAAAACCAAAAACACGAGAGCTTCATTTCGTTTTTATAACCTCCTATTCCACATTATATCTTTCCTCTCTCTCCATCCCGTTTGTGTGCGTGTGTCCGTGTGCTCGCTTTTTTGATCGCAAATGAGAATCAGTACAAAAAACAAAACAAAACAAAAAAAAACGCCGGCAAAATGCATACAGAAAGCGAATTTTTATGATCCGAGGAAGAACCTGCATTCCATCGATCTCCGACCACTGATCATCAGTTTGTTTTGTTACGAAGAGGGATAAAGGATTTTTTGAGTGTGTGTGTGGTGTGAGTGTGGAAAAAGGACTGCAACAGGAACCAGTATCAATTGTTATCAAATTAACATTCTGTCGACATTGATAGAATTACCAAAATATCTAGCATTTTGATAATATGTAGAGGTCGCTTTTCATAGATAGTTTAGCATTTGTTACCAAATTCAGCATAGTGAAGGAGTTTCAAAGTCCCTCCTCTACCCTTCGGGGGAGTAAGTATTTCAGATCCTGAATCGTTGTCTTCCTATTGCACATGTTTTGGGTTTTGTTTATTGTTTAGTTAACAAGTATAGTTTGTTTCTTCCTGAACTGTTTGGTTAAAATCCTTGTTGTTTTTCTTTATGTTACATATTAAAAAGTATAAACAATTTGTCCACTGCACTGCACAAAGTCTGTGAAATTTACGTTTTGTTTACCTTCTTCTTATCTGTAGAAAAAAAAAAACAATATGGTTGAATTTAGATGTTATTTAAAATGAATGAACGGCAAGCAATGGAAGAAATCTTATTAAGCTTATTCTCACACTAGCCTAAACTAGACGTTGTTGAAAGGTTCAAGTACGTAAAACTAAATTGAATGAAGCAATTAGGGCGCAACAGGAAGGAGATAGCGATTGTAAGGAACAGATCTAGCAAGGACGTAACTAATTCCAATTGGCAAAGCTGTGGCTACCTTTCCGTAATTTGTACACCTATCAATTTCCGCACTTTGTCCTTTGTTTGGATGAATATCTTCACTCTCTCCTACAATCACGATAAATGCATTGGTACATCAAATATGATCCAAAGGAAGTAGCATGATGGGCCAGTTCGCTCTGTGTGTGTGTATTGGCAAACGGCGGAGAAACACCGTGTTTTCCGTTGTTGCAACATCATTGCTTTTGTTTTGCTATATTTACTATACTTCCCCATACGTATTGGTCGGAGATCGGTGGGCTTATATGCATCTGAAAGAAAGGTCTTCCACTCTGGTATGTGAACGGAAATGGTGAAAATCTCAGGCTGGCTTTTCACATCACTCTGTTGAAACGATGGCGGCGGCGGTGTGTTCGTGGTTTGTACCTGTTTGCAATCATTTGCGATGAAACGAGCGTAATGCGGACTCAACAGTGTCGAACTTGCAGAATGTGTTACTAATATTGTCCATTCCGTGCGTGTGTCGTCGATGTACTTCGTCTCGACACCCGTGGTCGTACAATTGTGTTTGTTCTGTTTTTCTTTGCCTCTTTTGTCAACTGAAAAAAACAACAACAACAGGAAAATACAACAGAAGCTGTTGGCGAAATGGGTACGGCAGAGGAGACGGCCAGCAATACTACGATACCTGCTACCATTCCGATCATTGCCGGAACGAACAACAATAGTTCGGTCGTCGATGACGGGAAACCACGCATCCTTTCGAACATCATCATCAATGGGGCCAATAACAATGCGACCGGAATAAACCCGCTGGTCAAGAAGGAGTTGATCCAGAAAGTGAGCAACAATCTGAACAAGCAGCAACAGCAAAAGATGCAGCAGCAGAATGTACAGATAGCCGAGGCGGAGTCGTCCGATGATACGGCAGCACGGTTGTTGAAGGATGTAGCAAACGATGCAAAGCAGCTGGAAGGCGACGAGGGTACTGATGGGAAGAATTCGTTCGTGGTGACACCGGATTACATTCAGCAGTGTAAGTAATTCCTAGAATCTAAGATGAAACTGTGCATGCCTTTTACACGCGGAATGGGGGGATTACAACACACGTTTTTGCTCGTTATGTTTTGCAGTGATAAACAACGCTCGAAAGCAAGGCAATACGCCAGAAATAGAGGAAAAGTTGCTGAACTTGCAGCGCTATCACGAAAAGAACACTAAACCGGAAGATCGACCCGATCGTACGATCGCACTGCAGCACAACTACAGCAACATGACTGGGAACCGAAGTGAATCGCACAGTAATAGCAGCCGCACCCGTAAGCGTACGAATCCGCGCGCCGATGATGATGACGATGAGTGGCAGATGGACACGCCGAAGCGCTCGCGCCCTTCAAAGAGCACCGCGTCAGCCGGTGGTGGCAATGCACCGTTCAGTCCGGGAACCAGCAGCCGGGAGCGAAAACTTTCCAACAACGAAAACCAGGGCAGTTCGCCGAGCAAAAGACGAACAGCAGTGCCAAACCGTCAAGCACACGATTCACCACCAAACGTGACCGCGACAGTTGTGTCGTCTGCTGATGGAAAATCCGATGCGCCTTCCGCCGCTCGAAACAGGAATGTGGACAAACGGAAGCAGAATGCAAACGGTGATGGTTCTACTTCGGGTGGCAATGTGATTGCTGGTTCCATGAGCACTGGTAGCTCACCGCAGCAACAGCAGAGTCCACAGCAGAGGCAGAATAAATTGCAGGTATGTTATCGTTTACCGTCTAAAACCGTGTGATGATGATGCAATTCATGCGCACTTCTGCACCGACCGGAAGGCATGGTCATGTTTGCATCGAATACACTGTCCTAGAGGCTATTTTTTTCTCCTCCCATTGCCCCGCCATCCCCATATTCATTCTTCCGTTTTAGCTATAATTTAACGAGAGAACATCTTGCAGCCTTACTGGGTGGTTTTCTTCCCCCGTGTAATGTGGCAGGACATCGTTTCGTTACCCACTTTCTTATCATTTGTTTCTTCCACAATTAGATGTTGATTGATGTTTCCAGTATGATTTCTTTTCTTTTTAAATGATTACTAATTTGCTTCCGTTGTGCAAGTCCCTACCTAGCGTACACAACAACAGCAAAGCAAAAAAAAACCGAAAATAAAATCCTTATTTCTGTGTGTGATTGTTCTTTTGCGCTAGGCACAATTGAATCGTCACAAGGAACAGTTAAAGAAAGACATTCTCAAGAAACGATCTCATCTCGAAAAGGAATTGCAGGTACAGATACAAAAGGAACTCTCCGTCGAGCTGCAGTCGGCTTCTGGCACCACGAACGTCCGGGCGGCATCAGGTGGTGGAGTAGGAGGTGGTGTGGTGGTGGTGGCGGCCGCGACGACCGGTACGACTGGATCCCTCCAACAGCAACAGCAGCAACAGCAGCAACAGCGGAACAGTTCGCTTCAAACACCACCAACAACGTTCGAGTCGATCGTGTCCAATGCGGACGAACATGGGGAGAATGAACAGCTGGTGCCGCCCGGTCGTGGTAGCTCGAAGCAAGCGACGGATAAGAGTTCCTCAACATCAACCACAGGCACCACAAGCAGAAGGAGGTTGGTTTTGTTTTGTTTATTGTTGTGATTAACAATTGTGCGATGTGTGTGATATTGATCGTTTCTTCTATACTTCAATGCAGAACGACTGCTGGAGCAAATGCTACGGTAAAAGAGCAAGCATCCAACATACCAGCCCCTGCCAGTGGCAAACGGGGTCAGAAACATGCCGGTTCACCAGCAGGTTCGAAAACTGGAAACACTCGTTCGTCGGGTGGCCGTGGTGCGGGTCAAACGAAACGAGGAAATGCGAAAAAGAATAATAAAGCCCAAACGCATTGCATCTGTCAGACACCGTATGACGATTCAAAGTACGCTCTTCCTCTTTACAATGCCCAGAATTATTTGTTTCTGCGAAGATTAGAAATATATAACGACGATGTCTCATTCTTTCCAGGTTCTATGTCGGTTGCGATCTGTGTAATAATTGGTTCCATGGAGATTGTGTCGGTATCAGCGAGGAAGAGTCGAAGAAGATCACTGAGTACATCTGCAGCGAATGTAAGCATGCTCGGGACACACAGGAACTGTACTGTCTCTGCCGGCAGCCGTATGATGAATCTCAGTAAGTAACGCCCGTAACGGCCACGTTTTGCATTTTTTTTTTCTTAATAAACGTGGTTTTTTGGTATTGATGTTACAGGTTTTACATATGCTGTGATAAGTGCCAGGATTGGTTCCATGGCCGTTGCGTTGGAATTCTGCAATGCGAGGCTAACAATATCGATGAGTACAGTTGCCCGAACTGTCAAATGAACAATGCAATTAATTTTGCCAACATGAAGACGCTAAGCATGAGGGAGTTTGAGAATCTTAAGAAACTGATCAAGCAAATACAGGTAAAAGGCGCCTTATTCGTTTCGTCCTGTTTCGTCCACTTTGTATTAACATTGCCCTTTTCTTGTACCACCCT
This sequence comes from Anopheles rivulorum, assembly GCA_018908115.1. Lineage (NCBI taxonomy): Eukaryota > Metazoa > Arthropoda > Insecta > Diptera > Culicidae > Anopheles > Anopheles rivulorum. The sequence goes on from CM032178.1 coordinate 5,587,533, forward strand.
ACCCACCCACCTCACAGCAACACAAAAGCGCCTGGCCATTTATGGAGCCGGTCGATCCAAACGAGGCACCGGATTACTATCGTGTGATAAAAGAACCAATGGGTAAGCTCTTTGTTCATACGCATATGTGTATACAGGCACTCGATAAACCTCACTCATTGATTGATCGTGTCCCTTTTGCAGATCTGCAAAAGATTGAAACTAAGATCGACAGCAAAATCTATCAAACACTGTCCGAGTTTATCGGCGACATGACGAAGATATTCGACAACTGTCGGTACTACAACCCGAAGGAATCGCCATTTTTCCGATGTGCCGAAAGTCTCGAATCGTTCTTCGTGCAAAAGATCAAATACTTCCGCGAGCATCTCATCGATCGTAACGATGAGCTAGTGGGGGTTGGTGCACTCCCATCCGCTGCAGTAGAAGCAACAGCAGCAGCAGCAACAATAGCAGCAGCACCGGAGACAACTGCTGTGATCGCAACAGCGTAGTCTTGTACCTCCATTCTGTACAATTATCTACAGAATGGCTAGCTGCGTAACGCAGATCGGGAGCGATCGTGTAATGTTGTTAACGTAATTTAAAACCTTTTTAAATTATTAGTCCCAGGGATTGGTACGTTACACACACTGGTTCTTTGTAACCTGATCCTGGGCGAGAAGCGAATGAGTCATATACATGTTACTCAATGTAATGAATACATTTAGTTTTTCAACAAGCTCCACGACATTTTAAAACAATTCTATATAAGCTTGTTAATATGAGCGTGCGAGAGAGGGAGAGAGAGAGAGAGAATAGAGTTCGCGTAGTGGAGGGCATGGGCCGGTTCCCAAATAGAGCGTCGACAGTATAAAAGGTCTCGGGATTTATATATCTCTGGACTGGAGTGTTGTGAGCCATCCCATACAGCCTAAATTGGTAATTGGTCAAGCATACATTGTTTTACATGTGTACAGTTTTCCACCGATTTATTTTTGATATGCACTTTTCACTGTAAATAGTGCAAATGAATGAACCTATGGTAGCGATTTCGTGAGATATCTTAAGCGTGTGTATATAGATTGATACAATTTAAGATTTTTAACGTATGCGCACAGTTTAAATAGGAATATTGTTCCATTCGATATTGATTAGATACAGTCGAGCTCGAGCTCACAGGTGTAGACGTTTGCCTATATTTACTTTAGAACTACCTTTTCATATATGTTTAATCAATTGTAGTAAGACGGAGAGAGAGAGAGAGAGAGAAAGAGAGAGAGAGAGAAAAGGAATGGAAGGAAAAACGAATATCCATTACGAAGGAACACACATGTTTATTGTAGCTATATCAATACACACACACACACTTGTTTATTGCTCCGAATTGCGTGGGAAAACCCGTGCACACGTTAAATCTGTAAAAAAAAAATACCGCATAGTTGCATAGTATTATTCCTCTTACACTTTGTATCATTTACTGAGAAGAAATCGCAAATGTATGTTGCTTTAGGGAATGGCAAACGTAATGCCACGATTTACATCAGCTGAACGCGCGCGCAACGGTGCCGCGAAAAGAGGCCCTTATTATATTGAACTTGCAATACATGTAAGAATCTGGACAGGATTTTTAAAACAATACGGATGCGATCTCATTTCTTTTCTCATTTAGAATGGATTTTTTGTTCGAAAGAAACAGTGCGCAATTAGATGAGTTTTTTTTTTTAACGAAGGTTTATTATGAGCGAGTGTCACAAAAATATAGCCATATCTCCCTTTAGAGTTCCTCTGATCGTGAGGAAAAGCCAGATTATCAGCCAGAAGGATGATGTCTGTTGTCCAGCATTTTCCGCCGCTTTGAGGTGGTACCCTGTGGAAAAGCGTGATACGAATGGAAAGAAGGTGGTAATGAACGTTCATGCAGCCATTCAAGCACCGGTAGCAAAGGCGGCGAGTTTGTTTGTTTGTCCTTTACAATTAATGAAATATGGTGAGTTGAAACACTTTCTCAATACTCTAATACATTGTGGGCGTGGGTTGATATATTGTAGATCATTCACTTACGCTAGAGAGATTGAAAGTTTGTTCAAATTCCGGCATGCCAGCACTCTTTGCTGCTCGCGTCTAGTTTATCACAAACACATTATCACTTTAGTGTACGTTGAATGCTTCATTATGGTCACCGACGACGATGAGCGAATTAAGAAGCTTCTAATGCCGCATATGATCACGGTGAGCGAGTATTATAGATGAAATCTAATACTATAAATTATTCGTACAAATCGTGCAAAAGTAAAGTGTTAACAAACAGAAAACATATTTTCAAAACATTGCCCTTATTTGGTCTGTTAAAAAGCATTTCCAGTTTTATCCGCATTCTCGATGCAGTGAAGCGTATGAGACAAAAAAAGAGAGAACAACTGTACGCATCGCGCATCATCGTGATGATACGATGTTGTGGTAGACGAAACGATGGTTGTCCACATCAGCTGGTCAGTAGGTGGTAAAAGCGCACGGTAATCAGATGGTAGTTAGCGCAAGCCCTACCCGCCCACAGTTACTTATCGCGCTCGAAACGTGCCTGTGTATTCATCCGTTTATAGCCTCCTGCCCGACGAAGACCACTACTGTCCCAATGCCCGCGCGTAACGCATGACGATCAAGTGCGATCGACGACGACGACGACGACGACGACGACGACGAATGAAAAAGCATGTGATCTGATGCAGGAAAAGTGTTCTGAGCGTTTTGCAAAAGCCCAAGTGCATTTGTTGTTTTGTGCCAGCAGCACACAAGCCTGCCTGACGCCTGAGTTCTGTATGTGAGCTTCTTTTCTTGTTTAGTGGACAATAAAGGACAATTTTGTGAGTGCAAACAGCAATGTTTGAAAAACGATTTAAACGACCAAGTGTAGCGAACGGAGACGGTTTAATATTGTACTGCAACCAATATAGTTACTACTGCCACAAGGTATGTTTAATTGAGAGAAACAAATAATTCATACTTTTACACCATC
>CM032178.1:5590635-5632194 GCA_018908115.1 Anopheles rivulorum
TTTTTTTGGATGGAACGATACGCTTTTGCAAACGATCTTGTTTCTTCTATTAAACCACCATTGTAAATTGTAAAGCTGGAAGTGCAGAAAAAAAACAAGCATTCAATTTGTCACCGAATGGGCATTGCACGTAACCTTGGCTTTTCATGCCGGAGGCAGTTAATATTTGTATGGGGATTTCAACAGTTTTCAGTCATGTGCTCTCCATATGCGTAGATGAAGAGCGAAAAGTAACCGCTCATATCGTGCATCACCGGATCGTATGGTGGAGTAGCGGGAGAATTCGCTTTTATCTTCATCTTCATCTCCCTTCCCATCAGCTGCTGTACCAGATAGCTGGACGATATACAGTAAGCCGGAAACAGTTACCGGAAATAGCGCATCGACGCGTCGTGATCATCTAGTCGGAAGTGTGAAACGATGATGATGATATTCACTGTTTTAACGTGCTCTATTCTTTAATGCAGGTTCTACAGGCACTGCACGAGAAAGGGATCCGGTTCACCAAGTACGATATCGATGTCACGAATGATGAACACTTTTCCGAATGGTTCCTTGAGCTGAATCCGCGCGCTGAGCTGCCGGTGCTGCAGAATGGTTTGCTGATCGTGCCCGGTTCAAGCCGCATACTGGACTATCTGGAGGAAAATTATCCTAAAAGTAAGTGTTGCAGAAGGTACTCGCCTCTAACCTAGCATAGCCACGCTACAGATGGTCACTATGTGCTTCTTTTGTTCTAGACAAATCCCTCCGGATGCCAATCGGGACGGATAAACTGATTGTTGGCTTTCGGCAGACGATCGAAAGCTTACCGATCGGTGTAATCACGATCGGATCCTTTCTTCATCCGCAGCACGTGGGCAGTCCAAAGTTTCCATTCGTACTACCCGTGCGCCAAACGATCCTTGCCCGCGAGGAAACGCTTGCCCAGCGGCTACGGTCGTACGCAACGGAGTATCCTGCTTTTGCGGAGGTTTTGCTAAAGAAGGCCGATTTCCACGAACGCAAACGAAGCATCATTGCAAGTGAAGAATACTTCTGCAAGCTGTTGGTGGCGTTGGACGAATTTCTGACCAGCGTGGAACAATTTCTAGCAACGATCGATATCGACCAGTGTTGGCTAACTGGAACGGACACGTTCACAATGGTTGACATCAGTCTCGGTACGCTGCTGCACCGATTGTACGTACTCGGGCTGGAGGATCGTTTCTGGGGCGATGGGAAAAGGAGGCCCCACGTTGGGCGATACTTTGCAAAAGTCTGCCAACGCGAATCGTTTCAAAGTGTGCTCCCGTCGAAGGTGTCCATATTGCGCACGGTTTGGATTAATACGCCACCGGTTTATAAGGCCGGTCTAGCCGCCGTTTCATCCGTGCTCATTAGTTCTACACTGTTGAAGCGATAGTAATTGCCACAAGCGGCTAGAGCTTTCTTTTGCAGCGCATTTATCCACGAGCCCTAGCACACCCGTTTTGTTGGGTTTTGTTTATTGCGTAAAAATTAGTAAAAACACTGGATCATACTTGAGCGTAATACAAATACAATGAAAATGTTAGATCAAACAAAAACGACAAATAATATGAAAACAAAATATTTAAACATGCAAACAGTTCAAGCAAACATTGAGACACAGTATCATACACTACAACAACAGCAAGGAATAAACGAATAGACGTTCAGTTTAGCAAGTTTAGCTACTTGTATTTGGTCGTTCGTAGAATTTACAACAGAAATCAACGCGAAACTAAGTAATATCAACGCAAAACTTAATGTTAACACAACATCAGCTAAGTAACGGAGTGAAGTGAAGAATCAACATAAATAATAACGTGTAAGTCTGCCTCATGAGTGCGTATAACTAAACAACAAACCACCAAAGAGGAAAGAACACAATAAACCTAAACCTAACTGAATTACAAATAAAATTTTCAATGGGCTTCAGGAGTGGCATTAGGTTGGCCATCGTGTCGTTCGGCTCAGCAAAGCCATACTGGTTCCCTGCCAGTGCTATACACTGCTACTAGTGCCACGCCAGAAGGGAGACTGTGTATATCAGCATGATGTGAATCCAAATTGCCAAGCAAGGATGATATGCCTGAGTTAGGATATATTTTTAACTTAAAAAAAACCCCTAATCCTCCTTGGCGTACAGCTATTTCCTCGCGATGGTTTCATTTTGTCTTCTTTCTTCTATGAAAGTAATTTATTGTAGCATTCTGGCATGCTGTTAGAAGTACGAAAACAATCATTGTCACTATTCTGCTTACTTAGGCACTTCTTAACACAGGTTCTCTTTCGCGTTCGTTTTAAGTTCGAGTTTTACCTCTCGATCGTGAACATACATGATTGCACTTGTTTTTTGACGGGTTTCGCCTTACGGAACCGACGAATCTCACATCTGCAAAATGGAAAGACACAGGATGGATTGATAGAAAGTAAAATGATAGAAATATTTTCATGCGCTTTCATATGGTACGTCACACGCAGACCTCTGTACAGCGTAGTAAAAAATGCGTTCCCAGTAAAAAAAATGCCTACTACAAACGAAACATTCCCTTCACCTTCTAACTACAGAATTTCCAATCCGTATTGCCCATTCCCAGTCAATAACACACGCTTTTGCAAAAACATGATCCAATTGATAAACAACAAACGTTATCCCATCCAAACCATACGTATTAGCTACAATTTACAAGCACCATTTAGCTTTTAGTATCCATCTAACGTACTTTCCAACGTATAAAACTAAAACAATACATGTTTGACACACACAAAGTTACACACACGCACACTACGATTCGAACCGCTCAAAGCGACTACGATAGCGAGCATAGGAAGGATGATTAAAGTCCGCGTTGCTATAGTTACTGCCACCGCTACTACTAATGCCACCGGTACTACCAACACGTGAACCATACAGATGGCTACTTACGAATGATCCTTGCACACCACTGCCCGATCCTTCCAGTGGGGATGCGTTTGAACCAACATTAACACCCGTCGCCGAAGGGTTAAACGGTTGCCTAGCAGCGTACAGTGGCATTCCCATGAATTTGGGAATTTCTTTACTACCTGCCGTGCTGTTCGAGTTTGCCCCAGCAGTCGCCGACGAACCGCCACCGTGCTGCAGTAAGCTGGCCCTTCGTCGAAGTCCAATCTCTGGCTTGCTGATGGATTGATAGTTAAATAGTCCCTTTCCAACGGGATCGGGCAATACGGTCGGTATCGGGTACCAGGCACGGTACGTCACGAACCACGTTACCACGGCAATAATGCCACTAAGCACCTTCTCCGCCATCCGATGGTGGTAGAGCATCGTGCCGACGAGCATCAGATCCCAAAGCAGTTGCAACATAGTCATCCCGATGAAGAACAACCGAATAGTTGGCGTGAAGCGATTGTAGAAATATTTCAGTGCCTTCAGATCTTCGTCCTTTAGGCTTTTGAGTGGATTGGACGTTTGTGACGTATCGTTGTTGTTGCGATTGTGCTCTTCGTTGCGCAGCAAATCCTTTATACTTTCCCACCCAATAATGGGGCGGGCCTCCTCCATCAGCACCAGGCTAGAGTAGATCAGGATAAACGCGTGGCCAGAGATGTCAAACCCATTCCACAGGTGGCCCGCCTTCAGACAGGCAGTTTTTGCATCAAATCCACGCACACTGCAACGGCCGTAGCTTGATTCGATGATGTTGAACAGCTTCGTCCAAACGAACCAAAACACGGTCGCTATACCGAGCCGGGGAAGATGGTTCCTTAGTAGCCGCTGATTGTCGCCGCAGCATATCGTGATCGATGTCATGGCCAGATAGGGAAATGCGAACAGTAACGTCCATGCCCAGCCCAGCTTTACGAAGTATACGTTGAACAGATTGTCCGTGCGTGCCAGGTAAGTCTTTGGGTATGGCAGAAAGTCGCCAATGAGGGACACGATGAACAAAGAACCCAGATACAGCGGAACCTTAAGACTGGTGTCGAAGAAAATGATCTTTTTGCACACGTGTAGCACCATCATTGTGAGCACCTCCCTTATCGAGGTTGGTGTGGCGGTCGGCCGGGTTCCCTTAGCTTCGCTTCGTGCGGTTGTATCGTTTAACCCCTGGCGAAAGTTCATCTGCGGGCGGGCAGCATTTCCTCCTGCTGGTCCTACACCACCACCACCACCGCTGCCGGCGGTAGATGGTGTGTGGATTGGTTTTCGTTTGTTTGCCATCTGTGCGTACTGTTCCTGCGATTGTTCGTCGGTATCGGTCTGATTTGTTTTATGCACCATCGGAAAACAGAAAGAGGAAAGAATAAAGCCCTTTGTTGATTAGTCGTGTGATGACGATGGAGGGAAATTTATAGCGAATAAAAGAAAAAAAAAGAAAGTGCAAACATCATTGGCTTAGCTACCGAATATCTAGCGTAGCGGTTCGCTATGCAAATTGGTTCGAACTTAAAAATAAACACAGCCACTTCATACGCACACTGCACAGGGGAGAGCAGGGAACGCATGGTAAGGGAAAGGCTCACCCGTCCAGTTTTCATACAGCCCCCTTTTCATTCCAAAAATAAAAAAGCCCACTCAATTAAACGACGTTTCCGCATGATGCGGAACGAAACTTACATCACTTGTTTGTACCACGGCATTAACAGGATGGAAAATCGGATGGAATTAGTAGCCTTCTTTACGGCAAGCGGGGAATAAATGAATTTGCCAAATGGCAGGAAAACGGCGCGTGTTGGTCGTTGAATGATTTACGCACTTCTGAAGCACTCGTTCACGCAAAAACTTACGATCTGCGTGTAACTAACAACATCTGCAATTCAAATGACACTTGCACCTTCAGCTGATGTTTCAAAACGTGGAGACATCAGCAGGACTGCCCGAAGACTTAGTTTGTGGAATATTTATTCACAGAAACGGTCTCAGTTGGGAGAATGTTGTACAAATTCAAAAAATGCTTCCACGCTTGCCTTTTTTTTATCCAAATGCACTAAAAAGTACCTTTTCCCTCATCGCCATTTGTTGTTTATTGTTTATTTGGTTCAAGGTGCATAGAGATTTCTTTTCATGAGCAGTGAAACAAGTATATACAAATGTGCCTCAAATAAAAAAGCTGCTTCTACTGATATTTCTTCAGTAAAATATGCTACAAATGGTATTCTGCGCTGAGATTCCTCATTGTTTGCCATATTTTTAGAGGTCCTAAACAAACCTGATCCCACTTGATCCACTGGTTCTATGAACTTTGGTTGCTGTCATTGCGAGGCAAACTTTGACAGCTGCCAGCGTATTGCGGTTTTCTACTTTTTCCTCCTCTCACGAAGGAATCAAACCCGTTCGGTGTGTGATCTGGTGTTTTGTGGAGAAAATCTTCAATTTCGTGTCGAAAGTAATCCCCAACAGCATCAACTATGTATGCGAACGAAGAACCGTGGGATGGCGTAAGTAAATCTTCGCAACGATATCTGAGTCATATGCACAGTTGGATGTGCAAGAGCAAAAGCAAAAGTACTGTTGGCTAGACAACTTTCCTAACCTAACTTTATTGTCTACCGTAGGGCTACGATGAGTACGGCTACGAGATGGGAATGCCGGATGATGGCATGTACGATCGCGGCTACTTTCCGATGCACGAGGACGTGAAAAAGTTTCTGATGTACTTCTGCACCGTCATCAAGGATGGTGTGGTGTACGAAATTCAGAACTTGTACGAAAACACCTTCCCGAAGCTGAGCGAGCAGCACTTCGAGAAGAAGGCTTGGCCAAGCGAGGAAGAGGTGGCCCATCTGGTGGACAATGACAATTTGTTCCTGATCCTGTACAAGGAGCTGTACTACCGTCACTTGCACGCGCGCATCCAAGGCGGACCGTCGTTGGAGCAGCGACTGAATTCGTTTTACAATTACTGTAACTTTTTCAACTACATCCTTCCCTCGAAGGAACCGGTCCAGCTGGAGCTGCCCGACATCTGGCTGTGGGAGTTGATCGACGAGTTCGTATATCAGTTCCAAAACTTTGCGCAGTATCGCGCCCGGTTGACGGACAAGACGGACGAAGAGATGGACATGCTGTTGAACAACAACAGCAAGGTCTGGAACATCCTGTGCATCCTCAACGTGCTGCACTCGCTCGTATCGATGTCCAAGATCAAAGATCAGCTGGAGGCGGCAGCTGCCGGAAAGGACCCGGAAGCGGTGGCCGGAGAGTTCGGGCGTCATCCGTTCTACAAGATGCTGGGATACTTTAGCTTGGTGGGACTGTTGCGTGTACACTCGCTGCTCGGCGATTACCATCAGGCGATCAAGGTACTGGAGCCGATTGAAATCCACAAGAAGAGCCAGTACTCGCACATTCCGTCGTGCCAGATCACCACGTCGTACTATGTTGGTTTCGCGTACATGATGATGCGCCGCTACTCGGATGCAATCCGTACGTTCTCGTCGATCCTGCTGTACATCCAGCGCACCAAGCAGCTGTACAGTGCCCGTTCGTACCAGAACGACCAGATCAACAAGCAGACGGACCAGATGTATCATCTGCTCGCCATCTGTCTGGTGCTGCATCCGCAGTGCATCGACGAATCCATCCAGCAGGTGCTGCGCGAGAAGAACTACCANGTCGTGCCAGATCACCACGTCGTACTATGTGGGTTTCGCGTACATGATGATGCGCCGCTACTCGGATGCAATCCGTACGTTCTCGTCGATCCTGCTGTACATCCAGCGCACCAAGCAGCTGTACAGTGCCCGTTCGTACCAGAACGACCAGATCAACAAGCAGACGGACCAGATGTATCATCTGCTCGCCATCTGTCTGGTGCTGCATCCGCAGTGCATCGACGAATCCATCCAGCAGGTGCTGCGCGAGAAGAACTACCACGACAACATGTACAAGATGCAGTGTGGAGATTTGGATGTGTTCCGCAACTTCTTCGTCTTTGCTTGTCCGAAGTTCGTTTCGCCCGTTCCACCACCACCGGATGCACCGATCGATGACTACGTGAAGGAAGCACTCGAGCATCAGATTAACGTGTTTATGGACGAAGTAAAGCAGCAGCAGGAACTGCCGACCATTCGCTCGTATCTGAAGCTGTACACGACCCTTCCGATTATGAAGCTGGCCTCGTTCATGGACCGTTTGCCACGGGACGATGTGGATAAGCAGAAGCTAGAGAATCTGTTGACCCGACTGTTGTGCTTCAAGCACAAGATGAAGAACATCGTGTGGACGAAGGGTTCCAGCGGTCTGGAAGGCAAGTTCCAGTCTGGATCGGAGTTGGACTTTTACATTGACAAGGACATGATTCACATTGCCGATACGAAGGTATCCCATCGTTACGGTGACTTTTTTATTCGTAAGGTAATGAAATTTGAGGATCTTAACCGCCGTCTTCACGCCATCAAGGGTTAAACAGCGGCGGGACAGGTGTGCACGATATTCAGTTCTAAACATACTATAGCCCGAGCTGGTATCAATTTAACATACAATAGCCGAGTTTGTGTGGGGAGTGCCGTGGACATTAGGACCGTGGCAACTTATTTTCGCGCGAAGAGAGAGAAGCAATCGTATTATAAACATAGATAAACAGGGAACCGTTGGTAGGAAACCACTGTGGTATAATAAACCATGCTGCTGCCATCGTTGAAGGTTCTCGCCAAAAATTTGTAGTAGCCTATTGTTTTGCTTTGTTTGAGAAATTTTCGTTCGCGTGTTTAAAAAAATTGAAATTGAACAAGTTTCGTCGACATGATGACATTTCGTGAACGTCAAAACAGTTTTGTTTGTGTTTATGTCGACAAAGGAATCAGTTTCACTCTCAGCTGTATAGTGATGGTGTGACAAATACTAAATTCTTGAATACCATTTTACATTATCGTGCTGTGTTTAGCGGCTAATCGATCATCGCCTAGAATGGCTGGTTTTCGGCTGAAACTATTTCCAAAAGTGTGTCACATCTGCTTAAAGTACCAACCAGAGACTCTCTTCATTTCTTTGGATACAATAGAGCACATCCATGGCATGCCGCTGGTGGAAGTTTTATATGAGTTAATGTACCCGATTTCACCGGTAAGCACGTATTCATTTCCTCAACTCCATACCATTATTAATGGTTGTATTTTTGTCCGAAGGAGCTGCAACATCTTACACCGCGTGGAATTTGTGAACTTTGCTACAAACAACTGGACGAATTTCTTGCCTATCGCAATCGTTTGAAACTTATCGGGAAGTTTGTGTACAGCCTGGCGCTATTGCAAAATGGTCAACCCGATCATCTGGAAGAGCTCATGTGCGAGCATCAAACGGAACTATTAATGGTATTGCGTGAACTTAAAATTACTGACAAACATGAGCTAGTCGTTCAAGAATTGATGGAAGTATTTGACCAACATTACTTCGTTAGTGAGTCGGAACAAAAGTCAATGGTTGATGATGCTTGCATATCAGATCACTTGATGCTTAAAGAGAGTGAGGAGCTCGTGAAACTAAACCAGTTACAAAACCAAGTTCATGAACAGTTGGAAATACGAGAATGTGTTGCTGTACAAACGAACGGAACGATGAAAGAGTTCGGCAATGACAGCGAAGATACAGAGTGCCAGTTTAAACCTAATTTCGAACAGATTGATATGATTTCCCTGGAGCTGGATGATGAGGAAACGATTACAAGGAATTCATCGTTACGCAGCAGTCGTAAGAAACGGGCAATATGCCAGTGTCAGCAATGTTCGTTCACAACGTTCTGCTCTAAAGCATTTCAGCAGCACAAGAAAACCCACCAGAAGTAATATGTGCTATGCGACAAATTGCGACGCTATGGACCCGCATCTAACAAGCAATTTTTTGCACTCATTCTAGGAAGAAACGTAATGGGTACAGCTGTAAGCGATGCAATCATGAGTTTGACACAAAACGGGATCTGTTGCAGCACAAACGATCCACACATCGGGACCATATGTGCGATACTTGTGGGTTAGCGTTCGATACAAAGTTCGTGCTGGAAAACCATCGCAAACGGCACGAAACCGTGCGCCAGTATAAGTGTGAATATTGTCCATTGGAGTATTATACGAAAGCGGAGAAGCTACTGCACGTGCGACGGATACACCTGAACGTGTTTGAAGTAAGCTGCCCGGAATGTGCGCTAATGTTCCGCACGAAACAGACGCTGGCACAGCACATGAAGACACACACGAATCAGCGCACCCATACGTGCAACACGTGTGGCTTTAGCTTTAAATCCCATACGCATTTGAATCGACACACCAAGGAACTGCATCAGGGGGTGCAGTATCAATGCGAACATTGTGATATGACGTACCGCCGTAAGGATAAGCTTCGTATGCATGTGGAGAAAATGCACAATGTGAGTAAAAAAAAAAGATCCATACCTGGTGCACTTTCTTTACATCACTATTATACCAATAGATTCAAACGTACTTTGTCTGTGATATCTGTTTGCAATCGTACGATACGGATGAAAAACTGCAAGAACACAAAGCACACCATCAACATCCAAACGATCTGCAGTGCGGAGTGTGTCTAGGTGCGTACGTAGCGAAAGAAGAGCTCGACAACCATCTATGCATTACGTATCGGTTAGTATCCAGTTCCGGGCTATCATCATAATCCGATTCTTGCTTTACAAATAATTAAATATGCATTTCGTGCTCATTGCAGAGAAAACTACATTTGCTGCAATCGTGACTTCAAGTTTCACTATTTTTACAACAAACACATGTTTCTGATGCACGGTGAACAGACAAATGTACGCGTCAAACCCGTCGGTGGCGTACTGCTGGGCCAGTATCGAGCGAAACGAGTAGGTTTAGCTGTTTCCTAACATGCAAGCAGTATTGTTCGTATGATATGCTTCTTAACATCTCACTCTCTGTGTGTTTGTGCATTTTAGAAACAAGCAGAACGGTGCCCAAAATGTGCACAGGAGTTTGCTACCCGCCAACAGAAGAAGGCTCATATGAAATCCTGTGGTGTGGTGCAGCAGTATGACAGTACGACTCATCGATGAATCCGGTTGGCATTGTACTATGAGTTAGCTCCAAACGTGTGCGAACTCCCTCGATATCCGACAGGTTACCAATGCGTTCTCTGTTACGACTGTACCAAGATAGCAAAACTCCTCCTCTACTACCTCAACTAATACGCTGCCTACTTCCGATTGGACAACTTAGTAAACTAAGTAATGTGTTGCGAAACATAATAAAACGATTCGTAACATAATCGCTTTTATCTTCTAACCAATCAACCGAACCCGTTTGTCATCAAGCGTCATTGGGAATTAAACTACACACTGTTCATGTACACTGTTCGCACACTTATTGTAAATTTCCATGAGTGATTGTATTATCCACGGCACGACCGGCACACGAAATGGATGTATCTTACCTTCGCGAAATTTAATTCACGAAAGCAGTACACCGCTTCTCACCACAACAGGTCTTGTAGTCTCTGCAGCTGACTTAACTCCTGGGAACGCAACGTTTCAACTATCTCTTCTAGCCGTGATACATTGGACGTGCTTGGTTGTCCATAGTCGTACGCTTCCGGTTGTGCGTGCCAGCTATAACGATTCCTTTTCGGTGAAGACTCCTTGCGAATCCATTGGCGATTGTGGCTTCGTTTGGAATTATATGGTGCTTGCGAATAGGCCATATTTTCCATACCCTGAGGAGTTTGTTGCATGTACTGCGTCGAATTGCGGACCGGATGGAAATGTTTCGGCTCAATCGGTGCACTGGCAGTGGCTCTTCTTACGAATCTAGCATATTGTTTATCCGAACGCGTAAACTCCTGTACCGCCCGTTCTGGTGCAGCTTTCTTTTTTTTAGCTTTTTTGTTTGACTCTGCTAACTGGTTGTGCTGGTTGTTTTCCAGTGTTTTCGGTCGCTTTTTGTTGATAATGCCCAAATCAGAGAAAGTGAGCTTCTTCAGCTTGTTAGCCTGCTTCAGTTCTTCGTACTCCTTCACAAACTGAGCATAGTCTTTGTGATCGTACGCCGAAAAGATGTAGCGAATAGCGTTATCGATGGTGTTGCGCCTTTCCTGTGACAGCTCACTCTCGCACGGAATCGTTTTCATGCATATTGCCAGCTGGGAGCGCAGTATGTTTAGATGCTTTCGGCCCTCGCGCAATCCATACACGCCGAACAGCTGTACGTTCAGCTTGCGGCGATGCTTTTCCTTCAGTTTAGTAGTTTTTGCATTTCTTAAATTCGTCAACATCACCTCTAAGCTTTCTTTCTCAAACACTAGATCCTTCAAAAACGTGGAAATATAATTCGACATCTGCTTCGAGAGCTTCGGTCCACTCATTAGGAAATATTTCTCGTTGCTAATGGAGTCCTCCGTTGTAGTTAGGTAGTTTACCAACTCCTCGTGAAATTTCTCCTGTGCCTCAGGCGTGCCAGTGATAAGCAACACATTACCGACCGTTTCGAACGTAATGCTCAGGTGCACATTGTGCTTCTTTCCGGATTCATGAAGAAATTGGGTACCTTTCGCAGACAACAGCAGCGTGGCACGATCCTTGGTAAGCAACACTTTCGCATTATCGTCAGTTTGTTCTTGCTTTTGCGGTATTACTACATAATCAGGTGCACCACTTATGGTCTTCTCTGTCAATATGGCTTCCGTGGGGGCTGGCACTTCTGGGCCAGATGGTGCTGGTGGTATTTGTTGCTCTGGCAACAATGGTTGCGGTTGTATTACCGTCGTAACCGAATCCATCGTGAGAGGAATAAAATCAGAGAGCATCGCTTGTTCACTGTTGTTTTCTGTCGCTACAAAGTGATCGGATGACGGTGGATTTAAGTCCACATTCTGCTGCCATTCATCCAACCCATTTTTTTCTGTATGAAATTCGGAAAAACTGTAATTAGAGTTTTCCTCCATAACCGGTACTACACTTGCATTCACGCTAATGGACGCATCCTGTTTGCACAGTTCGGTGTTGCAAATCGTTTCCGCACGAACGCTTTCTGGCGGTTCTGGCTCGCTGAACTTGTCCATTTGCGAAACAGGAACAGGTTCTGTTGTACGTGTAGTAATAGTAGATTCAAATGCCGGTTCTTCGGCAACCGGTTCTACGAGCTCTTGTGATTGTTGTGATGATTGTTGCGCTATATTTTCCTCCAAATTGTCGCTATCCCGCCGTTCATACTTTTCCATCAGGCCCGTTGCTTTGAGAAAGTTGCAATAGAACCCATTCTCGGTGGGAGCTAGCTCGTGCATGTTAAACTCACAATTACTAGCGCCGGTGCTGAATAGATTGTACCGGGCAGTCGGATCCATTGCAAGCCGTCTCTCTTGTTCGTCGATTTGATGCTTACTACTTCGATTATACTCCCCACGATACGCCGGCATGTATGAGCTCACCTTCATGTTTGGTATGACATGGCCAAAGATTCGCCGGGCGTCGCAGCACATGTAGGCCTGGTGGCCAGGTTTGGAGCAGATGGAGCACCACCGGGCGTTTGGATTTTTCTCGCATTTCTCTCGCAGTGGTACATTGTCTTCGATCTGCACATAGAACACAAATTTCGTACCGATCACGATGAAAACTTTTTAGTAAAACTGTTTGCGAACGAAATAACGTACGGGACATGGCATACTTACCGTGCTGTGATATCGCCGCCAGAGATCGGGACAGGTGCGCTGAGCATGACCACGTAACCCACAGGAGAAGCAGGTGATGTCGGCATCGCGTGAGCACGATTTACATCCACGCACAAAACTACGCGTTTTGGCACCACACTTGAAACAATGAAAGGAAAGTAAAGATTTTGCAATGCCACACCCAAGCCAAAGGCGCTTCGTAATGCTATTAGACTCTTACATTTAAGCAGATAGTTTTCGGGCAGCGTGGTTCCTTGTGTCCCTTTTCACCGCACATATAGCAAATCGACAGTTTCGGTGCGTTGCGGCACTTGAACCTCACATGGCCTCGATCACCGCAATTGCTACAAATGATTTCCTTCCTGGGTGGATCAGGAAAACGATCTTTGTGTACGATGGCCCACTGTCTGCTGTCGTCTGAAATGGGACCGAGAGAATGAGGAGATTGATGAGAACACACACTCGGGAAGGTTCTATCTTGGCGAAACCAGCTTCACTTACAAGGCATTCTTGTCAAAACCGAATCCATATTCAGGTCTTCGTCTGTCCACGTCTCGTTGTAGAACTGCTTCATTTCCTCGTTCCACGCACAGTCAGGACCAATGGGTACCGTTTTCTTGAAGTTCTCTGCGGATGGGCCGGGCAGAACATGACATTGAATGTCTTCATATATCAGTTCGTCATCGTCGTTCGCATCTGAGACGATTTGCTGATGTGGCTGTGGTGGTACAGTGCCTGCATTAGCTGAACTTTCCTTTCTCTTTACGGCCTGCGTTTGCTGAACAGTATCGGCATTACAGCGTGTTTTCTCTGACCGTTCCGTTTGGATTTCTGCGGTAATACCAGAACTACTGCCCACGAGTGTCTTAACGCTTGTTTTCGGATCTTTCATCTTTTTCTTCTTCTTGGTCACAAGTTCAGATAGTGGAGCCTGCTGCTGCGAGTCCATTTTCTCATTGGCCGATTGTCGTTCCATTGGGAAAACTATACCATCAGCTGCCTGTGCCACATCCTTAGTTTTCCTTTTTTTCTTCTGATTACGATCTTGCTTAGAGGATGATGTTGGCAGTTCTTCGACACAATTTTCATTGCTTGTCGCGTTTGTAGCGGCCGTTTTTGCATTAGATTTTTTCTTCACACTAGCAGCAACTTCAGTATCGTCGTCCTCTTCCTCCGTGTCCGATACTGCCCGTACAATATCCGTCAGCAGACAGGCGAAATCTTCATCGGAGTACGTTTCCGAGTTGTACTGTTTCCGCTTGCGGCCAATTCGTTTTTTCGGTTCCTTCTCTACCGTCGGTTTTCCTGCTGTTTTCTTCTGCATCAAAAAGCTTTCATCGTAATCGCTTTCGGACGATACGTCGGCTATCTGCTCGATGAAAGAGGATGCCGATCGTCTCGATGATTTGTCTAATCTTTGAGGTGTAGTGCTGTTGTTGAGTTTAGGGAAAATATCAATATCGCTTTCCGAGGACACATTGTCATCGATGAGTGGGATCTTTTTTGTCTTGGACTTTGTACCAGCGGTCCCATTTTTGATACGCTCCGTTGATTTGTCCGATGTACCAGTACCAGAGCCAGTGATCGTCGATTTCGACATAGATCTGGTAACTTTTACAGACGGTGAATCCTTTTTAGCTTTCGCCTTTTTGCCAGAACCCTCGCGAGACAGTTGTGCTTCGAGCTGCTTGATGGCTATCTCCAGCGCCAAACCGGAATTAGTTTTATTGTTTGCATTGCGCTTGGACGCGCTTGGGGACATTGCTTTCTCCACATTGGGAGAGGATGTAGCCGATTTCAAAAGCTTCTGCTTCGAAGGAGTCTTTTTAGTGGCAGCATTTTCTTTCTTACTTTTTGCACTACCCGTTGTTGTGTTACCGGGACTTTTCGCCTGTGGTTGTGATTTAGAAGTGGCATTTGCTTTGCCGACCTTTTGAGGGTGCTTTTCCTGATCGGTGGTATCGCCACTGGTACATACCGTATCTTCCGATGAGATGGAGGGCACCCTATCTTGCCTTGCTTCCGTTGCATCCTTCTTCGCCTTACCGGACATTCCTTCCATCGAACGTTCCAGCTCATCATCGCTCGGTATGCTTCCGGTATAGCTATCATTTAACCGCGATCGATCGTGCTGACCGATGAAATCGTCCGACATAATCGAACTGTTCGATGGACTGCCGCAGCGCGATATGTTGACGATCGTGGCAACGTGACCACCCTTTGCCTTGCTTTTCGGTTTCGATTTCGGAAAAGCGAATGGCGTGCTTTGAGACTCCTCTTCGTCACTGCAATCAATACAAATTTGCGGTGGCGGTGGCGTTGGTATAATTATTACTTCATCTCCCTCTCCATCCGAAAGCGGAACACCAGTGGATTCATTCATTCTTGCCGGCCGTGAATCTTCGTCGGATGAATCGAGTATTATTTCATCCACAATTTGCAGCTGCTTGCGGTGCCGCACTTTGGTCGCTTTCGCTTTCTTCGATTCGAACGTTTGCTTGGCATTTTCCTTCCTATCCTTGTGAATTAGCTTCAATAAACTTTCCAATTTTTTTTCTACATACTGCGTGGTCTGTTTGGTTTGTTTCTTCTTCTTCAGCTGCAATCCTGTTTGTTTCGGAGCGTTCTTTGGTACCGTTGCGCGCTCGGAGACGCCGCTTTTTTGGCCGGTTGCCTCTTGTGCCGACGGCTGGCTCTGACCAACATTCGCGTCCATATTCCCAAGCAACGATTGATACGGTGCCAAAAACATCTTTTTTATCGTATTGCTTCCTCCATCTTTGTTGCTTTCCGGCGCATTCTTTTCAGGCGCGGCAAGTTCCGACACTGCACCGGTCGGTGTGTTTTTAGGGTAGGGCGGGCGTTCTCCAGCACTGGAAACCGAAGAACCAGTCCAATACCGTTTCATGTTACCTGGCAGCGTCCCCTGCCCATTGTTTATAACCGACGTGCGAGAAACAATGCGCAATGGCGGAGTAGGAGCTGGCACTGCATCTGGAATCTTTGGCGCTTCTTCGTACGAATGATGGATGGAAGAGTATAAGCGTTCCTCTAGCACCGCCAGATCCTGATCTTCTAAATCCTGAAGTGGAAACAACACGAATTGGCTTAGGTTAAGCGTGCTTCAAAACCAGCAAAGTACAACGAACTACGTTCTCACCATAATGAAACACAACAACGAACGCTATGGAGGCACTGATAAAATTACAATAAATGATTGAAATAACAGCTAATAATAACCTAAATTTTAATTTTACGTGTTCACCACCACATTTCATGTTATTCTACACATGCGGAAAATGAATGGCTCGAGAACTGTCACATTGACATCTTCAGAATAACATTCACCAAGGTAGATATAGTACAGCTGCACTGATCCGGAAACTTCCGCACTGTCTACACGTATGCAATTTCAAGTATGNCATAATGAAACACAACAACGAACGCTATGGAGGCACTGATAAAATTACAATAAATGATTGAAATAACAGCTAATAATAACCTAAATTTTAATTTTACGTGTTCACCACCACATTTCATGTTATTCTACACATGCGGAAAATGAATGGCTCGAGAACTGTCACATTGACATCTTCAGAATAACATTCACCAAGGTAGATATAGTACAGCTGCACTGATCCGGAAACTTCCGCACTGTCTACACGTATGCAATTTCAAGTATGCCCTGCAACACGGAGTATCCACCCAACGAAATGGGAAAAATTTTGATAGTTTCTTCATTTTTTGCACCGACATTTTGATGCATTTTTTGATCCCAGAATTTATTACACTAAAAAAATGTACAAACCGGAGTATGTACATTTAAAAAATAACAAACAATCAACAAAACGTGATTTAGTAGAAATGTGATCGAAATATGCAAGCTTGTTATGCAAACGAACAGGTGGAACATAATGCTAGCGAATGTGGTCGTCGATAGATAAATTGCCATAGCACACAAATGAAATGCAGCCGTATTCAAATTCGTAGATTGCATTTAAATTTCTTTATTCAATGTTTTGGTATGATTTCGACAAATAATGATTTTAAATAATTAGAAATCACTTCAAACAGAAGTTTCCGTGCTCGGGTCCATTAGACGTGGCTTATGTTAGTATCGTATTTATCATGAACAGTGCCTGCTACTATCTACCCAGAGCGATGCGTGTTGTGGTTGCCCCCGGCTCAAGACTGCGCTGCAACGGTTGTTTCCTGCTGCTCCGTGCATGTCGAGGCGGCCTCTGCAGGCAACGTTTCGGTAATGGCCAACCAAGGCAGGCGTTTCTGCAGCTCCATACGGTATCTCGGGTGGCTAATAGCGTACACGTAGGGGTCTAAACAGGCTACGAACTTGCAGGCACATGCTGGAAACATTGTAACGCCCGGTGTCAGAAGGCTCTTGTCGCCGAACGCACCAATCAGTGCCAGAACCGCGTACGGTGTCCACGAGGCAACGAATAGGAAGCAAACGGTGATGGCTGCCTTAGCGATTCGGATCTCGACGGACGCATCGTTTTTGGATTGATTCGATCGTAGCGATTTCACGTTCATCTTTTTGGCCTGTTCGCGGAGCGACTTTTCGTGGTTGACGACATGGCTCACGATCTGACTGTAGTAGTAAATGATAAGACTCATCGGTAGTACATAGCTGAAGGTAAAGATTGATCCCACAAACAGCCGTGTGTCGAACGTGTTGGACAGATAATCGAAGCTGCAGGATGTAAGGAAACCCTCTGAAATGGAACCGAAAAGAGTGAACGAAGGTTGAGGTAAACGTTTTCATTATGCACTAAACGAAATTGTGACGATTGCAAGCGTATTGTGTAAACTGCTTCGCGCAGCATGCATGACTCGCGCTATACACCTTGGGCACCGTCCCAAACGTCAAACGAATGGAAACGCTGGGAATAGCAAATGATAATCGATTGACAATTTGTGCACGAATCTTTGTGCTCGGGATAGTGTTGTTTATAATTACGTGGTACGTAAATAAAAATTTATCCAGCTTGCGAAGCGTTTCACCGCGTGTAGGCGTGGGCCAAAGATCGGGGAAGTGTATCCATCAATGTACGCCTAAACAACCAACCCACCAACCAACAAAGCGTAGCAGTTAATCCGATCCCATCCTCTGAGTGTTTGTGAAAGGTTTTGCTTGATTCGGAGACACCACAGTGAATACACTCGACCGCAGTGCATGCTGACGGTGACGGCCACTCCAACGCATCCGCCACACACGGAAAACGCAGACGAAGCACACACCATGTCGAACAAACTGAACAATCCGAAGCGTCGCGAGGTTACGGGTTCGTCATCGTCGAACTCCTCCATATCGTCGGTTGGTGCTGGTGACAATGGCATATCGGCCGACCTGGCCTCACTGTTCGAGTGTCCCGTGTGCTTCGATTATGTGCTGCCCCCGATTCTGCAGTGCCAGAGCGGACATCTCGTTTGTACCAGCTGCCGTTCGAAGCTGACGTGCTGTCCCACCTGTCGCGGTTCGCTCGGTAACATACGCAACCTGGCGATGGAGAAAGTGGCCTCGAATGTGAAATTTCCCTGCAAACACTCCAACCACGGCTGCACCATTTCGCTCGTGTACACCGAGAAGGCGGAACACGAGGAGGCGTGCGAGTTTCGACCGTATCTGTGTCCCTGCCCGGGTGCATCGTGCAAGTGGCAGGGTTCGCTCGACTACGTAATGCCCCACCTGATGATGTCGCACAAAAGCATCACCACACTGCAGGGAGAGGACATCGTGTTTCTTGCCACCGATATCAACCTGCCGGGTGCGGTCGATTGGGTGATGATGCAGTCCTGCTTCGGTCACCACTTTATGCTGGTGCTGGAGAAGCAGGAAAAGTATGACGGTCATCAACAGTTCTACGCCATCGTACAGTTGATCGGTTCGCGGAAAGAGGCCGAAAACTTTGCCTACCGGTTGGAGCTGAACGGCAATCGGCGTCGACTGACGTGGGAAGCTATGCCGCGGTCCATCCACGAAGGAGTTGCCAGTGCGATTCTCAACTCCGACTGTCTAGTGTTCGACACGTCTATCGCTCAGCTGTTTGCCGACAATGGCAATCTGGGTATCAATGTTACTATATCCGTTGTTTAAACAATACACAGTAAGCGACTGAGGGAAGGGGACCACACCACGATAGACAGTCCCGTGTCTAGACAATTCTTACCTAATTTTATGGTAGTGTACGTTGATAATTTACTTTAATTAGTTTTCTTTTTGTTTTGGGCTTTCTTTTTGTATCCCGCGCTGGGTGATCATCTAGTTCGTTCGCTAAGGGTTGAAGCACGTCTACGTTTTGCTAATGTGATGCGAGGTTTAAATTTTAAAGGCCCCGCGACAGCAAAAACTAGATCGTTAAGATACATCTGAAGGGATCGCGATCGTATAAATCGTATATTCATTGATTGCCCAGCGGTTGTAATGATAAGAAACGCCTCAGCTTTTATGAATGCTTTTAATATAAACTCATCCACCTAACTTCGTATAATTTAAGAAGAAAGGCATGGTTTAAACCATCGGCTGCAACGGTACGACAACTCCGAATCATGTAAGATCAGCTCTCGATCAACAGTTGATTCGGAGAGTAAGTGTCGCGGTATGGTAATAACCGAACGCAAATGCCTGTGTATGTTTGTATGTTACAAAACAACAAAAAACACCGACTTGTATGTACGAGCAAAGGATGAATGAATAGATGAGTGTGATATAATAAACCGTATGCATCATAGCGTCTGTGACCGCGTGAAGGGTGTGTTTGTGTGCGTTTTGCGTGTGTTTGATCGTGTGGGAATGTGTCGTAAAGGGAATTAAGATGAATTAGTAACGAACACAAATAACGGTCAGACAATTTGTAAATTAAACCATATAACGTAACGTAATATCGAATAGGAAGGCACAAAAGGGGTTGCGCACCGTGCCGTCCTTTGCTGCCGCTAGGAGGCACCTTGCCACTTTGACACTCACCAATTCACACTCCTTTGAAGCTAGCGTATGTTAA
This sequence comes from Anopheles rivulorum, assembly GCA_018908115.1. Lineage (NCBI taxonomy): Eukaryota > Metazoa > Arthropoda > Insecta > Diptera > Culicidae > Anopheles > Anopheles rivulorum. Next base: position 5,610,277 of record CM032178.1, read on the forward strand.
ACACGTTTCTACATATAACAAAATAGTAGCGAAATATGAGATAGGTNATGTGTCGTAAAGGGAATTAAGATGAATTAGTAACGAACACAAATAACGGTCAGACAATTTGTAAATTAAACCATATAACGTAACGTAATATCGAATAGGAAGGCACAAAAGGGGTTGCGCACCGTGCCGTCCTTTGCTGCCGCTAGGAGGCACCTTGCCACTTTGACACTCACCAATTCACACTCCTTTGAAGCTAGCGTATGTTAAACACGTTTCTACATATAACAAAATAGTAGCGAAATATGAGGTAGGTGGTACTGTACGTGAGGACCGACCGATCCGGCAGGATTAGGACCAGCAAGCAAACTTTACACGAGAGAACAGAATGGATTGAAATAAGCAGAGTTCTTCAAACAGCTAACACACAAAGAAAGTATAGGTGCGTTATACACAGGGTGGAAACGATTCTCCAATGGATTGATCAGGAATGGCAGGATGGTCACGAGAAGCAGAAGTACGAAACGTACAGTTAGTTGCCGCTAAATGCAAGAGCTTTCGTACACCGAAGCGTACACGCGTGTTCATACCTTAAACATCTGTAACGAGTACCAGTTTTAAGGGAATTAGGATTGCTCAGGGCGCGAGCGAAAAGAATGAAACGAAACTATAAACTGCCAGACAAGACACAGAAGATTTTGCGAAGGTAAAACTTTCATTGAGCGTTTGTTTTGTACAGTGGAACATTAGATCTGACCACCGTTTGTGGGACACTCAACTGTTTGTCTCAGGAGGAGGAGGATTTGTCTCATTTCGAGTGAAATTAATTCGTGTTAAAAATAATGCTGTTTGTTTCATAGTCCTAGAATTTCCGCACCATACAAAAAAAAAAAACTAGTGGTACGGAATGCAAGTTTCCAGTCGGAAATCACCGCGAGGGACAGATAATTAACTATAGTCTACATCCAGTTGGACGAACACACGTGTGCTGCAAATAAAGTACTCTGATTTCTATTAATCAAGTAAGCGATGGTGTATGGTGTTGATTAGCGGGGAAATAGTAGGCGTTGGTTTTAAATGACGCGAACTGTGTGAAAAATGCTTACCCGGTACGAAACGTCCCCAGATTTCCAGCAATGGAAGTACTCCCCACGGAATGGTGTAGGCCCAGATGAGAACGATGAAGATGATGGCTTTCGTTTGGGTAAGTCTTCCCTCAAACGGACGGGTAATGGTATTGTAGCTGGAAGAGGGATTCAAAGGGAACATTACACACACACACACACACACAAAACACTCTCGGATCAGACGACAAACGACAAACGACGCCGTCAAAACCGAAACATACCGATCGTATGCAATGAGCGCATTTGTTGCACCAGCCCCAATTCCTGCAAAACGATATGGAATAGTCATCTCAACATGCTTAATGATCAGCCGTTATCCAGTGATCTTACCGGTAAGCGATCCTACGAATGCGAATATTTGGCATCCTAAGTTCCCAAGCGTGAATCCTTTCGTGAAGGAGTTGTAGATGAAGATCGGTGTCTTGGCCATCATGAAGAAATCACAGATGGCAAGATTAATCACGAATACGTTCGAGGGTGTCCGTAAGGATTTAGCGCTACCAAATGCGACGAAGAAACGAAACGATAGAATGGACGAAGAGCTCCGGTTTTAAGGCTTTTGAGCGGTGTACTTACGCNTATAGTCTACATCCAGTTGGACGAACACACGTGTGCTGCAAATAAAGTACTCTGATTTCTATTAATCAAGTAAGCGATGGTGTTGATTAGCGGGGAAATAGTAGGCGTTGGTTTTAAATGACGCGAACTGTGTGAAAAATGCTTACCCGGTACGAAACGTCCCCAGATTTCCAGCAATGGAAGTACTCCCCACGGAATGGTGTAGGCCCAGATGAGAACGATGAAGATGATGGCTTTCGTTTGGGTAAGTCTTCCCTCAAACGGACGGGTAATGGTATTGTAGCTGGAAGAGGGATTCAAAGGGAACATTACACACACACACACATACACACACACACACACAAAACACTCTCGGATCAGACGACAAACGACAAACGACGCCGTCAAAACCGAAACATACCGATCGTATGCAATGAGCGCATTTGTTGCACCAGCCCCAATTCCTGCAAAACGATATGGAATAGTCATCTCAACATGCTTAATGATCAGCCGTTATCCAGTGATCTTACCGGTAAGCGATCCTACGAATGCGAATATTTGGCATCCTAAGTTCCCAAGCGTGAATCCTTTCGTGAAGGAGTTGTAGATGAAGATCGGTGTCTTGGCCATCATGAAGAAATCACAGATGGCAAGATTAATCACGAATACGTTCGAGGGTGTCCGTAAGGATTTAGCGCTACCAAATGCGACGAAGAAACGAAACGATAGAATGGACGAAGAGCTCCGGTTTTAAGGCTTTTGAGCGGTGTACTTACGCGATAAAAATCCAAATGACCAGCCCATTGCCAACGAGTGCGAAAATGGTGAAGGCGATGTACAGCAGTCCCAGCAGATAGTGCAGGGATGCTTCCGGTTCGGGAAACTGAAACCAGTGCTCGGGAATGTGCACCAGGTCCTCCGGTGGTACGTTCCAGCCGAGATACCGCATACCCGACTGGTCCGCACCAATCAGTGCTTCCGGTCGGTAGGCGGTCTGATTGTCAAGCTGGACAAGACCCATGACGATGACGGTAGTGGCGCTGCTGCGTTTCGATGTTTTGGAAACGGTTGATTTTAAATTCCGGCACTGATTATTCACCTTTGAGACGTGCAAAAGCAAACAAGCACTGGTTATACTGGCCACTTTTGAGTGAAATTAAATTAGCAATCACACATGCGCTGCGCACTACACTTAGCTGAGGGATGGGGGTTTTGTTACCTTTTGTCTTCAATCGGGAACCGGGTTGACCGATTTTCGGATCCTAAATCTGGCACACCGCCCTAGACACGTTCGCTGTGCCTACTGACGGAGAACACGACCGTGGTCAAAGATTTTATAGCCCGTCTGTCGGTCTGGAGGCCGGACCAGGACAAGCACGATTCTGGTGGTATATTTGTGGCCATTATTAGCCGCCTGTGCCATTTCCACCTTCCTGCAAATTCTTACCAGCAGTAGCAAATAATTTAATCAACGATGGATCAAAACCAGCCCCCAAACCGTCAGCCGAACAGACGACGAAAGGTCGCGGGGGACCTGTTCCTTAGAGGATTACCGGACCGATTATTGGCTGCTAGGGACGATTAAGTCGGTCAATAAGTATTTGATTAAGTGGCGTACTAGCCCGGACGGAGCGAATCTCATGTGTTCGCGTGTCATTTTAATTTAATTACAGGCCTCCAAAAACTTTCCTTGGCTTTTGGGGTGGGGGCCAGCAATCGCTTTTGATAACACTTTTGTACCATTTGATACCGCGGTGTGCATAGTACGTGTAGGGTAGGCTTATTTTTAAACAGACTGCAAATAAGGTCTATCCGGCGAGCTGCAAAGCCAGCTTCAAAACGCTGCTTGTTGTTGGCGGACAGTTTCGATACGACCGTTTGCAAGGTGTTGCAGTTAAACATGGACAAATAGGTCGTCGTTGTTGTTGTTGTTGTTGTTGTCGCTGGCATGGGGACAGGGGATCTATGTTAGTTCGCACTTGGTGTCGAGCGGAACCACATCGTACCGCAGCCATAGAAGTGAAATTCGCGTGATTTCAAATCCGATAGTGTTGCAATTGTAGTCCCAATTAATGGCAAGTATCGGATTTCGAATCGGAACGATAGACGATAACACTACAGCAACGATTTGGTGCTGTTGATGGGTTTTCTTTTCAACTCGACCATTTTGTTCTAGTTACTCGCTGAAAGCACATGTACACATGTGTTCGTTGTTTCAAACGGTTCGAAGGTCGAACACTTTGTCGTAACATCCCTGTGCGCTGAAAGTGATACAAGATAAAGGACTTACACAATTTGTTGCGTGTCAGGAACTTTCAGTTAGCTTTTCCCAGGGGAGAGTTCAGTACTACGTTCGTTACCCGATTATCGTATCGTTAGGGACAGACACGTGGCCATCACTCTTTTCGGAATTGGCATCTGAATGTTTTACTGCCAAACGCCAAACGTATGCATTGTAAAAGCACACGGTAATGCTTTGTTTATTTTACAATCCTGTTGTTTTATATTAACGCATTCTTCTTCTCCTACTGTTGCCATGCGTGATTTAAAGTAGCTCAAAGATTCAACCTTTATCACCAATCCCCAACAGCCATGTTTGTTGCGCGAACCGTACCAGAAGGTTAGTTACTAAGTAGCCTGTTTTAGCGCTTCTGATCGCCGAGATCATCGATGAAATCCTCATCGATTTCGGGCCACTTTTCCGGGATGATGTCAAACAGTTCATCCTTTACGTCGCCCTGAATTACAATCTCGTCATCTCCGGTGACGGATGAACCGCAGGCAAACTTTGTACCGAAGAACTTGGCCGCGAGCTTTAGATCGATATCGAATGTCGCCAGCCCGGTGACCACGGTGACGGACTTTCGTTTACCTCTCGCCGATCTCGACAGACACACCTTCTTCGGTACGTCGTCTTTCGCCTTTTTGGTCTTCATAATACCTTTACCGCCCCGTTTCTGTGGTTTCTTGCCTTCATCAGCATCAGCCGACTCGCTTGCAGGTTTGGAGGCGGATCCGGTTCCGGCGCTGGCTCCGTCTCCGGTACCAGCCGTACCCATCTGCATGCGTTCGAACTCGTCCGGCAGATTCTTTTCGAGCCACTGTTTGCATTTTTCATAGTCCGGATAATATTCACAGTACTCGAGCGGCATGGAGCAGTTGCCACAGTATGCCACCGTTAGCGGATAGGTCACACCTTCCTTCGGGCCTATAATTAACCGTTCTGGAACTTCCGTTGTCATGACTGGTAATGTTTTGCTTAGGATAAAGGAACCTAACATCACCATTTTCATGGAAATTGATTAGTTTGATAATTATTTGGTAAAAATAGAATAGAAAAGCTAATCCCAATACCTTCTGCTTGTTTAAACCAGGAATACGCGAAACGCGGAGCAATACGTATTGTTTACAGGCAACTGTCACAGCTGTCACGCAATTGTGCCAATTACAGTAGAGTCTTGGGTATTGTATGTCGACAGTGTGGAAATCGACCAATTTGCAACAAAGATTTTGAACTAAACGTTGTGTCGACAAATACAAAATAGAACATTTCAAAAAGTTATTTAATTTATTTGACGAATGTAAAATTCGTGCTTTATTTTGGAAAACGCGAAACTGGAAACTGTTGTAAATAAGCCCGTGTTATACATTTATTCCTCAAGGGTTATTTGCTACAACTGTTGTATTTTTACATCTGCATTTCGTTAAGATCTACTTCAATCTTTTTTGTGTCTGCCTTGCCTTTATTCTTTGGCGGCAGTGGCTTGGGAGCCGGTTTGGGGGTCTTTTTGGATACTATTTGAGCGTGAAGATCCTGAAACTTTTGGTCCACCTTTTCGCGTTTGTCTTGCACTTTGATCTAAAACATAAGCACAAAAATGTGTAATGTTCGACAATATGATATGCCAACATTCCCTTCTCAAATTCCTACCTTTTTCAGGTTGCTCGAAATTTCCTTCGTTTTTTTCATGTTTTTCTTTTTGGCTTGTGATACTGTGAACACAGTTTTTGCCTTTTTCGCCAACTGCTTCCTCTGGTCTTTCATCTTGTTCGCTTTCTTGGCCATTACGAAGCTTGTTCGATGGATTGTGTGCCTTCGGATGTAGTCGATATGAAACGAAAAGAGATTATATGATTTCATGAAATTGGGATTTTTTAACACCTAAGCGTTCTCGTTTTATTGTTGTCATTTAAATTACATGGTCGTTTGGCTTCTTCCGTGTTTGGCGTTTGCACTCCGTCTAGCTGACGCTTTTTATTAGTGATACGACCGAGCAGTACATCTTCCGTTAGAAAGAAACTGACACGCATCATATCCTTGTTGGGTGCCACATTGCGTACGAAAGCTATTTCTTTTAGCTTGTCCGTTACTTCCATGCCGAGCCATTGCTCAACCAGTTCACGAGCGATCTGCTTCTTATCTTCAACGCCTTTCGCAAAGCAGTATACATGAACCAGCGGCTTTTTGTATAGGATAACATCCGTACCTTTCAATAGACCAGGAAAATGTACCAAATGCTCTACTGCCAGCGCTGGCAAGTTCATGGTGATGTGAATTTCGCCCTCAAAGCCCTTGTCGGTACATTTGGCAAGTAAAGCTTGCTTCAATTCTTGTCCAATAAAATCCACCGCATCCTTGTTGTGGCAAGTGACGTTTTTCGACACCTTGTTCAATGTGCAATTGGCCACCAATGCCTGGTATGAGTCGGGGTTGAGATCGTTCGCCAGGACCTGACACCCTTTGCGTGCTGCCGGTACAGTGAATGGACCGACACCGGCGTACAGATCATACAGCACGTCGTGTTTGTGGAGCATTTTCACAATTTTCTCGTGCTCGGTCGATAATCGAGGGTTCCAGTAAACTTTGGAAAAGTCAAACTGAAACAGACATCCATTCTCTTTCACCGACACTTGGTAGTTGGGCTCGCCGCAAAGCAGCTCCATCTGGAAGTTCCGATAGGTGTTATCGATTGAAATCGACTTGTTCACCACTGTTCGGCAATCCGCTATTTTGTCGCAAATCACTTCTCCAATCAGCTGTTTGTACGGCAGCAAATGATCTTTAAGATTTAAATGAACTATGTGGCCTATTTTACTGAACGATGAGAGGGCTTCCTTATCGGCGGGTAGGACGGCCTTGAAAATTTCGTCATATTTCCAATTTTCGTAGTTTAGCTGAATTTCCTGCCAAACTAGCGATTCGCTACTGATCTCTTGCTTTTCCAGATGGAACTCTGCTAAATCTTCCCACTTCTGTACAGCCATCGGATGAAGGGTGATTTTGTACTCTTCCGTTATCACCGGTTTGTACCGTTCCATTTTGAGCAGATACTTTTTTATCGATCGGCAAACATCGTTCAAGTTTCGGTCCTTCGGTACTATAAGATGTGGCACTTTGATAGTTTTGGAGAAAGCGGCACGGTCAAGCTGCTTCATTCCTCGAACCGTCGCCGGTGGGTGCAAATCCGCACATAGCATGTTTTTGAAGTAATGTCTGAGGCGCACAACAAACCGATGATGCGTGCGTGTCAAGTATGGCAAGAGCGTTAAAGCTTCCGTTGTACAAAGCATCCGTGTTAGACTTAATAGTCCACTAATCACTTTTTTGCACTTTTAATCACGAAAGTTCGAAATAAATTACCTTTTGATTTGCTTTCGCTCAGAGCAGAACACGACCACGCTGCTTTTTGTTTACGTTTTGCTTGTGCGTTGACGTTTCTGTGACGTTCAAGGCAATGTTTGCGGAGGTGTGCTTGTTTTACCGAACACTAGATGGCGTTAATGTACACAGATATTTGAAAACGGTGATCTCCGTTTGTCTTATTATGCAACTATCAGTGTGATTTTATCGAACTCATTAATTTTCGTTTCCACATAATACATAATATGAAAAAGATGTTTTATTAACAAATAGCCACTACGATTCTAAACTTCACATTACCAAATCATCGATCATCGAACATTTCAATACGTTCGACATTTTCATTAAACTCTTTTTACGTTCCTGTTGGCTCGAAGGTGTCGGTTCCGCATTTTCATCTTCATGATCCGCATCTTCAGTGATTGCCAACAAATCACTAACCGAGTGCAGATTATCAACAGATTCTGTAAATGGAAAATGCAATTTAAACAAACATTTTACCGATGTTGAGCGACAATGTTGCTCAATACTGACCAGTTAAGATGGCTCCGGATAGTTTATGATTTTCCATCGGAGGAGTGCTTGATGAAATATTGTGATCGTTTTCCACGATAATAGCATCAGAAACGTCTGAGGATCGGGGTGGAAAGTTAGTCGAATCGTCTGACACCTTTGTGTGGCGTGTTTTGGCACGATAGTAAAATGCTGCCGCTGCCATGGCGATAGCAAGTGTGCCGGAAAACGCAGTTGCTATGATGTACGGATAGATCACGGTTGTATCGGAATTGATGATCGTCACTGACCCACCGTACAGCTCACTCAGCTTCGATACCTTAACAGTGAGATTTGTTTCCAGGAGTTCCAAAACTCTGCAATATAAAACGATGATTAATAACAGCTTTATATTGTTAAATTCTGCCGATTGCCTTACTCTTTCAATTCATCCTGGTGAAGAAGTCGATCCTCTTTAAAGGCATATGCTATGGCTGTGGTTGTGTAGCGCGTAGCTTTCGCTTTTGATTCTCCATCGACCGTAAACACGCTTCTAATGGTTGCCATTTGAATGCCTGCCTTGACGCCAATCTCCTGAAGCATTCTTTCAAATGTGTCCGGATCCATATCGCTTACAGTCAATGACACCAGTTGATCGTCAGTTGTTTGCTGAACGCGAAGCTTCATTGTTGATGTATTTCCATCTTCAGCTCCATCGCGATCGGTAGCAAACACCTCGATCGAAACACTTTCTGCGTCCGCGAACGCCGATTTAAGAGGAAAAATTACACCCGTGTGCGGATCGATATCGAAGTGATTGTTCGTTGCTAACGAATACCTTATCACGGCATTGATTCCCTCGTCAAGATCACTCGCTTGAACTGTGAGCAATCGGTCTGGAAGAAGCTTTCGTGCAAGTTGAGGCGATGGAAACGCAAACCTCGCATTATCTATAGGGAACGTGAATATTGGACTATTGTCATTAACATCATCGACGATTATGTTGAGATGGGTAAGGTCAGTTGAAAACTCGATATCCTTCATCGGACCTAAACGATTTGATATGTTATATGATTCCACTATCACCGTTGATTGAATTTGGCAGTCTAGCTTAAGAACAATCCAAAATTGAGGGAAGTCTAGACCAGCGAACAGATCCTCATCTTCACGGTTAAATGCTTTCGAGGATAGGGATGTGTCTTGTATGAAGAAATATTCACCAGGTGTTTGAGATTGTATGCGGTACGCGCAGCTGTCCAAGACAAGCGGAAATATGTCACGATGTGCGGACATTTCCTTCAAATGCAACACACTCAAAACTTTCTCGACAGTAGTTTCTGGTGGTTCTGGATGGCTTTCCGGCGGGATATTGAGCAATATTACGCAAGATGTCTTTTGTAGTTGACTGCGTCTTGCTACCACAACTACGTTGAGAAAGGGTTTTGCTTCGGGAAGAGTGTGCAGATCGGTAACTCGCAAATCAATTCCAGTGTTGTTTGTCCAAACTGTTAGTGTGAAGAATTTAGCATCCGTTCCTTCTACATTGTACTGCACATCGTTCGTTTCTGTGCCGGGAATTAATTCCAGCTGTAAAAGAAGGTCCTTTTCGATTGTTCTATTGATGAAAGTTTCTTTAAATTCCGGTGGATCGTCATACACGATGGACAAGTCGGGTTCGATGATAACACTAGCTTTGCTAGACTTTTGAGGGATTCCTTCATCGATAGCCGTTACAGTGAGTTCCAGTTTGTTGGGCATTTTCAGCACTTGCTCCTTGAGACGCAGAATAGCTTTAAACTGCTTGAGATCGTCTTTTACAGCATGACTTTCAATCACCATGTAATCGTTGACGGATACACTAAACGTGACCGTATTGTTTATCAAATCGATATCGCGCGCCATTATTCCGTCCCCATTCGCTAGGAACGGTGAAAGGTCAAAGTGTTTGGGCAGTGGTAAGGGCACTAGCGCTTCATATGTTTCCTGCAGAAAGCGTGGTGCATGATTGTTGGCCAATTTCAAAAACTGTCGATAGAGACCTTCCATCGAACTGGAGGTACACTGATAGAACACTTCAATGATAATGATTTGTTGTATTTCGCGTTCTTCGTACTGCACGAATGCTTCCGTTGTAAAAAACTGCAGTTCCGTCCCATTGATCCTGGAGCCGATGTAGTTGGCTTGCGATTGAACCGTAGCCGATCGTACGTGTTCTACGGTGAAGCTAACAATCACAGTATTGGGTGGTGTGGTAAGATCCAACAGTTCTGGATTCAAGTATGACTTAAAGTCGAACGATGAAGACGAACAATCTGCAGTAATAAAGCGTGTTTGGCGTGCGTTAGAAAAATGTATGTCACTGTTTAGAAACAACCAGAACTTACCTTGCGATGCGTATAAACGAAAGCAAATGGCTAATACTGATAGGAATAGTAACATCTTCGTTCAAGTGCTTGGTCGAGAGCCGGAAGGCGAGAATAGTGTGTCAGACCTGCATCGGAATTAAACTGACACAGGTGTTGCACCGTACCGTCTCTGAATGCTGCGATCGAAGAACAAAAGCATCTACTCCTTCGCTGTTCGAGTGGCACTATCTTATCGTAAGTTATCAAGTGGTTGTTGGTGATTTTTTTAATAAAGTGAAAGCATCATTCATCGTAGAAGATGACACATGATGATTTGCTTGCCTGGGAAGTATGGCAATGGGCTCTGTTGTTCTGTGGTAATTGAATTAGTTTGTCAAGTGGATGTGTCGATTTCAAAGATGAAGTAATACTTTCTAGAATGCTAGAACAATGAAATAGAACAAAAAAACAAGTATAAATTCATACACAATAATTAGTTATCATGCACCTACTAATTACAATTATTCTTGTTCTTAGCTAGCAATTGATTTTATTACACACTATCGTGGGAAGACATTACAGCTGACCTTATTGGAAAATTAATTCTATGCTATCTTTGAATGGGATGTTATTTTTATACTATGTGCTGTTGATACGTTGGGCCTTACGGGACGGTAAATCGACGTAATAGGAACTGTTCGTTTATCTGCAGTTTGCTAATTTATAACGTTCTTTTTAAGTGGAATATATGTTTTAAATTATGATTGTTGTATGGTATACATAGTGCATTTGATATCACCACATTTAAGCTTTATGCTTTTAAAATTTATTTCTAAAAAGCTTCCTGTTGTTCTCACGAGAGAAAACAGCAACGACAAAACATCTGATATTCATTGCTGTTAGCGTTGCACGTGACGTGTAAAAACTAAGCCACCATTCATTTCTAGGATAAACGTAGAACTTGTGTAAAACATGTAGCTATTGAAAAGTTTAGAATAAAAAAATAATACATACCATACACACACATACATACACGAGTCGGAATTCGACACCACAGGGGTTTGGCTAAATTTATAGCTTTGTTACAAATTGATATAAAGAATTTATTTTGTTGATCAAGCCGTATTTAAGAACAATCTAAAGCTTGATGCTCCCAATGTGTTAGTGTAACACACGACAAAATTGTTCCACCAATTAATGTTGAACAGATAAGACAAATACAAGCAGTACCCCTGTACAAATCATACGCAGTCAAACATTTTATGCGAACGAAATGCTGCGCTGTAGTGTGTGATAATTGATATCGTTCACACAAGCAAATAATGCACAGTGGAACAATGGGGATCATATGTTGTTATATTAAAAAGAAATGTTTTTTTTTTATAAAATTTTATCATAACGCATAGATATTATCGACCGTGGCTGTACATTTTGTTTCGCAATTGAAAGTCGTAGTTGGTGGTTTGCTAAAGTATAATACTATTTGGAGAAAAATAATTCACGACCGTGGTGCGTACCACAATGCCCCATAGTGAGTGTAGTAACATCAACATTTTGGCAGCGATTTGTGTTTTGTCGTGTGCCGGCTAGTAAAACAGGCGGACCTGTTTTCGAAAGTGTATCGTGTGGAAGGTAATGTCGAAAAGGGTTTTAAGCGATTAGTGTGTGTACTACTTGTGTGCCAGAAGATGGTTTGAATTTTTAACGTAACGACTGTAAAGACAATAACCGACAATTCGTGGTAGAAGAATTCGAATTTTGCTTTTTGAAAAGTGTCCCAAACGAAGATGCTGAAATCTTGCAAACACTCTTGCTTTATCGTACGATCGATAAACCGATGAGCAAACATCCGGCGTGGTGATTGCTATGAGGGAGAACCATTTCATCATCGGTGATAGCGACCACAGCCCAAGGTGTATGTTGAATGTACGTGTGTGAAATGTACCACGGTTTTACGTTATCAGCCGTAAAACACCAGACGGATCCACCTAAACGTTGCTTTGAGAAGTGATAAAAAAGCGTTACCACCCATATTAAGCCACAGTGTCCGGGGATTCCAAATGAAGTGCGAGTATGTGTGTAACCATACTAATGTGGTCTTCCCGTAGCTGGTAAGGTGTGATGTACCAGGTTCCTGAAGGTTGCTCTTAAAATAGAAGCCTAGCGTCTCCATGCGGCCTAACGTTTCGACGAGCATCATGTGGCTTGTGGCGTGCACTGTCAACAAACCGCACAACACAGAGCGCGCTCGCTATGAAGAACTATCGTAACGGCGTGAGAAGTGAAACGATGGAGGCGCATATGGAGAGCATTTATTTTTCATCAACCGCGCGGCGTCATGTTGCATATGTTTGGAGGGGTAATTTACAGACTGTTACTTTGTCGGGTCAACGCTGGAAGCAACTGCTGTCCAGGGCGTTCTGAATGTAGAATTTGAATATGATAAAAACTTTTGATCGTTACAGCTGTACGTCACGAGAGCGGAACATTAAAGTTTCAGTACGAAATCGAATCGTTAAAAATGAAGCGTGTGTACTTGTTCAAGAAATAACGCGGCTCTTCATCGAGGGTTTTGTTTTTTATTCTGCTGAATGTATGACTCAATACGTTCGTTGTTCGACGAGAGTGTACAGTGTCCATGCTGCCAATGATGTCTGCAAATGCGTCAATGTTGCATCACTGCAGTTACTGTAATTGAAAGGCAGTTTGCAACAGCATTTCATCTGGGTACAGATAACATGAGTTTCGTTCCCCGCAAATACTCTCACTTGCTATGACCTTCACCCTAACCCAAGGAAAGGATTTTAATCCTTCAAACGAGCGACTAAGCGGGTGAGGATGTAAGCATAAGGAAGGGTGTTGTGCCATTCGATGGGAAAATGAGACTTGTCCCAACCATGGTCGGTTGCAGGCAGATGAAAAACGCACTGTACGTCATAACAGCACTCATTGCCCTATCGATGCCTTTGATACAGTATTCGCTGCCCACAGGCGATAGTTTATTTTTACCACTCCCCATGTGGGTTTCTCCTGAGCGGGAGAAGCATCAAACAAGTGGAAGAATGTATTTGCGGATGTTTTATGACTGGCCTGCCCTGAACGCAGGATAGATGATTTGATCAGGATGTGCCAACACGTCCACCAATGCAGCAACAGAGATGGTCAACAGACTGTTTATTTCGTTTATCATTATCGATACAATCTGTTTCGCTCCTTTGTAAGCAAGATGATATCGTTCGTATCGTTCGTGGGCCTTTTTCAATGGAGGGAACGTTTTTTCTGCCGTTGTTGATGCTTGAAGTACCTCTAACCAAGGCAAACACATGAGACAATCAGTGGGCTAACTGTTGCAGATGATAAGGAACGATAAGGAACATTCTTGGACGTATTAGCAACGCTCAGCGTGAAATCATTGATGGAACGCAAGATTGATGATAAGTTAAAGGTGGCAACATGCTGCCCACCATGACATCATGTGGCGTAAGTCGAATGCTTTTGAAGAGAAGTTTGAAATTAAGCTGAATTGAACTTTTTAACAAAATTGTAAGCAAGTTGCTTAAGTTTAGAAGACTTTGTGAAGTGTAAAATAACACAAGCTAAGACACGCCAGCCAAGAAAAGAAAAACAAGATTGTTAATTATGAAGGACTGGTAAAAGGCCGGTGTGGAGGGTGAAAATCCACACGTCAATGAAAACTTAATCATCTACCGGGCAAAACAAATAAACCCGGTTCAGTTCTCACGTAACATCCTCTCTAGATAGAGGACTGGCGATTCTCTCGCGATTTCACATACTCTCCGTAACGCTCTTTCAGCACGATTCCCGACCTGGAGCGTGTCTGACTTCTACTAAACGACGACGCTCAGTATCAGTTAGCTAGTACGCGAAAAGACTTGCGGAGTTCGTCTCGGTTCACGCACTCCGTCTGTGTACACCTTGCGTGGACCACGATTGTGGTGAGTGTTTCGCCCTTGCATCAGGTCTAACGCATTTAGCTTAAGGCTGGAACGAGCGAATGTTAATCCTGAGGCCTGTGCCGTCGTCAATTGGATAATGGATCCAATTTCTTGCTCGCGAACCGGATAGGTTGATGCCATCTTTTGGAACATCTTGTAAAGCAGTTTGAAGGTAGAGAAAGAGAGAGAGAGAAAGAGTGCTGCATGGGTTTGTTTGCTATGCAAAGTGCACCGTACTGACCATGCATTATAAGCGACAATTGAACATCCCATATTTGAAGGATATGCCTTCAGTGGGTGTTATGTGAGCGTGAAAATCAGCTGTCCCGTGTTGAGGGTTGCAAATTTAAATTATAAATTTACCACGCCTGGCGCGATCCAAGGTGTGTGCTACGGGTGGTGATACAACAAAGGCACTCGATGTATGTGAAATGATAAGAAACGTCGAGTGCACTCCCGCTCCGATGGTTCCGGCCGACGCTCAAGGGCAACACCTTTGCTGAAGTGTGGTGTAATAGAAAAGTGTACTAAACAGTAATCAACGGCAATTGGAGAGCCAAGAAATGGTGACCCAGTGTCAAAATCGGCGCTGACCTCTTTTATCGTGTTGTACGCAAAACAAAACAAAAAATGGCGCGTTGTGTCCGTGATGCATTCGCGTTTGACGAACCAGAACACCAAGCGGCAATGAAGTAGTGTGAGCATGTGTGCAAATCGTTTACTCGCATCATTGGTGCTGATAGGTATCTGACGCAGAAAACGGTTCGTTCTTAAATGGAGTCAATTAATTATTCAAACAACGTTTACAACGGGCATCGAAAAAAAAAGATTGAACGCTTCTTGGGAGGTGGTGCCGTGGTCATGCAAACGAACGTGGAAGTGACAAACGTGTTGGAGTGACTCGAACGTAAAGTTTCTAATGTTTAAGCGTTCCATTACGTCACGCACAAGAGAAGAATGGCATATTCAGCTACGGACACACTTCACAAACAATAATACTACTACTACTGAATGTAGAACCGTTCCACTGTGGCCGACGTGGTTCGTTGGAAACGTGATCATTTTGCACCGATTTTTGCATCGTGACTGTAGGCACTGGGTTTCATGATATCGAGCAGCTGGATAGCTGACAAAGTGCAACACATCATCGCGCTAAAGCCAGACAAGGCTCAGCTGGCTGCCGGTGTACGTTTGAGTCAGACAATCCTTGAACGGTGGATCGCACGATCGTTCTCACACAGTACACGATCAGTAGAAGAAAAAAAACAACAACTGAAACTGAAGTTGCATGAACAAATGAGAGAGGGAGAGAAAAAGAGACAGAGCGTGAAAAGTGCATAAAAAACGCATCAACACGACTTCCATGCCGTGATGATCAATTGTTTTGTGTGCTTGCTAAGTGCACTCGGCTCAATTGAACCGCATCTCGAGTTTTTAGTCTCCGTCGTTCTTTATCTCCAGTGATGATCTTACAAACGCTGAGAATAGCGTCGTCAAAGCATTTTCTTACTGAAGTATGTTTGCGTTTGGTTCGTATTTTCTCGTTACAATCTCTTATAGACGAAGCTTTACACGCGAGTGGAATCGGTTAGACATCCCTGCTTTACTTCTCCAGATCCAACGTGAATGACGTGAAATTCGACCCTATTTAGCTCAAGTACATCACACTGGTTCACCATCGTCTGGGTAGCTCACTGTGTGATCGATAGCTGCTACATGCAAAAATTAGTAACGATCGACTGTTCTATTGCTTTGATCTGAGCGGAAGGCATTATATGAGCGCATACCGCAACGCTATCCGGTCAGATCAAGCGGTGCGAGATTCGCAATGTCATGTTAGATTTGCAGTGTCAAGACAAGCGCTGGTGCTACGGTGATACGGTTATTCCACTTATCGGGTGACCGAGAGGCACACGCATTCGTAAGATGGATTGTGTAACATATTGCGGAGAAACGCGCTTTTGAAGGTGTCTCCGTGTGAGCGAGTGATTAGATATCTAGCCGTGACGTAGAAAACCTACCTTCGCCCCTATACGGTAGCAATGTACCGTCGTTATTAGCGAGTTGTTTGTTTTTACTGGGCCCCCTCCGTCGTGGTACTGTGTTGATACAGCCGTATTCATGTGGAAAAGGTTGAAGAAACTTTGTACGGCCAAGATTAGGGGTTAGCTGCTGATAGTGATCGTTGGTGTTAAACGTGGATTGATGACTCGTATATTCGGACCAAAGCGTTGCAGGTGAAAGTAAAAGGACGCGGTAGCTGTAGCGAAGGAAGCGTGTGCTTTGTATGCCAAGAAGCAATTTAGGCATTCGTGCAAATTGTGAAAATCTAAAAAAGGGAGGTTAAGCGTGTCGTGTAGTTTTGTGACGGTGATCCTACGTATTGCTTAAGCAATGTACCATATGATCTCACCTTGTAGTGACACATCTCCGGGTAGGAATATAGTGAAGAACGTTTAATGAATTTATAATCAGTGTTCAATCCCTCACTACCAAGGTGTTAAAAAACTTCCATTGTATGAGTCATAGTAGATTTTTTTTCCTCTACATGAGTTCATCAGACGATCGACCTAAGATCACGATTAACATGTGCCACGTGTTGTTTGCGCAAGTTAGATATATTTATATCTTGTTTATATACATGTTTGTTTGTTTTCTAATGAATTGTATTGTATCTTTGCAGAATCGATCGTATCGCAATATTGGATTTATATGCATGGTTAAAAAATGAGCCGGTTAAACAACAATGGGCCGATGGAGCCGGTTGTGGGATTCAAGCTTACGCTGCATCCCAACTGTTCCAATGAAACGAACGATTCCGCGTCGTCCAACCCGGAGCTACATGTTCATCTGATCGGTGCACGTCATTTGCCATCCAATTTTGGACTGAAAAGCGTCGAAGGTTTCATGGTGAAGGTGAAACTGTTTCCCGGTGCGATTAAATTTGATTCCACTATCCAGGGCAATTCGTGGCCCGAATTCAATGAAACATTCCGGTTTCCGTTAGTAACCACACACAAGTAAGTGTAATCGATTTTATTTAGAAGATCGCCTTTAAGCTCTATTTGTTACACCTTTTGTACCAAGCTCTGGAATTTGATGTCAACAGTAGGGAAATAACATTTGCATTCCACTGATAATTAATAGAAATTAATAGAAATTAATCGAAAATTGAAGAATATTTGGTGATGTTTCGTACCACGTTTGGAGATAGAGCCGCATGGGCCATATGAATAAACAACGGTTGTGCTAAGAAACTGGTTTATTGTGTACAGCGGTACATTTTCTTTACAGCGGCTGCAATTTCGTATTGTGTCAGTGGTGAGCAACCTATTGCAAGTTTGTTATGAATTAAGCTTTCGAAAGCTTTCAGATTAGCTTTTCCGTTTCTGACTGAAATTGCAACAAAAAAGTATATTTTAAAATTTATTTTATTACTTCATAACTTTAGACAGCAAATTAATGAAATAAATGACGTTTCACAATCACATTTCAAAGGAATAAACAAACATTTATTCGTTAGGTTGTTAGTGGTGCTAAGAGATGCTAGTGAAGAAAATAACACTTAATCAAGGTGTTGCTCATTACTGAGTTACTTTTGATTATACTTAATTCATTTACCCATGCTAAGCGTTTTTTTTTTTATTTTAGTTCGAACGGCCAGGCTGCATGTCTAATCATTAAATTATTTTCATTGGTTGTAATTATGTTTGTCCTTTTATTGTCATCCCCACCGTAGGTCCTCTTTTCGCGTGAAAAAGAACGATAAACAGAGGGACAACTCGACCCAATCACTTCCGGAGAAGATTTTCAACGGGAACTTTGTCGTCTTTACCGTGTTCGCTCTGCTGGAACTTCCGCCTGGGGTAAGTGAGCCTGGACATGCTAACCTGCGAAGCTTAATGTGTTGATAATACGTTCTTTTGCTCGCCATCAACGTTGCAGTACACGTCGACGCTGAAAAGCAAAACGATGACCTTCATTCGGCAGGGCAGCCAACGGTTGAAGGATAAGCCGGTGATCGGCAAGCTGGTCAAGGATATCGAGCCAGCCACGGAGAAGAATGCTAACTTCGACCAGAAGCAAAACCTCAAACGGCTTACCACGAGCGAAAGCCAGCGCAATATCGGTTCGGTGACGTACTTTCTCGATCCGAAGTGCTTTAATGGAGGCGACACGGGCAGCCGCAAGCATCCGCTTGTCTTCAGCACCGACGAGCTGTGGCTTCCGATCAAAGACATTACGATCACACCGTCAGCAGAATCGCGAATCACCGTACGTATTCGGTTTTGGGCATGCGTTTTGCGATTGTTATGCATCGAACATATTTTACGGTTGTTACAAGCGAGCAGCGGCGCATTAGATTTTATTTACACCGGTAACTCTCACTCTTCACGCGTAATAGTAGCAAGCGGGATTAGACATGCCGTTTTTTAACCCGCCCAAGATTAGTTCCCACTGCTCCGGGGTAGGTTGAGAAAACGAAACCCTTGCGGACGGAAATGGAAAGTGTGTCCAAATTAATGGTTCCGCGCGGAATCGTTGGATCGTGGGCAGAGTGACTTGAGCCCAAAGCCTATAGGCTTCAGCAATAAGCATGTGTTAAGCGTTTGAATTTGATGCACTACTTTTGTGCTTGCCTTAGGATCGATAACAAATCGATACAGTTTACGTTGTTCACAACAACAAGGGCCTGCGCGAGTCTTTCAGGAAGCTACCACTTAAGGAAGAAAAACGATTACTTCACAACTGTTGCCTTTCGAGGGCTGCTATGCACAGGGGCCGGGCTGGTGTGCGGGTGAAGCATGTTTTATCAATTTTTTTTGCATGCAAAACGAACGAACCATCGGATGCAGACAGGCTCATTAACAGGTACAGGCAACAGGAATAGAGGAACAAAAAAGAACCTAACAACTATCCTCGTAATTTCATGTTCCATTCGCGTGAGACGCTGCTAATAATTAGGTGTGAAGAAATTTGCATAACCGAGGATCACAATTTCATCCAACTGGGTGCCCTTTGGCGGGAAAAGTTAAAAAGCTTGGGAAAATTATCGAAAATGGTAACGAATGGCGATGGAGGTGATGAATTGATTCGTCGCTGTCGGTGGTAACGATTTGGTTGATAGCTTAGAACCTGGTGTGCTGGTTGGTGATTTAAGCTGTTGTATTTTTACATTTAGCTTATTACATTTAACAGTTTACATTGAGATTTAAATTATACTATCCCGTGTGCGCCCGATCATGCATTGCCTCAACCACCTGTCGTCACGTCTCGATCGTGTTTCTAAACCATACACTCACTAATCGCGAAGTGAGTAGACACTGCAGCAATTCAGTTTAATCTTTAAATTAAAATCTTTCATTTTCCTGCATTGTGCATTGTGTCGATTAAACAAACGAAGAAAAACGTGCTTTTCCTTAGTGCAAGCTTTTCCACAACACTTATCCCATTAGGCACAGTAGAAAGTGTGGCGTCAATGTATCGCCACATACGACCCTTTTTTTTTAGTCAAAATTTTAAAAGCTACAAGTGAAACACTAAACGAAGCCGTAATGTGTAAACCTGTACCAAGCGTCGACCGTCGAGCAGCCGATCGTAATTAAATCTTAAACCAGGCGCACTTTCAAATCGGTAGCTTTTCGAGGGAAGATTTTCGAAGCTGATTAATTAAATTAAAAAAGGGTAAAATATAATGAAGCTTAAACGTTTTACGTGCACCACTATGGTGGGAGCAAACGATGGACAAAAAAAAAATCACGCATACGATCATTAAACCGTGCATGGTTAACCTTAATGCAGTGTAGTGTAGAAAGGAAGACAAAAAATCACCCAATGCGAACCTCATTTTAATATATTAAAACAATGCAACAAAGATTTGCAAGTTTAGTGAATGGAGCAAGTGTTGGTGGGAAAGGTTGCGGTAGTAGGGTAAAATCCGTATCAAGTGGCTCGTTTAAACATCCCATTTCTTTCTTCTTCCTTACCTTCAGATTCAAAGTAGTCCCCGAGGTCAGGTGGAGGTAATATTGCAGCTGTGCGATTACACCGAAGTGCATATTGACACGAAGACTTCATCTCGTGAGGACTGCAGCTTCAACATTGACGGTCCCTACTCGTCCCCACCGACCTCACCGCTGTCCTTCTCGTCCGGCAGCTCGGATGGACCAAAGGTGGCACCGTTCGAGACACGGCGCGGCTACTGCAATGGTTCGCCGGTTCCTACCACGAATTCGAACAAAAACCGTTTCAGCTTCGATGTGCGAAAGTTTGTGCGGAGCGTTAAGAATAAGGACAAAAACCACAAAGGCCTCTGTTTGAAGATCTCGGTAGCGAAGATGCGCTGCGGCATCAAGGTGAAGGAAGAGTTCGAATCCATCGCGGAAAAGGTGTACCTCAAGACGACCGTGCTGGAGCATCAGATTCTGGCGGCCAGCTGGAAATCGGAGCCATTCCGACCGGCGCTTTCCAGTCGATGGAATCCAGAGGACTGTACCGTGGTAGTTCCGCTGTGCGGTGAGGCTGGATTGGAGAACCTTTCGATCAAAGTGGCCATTGCCGCCAAAAACAAGGTGGGCAAGAAAACACGCCTTGGGACAGTATTTTTGGGTCCGAAGTCACGCCAGTCCAATCCGGCCATGGAGGACCAATGGCGTAAGATGATCATGTACAAGGGATCCCCGATATCTGTGTGGCATAGCTTTGAGCAGGACACTTGAACGAGTGCTGCCTTGGTTGGCAGGATTTGGTGTTGTAAATATCGAATATTAATTATGTAAAGTGTGTTTTACATGTGTGACTTATTAATTGGAAATAAATATTTATTGCGTGTGTTTAGCATAAATTATGAACGTATTTGCAACAGGAGAAAATATTAGATTTTAGGTAAAAACATATTAGCAAAACCACACATCAATTTCCTTCACGGTATGAAATAATATGTTTCCCACATCGATTTTTGTCTGTAAAAATAGTTTGTTGTATGAATATTCTTCGACGTATCTTTGCAAAATGGAGCTAATTTTGAGATTTAAAAGATAACAGCATAAGAGTGGCTTGAAAAAAAACAACAATTTTTCGTATAGCATTTATTTTACCACACAGCATCCCACTGTTCGTAGCTGTTCGTACTAACGCATGCAATATCTCTCGCTCTCGCTCTCTGGTTATGCTAAAAGGGCTTAGTAGTACGAGAGAAAAGTCATGCCAGTTAACCTTTATGTTATGCGTACTGTTGTGACAAAGACAAATTGCAACGAAAAGGTTATTCAAGGTGGTGGAAAGAGGAATTATGAAAGTGTAAAGCAAGTTCCAAAACGACAACAATTGTTGTAATATTTACGATACAATTAAAAACTAATTCGATCTACCGACTGAGCTCTGCGCACACAAGGGTTAAAAGCTCGTGCTCACGATCAGCGTTCGATTCACATCCCTTCCTGCATGCGGGTTACGACGGTGAACGTATCTCGCGATAGTTTGTTTTCGGCTCATCTCATTCAGTCGCTATCAACAACACGAGCAGGTCGTCCGTACGTGCGCCTGTGCGTAGACACCAAGTTGGACAAGTTCTGTGTCTGTTCGCGATCGCGTTTTAGTAGAAGCGTTTGCGTGCAGTGCGGTTAAAATTTGGTGTTTCCGTACATTATTCGATTTAAGCGTGTGTTTAGCAAAACAAAAATCGGAAGAAAAGGCTTAACGCGCTTTGAGAGTGAAATGTTCCAAATCTGTACCAGGTTTGGGTATCGGTAGCATCCGCCAGATTGTTACTGTTTGGGAAATTGTGCGTTGCTGGAGGGTGCAATCGATTGGGT
>CM032178.1:5642271-5815313 GCA_018908115.1 Anopheles rivulorum
CGATAGCAATGCATCGTTCGTTCGTTGCGAGTCCGCATGGTGTAAACGATCTTCAAAGCACGATCGTGTTTTCATATTTTTAGACCTACCTTTTTTAAAAAGGAAGCAACGCCAATTGCGCCAACTTGAAAGGCATTGAAAAATGATAAAATAAAAGGAAACGATGCCACAATCGGATGGAAATGTGTACCGTAAGTTATCCCCAGCGGGTGGTTCATTATGTTGCATCGCGTACATATAGAGGCGCTTTGTTCTAAACCATTCGCACAGCGGGCTTTTTTTTACTTCCTACTGCGCAACGCAACGCTGGAGGACGATTGTCCATTTCTATTCGAATTCGTTCATGGTGAGCTCGTTGCGTCAATGCGGAAATAAGCCGGTAACTGAAGTTGCTGGGAAATGTTATAGCACGCATACGCATGTTAAATTTCCGGATAAGTTATCGCGATGGCCACTTTTTAATCCAGCTAATGGCAGTAATTTTACGACAAACAAATAAATATTCGTTAGCATCGCTGATACAACTTATCATGTGTTGAGACATTGTACGCGATGAGCCGTGCATTTGAACGTTGAAGGTTTGGCAACGATTAGGATAGGGCATTTTGGATCGGGATTTCTTATCATATCGATAAGCGACAATGCTCGGAAGCGATTAAATTGATTAATTAAATTAATCTTTATCTTGTCTTTTTTTTCTCTTCTAGGCGTGCTGTCAGTCACGGGCGCTGTCGGTTGTGTGGTTGGTACCATTCGACATCTAGTCGCGCAGGAAGAAAGTACAAAGTGTACACTGTGGTGTGGTATTTTTGGTAGTTTTTTCCTTCCGTTCCTTCGCCGTGTAAACAAAATTACATGCCCGCCCGCCCCTTTCACACCTTTCATATCGCACAGCAAATCATAGCAGATAAAAACAAAAAAAAAAATAACCGCGCCAGATAGTTTGTGCCCGTGACAAGCGGTTTCTCAATGTGTAATTGCACTCACCGATTGCGTGGTGTCCTCTGTGCCGTCTGTCAGTGTTGGTGAAGCGTTTCAAGATTTATGCAATTGTAGCAGTCGCGAGAAAGCAGTGTGTGACGTTGCGTGGCGTTGTTGTGCGAGCGTGGAGCAGCTGGCTGTAAGATGAGTTATGTGCGCCACACCACCGTAGCCGCCGTCTGCCTGCCAGTGCTAGTGATCGTTCTATGGGTGCCAGCATTAGAGGTAAGTTGGCCACCACTGGGTCCAGCTCGTACGCAGAACGTGTACGCGCATGTTGCTGCATGGGACTGTATTTGTTGTTGTTTTGTTTAGAGGTTATGCTCGGATGTACTCGTTTTGTTGATCGGTTTGTTTACACTAGCGTGGCGAAGCGTTTGCCGCATGCGAGCGGACGAGAAGTAAGCTGCAATGGTGCCAGATAAGAGCAGCATCGTGTAATGGTAGCACAGCACGGTATTGGATGGTGGATTACTATCCTGTCCACGCTTTCAACACCACGGCGCGCTTGGCTTGGGAGAGCATAAATGATCTCTAATCCTCTTTCCTTCATTTGCTTCGCTAAGGTTTGTGAACATCAGTAAGAGTGCAACTGAAGCGTACACAAATGTTATTCTAATGCAAATAGTAGCAGAGTAGCAGTATCCAGCGCTAACTCCTTTCGCCGGAGCTGCGATCTTCAAACAGAACCCCCTCATGGTGCTTTTCTCCATTGCCGTTTTCACCATCAAAATCAAAGCAAACCAGACCAGGGGTTTTTATTTTTTTTTGGCACATAATCCGCACCCTTTTCCCACTTCCGTAACGGACACCAGCAGTACACAGTCCAATGGGTCGATAAATGTATGCACCTAATCATGTCCATTTTGTGCCCACGTGAGGCAGCAACCGGTACCATCATCACGATTGCACGGCTGTTCTCACGGCCCCAGTGCATGCGAACTGGCAGCGCCCCATTGGCATTTTTCGCCCCGGGATCATTTCGTGTTAAACATGATTGTTTTCGCGGAGATTATCTCACCCGGGACGGTTTCATTTCTTTTAAATGTTTCGTGACAAGAGGAAATTAATTGTCACACGTTCCTTTCCTTCCTTGCCGGGCCTTGCCTGGCAACCGAAAAGGGGAAAACCGCAGTTCGCATGATGCAGTGGGAATTGTTTGGCGAAGTGGGCATTGCGAACGTTGCACTGAATCGTGGAACGATGACCGTCGGGTCATCGGTTTCGCAGGACTGACGCGCTGATGGTTACCAGATGAACGTATTTTTTTTTTCCTTAATTATTCTTCTCCCGGAAACCCAATCGATTACGGGTGAATGGTTCGGCCAACGGGGGAAGAGTTGGCAATGGATCGTTTGATTTGAATAAAAGTCCACCATTGAGCAGCGATTGCATTCATCCCTGCCGTGTGTAACGTATGTGAATTAGGCGAGCCCTTAGATACAGCATGGCCGATACGCACTGGAGGTTAAAGTTCGTTGAACCTTTGGCTAAAGGTTGGATCACACCCCTGTATCGCTTTGATGAACACACACACACACACATGCACGAAAAAAAGGGCGCCAAAGGGTCATTAAAGTGCCAGCATTTCTGGTTTTTATGTTCTTCGGCAGAAGATCGCTTGCCAAAAAAGTGGAAACCGGTGCGGCTCATTATTCAACGCAAACTTTCTCTCGGTGCGTTAATTGCTGTTTTTCAACAGGGAAATAATATAATGAATTGCACCCTTTTTTTTCGTATTTGTTGTCCCAGACGGTGAGTGGCACACCCAGTGCGCCAGCGTGAAGGAAGCACCGGCCATAAGTCACGACCGTGCACAGACGGAAGCGAGCAGTGAAGCTTCCACAGAGACTCGGCGTGTTGCGGCTAGAAACGTGATATGCTACATTTAACCTGTCCCATCAGGGCGCGCTTTTTTTTTTCCTGCAAATAGGTTTCCCATCCCACTGGGTGCGTTTAAAACGAATATCTACACATGGTGACCCCCGCCAATAGTCAGCTGAGATCAAGATCGTGCGACATTGTGCCGTCTCGTCGTGTACGAAGTCTAGCCCGGGTCGCTTTTCCGGGGTTTGTTATTGTTATGCTTCGTTGAGGCTTTTCCCTCAAGACCCAGCGAAACATTCGCTCCAGGGTGGTAGTGATGGTGGTTTGTCATCGGTCTCGAGGAAAATGTGTCCATCTGTCAGTCGACCGTCACAACAAGATTCAGCTGGAATTAGTGTGAGATTTTACATGTTCGCTCCACGTGCGCCTGCTGCTGTCTAGTGTGTGCTGATCGTTTCCAGACGGTGGCGTCAAAAGGTACTGATTTGTGTGGAGAAAAGTTGCCCACAAATCCCTCGTAAGTCTGTTCTGGTCTGGCAATAATCCACCGCTTAACATGATGTAACAAACGGGAGTTACAACGGCGATCATTATGGACTGGGAGTGATCAATCAGCGGCATCGCTATTCTTCGAAACGAGAAAGATCTTTCCTTGTAAGCATTTTTTGCCTGTATTTTGTCTTGCACAGCGATCGATCACAATAGCTCCTAAGAGTGCATTCGATACTGTCCACATGAAGTGTTAAGCGAGTGCAAACTTTATGACAAATGGGGTGAACCTTAAGCGGAACGCATCGGACGGGGACCTCGGCCCGAGGTCCACGAGTTCGCTTTTATGATCCGATCCGATTAACATCATCGTAAGGCGAGCTGGCTCAGACTGGCTGAAACGATCGAGTCGAGTCGCCGAGAGCTGGCTGTTTATACCGGTTCGATGCAGCAGGTCGCTGCAGCCGTCAAGGAAAGGAACCTACTTTTTATGAAGATGTTGCAAATGGCAGAACAATCAACAACCGTACCGGCACGATCTACCCTCTCCAAGGTGCTTCAGTATCTTGTGCGGATGGTGCTACACAATCCTACACTCATTGGGCGCAAATAAAGCGTCTGTAAGCCCATGAAGGGATATGACAGATTGATGGGCTGTGGCCTATTGCCATCCTTGGGTGAAACAATTCGTAGTCGCACCGGTATAAGGAGATGGAAAGTGACCTCGGGGGACAAGAATGATTGAGGCTGTGCTACGGAAAACTTAACCATTCTCAAGATATTCCAATTTGGTGTGGATATATATATATATTTCACCCTCTCGCTTTTGGAGCGAAACACTTCCTGGAGAACGTAAAGTGTCTTATATTGGTGAGGACTTGCTTAATGTTTTTGCATATTATTCAACGAAATTAACATGTAAGACATTTTAATACAGTTAACAAGGGAAAATTGTTGAAATCATTTTCTATTTAACTTTCGCATTTACACCGTGCTAATGCGAATCCCGTGGTTAATTCACCGTTGCTTGTACGCCACTGTCCCAAAACCTGTTTAGTTCTGTGTGGTATTTTTGAGGTCGGTTTAGCGAGTGTTCCGGTACATTAATAACAAACAGCGACGCATTAGTGATGGGAAAGTTCCGGCTGACGTTCTTTGCGCTCCATTCAATTGAATTTGTTACCCCTTTTCCGTAGCGTGAATTGTTTAATTTTGTTTGTGGAAATCATATTCAGGGCAATGTCCTGGGCCGAGAACCAGCGAAAACCATCTGTTAGAACAATAATTTAACTAATTGTCCACTCTGAGGTGATGAATTTCTGCGAATGATTGTACGTTGAAGCCCATGACGGTGCATCGCATGCCATGGGAAACAGGAACGCACATTTGCTGGCCGGGCTCAATTTAAATGATTAGCGCGCTATGCGCTAACGCGGACGGATAATTGTGGCTAGACGAAACACGTCAAAACAGTTTTAGCCAATCATCATAAATAAAGGGCGAAGAAAAAAAAATACGGCAACCAGCACGCTGGACGATTAATTCCATTCCTCAATATTCCAGCATGTTTCTGGTCATCCGGAATGGGAGAGAGAAACAATTTACCATTCCAGTGTTGCAAGCGTACATTCCCTTCGGTTATGTTTAATGAGAAAAATGTTAAACATTACTGCACCTTTTATGCACAGGTGTAATATGTCTTCCATCACCGTCAGAATGGTTCCCGCTTCATCCTGCACTGAAAACAAATCACAGCAAAATTGACTAAACCCATCGAAAGTGGCGTGAAATTCGACACATCTTGGGACACCAATTAGGGCAGTGTGTTTGTCTTTCACTCCAGCGACTCATCGCTCCCGTTGTGTGATTTATCTACCAACGCAACACCAGAGGCGTGTGGTGAATTATGGGCCTAAAATCAAGGGGACCAACATGATGCCGTTACGGGCGAGCAGAAGTTTAAATTTAATGCCACACCAACGTTGTCTAAGAACACGGTGGGGGTGATTTATTTCGTTGCGCCAGCAACTAGCGCACCATAATTAACTTTATTCGAATGTTTAACACAGCACACGGCACCGGATGCATTTTCGGATGTTTATCAGTAGTTCAGCTAGCTTTGATTGACAGGAGAGACTTCCCTTGCGATGGGTCTGTGGCAGCCCATCCCACACTGGCGGGCCCGTCAATGTATGTTTACAGCTTTTGGAAGGTACCGAGCTGGCCTCCGGTAAACTATCTTTAATTATTTTCTTACCACGACACAGCCAACACAGCGCCACTGGCAGCAGGGTGTGTGTTTTTCTGATAAACAAAGAAATATTGTACCTTAATGGCGACGCTAATTTGTTGTACGATTCCGGGTTGGTAAATCGTCATAAGCTCATAATGTTACATTATTTAAAACACACCTTGGTGGTGATTTATCCCAAGTGGCTAGGTGGCATTTACCTTTTCCCTTCAATTGTTGCTTTAAACTTTCATTAAAACCACACGAAGCTTATCGATGGCCCAAGCAATAAGCGGAGAATTTATCACTTTTTAAACGAATGCTCAGCGGATAAATCTGTCCATGAATGTTGCTTTTTAATTATACGATCGTGCTAAAATTATGGACCTTACCATTCGTTTTGTTTTCTTTCGTTTTTTTTTTTCGTGGGAGGTTGGTAAACGTGCCATCATTTAGTGGTAAAGATGGAAAAATTGTCCTCGCATTAAGGAAAGGCCAGACGTATCGGCGTTTTGTTCTCATACCAATAAAATCGTTCGCTTCGATCGTGTATGTTGGGGTAGGTTTGGCAGCTCTATTCGCACTGGGTGCCATTTTTCATAATCTCCGTTCGCTGAGTGTTTTTTGTCTCGTTTCAATTGCTTTATCTTTATCGTGTGTGTGTGCTTTTTTTTTCTTTGCTCGCTGAAACATGTAGCATTTACAAGAAAGTTAAATACCTGCTGACATATCGTTTTGCCGTGGTGTTGCCACTTTTTCGTTCACATTCCATACTCGAACATGATTTATCACAATGAGGCGACCGTGAGTGTTTCTCCGCGTCTGTTTCGATTTTATGCTTGCGATGTTAACCCCGTTGCACAGAACGGGTCAAAAGATTTTGTTGCAAAAAGCAAAAAAAAAAAACAACCACAACAAATCTTAATTTATCGTCAATGAATTCCCTGACGATTGCTTACACGAAAGAGCGTAGCGTGTGCGCACGAAATAAAAAAAAAACAGCTACACCATAAAGCAATAGGTAATGATATGGGATAATAAATACAAATAAATAAATACTCCTCACCAAACAAACGCTACGGAAACGGTTATACTTTATGACGTTTTCATTTCGAATTCGTTCCACACTCGGGCGCTGTAATGTGATGGGTAAAGTGGAACTCTGGCCGCGAAATACCAATTTGTCTTCGGCATTGTGCGTTGGCTTTTTCGCATTGCCGCGGCCAATGTGCCACGACCACGGTGCGCTTGAAAACGGGCCAATTTGAACACTAAATTATGGGTTAAAACAAGAAAAAAAAGGGTGAAACACACGGGTACGCGCGCGTTTGTGTCCAATTGCTTTGCAATCGATTTTTATCATGAATTACCCGCCGGCGTATTACATTGCGAAACCGTTTCATAACCTACTTTTGTGCAGCCGGACGCACTTGGAAGCTGGAGACAACTAGAAAGATATTGTTTTGGCAATAATGGCGTTCAAATTTAATTGTTTCGATCGTCACGGTTCGACCAACAAAATCTGATGCTCGCTTCCGAAGATTTAAGCAGAAATTTAGTTAGCTCTTAACGATTATGTATCTATACAATCAAAACACTATTTCTATACGCTTCAAATGAGCTCATAAATATGGCATGAAGTGAAACAGGAAAAGCATCACATTCACGTCAAGTGACTTGACGTGGAAAATCCCAGACGCCCGCCGGGCAGATCCCAAGTGCCGGTACCAATTTGAAGCTCGATTTGATTAACAAACCATCCACTAGCGATGCAGCTCGTGTGGCACGTTTCAACCACATTGACAAGAGGAGATGGCGCATCTAGCGGGCGATCGTTCACATAACGCACGCTGTTTGCATTCGAACATGACGGTGATTTGAATTTTGCGCGACGTGCGTCCGCCTGTTCGCCACTTCCTGCGCCATTTGCCAAACAATAAGCCCGCCAGGCCGGCTGTCTCGTACTCCAAACGCTCCAGCATTGGGAACTGCAAGCGACTGGGTGGAAAACAACACGTTACACCCTAAAAAACGCGAGAGGTGCAATATATTAAGCGGTGGTACGGTTACCGCGGACATGGATTTTTGCCATTTTTTGTCTTTTCACCTTTCCCCACCTTTTGCTTCTTCCTCTACCCCTCCCCCGGGGAGGGGTGGATATGCTGTCAACCTTCCCGGGAAAAAGGTAGTTCCCGAATGGATCGGTTTCTATTACAATAATCGCAAATCGGTGGGATCCGCACGAACGTCGCCCGTCGACCTGAAAGTTCATTATATTCTACAATGCCTAACCGGTGCCATGGCAGGCAGCAAATGCAGTCTGGCAGTCGTGGAGCACGGCGGAGGCGAAAATAACCCCACTCCCCAAACATTCCATCGACCCTTTCACAGCCCCCCCCCTCCCTCCCTCCTTTTTGTCGACTGCCAGTCACGATCACAAGTCGACAAGTTTCGCGCACGCCCGTCGGGTCGGGCCTACCGTTGCGATGGCGTTCTGCTCCGAAGCTGAATCTCTCGTATCCATCCGTAGGTTCACATTCCGCACGTTTGCATATTGCAACCTCCACGCGCAGTGAGACACTTTTCACCAATGTGGGCATACTAATCGATTTTCACGCGCACGGTGGGCACGACGGTCGACGTGCCGGAATTTTTGTGCGATTCCACACCAACGATTAGTGAACACAGTTGCTGCACAGTGGGACGAACGCTTACTATGCATGACACCGCGATCGGTCGGACGGACGGTGAGAAATGATTTACGCTTCCGATAACGTGACAGACCACCCTTTGGCTGATTGGGGTTGTGTTAAAATGTGAGCACAGCCAAACGTGCACAGCTTTTCTAAAGAAGCGCACATTTGGTGACATCCCGGCGCATACAAAGTACATTACACAACGAAGAATTGAACTCTCGGAACATATTTCCGCGACGGAAAAATCAAACGCGTATGTCACATTTCATTTTAATGGCCGGAAACACTTGTCCGCAAGTGGCGTTTATGAGCAACCGGACGTCTGAAGTTGTTGCTTTTTGTTGTTGTTTAATTAAAGAGGATTATAACCACTCTCATTCTTGTTTCACCAACGCACCGCGGAGACAGGACAATTTATGAGTGGCTTTCTGCTCTTGAAAAGCTATCCAGCGAAGTATGTTTTACACATTAAGGCGTGACCATCGTGGCAGCAAATGGCAGCCGATGGAAGCGGCACGCTGTGTGCAGTGAAACATTCGCCAGCTACAATGGATGACGATCACTTCCCTAGTGATCTCTCGCTGGGGCTTGTGGAAAACATGGAAGTACCACGTGCGTAACGAAAGCATTCCGCATGATCGATCTTCAACTTCGCTGCACCAA
The DNA here is from genome assembly GCA_018908115.1 of Anopheles rivulorum. Classification (NCBI taxonomy): domain Eukaryota; kingdom Metazoa; phylum Arthropoda; class Insecta; order Diptera; family Culicidae; genus Anopheles; species Anopheles rivulorum. The sequence continues at coordinate 5,651,158 of CM032178.1, forward strand.
AGTTGCATATTGAACAAAAGGGAAATGCAATTTGCAACCGCTGGGGCGAGTTGCATTGGAACGGGCATGGGGTGACACCGAGCTGTAGCTAATGCGGTTTGCTTTCTTTGACACTTTCTGCGACACGCTTGTTGAATTGTTTATGAACCTTGGCGCCCTGGTTTGTGGCCGGTGTGGCTACCTCCCACAAGCACGGCAGTGTGCTCCGGAACTTTCGAAGAAAGTGGCTGTGAAATCGATTACGGACCACCCCCGGACCAGAAGGGAAGTTTGGTTCTGCACAGTGACACAGGAGATGTCTATCTAGAGTGACGCTGGCAATTGCTCGGTCGCAACTCAGCATAGTTTATACGTTCAAGTCTAGTCTTGTGCATGGCCTTGGAGGGCAGGAAGACTTTACGGACTACAATGCTTGCCTATAAATATCACCACCTCACACTGTTGATGTGCACGCGCTGCACACGGCTAAAGAAGCGATGTGTTCCAAGAAAATGCGACGAGACGTTCAGACCGGGCTGGTCTTGAAGTAGCCCGTCGACGGGTGTGTGTTGGACCACACACAGACAGCAAGCAGGCGGCCCAGTATCGATCGATCAAAAGTCGAGTTCGAGTTCTTCAAAACACGATCATATATCATATTTGTTAAGGGTGACGGTCCGAGGGAGAGCCACTCTTTCTGCGTAGGGCGGCATTTAATATCTTTAGACATCGGTGCGCAGTTGTTGATAGGACGGCATTGAGTAGCTACTACAAGTAAGACCGTGAAACGAAACGAACCAAAGTTGACGACGAATTCTCCCTCGTTCGCTTTTCTAGTGGGGCCGGTTTTCTTTCACATTCTTGCCGCATAGAATCGTCCGCTTGTCGTCGAGTTTGCGACCGGGCAAGATCTTGTCCGGAGGACATGTGCATCTGCAGCAGAAGAAGGGATTAACTGCGCGTGCTTTTCCTTTGCATCGGCTTGAGCTTGATCGGAGCAAGGGATAAACATTCTATCATCATCGATGACCTCTAAATCATCCGACACTGTTGTGGAGAAGGTTGTGCGTGTGTGTTCCTGTAACGGCCGTCCTATGTTACGGTGTTTCCCTTCCCATCCCATCATGTACAGCCACATCACATGGCCCCGGGGATGAGTTGTCGATAGAAAACGAATATAAACCTATTACAGTATCATTTGATTTTCCGTTGCCAGCTTTTCCACGAAGAAAAAGGGCCACCACAACCCTTAGGGTTCGGTCGAACGCATCAATTAATCTGCCGCCGGTTGAGGGCGGTGTACGACTTGGCCTCTATGAATTATGTTGTCGGTGGGAGGAGAACGAGCCACACGGTTGGTTGAGGATTGTTTAGACCAGCAACATTAAGATATCAATAAATCTGTTCCATAGGTATAGGGCAGATACTCGTAACGGGTCGGGCCGGGAAACTAGTCAGTTTGGAAGTTGGTCGGAGAGAACCCAAGCGGACAGATGAAATTGGTGGATAATGGTTTGCCAGTTAGCTTGACTGGTAGCAGTTCCGAGGGCTGGATACCAATTATTTATTCTATTCTGTTAGGTTTTAGGGGGTTCCGATTAGGCGGTGAAGTGGCATAAGAAGTTGTTAGATTTGTTGGATTATCGTTACAAAACGTTTAAGGGCAGACACACATGTGAAATGCGTTTTGTAGCATCGAGTATGGTGGGGGTTTAAAGTCCGTGTCCCAAAGTGGATACAGATGTCCATCCAACAGGAGACTATTTTTTTTATTTTCCAACATTCCAACAGAGCCGTCATAATATGCTGAAAATTCTGTTTAAATTTTAATCGTAAAAAAGGCAATGCAAAATATCAGAACCAGAGATTCGTTCTTCGCTTCACGTCCACGATGAAACAGTAAACTACTTACGGTAACTTTTCTTGACACATTGACCACTAGCACCGAAAATTAGGTTCCGAAAAATTATCATTTGATTACGGCTATAAGCATAAATTTGCCATAAAAAGTCGCACGTTAATTGTTGGTGCTCTCGTTCTCGCAGCGAGCTTGCACAAATAGGAACCCCGAACCGGTGCACCATAAAACTCTCACCGACAGCCAACCCGGCTGCGAAACCAGTTCGCTAAATATGCATCACGGCATTAGAGATCGCCATGCGGCCATACCCGGCCACAGAGCAATACAACCGGAAATGTTTCGCTGCTTTGCCTTTGCATCGTGTACGGTCGATCCAACACCGCACCACTTCTACAGCGATCATGGGATATCAAATTTCTTTCAATGCAAAACAAATTTCGACTGCGCCGTGTTCCAACATTTGCACGTCTGCGAGATCTTTGCCCGGCGATAGGCGATCAAATATTAGAGTTCGCGCAGATTGTGCGCGCAAGATGTCTGTCGGAAGACGGTGTCCACTGAATGCAGAAATATCTTCCACGCTAAAGATGCTACGGAGCAGTGTAGATGGTCACCAGTTTCATGATCTTGATCGAGGGAAGATCTTGATTGGTATTTGTGCAAAATCGAAATGTTAAACTTTAATCCGGTCAGATGATGAAGGGTCAGGCCGTTGCTTTGGTGTGGGGACGTGCGATCGGGATGAACAAACAAACAAATGGTAAGCGTCTTTCTTCCATTCCATTGCTGACAGTGCGTGCTCGTGCTGCGCTGATCTTCGATTTTATATGTGTGTAGATAAAAAGCGCGATTACAAAGCCGAAAGCAGCATTGGAAAATGGCAGGAAATGTTGCACAACTTCAAACATCGCCCCGTTTGGGGCTGTGTTCTGGCATGGCATGGTTGGCAAGAAGCTGCATTTTACGACAAGTGGAAAAAGAAGCCGATGGGCGATGGGAGCAAAAGCAAAAAAGCGATGTTTTTTTTTGCGTAGCGTTTGAGTTCATAAATTTATGTAACACCTACGTGCGTTACGTTTTCAGAACGCATCCGTTGAACTCATCCCGTAGACATGGCGCGTTTCGCATTGCGAGCAGCGTCTTCCCCGTCTTCTGTGCGGTGTGTTTTGTTTGAAATAAATGCAGCTGTCAAATTAATTTATCAGTGACAGCGTAAATTTGCGTGTCGCGTACAAAAATTTGCCAACAATGACGCGATTCGGTCTGGCTGGCCAGGGCTCACTTGTTTTTCGTTTGTTTGCTCTGTTTGGCGCCAGCCAATGTTATTTCGCGGCCAAGTTTAAGCAACCTCGATGAACAAAAAAAAAAAAAGACAGCTGATACAATCGGGCACATCCCTGCCGGGGTTACCCGGTGGCTGTCAGCTACTGCGGTGCTGAAGGGGCCAGCACACATTTACATAAATCATTCCGGCTTTCCCGGCCGATCAGCTCCGGATTGATTGAATTCCGTACCTTTGACTTCGACTTCGTACCTTGTCCAGCGCCGGCACTGATTGGATTCGTGCTGATTTATGTTCTATGCGGCGAGCATACAAAAATGCGCACGATGAGCACGTGATCGCGGATCGGGGAATGTGATCTGGCGAGTGAATGATCGATGGTGGATGATGAGCGTGAGAGCGCACTCGAAACATAGCGTGGCAAGCAGCGTCGAATGCACAAAGGTTCACCTCCCCAAAAAAAAGAATACCTTGCATGAAGAATGGATGGCGACACGCTGCGCATTGATTAGATCGGGTGGCGATGATCGAGGGTACGAGGCCCAAACAGGTGCGCACGTATCATCGTTAGCAGTAATTGATGGTGACTGTTGATAAGCGTTTGACCAAGCAAAAAAAAAAAAGGCAAAAAGCGGCTGAGAAAATGGTTACTGTTTTTTCCATTAATTTACATATATTGCTGGGGATTAGTATTAATATGAAACTATCTTTACAATACGATCGCTTACGAAATTTTACCAAAAAGAACAAAAAAAAAACAGTTACAGTGACTAAATAGTTTAATTGTGGTTCATATATTTTACTGCTAATAGAAAACAGCAGTGTCTATTGAAAATGGAAACAAACGGAACACCGGACAGCCCGTCGCTGCTTAGTGTAAATAATTTATATCACATTTTATTAGGTGACTTCTGGAGCGTGCAGAATTTATTCCTACATCTCCCACATCTCCAGCATTTCCCATCCCTATCCCGGAGGTCGCCGTAAAGCGACCTATTCGTCTAACTGTGTATTTAGCAGCAGAAGGAAATGGACAACACATTTGCCGCCAGTGGCCGCCGTTGGGCGTCGTAAAACCAGAGCACATCAAAATTAACACCATTTTCCCATTTAAGCTGATGGTGAGCGCCGATAGGCAGAAACTGTCTTCGTGCGCCCAATATCTGTGCGGCTTTGATCTAAATGCGACCTAATGTGGTATGGCGGTTGCGGATTTCACGGTTGCGAGCTAGAAAGGGTCGGGTCGCGGTCGGAATCCCTGCAAAAGTTGTTCCATTCAGTCACATTTTTTTTTGCCAATGGCGCTACCACAGCACAGAGTGGTAAAAAGTTGAAGTAAAAGCGCAAACCTTAACCATCAAGACAACTAGCAGTGGTGGACTGGATGACTACAAATTGGTACGCGAACACCTAGCGCCGCAGTGAGAAAAAGTTAAAAAAAAACAGGTCCGAACAGAAACAGCAAGAGATAAAGCTAAAAGAACATGATATTTTAACACATAATTCAACCGACGCTAGAATGCGCAGTTATAGCCGTGGGGATTAACCACAGCGTTATGAAGATGTCTCGGCTCGAATTCTCATGCCAGAAGCATAAATTTACATACATTTACCCCCGGTGTTTGCAGCTAATCTCACAAGCAACACGGTGTGTATTTATATCCTTTCGCTACTAAGTGTCACACGGCATATACTACAGGCTTACAGCGAATTGATTAATTTACACACCGTAGTACTACTACAAGACGACGACGACGACAACGACGACAGCACGATCACAATACGTTTCTGTGTAAGAATTTCTCCTCGGCTGTATCCCGAAAGCCACAGCCGAACATTGCATGCGATCAAAATGTAAATTCCATTCGCCGGCGATTCGTGAGGAATTCGTTTCGGTGCTAATGAATCTCCCGTTGTCTTTCTTATCGCCCATGTCATGTTGCAGTCATGTTCAAGGCTAATTATAAGCGAGCACACGACCATCGTCTGGCGCGCACCTTGTCCGAACGGCGACGTTTTAGCAGCGTCCGAGCTGAGATGAACACTGCGCCCGTCTTTGAATGGCTGTCCTTTCCTTTCCGCGTACGCTCTTTCCGACACGATCTTCCGATACGATCCCTTTTTCGTACAGTGGCGCCTGTAGTGACCCCCAAATGTAAAGGTTTTCATTCTAAAAGAACGCATAAATTTTAGTCTCCTCCCTGCTCGTTTGCTCACTTCCTTTCATCGAATCGTTTAGCCACTTTCTCTCAGCTGAATTTCACACCTTTAAGATTTCGAACCGTGACCTACGGTTTGGGTTTGCCATGATCGTTTTAAGTCATTTGTAGCAAGTTCTCTAATTCACTAAACCGTCCATCATGATCTACACTTAGCGAAAGCGGCCGCTGCTTGCTTGTTTACTTCTGCCAAATGACCTTCGGTGACATTTAGGAAGTGTCAAACATTTTGTGGCCTTTTGGTTCGGGTTTTCTGTGTGCGGCCAAATACGACGGATGTGCTCCCTATTCCAACCCGGGCAGGAAATGTTTGGACGGTGAAAACCTAACAGCTGACCGTACGCTTGGTGGACAAATTGGATCGTGGGTTTCGCCCTCAAAATTGAATAATGTTCCACGCAGTTTCGGCAGTGGTTATGATTTATAAGCGATCTTGACAAGTGTTTAAAGCTGTTTGGTAACCGGAGAGTGTTTCACTTTTCTCCTTAAGCACATATATCATCCCGAGCTAGGCTGTAGCGAAAATGGAAAGCTATGATCCGCTCCTGATCGCCTTTGGTCCGTCCGGAATGCTCAAGCAAACGAGTTCTCGCTTTTGTTTGAGAAATTCAGTAAATGATCGCGAATCGCTTGGGGACAATGCAAACTACGACATGGTAGATTGGTGGTTGCGCTGTTGTGTGCACGAATCAAAAAATGAGACCTAGAGAAAGTTGAAGAAGATAGCAAAACAACGCAACCTAAAAACCGTGTAAAATAAGCACATGAGTACGCCAGGCGATGAAAGTGATAAAAGGCTCCGGAACTGGATGATTGGGATGTGTTGGAAGTAGAACAATGAACTATCCAAAAAACATGAAACAATCACACTGATCGGCAAGTTTAAACGTTAATCCCTTTAACTGCCCAAGAAAGAGTAATTTGTGACACTGCAATACCCGTTAGGCACTCGTCTAGACGAAAGGGCGCTTCGAAAACGATCTCCAACCAAGGTACAAATACACAGACCCACTGTTTATACGGTAGCTCTTTCATTTCGATGAATGAACGTAAAAACCTGCTTTCTTAACTCGACTAACAGCTTCCAATTCGCGCCATAGGGTCCAACAACGAGTTCCCAGCGATGACTCTGCTGATCGAAGTGTGTCTGTGCTCGTCCGAACGTCGCACAGCCGCAAATCTTTGTGTCACTGCATCCGTACCACTCACGGTGCACTATGCAGCCGCCCAGACCAGCTGGAGCCATGATTTATTCGTGCGGGACACATAAATCATTCACCGTGTGCTGTGTCAGTTGGTCACGTAGTGGTAGTGGTGCGCTTAAAAAAGGGCAGCATGATGTATGGATTGTGCTGTGGAACGATTTTTTTTTACACCGATGGTGTTTATGGGTTAGTATACAGACCATGGTTTGCAACAGTTTAACCAAACTCTAGTGTGCGGGTGAGTCAGTGTAAGTGTTTGATAATTTCTATTTGTATAAATTTTACGCTGGATATGTGAAGAGTCACAAGTGACTACAACATGAACGTTGAAGTACGAAGCCTGTGTTTAATGCGCACCCAACAACTTGTTTGGCTGTTTGAATCTATTGCTTCGATGAATGGTTGTGAATGGTTCGTACGCATCTTCGCTCATCACTCAGCGCGCGGTTAGTGTGGAGTGCACTCGACCTAGCAAACCCGCACACCTATGTAGATCGCGTCACATCAAGCATTTGTTAACAATACGTGTACGACCGGTTAAACTATTCCGCCAACAGGCGTAATGGATTCACGCGTCAACATTCGCCCACCGGATCGAACCGATCGTCGAACCGATCGTCGCATCGGGAAACTGTTGGGCCGACCAACCTCAACTGAGTAGGCCACCATCCAACAACATTGGACCATATGGTACCCAGTGTGACAGTACGGTGTGGCGTTCCTCTTGACGTATGCACGTACACGCACATACGCACACACACACACCAGCGCCAAATCGTTCGGAAACGTAAACAGTCTAATGATTGTCAAACGAAGATTTATAATCACTTCACCCGCCTGCCTGTTCGGGGACACTTTACGTATATGCGTGTCCCACTGCTTCAAAGTTAGACGGCATATCGATGTTCACCACAAACAACAGCGAAAAAAGAGAGAAAAACACAAAGTTCAAGATTGTGGGCGAACAACTCGCGACAATCGGTTTACCTTCCTGCCTGCGTAACCGCGATCTTGTGGTCGAATTTTTTTTTGTTCAATATAAGCTTTTTGGAATCTCACCACAAGCAAAACACGCCACACTCACACACACCCTCGAAAACGGAAAACAAACAAACGGTGCTGCTCACCACAAACAGCAACGAAATGAATAAATAAAGCACTTCGCACGCTCCGCGGGGAAAGGGTTTTGGCAACTGGCAACTGCGGTTGCCACGACAGTACCAGGGACAGGGTGTGCGGGTTTTTATGAATGAATCGTGCTTCTTCGTGCTTTTGGGTTGTGTGATCTTTTCCTTTTTTTTGCCTTTTTGCCGAAGATCGAGTGTCAATGTGTTTGTTCGATTGTCAGCTGGGTGGTGAGCATCAGCTCATCCTGCATGCAGCATCTTTACCGCTTTGGGAGTAAACACGGTTCATGGCATCCCCTCCCCCACGGGGGTAGTTATAATTTACGGTGTTAATTTCGGTACATTTTACCAGCAACGGCCGCAGGCATTATTTCGCTCGATCTGCGCGCATAATGGTGGCACGTGATCGTTTAATGTGCGGTGTACGCACGGGATGCTGGAGCCGGTGTTGCAATATATTTCTGACATATATGCGCAGTTGCACCGGTAAACAGTTTGCGGTGCCATTGTGCAGAAGCACGGGTTAATTAAATACCGGCTTGGACACACACAGCGCGAGAGAACGCACATTTCGCTTCCGGTGCAAAACACGATGTGGTGAATTCGTTGAAAATGGGCAACCGTCAAATTAATCAAACACACCGCAGGGTGTCATCGAGCAAGGCGTGGTTAGAGTGCGGTGGTGCAAACCGAACGATGTCCAGTACGAAACTGGCCACAGAAATTGCCACTCTAGGACCCAAGGTGGAAGCGTGGGATGGTATATATTTTTTTCTTTGCTCTTCTTGGGGACTTGGGACGCTACGCAATCTCTCGTGTGTGAGCAGCAGTTGTTGCCAGCAGTTGGTCTGATTTCTTTACTTAAGAAGCTACGCCAAAACGAGCCGATTTTGACTCATCTTGCACACGCGCACACACACACACACATACACACACACACACACAAATGACCATTAATGGATGGGTGTGAAATTTAACCCCAACCACACGAATCGAAAGAAGCCGCAGAAATTTATGGCGTGTGTAAAAATGGCCGCGTAATTTTGATATTTTCTTATCAGCTTCGTACCGGTTTAGACACAGTCCATAAATTTAGGTTTAAGTTCGAACCCGCGACTAATGTTCTTGCAACGCTGAATACACTGCTTGTGACAAGAGGGAACTGCGCAAAAATTAATCTTTTGCGAACAACTTAAAGCTTAAGATATGAATTCATTAGCATAAACGGAGCAGATTTGGTGACGTGTTTCTACGTTTGGTACGGATCGTTTGTAGCACGATTTATATTGTTTGTAATCTAAGAATGTTGAGATAAAGCAGCTATAATGCGACCCTTTTTGTCCCGTGACTAGCGGCGATTATCCACCCATCTAGTTCATTAAAATGCTCGTGACGGCTTACAAAGATGACTTCTGCAGAAGTCGCTTTTATTTCTTCCTTTCGAATAAATATGCCCTTGAGTTCTACTAGCAAAACTCAAGCGCTCATTTACATGCAGATTACTCATAATGACATATCTGACCGTTGGAATCCACTTACAAATGGCGATTCACAGCATCATGATGCAACTTCCCCAGTTGACACACAGGGTTAGCAGAGCAGTTTGTGTTTTAATCAGAATGACATTTCAATATTTACTATTCCTGTCCTGTCACGTCAAGTGGCAAAATAAATGGTTTGGCATACTGGCGATTGATAATGATAGCGGAACAACCTGGCATGAAATGACATAGTTCACGGCAACAGTTTTCCCTTGTTCCCAGGAAGTGTGATCTTTTCGCAGGCGCGAGAATCCGTACGTAATCAGTTGTCGTTAATTACGATAATTATCACCTGGGAATGGTATTACTCACCCGACTGTCTTAACAAGCAAGGCAATTGGGATTGTTAGCGTGGCTATTTCTCGAGAAAAATCATCTCGCCCGATCGGTAGCCACCGCGCCCCGTGGGCTGACCTTTTGCGAAGCCGATCAGCCTCCAGGCCGTTTCGTTTGGTTACATTTTAATTAGGAAAAATATGATCCTGCACAGCAACCCACCCACCGATGGCTGACACAGCAAATGCAATGTTGTGAGTGGTTTTTATTGCAACAAACTGTTACACCGTTCGCAAAGGACTGCGGGTGGAACTCGAAGCCTTGACTGCTGCATGACACCTGCTGAGCGCTGCCGCACCATTACGCGCGTTTAATCGCAATCAAAACCGCGGGTAGATTCCATGAAAAGCACTAATTTATTATCTAACGTATTGGCGAAGCGGGAGCTTCACGCATCGTACAGTAGAAATGCACCATCGACCGATTCGCGGACGATCTATAAGTGAGAGGCTGTTAGTAATACTACGCCTGCTAGTTAGTTGTAAGTGATCGATTCCCCGTGCCTCGTAAATAATGCTTTATCGGAACAACGCCAGAAAGGAATGTATGAGCTTGGAGTAGACGCTCTCCGTACGAGAAGGTTATTAGTAATTTATCGATAGATTTATTACAGTGTGTAAAGCTGTGTACAGTTTTTAGAGCCTTTACAGAAATGAAACTGAGAGTATAAACGATAAAATACTTAAGGGAACTTAAAACATCAGCGGAGTCAAAAATAAGTTTCAACTCCGATTCGATCAAATCGTCGCATCGTCTTCTGATATTACAAACCAACACGACCAGTTCCTGCGACAACGTTTCCACTGATGCTTCACGATAACGGGCACACGAAATGCAAACGATAAACATAACCTAGAAATTGAGCCGAACATAAATTATAGTTCAGTTCCCTATTTTGGCACGTTGCGTAGAGGATAGCCCGGGCGAATAAAAACTCAGCATTTATGCAAATCCTGCAACCCACTTGTGCGTCCGTTTGGATCATTCGATTGCTTCGAAACGGTTGACTAGTTGGTTTTTTTTGCCTCTGCAGTGTCTCTGCAGTCGCTGGCAGTAGTGGTTGGTTCTTCGCTATCAATGAAGTTCTTTGCCTTACACACAGTTGTGGGCCGTTTGGATTGGTTTGGTGTACGATGATGAATGGATGATTGTTTTCGAACAAAAGCGTATGTAAAACAAACACACATTCTTGCCGCAGTAGGTGTTTAAACGGGTGTTAAAGAACCTATTTTTAAACATTTCGACATATGGCACGTGATCTCTATTCTTTTCGAAATCGATCAGTTACTATACAATAAGCCGCTCGATCGATAATTGAGCTGTAAACAGCCTACCATGTAAGTATCAGTGAACAAACTCTAATCCCAAAAGATTATTGCTTCCCAAAGATCGCGTGCCACCAATCGGTTTCGGAAAGTGTACCAATCCGAAGCTTTCCGAACAAAAGCTAAGATGACTTTATTGACTAACCATTCCAATTCCGCCCCGTTCGGCAATGTTGTTGTGTCGATGACGAACGCGTTGGTTAGCATGAACTGACTTCTCTGACTCGTTACTTTCCATCTTTCCGTGGTCCATATAGAAGGACCACACCCACCCACGACGTAGACATGCCGCAGCCTCATCAGCACACCTGCTTGTGTCAGCACCACCACTTGCATAATGATACACGCACACACACCTGTACAACGCACATACAATTGCCACAAGCGAGTGGCCAACGAGCGACCCACACTTTACCGTTCGCCCAACGAGGCTCGCCTGAATCTCTTAAGCGTCCGGTGACTTCAACTCCCATGCAAGCGACGGACTCTCGGAACTAGGAATGAAATCTTATTGAGCAATTTAATCGTGCGCGGTCTCGTCTACTTTATCGTCACCCGATTGTGACTTAATTGTAGTTTTATGGTGCGGAAATTGCCTTCATCACCTCGTTTGCACCCTCGTTTCCCTTATGCATGTGTCTCACGCAACGGCTAACGGCCGTGAACATTCCTCTAGCTGCACTTCGAACCTAATCCGAATATACGGGTACTGCTAGCAAAAGATGTTTGCTTTAGGAGTGTATCTAAGGAGTTTACTTTAAGCTGCAGTAGCATACAAATACGAACACACACTCACACGCGTGCGCACGTAAAGGGTGAGATAAGAAGCCTTTTCCGGCCAGAAGAAGAAGAAGTGGCACAAACACGCCTATTCACGAACACGTCCAACGGAACGGAACACGTTTTTATGCAAGATGACACTCGCGCCTAAAAAGCCCCGAACGTGGTGGAATGCACCCACGAGCTAAACGGCACGGTAAAAATGGACTGACCCGGCACCCGATAAAGCGAAGCGGAGGCCCTGCTTCAGAAGATTGTGCCGTTTGGCAAGACTACCAAATGCCGCAGACTAAACGGTTAATGTTCGATAAACATTGAGAATTTATGCTTTCCGTCGCATTCGGTTCCCGGTCGTCCTGCAGCTTTGGGGTGCACGTTTTTGCAGACCGTTCCATTCCGTGGTGATTTTGTAACAGCGCACAGGGAGAGACACCAGATTTTAGCTCTGTTTGTTCGATTGTTTCTTTTTTATTGCTTACTTTGCTTTACCCGGCCACTTCGTATGATCATCGCAGCACAGATCTTCGGCCCTCTTCAATGAGGCTGGATGGTGCGGTAATTTTGAACTCCCGAACGCACGTACCGAGTGAAGACGGGGTTGGGTACTATCTCCATTCATGAATCTTGCCAAGTCTCCTGCTTTTGCTTCGGTCGCTTATTGAATGGGATGATGAGTGTGGGGGAAAAGAAAAAGCCACGAAACACGGGAATCCATTCACAAAGGTGTAGCAAGACAAACGGCTGCATTTGTGCGCGACAAGTTCGAAATGTGGTGGACTGTGCACGGTACGAAGTTGCCGCCGTTTGTCAACGGCGAGGACGTGCCGTGCCGGAATAATCCGTGGAGTCTGTTGTGCGTCGACTATCTACCGACGATCGTTGTTAAATGTTTGGTGGATTTTAAGACTTTTTCTTCTCTATTTTCGGGTCACCGTCTTTCGGTTCGAACAGTCGAATGCAGTTGGAGCTTTTCGATAACTTAGCCAGGTGAAATTTCTTGGAAAATAAGAACCGAAACAGGGTTGAGTATAGATAAGTGCTAGTTTTTTATAACTGTTTTGATGATTTCAGCATTTTCTTAAGTTGCACATTGTATCGTACAAACTTATTAATTCAAACAAACATTTTATGTTCTTGCTCTGCTTGCACGCAGTCTTACAGTATTCCTCAGCAACAGTCCACACCGGTATTCGGTAGCAGTTTGGTGATACGACCCATTGGTTCGACCGATCGTGGAAACATCGAGGAGAAACATTTCACACCGAGGAAGCTCCAGTCGCCGAAAACACAACTGTTTATACCGGAACAGTCGCCACCGGTACCGGCAACAACCGAACACGATGGGATCGATCGTAGCTACCGGAAGGTGAAGAAGGTCGTCAAACATCGGCGCCATCCGGTGCCGCGGCGAATTAAGCCCGGTTCACCCGGTTGGGCCCACCGAAAGCGACGAATCAATCCGCATCTCTTCACACCCTTCACCAAATGGGGACCGTGCGATTACTATTGCCACCAGAAGCGGGAACGGTACTGTATCGCCAAGCGGAAATGTGGCAACCACATCCAAACGGAGGAACGCATATGTCCCAAGAGCATGTAGGCAAGTCGTTCCAAAATGCGAAGCAATTCACATGCACAGTACCGATGATCGTACTATTGAGGAGATTTTTTGTTTCTATTTCATCCACAGTTGCGTCCCGCTTCACATTCCACCGATTCCTACCGTACATATTGAGGATACCAAGGAGGAGCATCATTCGGCGTCACTGCCGCTGAATCAGTTCACGATCGTCAACTTCGATGGACACGTGCAGAAGCAACTGCAGCAGCATGGCAAAAAGAAGAAAAAGATTATCATCCAGGAGGATGACGAGCTGGACGATACGGACAGTGACACCGATTACGTGATACTGAAAAGTCCATCCACTGCTAAGTATCCATCGTTCCATCGGAAAGAGGAACTGCTGTCGCAGATGATTAAGGGTAAACCGTTGCTGATCAATCTGGACGATTTCGACGACAAGCGCATTCTTACACCAAATCTAGCCCTTGCACCACACTACGACAATGGTTACGAGACGGCCGCCCATAAGTTCGTCAAGTATCCAAGACACCAACCGCACCAGTATCATCTGCCGCGAAGGCAACCGTCAAAGTTGAGTGACTACTTTGAGGATTACTACGACCATCTGTACCGTGATGGGACAGGGTTTTCTAATCGTAAGGGCGAAGAATATCCCGATACCGGCGAGCAGGAAGAATGGCGTCCGATTGTTCCACTGGCGGCAAACATCAGCATACATCGTGCACCTGGTGACAGGAGATCGCAACGGTTGGATAGGAATTATGGCACCATTTTCCAACACACTACTGAAGCGGTTGAGGCAAAGCAGAGCAATGATTCCACCAGCACGCAACGCTATCAACAGCTGCTGGAATCTTTTTCCACTGCGACCACGGACATGGTGGAAGGTCGTCAGACAAAGCGTGAAATTGATCAAGAATCTAACGACCCCATGGCGTTTGAAGACGAGGATTCGCAAGGGAAAATGCTCAAGTCGGGACCGGCTATGACTCAGAGGAAAGCGCGCGAAAAGGCTGTGTTCGAGATGCCACGTAAGGTTGAGAATCCCTACACAAAGTGGAGCAAATGGACGAAATGCACGGCCAAGTGCACAACGAGACGACTAAAGTACGCTCGGTGGCGCTAGTATACGAATGGGAATTTCATTTCAATCTTTCGTTGTTTTGTTTCGTACAGGCGATGCCGAATACCTTCATTCTGTGGGAACGATGTCATTCGAGAGGTTGCCTACTGCTACACCGAGGGAAGCTTCTGCGAGGAGTGGATCGGGAATCAGCTGTACCAAAACAGTCGCAATATTATTCTACCTCCGGCGATTCCACCTCCCACGAGCACGACCACTACGACCACTACGACAACGCCCCGACCCAGCAGACCGAGACGACCGCATACGTTTGGGTTGAGCCGCAGCGACACGGCGTCCCTACCATCCACGATCTCTGCCCATATCTTCTCCAACCGGCGTGGTCTGCTGCAATCGGAGTACATGCCACAGCAGCTGGCCTGCGGTTTGCCGATGGTGCGTGACAAGCCAAAGAAGAACTATCTCTACAACATGCTGCGAATCATTGGCGGTAAAACGAGTCGCCGGGGACAGTGGCCTTGGCAGGTGGCCATTTTAAACCGTTTCAAGGTACTGCTGGGTGTGGGGAAGTAAGCGCGAAGGAAATACTCACTGCCACTATCTTTTATCACGTTTCAGGAGGCTTTTTGCGGTGGAACTTTGGTATCTTCCCGGTGGATTCTAACCGCGGCACACTGCGTACGAAAGCGCCTGTTTGTACGACTTGGCGAACACAATCTCCAGCAATCGGATGGTTCAGAGATAGAATTTCGTGTCGAGCTAAGCATAAAGCATCCACGGTACGACAAGAAGACGGTTGACAATGATGTGGCACTGCTGAAACTGCCACGGGAAGTGGAGCGATCAAACTTCATTGGATACTCGTGCCTGCCGGAACGATATCAGGCCCTTCCGACCGGCCACACCTGCACAATCATCGGTTGGGGAAAAAAGCGCCACAACGATGATGCCGGCACGGACATACTGCACGAGGCGGAAGTACCGATCGTACCGAATGAACGGTGTCGGGCCGTGTACCACGATTACACCATCACGAAAAATATGTTCTGTGCGGGACACAAGCGTGGCCGGATAGACACGTGCGCGGGAGACTCGGGTGGCCCGTTGCTGTGCCGCGATGCCACTAAGGTAAACAGTCCCTGGACGATCTATGGCATAACGAGTTTCGGTGATGGCTGTGGGAAGCAGAATAAATTTGGGATCTATACCAAGGTACCCAACTATGTCGATTGGATTTGGTCCGTTATCAACTGCGATGGAAACTGTCGAACGTGAGAGCAGCATGCAGATTGGGACAGGAAACAGGAAAAATACTATTTCCTTGATGGATTAATTTATTCGCACCGCAATGGCATGGAACGAGCGGTACGGTAATGCGCAGGATTAATGCTTATTTGATACATCGGATCACCAGATCCGGCAGAACCGGCACAGCAGCGACGAACAATGATCTTTGATAATTATTTATTTGCGAATAAGCCAGATTACTGTGTATAGTTTATTTACTGTTTAAAGGAAAAAAAGAAATAAAGTGATAATTACAGGTTTACAAAAGTAGTCGCATTTTCACAAAGGTGTGTTTGAATGAGAATTTGCTCAATGAGAACAAAGGTTGTTGACTAGCTTAACGGTTGTGATACAAAATTTCAAAAACGAACGAAATTTCTCTCTTGCTGATACTAGCGCCACTTTATATAGCAGCGATCAAAAGTAGAACCACTCTGCGCATCAACTGTCAGTGCTTTCGACGACCGTCTCTGTCAACAGTTTGTTTACAAATGAAGACAACTTTGGTAAGTGTTTGGTTAATTCGTTCTAGAAAAATGTTAATGTTTTTCTTGACTGTAGCGGTTGCATCCGTTCGTTACAGGATTAGCATGATCTCAGTGCACAGTTGGATATGCTTGTGAAAAACATACGATCGGGCAACGAAGAATAGAAAGTTTCTTCGGTTTTTTTTTACCGCGACACGTCACACACAGTAAACGCGACACGTCATTTGCCGGGAAATCGATCAAAATTGGTGACAAAAAGGCAGAAACCGTAGCAGATGTTTGATTTCGAAAGCGCTACGAATCTGTGTAGAGGCCCCAAACTCTCCCTCACCGAACGAAAGTGCTGTGCGTAAAGTTTCCACCACCACGATGGGCCGTTCGGTGTTATGCGAATCGTTCGTGGAGGATTACTTGCGGCAACTGAGCCGAAAGGCAGGAGTATGCATGGGACTGCTGATCGGACAACCATCTGCTGGAGGAAAGGATTACATTGTCCACGCTAGCCGTATCACGGGCCAGGACGAAGAGGAAAGCGATGAGTCGCAGAAGCTGAACGCGACCGTGGCATCGCAGCAGGCACTGGATGCAACGCGGATGCTACCGGGCGGAATGTACGTGATGGGTATCTTTGTTATTCATCCGAAAAATGTATTCCAAGAGCAAACGCTGCTGACATCGGTAAAATTCATACTCATGAGCATGAAGGCCACATTCGATGCTAATCCCCTACTCATGGGTACGTGCGAGGAGTTTGAGAAAAACGAGAAGCTGGTGCTGTATTACTCGTCCAGCAGTAAAACGCAGATGTGCAAAACGGTTTCGTTGGCGGCGGACAATCCCACCGTACTTCCGTGCGAATGGAAGTTTGTTGAGCGTCTTACAACATGGCACAAGCTGAACGTGTTCTTCGAGACGGACGACGTGTACCCGTTGAAGCAAAAAAGCGACCAAGAGCAACAGGACACCGAAGCAAACCTAACGGAGTGTGCGAAGAAGCTGAGAGATCAACTGATGGATGCAAAAATCCTTTTTGACGGAGCCCCTAAACTAAGCGCGGATACCGTCGAAGGTGTGCTGACGATGAAAAATCAGGACAAATTTCTCGCAAACGTTTATCTGCCAACGGTAAGCCAACGGATACACCTTTCGATGTGATGAGTGTGACTGACACACGTTTTACTCTTTCATTTCAGTCTACAGAACTGTCTGTCGATGATGCCAAGATAGAAAAGTTCGAAGGCACGTTGAAATTTGACGGGATCGTTAGCTCACAGATATACATCCACTCGCGGTGCACTTTCGGCGAAGCGGAACGTTTCATCGTCGCCGATATCGTACGTTCGCTCATGTCGCGCATTCAAATCCACTGTGATTCATTGGTTCAGACTGAAGACACAACGCAAGACAAGATTACGCTGAACGAACTGCCTCGGCGCATTTATTTTCCCGTGCGCAGTCAGGGCAGCGGCTTTCCGGTGCAGTTTAGTGATTATCTATTCCCGGAGGAGAACGTGGAAACGCCGCTAGGACGGATAAGAGAAATTCTAGACATCGGTGTAACCATGAGGGATCTGAACTGTAAGGTTGAGCTAGTGCCTGTTGTGAAGGAGGACGAACGGCCTACAGAAGAGGCGGTTTGGCAACGCCCTACAAACAAGGAAGATGATTTTGAAGGAAAGTTAAATCTACCGGTAGTCGGCGGGCTGGTAACAGTGATCGTTTTGCTAATTGCTTTGTTGGTGTACTATTTACTGAAATAAACTTTCAGCATTTATTTTTTTCACGCATTTATTTTTTTCACAAAGCAAAAATTCTAAACTACTCACTATTGATTGGAATGAATAATCTACGCAAACAGGTTGGGGCCGTGTAATCTTCCATGATGGATGCCATTGCCATAGACGACGCTTAACAGGTGTCACAATTGGGAGGGAAAATCTAGCGCCCATTCAATGAAAATGTCATCGCAGCATCGGGCGCCCTTCTGCGTTGCCATAGCAACGGAGGGGAAAGCGCGAAAAAATGCTAGCTATCGTGTTCCTCAGCGTTGGTGTCATTAGTTTCAGTTCAGCTGTGGTACGCGTCGTTCAATCGCTAATTTTAATCAAGCAGCAGTCAAATATGAGCATCGTGTTGAGTAGCATTCCGGACGAGGAATTAGTGAAACTTAGATTCGCACTAAAACTGTGGATTGTTACGAACGATCCATCGATCAGCTATTTGAGGTGGAACCGAGATCGTACAATATTGATTGCTGACTTGTACGAGCTGATGCACATGTTCGCATCAGGCACATCCAACATTTTCATGTGCAAAACCATCGAAAACTTTATGTGGTTGATGTACAAGCACGCCTTCGAAAACTGTTCCTCGGATGTGCTACTGAAGTCAGAGCGCCAAGAAATCAAACCAGAATGTATGCTCTTTAGGCATCCGCAGTTTATTGGCAGCAATTCCCAAATGTTTGACGCATGGCTTACGTATCCCGAGGTACGAGTACACGAAGAAAGTGAACTAAACGGAAANCACATCCAACATTTTCATGTGCAAAACCATCGAAAACTTTATGTGGTTGATGTACAAGCACGCCTTCGAAAACTGTTCCTCGGATGTGCTACTGAAGTCAGAGCGCCAAGAAATCAAACCAGAATGTATGCTCTTTAGGCATCCGCAGTTTATTGGCAGCAATTCCCAAATGTTTGACGCATGGCTTACGTATCCCGAGGTACGAGTACACGAAGAAAGTGAACTAAACGGAAATTGTACGTTACCACCCCAGATGCAGTTTATGATGAAGGAGAACATTGAAGAATTTTCCGATATCAGGATGTATGTTATGTCCCAAATGATGTACCTGGAATCTATGTTGCGTATACCAATGCGCGAACAGGGAAATGTTTCAGTCGAAATCCCCCAACCGTACATCGATTGCCAAACGGTGGATGTGCCCGATTATTTTAAAACAAAAGAAATTGAAGGTAACTATGGTCCGGTGTCGGTAAGCGAATTGAAGCAATGTCTTGGCGATCTACTACCCATACCTGACAATGACTTCGCTCACGGTAAGAAGTATTCTATAGTTACTATATCATTGCGTTTCGTTACCATGGTTACCATTATTTCTGTTTTTTGTTTTATTTGGCCAGAAGAATCGGAAAATGCTACTGATACTTTGGAGGAAGTGGAAGTCCTGGAAGTGGAATACAACGAGATATCGGAAAATAATGATGTTTCTTACGTTGTACATGAAGCTGAGACACCTGCATACGTGCAGTTTCATGATTTACGCGAGCTGTATGAGAACGCCGATTTATGGACTAACTATGACGGAAATGTGATAGAATGTCATGAGGTGTACGAATTAGGCGAAGACCAAGCTCAACAATTCAAAACTGGGAGTGTGGACGAAAGCGATAATGGTAATGATGTGAAATCGTATACGATCCTAACGAATCAGCCGACAGAGAGCCAATCATTGGAAAATATGCCCAAGTACCTGACGGATAGCGTGCAGGCATGCCTTCCTGCAATTGATTCCGATTCCGATTAGAAATCTTTAAAACAAGAGACAGTTTAGGCTTAGTTAGAGATTGTTTTAAAATAGTTTAATTGCAAATTTTAATCAGAACCGAGCTAATTAAGCTGGATAATAATGATTTTAAACTAGATGAGGTAGTGGTATACAATAAACCTTACTTGCACATCCAAATCCTCCTTTATACAATTCTTGAATCAACCTTACCACAATCGACGGCTTTTTGCGATTGATTTACACCAAATTATGAAATCATATATTACTTGACGAAATCGGTAGCAATGGAACTGATCTTGACCTTAGATGCATATGTGATTAGTAGCAGCAAGGTGGAAGCCGCGCTGAGGTAGTATCGTTGTCATTCGCCTAGCCGCCTAATGACCAGCAAACAAGGCTTATTATGATGAACGCGGAAACCCTCCGCACATCACAGTGCAATTTTATGTTTCGCAAATGGCGAAGGAAATCGTTAGAGAAGACATTTCAGTCCACCCTGCAGTAGTGGTGGAGTGGTGGTCAAGTTCAAGCTGAATTTAGATTACAGTGTGAGGGCGCATTAGTGTTCAATCGAACGATCGAGAATTGTATGGTGATGTATGGTACAAACAGTTCGATTCGTTACGCATTATAAGCTCAATTGTAAAGTGATTCCAAACAGGTAGCACACTCGTATTTTTGGACACTTGTTTACATTTCCTTCCAAATCACACACGAAACCGACCTGCGATGAGGACGTTAACCGACGCGTTGAACAATGCGGTGGTCAATGTCACTATCTCGCAAGTACGCAAGTGTGCTGACAAGGGTGCTCATGCGACCTTCACTGTGCGCCAAAACTTTCGAACAATTTCATCATTGTCTAATGTGGATTGAGGAAGATCGTAAGTAAACTTTCCCAATACATACGCGATTCCTGCACAACCTGTCGCAAACTCGTGCAAAGTTGCTTCTGTTTACATTAGCACAGGTACGTGCTCTCTCGCACGATGTCCACCCTTTTAGCGTCCATGTAGCTCTCACCGGGTGGTGACATAGAGTGGTAATCAGCATATTAGCGCAAATTTCAAGGTTGCTGAAGACGTTACATAAAATAATGTGACAGCATCGAGCACCGGGCGTATGGTGCAATAAATGCGGTTGTCGCGTAATGTTGACCACCAATTGCCCCATTACGGACCGACCGGACCGACACCGTACAGTGGGACAGGAAAAATAAAACGCATAAAATACACCGAATCTATTTTTAACCGATAAGCATCTCAGCTGGGCGCAAATGTGTTTCACACTGAAGTGAGGCTTTTTCTGTGCGCCTAGAATTAGTTTGATAGCTTCATTTACAGACATCTCTTTGTTGTCCCAGTTTGCTCTGCAAAACCCTTTTTCCGTTCACAGCTTCCAAAAAAGGGGAATTTAATCACCAGGTGCTAGGATAAAAGTGGTCATTTAGCTTTTGCAAAAACGTGTTATTTTCCGGTCTTTTTCACCCGGTGATGAGTTAATTAGTGGGCCGAACGCGCTGTCCTTCCACTGTTTGTGTGGCACTTGTGTTCGGAAACGGAAATCCGCTTGCCGTACAACAGCTTAACAAAGATTGCAGTGAAAATGGTTCGTATTTAGTTTATTTGCATCAAACAAACGACCAACTGGCTGGCTGATGATGCTAATGATTTACATTTTGCACTGCAACTCTCACAAACGAAACAATACACATTTGTGTCTTCGCGAGAACGGTTCGTTCTTCGTTTTGTAGTAAAACATTCGGAAGCGGTCTTCTTTTAATTTGCTTCCACCAGCGGCTGCATCCTTCCATCTTTCATGCAAATTGGACCGTAACCGTCAGACCGAAGTGCCTCATATTCGTACGGCACTGCGTCGTTTATTAATTATTCCTTTCGCGCTACCCTTCAACCGGCGCAACTCGAACGGCCAAACGATTCGCGAAGAAGTACGCGAGGAAGCAGCGGGCAGTATATCGTTGTTAATTGAAATCGCCACATTTAATCGCCGCCGGCACCACCGCCAAGATGCAAATGTGCCCCCGATGCGGTCACTAAATAGGCGCACTGTCATACCGAACGTCGTGGGTGAGCTGGTGTTGTGTGTTTGGCCGGTGCACGGATAACATCTACGTGCTCTTCTCCTTCACTAGGTCAGTGGGCAATGTGGCGCTTGTGCTGTACCTGTTGGATGGCATTGGCATGACGGTTTGCGCGAAACGTTGTGAGGTGGCTCGTTTATTAGCCNATTTAATCGCCGCCGGCACCACCGCCAAGATGCAAATGTGCCCCCGATGCGGTCACTAAATAGGCGCACTGTCATACCGAACGTCGTGGGTGAGCTGGTGTTGTGTGTTTGGCCGGTGCACGGATAACATCTACGTGCTCTTCTCCTTCACTAGGTCAGTGGGCAATGTGGCGCTTGTGCTGTACCTGTTGGATGGCATTGGCATGACGGTTTGCGCGAAACGTTGTGAGGTGGCTCGTTTATTAGCCAGCGCACCGCAAGCGTCTTCCCACTTCCGATGCAGAACAACCTCACCCAACGGCATCGTCGGGTCGGCTCGATGGTGTTAAAGGTAGTCATAATTATACAAGCGGTTTACAGAAGAAAAATATAGATGGACAGATGATTGGATTGTGTTTCGCTTGTTTTTTTTTTTTGCTTTTTTTTGGGGGGGGGGGGGGGCGCTAAGGTTTATAGCTTCAATTTTCCACACTTTTCGCCACCTTGCCATTGTGTTTGTGTCTTCATTTCCGGTTTCTTACATTTCTTCTCGTTAGCGTCGTGTTTGCATTGTTGGGCGAACAGAGCACCCACCACACACACAAACACACAGGAAGATGACCCTGCCGCTGTGTGAAGGATGCAACAGAGCGAAGGTTAAGGGTATGGGAACATTTGTGATCAAATGATGCGTCCGAGTAGAAAATAAGCCATTTTACATAATAATTAAAAAGGTGTTGGTATATTCTTCTAGAGTTAATATTATCGGCAAAAAGCACATAATATTTGCAATATAGCGAAAAAAAATCGGGTTCAAACTCAAACGTAATCACCCAAACCGTGATACATTCATTTGTCAACGTCGAGTGAAATTTGCACTCTTGATCCTGATTTTGTGTGCTTTATTCCCTTTTTTTCCATCTGCTCCACAGACGATAGCTTGGAATGTGTTCCAAATCTGGGTGGGAGGAAAATGATTAACGAGCCTTGCGAGACTTATGAAATGTGTCTGTGCCAATCTCTTAGGGCAACGCAGTGAAAGGTACGGTGATCGTGACCGGAAGATAGGCCGTAAAATGTAAAACTTCAAACGCACGATACCGTACCAGTGTCCAACAGGCGGGTGAAAACCCTACGCCTTGCTGTACGTATCAACTGATGTCAATCATTGCTTTCGGTAATACTTGAGTAAAGGTTTTAAAGAACAAATAAAAAAGAAGGTTTGGGGTGGGTAGAAACAATTTAAGGTTCAAGAAAAGAAGAATGTGCTTGTGCTTCTTAAAAGGTAGCGACTTCCGATAAAATAAACGAGAACGACTCTAGTCGATCGCTAGAGACTGTTTGTTAGACGCTCAAAAGCACTGCAAATTATGACACCATAGAAACAATGACCTCACGAGAGCTCGTGTGTCGGGAAGGTTTACTACCCAGTAAGGGTAAAACAGCACGCCGATCATGACGGTACAGTCGTCGCATTTGAACGACGCTCATAAATCGCATATATGTGAAGCATATAAATTCGTGCCATGAACATGATCAACTGTACAGATTCTGGCCGTAATCGTAAACACGGCTCATTAGCCAATTAAAATCCAATCCAAAGTGTGTGTGGATAGATTTGTGGGAAGTATTTCTATAGAATTCTATCTGGAACAAGAACCAGTAGGAAGCACAAGGCCGGCACAATGGGAATGGGTCGCTGGCGAAGAATGGGCACAAGGGTAATTAATCGATCTCAGTCACCACCGTTAATGATCTGCTGTCATAAACTGTCTCCAGCGCGATCAATGGGTAAGTTAGTCAGATTAAAGACAAGTTGTCAACCTCGATTCCTCAAGCACCCAAGGCAAGGAAATGGAAAGTATGCAATCCTAAGCATGATTGGAACATATTATTTGTCCAACTCTACCGGTATAAATTCACATGAAACGATTTTGCTGAAGCTCCTCGCCAAGTATGACCAGGCATGGGCTATGATTAACGGTCTGTCATTTCGCCCGCTGTGGCACTTCGGCATCGACGGAAATGCAAGCCCTGATGTGAGCCATTCGTGGCATAAAAGAATAACAAAATGCACGAGATTTCAATTAATCGAATCCAATTGCAAGTGGAAAATTAATCGAAATGAACATTTTTTCCCACAACCTCAATACGGTCCGACAGCTGCACAACTCGGTTGGCCACTGCTCGACCACATCATAGTTTGTTCTTTAAGGTCATTTGTGGGCTTCTGTAGAATATGGTGAACATTATTTAAAATTCTTGATGCGTACACGGCACGAATCTAAGCCATACCAGTTTAATTTTTATGTCTTATCCAATCGTTTGATAAAACGCTCATAACAATCAGCTTAACATCCTCGTAACGTGAATCAACGTTTGTCGGCAGCCTTCACACGCCTAAATAGCGCAAGTACTTCACGATAGTGTAGCGATTATCGCTTTGCACTCGGTACGGACATAATGGGCTGCTGCAGCACGCGGCAATAAACATTTGCCTATGACGAAGGCGACAAACATCCGACAACAACAAAGGCACACACACACACACACACGTCAAGTCCTCGATGCCATTGAACTGGATGAAGGCATGGGATGGCTGGTTGGCAATAGAAGCAGAATGAAGGCACGATTATTCCAGCATTAAAACCCACGACACAAATGCCGATGACGATGGTCTCTTGTGCTACCGAACAAGTGCGCTGATTGCACGTAATACTTCGTGCGCATTGGCTGACTAAGGGCTTCCACGGTGCTTGGGAAAAGCTTAGAACGCGACACAGTCGGTCTAGAACTTCACGCCGTAGCCTTCGGAAGGTGTAAAAGGGTTCCAATGCATGAGGTTGTTGGCTTAGGCGTTGGGCTCAGCTAATGCGGCTTAGCACAACTGATCGGCTTTGCCCCGTGCCGTGAATCAAATTAACAGAGTAAGCAATAAAATTGCATCGAAGCTTAAAACGAGTAGCAATTATGATTAATGTGCGTTGTTTTGCAGTTGCGCAATTTAGATTGAGATTTTCTTGCTGTACTTACTTGATTGCCTAGCGCGATGGTGATCACTCATCTTTGATCGTCGTTCGCCTGTATTGATTCGGTTTCCAAACGTTCCTAAAATTATATTAAAATTTGCATAAGAACATAATGTTGTTATAGAAACTATCAACAATAACGAAAAGCAACATCAATACCATAACAGACCTCATTAAATGGGATGAAAGAAACTCAACTATCGTGACATTGTTGCCATTACACTGCATTCGATTACATGGCTCGTTCCATCAAGATGATTCACAATCATCTTCGGTTCCATAATGCTACCCTTTGGCAGTTTCACATCACTTCCTTCCCATTCATTAGTGGGTCATCCCGTGTGGGTGTAGTAAATGCATCCGAAGTCACACATCAGATCACGAACCGATTCCCTTCGGTGACGTATGCCCTTGAAATTGGATCCAGTTTTCCAGTGCCACCGGAGAACGACCCGGTTGCCGGTTGCCTGCCCGTCCGTAACATCACAAAAGTGGTTCTTGTTCGCGCGAACAGGTGTCCTTAAGTTGGCGATTAGGTATCGCTTGACCTAGAACTTCACCGTGCAAAATTGTGATTGCCCATCGACGTCTCTCACAGTGGCGGTGGTGACAGTGGCGACAAACAACAACAACGAAACAATGCGCGCCGTCCCTCGAGCGACTCTCGAAAAGATNCGTTGTTTTGCAGTTGCGCAATTTAGATTGAGATTTTCTTGCTGTACTTACTTGATGGCCTAGCGCGATCTTCTGATGGTGATCACTCATCTTTGATCGTCGTTCGCCTGTATTGATTCGGTTTCACAAACGTTCCTAAAATTATATTAAAATTTACATAAGAACATACTGTTGTTATAGAAACTATCAACAATAACGAAAAGCAAAGTGAGTACATCAATACCATAACAGACCTCATTAAATGGGATGAAAGAAACTCAACTATCGTGACATTGTTGTCATTACACTGCATTCGATTACATGGCTCGTTCCATCAAGATGATTCACAATCATCTTCGGTTCCATAATGCTACCCTTTGGCAGTTTCACATCACTTCCTTCCCATTCATTAGTGGGTCATCCCGTGTGGGTGTAGTAAATGCATCCGAAGTCACACATCAGATCACGAACCGATTCCCTTCGGTGACGTATGCCCTTGAAATTGGATCCAGTTTTCCAGTGCCACCGGAGAACGACCCGGTTGCCGGTTGCCTGCCCGTCCGTAACATCACAAAAGTGGTTCTTGTTCGCGCGAACAGGTGTCCTTAAGTTGGCGATTAGGTATCGCTTGACCTAGAACTTCACCGTGCAAAATTGTGATTGCCCATCGACGTCTCTCACAGTGGCGGTGGTGACAGTGGCGACAAACAACAACAACGAAACAATGCGCGCCGTCCCTCGAGCGACTCTCGAAAAGATGCACAGTGCGCGACCACGTTCAGTCCAGTTTGATGTGGAATCTTCGCTTGCTCACGAATTCACGCACCATGCCGTTTGCATGCCGTTTGCTTTCCGGTTCCAACCGGCTTCCGAGCATGTGCCATCATCTCGCTCGAGGGCGCTAATTAAGTCATTTCAGCAAATGCTGTTTTTTCCCGAGCAGCGACCGCGCGTTTGCTGTCGATACAAGCTTGTTCACTTGGCTTCAAAGGCTTCACCGTTTGCGATTTGTCCCGGCTGAAGGTGAAATGTGTACACAATGTGACTATTTTTCTCTCGCGCGCGTTGATAGGAAGATGATTTATCTCTATTATTGTTTATTTTTCTTTCTTGTCCCGTTTCATCGATAGATTGTTTGTTTATCGTTTAATATAGCTGTCAACGGCGAAGGATAAGTAAACAAACACATCGACAAACGATGAAGATCGGCAAGGAAGATACCCTAAAGAAAGCAAAAGAGGTTTTCTCGCTTTCGCAACATTTATTTACGTGGCAAGCAATTACCAAACCTCAATTAATCGGCTAATGGTGCAAAAGATTGAGATTTGCGGATTGCAGATAAATAAAACCGACGCGTAAGAAATCGAGCGTATGCTGTAAACGGTTAATAATCGATTAAACGCACTTACTGTGATGATCTCCACGTTTTATTTCTATCGAGTATTTCGCAAAACCGCTTTCAGATCACAAATAGCAACATTAGCTTTCACTCACAGCGAATTTAAAATGAATTGCTAAATGAGCTTCATCTCGTAACATTCTTGAACCGCTTTGACCCCTTTGTAAACTGAGAATATAAGCACCAGAACACCTTAAGCCGGCTTCAAAGCACCGTCGAAGCAACCGAGAAGCGAATTCTGTGAGAAGCGTGATTGAAATCGCAAAATTGCAACCAATCTTAAGCCGTTAATAGCTAATTAATAGTAGATGCAGTCGATCGGCTGCCCGATTATGAATCGATCAACATCCACGCAACCCAGATCGGACCGATTCTGAAAGATTGCACCGACCGTACGCTGGTACGGTCGGTAGTAAATGGTCGCTTCATCGTGTGGTGATGATCGATTTAAACCGTCCATAAATCACCCGATCGAGCGGATCGAACCGAGGGTGCGAACCGAATACCGATCCATTTCGATTCAGTGTAAAGTACCGCCATTTACTCGCACAACTGCAAATTGACCCCGATCGGGCTTTTTGTCTGTCGTAAAATTGTGCCTCCTGCAAACGATCGTAATGATCGTGCCGGATTGAGGATGCAGGCAATCGAAATCGGATTCGTTTGAAAGTTCCGTCGAGATAAGGGAGTGAGAAGCAATTTTCACATGGTCAGCTTTAAATGGGGTCAATCTAGTTTTTTTTTCTTCTTTCAATCAATTGTGTTAAGTTAATGTTTTGTTGTAAAAATAGGCAAACACTAATGGAACGAGAGCAATTTTAGTTTCACTTGAAGATGAAACATGCAATGCAATTGTTTTTTCATTTTTTACCACATATATTCGTATAAGCTGTGGAAAAAGAGCCGGATTTAAACTGTATATTCGCCCGACACTGACAATAAACTAAATCTAAGCCTAGAATTGTAACTTTTACTATGCAACTATTCAAGGCAAGAAATAAAGATATCTCATTCCTTCTAACCCTGAAGGAACACTAAACCACAAAGATATCGATCAGCATGTAACATAAATTTTATGCAACTACAACAAGAACCAACAATCGGGATGACATTTTCGCAGTTATTCTAGCATCTGTTCTTAACCACCGGCTGATGACATACTGGGTTTCATTGCCGATTTAACCATCGCGATATCGCAAAAGCCCGCCTGTCCTGCGGGCTGACCTTTTCCAACGTTGAACGGCTTGTAAATCGAATAAATAATCTGCTGTAAACGTGAGCGCAAATGTATGTTTTTGTGCCATTCTAAAGACCTTTAAGAACAACGGTCCATGATCTACCGGGAGATTTTGGGCGTTCCATCACCGGAAGCGGTTAGAACTTGTTCATGCACGGTTGCGTGACCTCAACAAATGGCAAAGGTAATGCCCAGGACGATCGACATCGACATTGATCGATATGTTTGTGTGAGTACGCCAATTAATGGTTTGAAACTGAGAGTTTGCTGTATCGAACTCTATTCCAAATACTTATCAATCTATCTCGTACACCCGCGTAATCATAGCGTAAGCTGATGCTCTGCGATCGAAAACGTCATAAATCATTGTACACTAGCAGCATGATTCTCTTGCACACCATAACCTTCCGCTTTAAACATTCCTTTGGTCTTTATTCTACAGTGACCTATTTTGAGGACTTTTCCTCTTGTGATTCCTGGCAAAACCCGCCGGGTTGGACTTTGTTCGTTGCCCCGAAGTGCACGGACCGAAAAGCAGCAATTAAAATTGTCCTTTCAATTAAAATTCTACCCTTCCGCACTCGATGGAACCTGCCAGTTCGCTCTCGCGCTCCAGTCTCGCCGGCAACGTACCGTCGAACGAGGAAGCAATGGCCCGGGACAAGAAGCAGCAAAAGAAGTAGCAGAAGCGCATATATCGGTGACCGTGGCACACCACACACGGTCACGCCGTTTGTAACACGGTCGGTCGGCGGTGGCCGTTGATCGACGGCGACGGTGGGAGCTTGTGTGTGGGTCCGGAAGCGTACCGGCGGATGTTTGGCATCTCGGACCGTGGCAAACCGCCGTGCAATGGCGTTGACATTGAACTCCAAAGCGTTTGCTGGTGCGATCGGTAATTATGCATGCTCGTAACGTATATTAGTACTCGCGGCCGGTTTTCAGCTCTCTTTCTCGCCCAAACCACCCCTTTAACGCACCTCGCCGTGCGCTCGGACGCTCGAATGTAGGAGGCTTCGGTTGTTTGTGCACGCGTCCGATTAGCAACGTCGGTCGGTGCATGGATTAAGGCGCCGGGTGCGGAAACATGATTAGCGACAGAGTCGGTCAGTCAGTCACTTGGTGACGGTGACGAAGACGATTAGCTGAGATTAGGCAGCCAACACTGCTGTTGTGGTGTGCTTTTGCAATCAACTGCGTGATTAAAACTTAATTACAGTATGCTTACAGACCAGCTTCGATGCAGCTGACGGTTTCACGTTTCGTTCTCATCACTCGCGTAGCTAAATAAACAATCAGCAAGCCGACAATTAGACACGGTGGTCAAAGTTTATTAAAGTGGGTGCAAATCCTACACCCCGCGGCACTAACACTAAAGGCGTTATAGAGAATCAATGAAGTCACTGGGTGGGTGGTTAGGTGGGTTAGATATGATTGGATAGCGAATATAGCACGCACCACGTACGGTGGGCTTCCATTCAATACCACACGGTGCAAACAAACGAAACAGTCCCAGAAATACTTACAACTATCGTCGCATGATCATCGTGGGTGGCCTTTCACGGCAGCAGCTCAATAGCATAAATCGTGCCCTTTTGGGAGAGACATTACATGGCTTTAAAGGTGGAAGAATGACGGGGATGTGCGTGGTACAGTGCGGTAGTCAGCATCATCATCTATTTTCGATAAACATTTCAACGTGTCAGCATATTTACATCTATCAATCATCGTGGGATTGTGTGCTGGATCTGTGCGAAGTAGAACACAGGGAAGGTGCTTTCGGTGTTTGTAGGGCAACAAAAAAGGGTTCTCTTCTTCACCCTTTTCCGTGCTGCGTCCCCGTTGCCTGAACCCTGTGTTCAAGGGCAACGTGGTGCCACACTGGATAGGACACCATTTGAGAGCGAGAGAAACAACTTACAACGCTGCTTACATGATGTCGCTGACGTGTGGAACAGATTACATCACATAAATAGTTCAAGCTGGTATGTTTTTGTTTCTTAGCGCAGCAAACATTGTGGGTTTGTTCCAAAAAAGGAGCAGCTTTGGTTTGTATTGTGCATTGCTGTGTTCAAAATTTATTTAGCGAATGAGTATGAAATACATTCTTTGCTAGCTTCGTACTGCCGCATCAAACAAATGTGTGGCAAACCCGATTCCTTCACACGACGATGCATTCTGCATTCTTAAAACCGAAGCAAACCATCCCGACCCGACTGCTGCTCATCGGCCATTTATTGATGTCTGCACGAGGGTAGGGATCGAGAGTCAGAACCACCCCCGATTGTGCACGATCAACAGTCGTAACAAAACAATGCAAACCAACGCATTAGCACACACACACACACACGCGCGTATTCAACGGACAAAAGAGAGAAAGAGGAAGAGTGAGAGAGTGAGAAAAAAGATAATCGAAATCGGCCACTAGCTTACTAGCCCCGTCAGGTGGACACACGTTTTATGGACGGATGATTTCGATGCGACGCACAGCGACGAACCTTGGCGATCGCGCTTCGTCCGCCGAAGCAATGTAGCAAATGGTGGGAAAAATAAAGGATGAACGAAATTTTCACAAGGAGTGAAAAAGAAAACACAAAACCGATGGAGAAAAACCTACGGACGCAACGGAGACGTGGGCATGGGCACTGTTCGTTCGCCCAGTCACTTGTTTGTTCGCTAGCCAACAGGCCGTTTGGTGTCTTCCACCGATCGAGCTCGTTGGAGTTTTTGATTACTACCGTATTGTTTTGCATTTCATTTTCTCCATTTCGGTAAATACTGCTTCTCCGTACAAGACGGTCATTCAGCTTTTGTTGTTTAGATTGGACAGTTTTGAGTAGTTTTGAGTAGTTTTTATTAATTTTTTAAATACGACAAGATTACCACCAAAAGATCATTTATTCCTTTGTCGTACAAACGTGCTCAGGATCGTTTGCAAATAACGAACCGCGTATACGATTACGTGCGTCATACCACCTAACCCAATGATATGCCCGTGAGTGCTCGGTTTCGTGATTCGTGAACGCAGTGTATACGTCCCCCAGGGAGGCTACGGCCGTTGGTATGTGAATGATGTGCTCACGTCAATCAATAGATCGAGGATCGTGCTTTCTATGTCCCACAATCGGCAGAACGTGAGGGAACGTGAGGGATAAAGGGGACCTGGGAGATAGTTAATTAATTGAAATGACTAAACTGATCGAACGCGATCATCGCGCACGGAGTGATATACTTCCCGTTTCCTGGATCGATGTGTTGCCCCAGAGCCGAGTGACGCAGATTTGTCCAAAGTGAAGAAAGAGAGAGAGAGAGAAAAAAACGATCCATTCAACGCCCACCAAGCAATTGGTGATAAGTGATTTTAAAAGTGTAACCAGCGGTATGAATTAAATCGGTTATATTATAACCCCTCTTTACACGGAAGGGTTGTGTAAAAAAAATGCTAGTGAAGTGATGATCAGCTATTGATTTCAGATTTACGTAAATTGAGCGAACGGTTTTGACCAGTGTTATTTAATTTGTCTCCCTATTGATCCTTTTAATTCCTGGGCGTTTCGTCGAATCGCCCACAATTGATCCCCATTCACAATTATTATATCTAAAGCCAGTGATTACCAGTGGAATCGGAAATTGATTGTAAGCAGTTACGACGAAAAAAAAACACACACCCACACACACACAGTCACAAAATGTCGACCAACGTCAGCAACGAAACGATTCCGGAAGAGCCCACACCAGAGACGGAGCCGCCAGTCGATGAGAATGCGGAAGAAAAGGTACGTGAAGGATGTTACTGAGGCATGGACAATAAATACACCGGTGGCGGTGACTGACCACCGACGAGCCTTGTAAATATTGTTTGTCGATTTTTAAGGATTTTATTAAGCTCCAATGATACGTAAATTACACCCTATGGTGTAATTACGAGCGAAACCCTGTTTACGTTGCTTTTGTATCGTAATATAATTGTTGTGTTTGTTTACATTATGTATAAGAATTTTTAAATTTGGTTTTTCGATTTGTCAAATAAAGTGAAGGTTTCTCGCCTTCCGAGCCATTGAAATCTTTTATAGTGTTATCTAGGGTAAACATTAGAACTTTACGATGGGTTGCGCTTTGGCACCGTCCACCAATGGATACGCTTAGAGTTCATTGAATTCATTGAACTGGACACACACGGAAAGGTCACACACCTAGTTACGATTCCGATTGTGCGATTACTTTCGAAAGCTGCGCGCTATGGGTACAAGGATGCATATCAATGGTACTAAAGGTATGGAAAGAAATGTTTGCAGCAGATCTTTAAAAATACAGCATTTTTTTCTACCATTCGGATTTCATTCGCAAAGCTCACTTTTGGGACAGCGCTTCTGCAAAGGTTTGAAGAACATGATCATGTTTACGACTCTTTAATCGATGACCCCAAGCCAAGTGCTGTGCTTGGCAGTAGTGAATCGAAAACACGCAAAAATGAACAACACTCGGCTTAGAAGTTTACCATAAACTATTCCCAAATGTGCATTAAGTGTTAATTTATAGCCCACATAAACGGTTTGCTTCACGCAAAGGCAGCTCGCAGCACTAGCACAAATACATTAGAAGAAACATGATCATCTTTTGCCCATTTTGCAAGCTTATAATTATGTGCGATAAAATTGTATGTTGTTGTTTTTCTCTCTCTCTTTCTCTCTTTCTCTCTCTAAAACGCAAAATTCCAACCATCTGCTGGGTGAATCCTTTTTTTTTTGTGCACGAGTGTGTATAAATTAAAACATGCATAAGGTTGCTTTTATCTGTCAGCGAAGACCCGTCGGTAAGCATGCAAGCGCCTAGTCAAATGAGGCCTTCGCGGGGTGAAGGTCGTCTAGTCGAGCGTTAGGTCAAGTTTGCTGTTTCCACTGTCGCGATGCTACTTTATGGCACAAAATGCAATTATTTTAGCCCGTGCCTGCGCAGCATCGAAACCGATCGTTCGCTGCAGCCGTGCAGCCAGATTAGCATAATTCAATCCGTATCGCTGACAGCTGACGATGGGCGAGCGAAATGTATTTAAATATATGGCTAAAATCGTCCGCGCGTCTATTCGATAAGGCAAAATAAGTGTGCCTGATACATGATACTTGCATTAGTTTTTTTTTTCGAATTCAGGATGCACTTTAACATTGCGATCTCGTTCGAATTCATCAACGATCTTGCCTTTGGCGGTCGACGAGCCAAACGAACCAAGGAAGAATGATCAGCGAACAAAACAAAAAAAAAAAAACACGGTTGTCTGCTAATTCACACAAATGTTTAACCAGCTTCTTACGTCCACCAGTGCACCAGTTAACACTTTGCTAATGGATCGTTTAAGCGAAACTCTCCGCACTTTAGCCACACTTACGCACGTGGGACCTGCGGTTGTAACGCTTCGTCAAAGAAAGAGAGCAAACGCAGGATAAAAGCGAGGCAAATTATGCATTATATAATCACTGCCTGGTGCGTGTGTAACGTTGTGGCGGTGATCGGTAATCAGTGTGGGCATTTATACGCAACCATTAGCAGCGTTGGTCATTTGAAAAAAATTCAACAATTCTAGTGCACTTGTGGCAATACATATTTCCTATAGCTTAGAAACCACCTGCTAAAAGGTTAGAACAGATGAAGCTTAAATAAAGACGTAACACGACGTGCTCGATACTTCACGTCTCATTAGGGACAGTTTGTGCAAATTGTATGAATGCCACATGAAGCGAGAGAAAAGCGTTTAAACGATTAAGAATTTATCTTACCAGCAGGTTTACTGGGAAAAGGTTTTGCTTACCGTACGCAGGTGCACCATTCTGCTGCAAATTGGAACTGCACCAAATTGGCACGTGGACAACACAAAAAGGCTCCACCCGTACAACAATCATGGACGAATATAGCGATCAACGTTAATCGATATTACTGCGAGCGATAAAGGAATTATTAGACGCAAAACTGGGATAGCCAGCACGGCACGTGTCCCTTCACCGCACAGTACCGGTACAAGGATCATGCATTTTTCGCATTCTGGAAAGCTTCCCGGACACGAACAAACGCACGTGTAAATGCCCGCACCTTGCCGCAATCCATCCACTCTTCCACGGTGGACACTAATTTTCCCACACCCAAAACCACCTTCGCTCCCGTTGCGGACAACACCGGTTCAATCGAAAACCGATCTAGATCGTGATCGTGAGCACCGCACACCGGAGCAATCAACCATATCCGTCGCGTTTGTGCAAATGCATAGTCATGAGCGGAATGATCGTTTTATAATCGTTCCGCGTGAGCATGGAATGGGCAAGAGCGCACGCAACGCTCTAAGGGATGTTCATTCATCAGCATGCGAGAGCGGGCAGGATGTTGTTGGTGGTTGCCAAAGTGCCCCTTGGTGGGCCACAGGTGGGACCCAGTGATCGAGAACGGTCAAGTGCCAAGTCAAGACGGCAAACGAGCGAACGTGCAATAGGTGGGTTGCCTCGCGTTGCGCACAGTAAAATATGCTGAATCTTTCGCTCGTTTTTTTTTATTTCGAACCCACCATTAGTAGGATATGAAGTGTGTCTAATAGCCTGGGAATCTGTAAATGAGGAAGACATTTCATTTTGTCACATCACCATTCATATGCAATGATCAAGCATTATTTAATATAGGCAAAGAAACTGGAATAAAAGCTACAATTCTCGATGGTTGGGATAAAATTTTCTTCTCTAGAGAACTACATCTCTCTTGATCTTGGTAACCGATAGTACCAGCCTGATATCCTTAAGCATCGAATAAAACCAGAAAAAC
The DNA here is from genome assembly GCA_018908115.1 of Anopheles rivulorum. Taxonomy (NCBI): domain Eukaryota; kingdom Metazoa; phylum Arthropoda; class Insecta; order Diptera; family Culicidae; genus Anopheles; species Anopheles rivulorum. The sequence goes on from CM032178.1 coordinate 5,686,132, forward strand.
TCTTAAACAGCCTTGAAAGTTGAGCAGGCTCCGATTAGAAGGTCATAACTCAACCAGAATCTCGACCGTTTGAAAACGATATGCCCTGTTTTACGATCCATAAGCGGGAGGAAAAGAAAAAGGAATCAGGTTTTACTGCCCTTAGCCGTCTGGGCAGGAATATTTCGGTTAATCTTAATGTGCTAGGGATTTAAGTGCCGCTCCACGAGGAAAGATACGGGTGATGTCTCATTACAAGGTTAGGACGCGTTAGCATGTGTACACAACCGAACACATCCCGCCGGTGGAATGTAGTCGTTAAAAGCTTGCTAAAAATCTCATCAGACTACTCCATCATGCCATCATCTTTCATTTACTTCTTCTCGCTTTTAATGGCCAACAGTGTGTTAATGTGAGCGTTCTAATTGCAAAAAGCTACCTACATACAGACAAACTTATACACCCGAAAAACAAAAACCATTCCAAGAACGTGTTCTGACCACATTCGCTCTTGTTCTAGCATCAGCACCAACCAACCAACCGTACAAAGTCAAACACTAATCAACACACATTTGGACGTTGGGAAGCGAAAACACAAACCCAAATCGTGGAAACGAACAAAAAAATTAGGCATAGCGAACCGTTTCACTTAGCTTCCTTTCACTTTTAACTAACTTTAGGCAGGTTCTAGCAGTGCCGTGGCAGTTAGCAACAGACCGTCGACTCTATACGCCCTGAATAAAAAAAAAAGGTGCTACACGTCGCACAATCGCGTTTTTATCCTTAATTATGCTTCCCTGGACACAGGCATCGCGTGTTTAGCGACCAACTTGTGTTGTGTAATAGGTAATAGGTCCTGGGGAAGAATATCGCAAAGAATCACACGATTGGCAGGAAGGAAGATTGATGAACCTGTATGGTGTGCTGACCTTGAAGATGCCAAGGGCAAATATTGTTTTTTTTTTGTTAAGTAATCATTAAATTCAAAAAAAAATCTTGAAGACCGAAGGCGCACACACGCACAACCACTCCCCTCGAGGAGCAGTAAATGCATTCCAAATTGGGACTGGGACGGAAAGCATATACTGCAAGCTGCAAATTTCAACACCTGGATGTTAATAAATAAGATAAAGTGTTCTATTATGCATTTGTACAGATTCCTTTCATGGGACCGTAAGATGTAATATGATGAAAAGATGCCTATTTAATAATGTGTGTGCTTTTAAAGCACAGGCCGTTTTCAAAAGGATAGTGATATGAGACATTTTTATTATTATTATATAGCTCTCACAGTGCAAATGATCGTCCAGATCTGTGCCCAGCCACGCATAACTTTACGATCGCTAATCGCAGCTGAGGCAACCGAATGTCGAAAGGCTTGTTGCTAAAAGCTTTGTTACTAAAAGCGGTTTGTTCTTCTCACTTTATCACGCCTGTAACCATTCATCCGAATGCAATGCAGAATGGATTTCTATTAGCGATTAGGTTATAACGCTTTTTTTTGTAAATTTTAACAAAGCATCACTAAAAATGCACTTGCCGTCAGTCGGTGCTCCAACAAACATAATTCCACTGGCAGCATTGCTGACGTCAGAACACCCATCAAGGCACGCCGTTAGATGCTTTGTTTAAATCTCTTTGCTACGCTAAATAAAGTCAAATAAAGTAAAGCTCTTGATGAAGGTGGCTAACAACCCGCCTTTGGCAAGTTGTACAGCGATCAATCGTTACAACAAAGGCCGCTTCGATTCGGGAATGCTGGTTGCGATTACCAAAAACTGAGCCGCCCGGTTGACGTCACAAGCGAAACTTTCTCAGACACTTACAACCCACCGACCTGGAGCACACTGTCCGGGACACGTTTTCGCTGTGCCGGAACAGCAAAGGAACACTAAAATGTAGTCGATTCTCCAAAATTCCAGGGCTCCTTTGCCCAGCCGCCCATAGCCCTGGACCTGAACCTTAGCGCGAAGGGCGTGGATAATGTTTGAAGTTCATCAATTATGTTTCACCGAGTCTGTGGCTGTACGGGCTGTCAGTCAGTCAGTCCGCAACGCTGAACGGGGGAGTGATTGTGCCGAAAAGCAGAAATCAATTAACCGGTGTCCGTAACCGTGTTCTCATCTTGGCCACAGCTAAGCTAAACGGTTCTGTTCCTTGGAAACGATCAGATAGCCTTAAACACTGACCACCATCGTAGAGTTTGACGATGCACGGCTGTTAAAGCGTAAGCGAGAACAGATTACCGATACCGCTTAACGACTTCTCTCGATCGTCCGATAATCGGCCAAGCAACAGTTCAAACAAGGTTTGACGTTGACCCACGTTCTTGAAGTGTATATTTTCACCGAACGGTATCCTAGTAATTGGGCGATTTTTATGGCACATTTAAGAAGAAAAAAAAAATACACCATGACACGATACTTTGGGTCGTGTTTCTGTTCTTGTCATTCCATGTGTCAAATGACGCCTAATTTGGAAGTTACTAATCTTCAATCGTGCCACACAGCGATGGATGCTGGTGCGTAGACAAATTAAAGTTACGGTTTCCTCTAATGAGCTGTGCTCGTGCCGATTGTCTCGATTGTTTCCGATAGGTTCTCGTGCGTGAAATTGAGCAGGAAATTGATTGGTCGCACATAGTTCAAACACGTGCGTTACTGCGGTATACCGCACCAAAACCGCACATTCATTCTCGCACAACGGTTACTTAGAGGTTAGAGTCATTGCACACAGCACCAGATCATCTTTATTTGATTACAAACGGGCACTACACGAGGGCTTGATACTTAATAATTCATCGAGAGAGAAGACAAAAACACAACTTCACACTTCACGGCAGCGCATCATCGCACGCAATTGCCCTCGAAGGACGTCTTGTGCGTGGCGTTTGGTGCTTCACGTGCTGCGAGTTGTTCATCGCGGTGACAGAAATTGGTTTCGTTGTGAGACGAAGAGACAACCAAACCAAACAACAAAAAACGCCATCCCAGTATTAATGGTTTTATTGGTACGGGACACTATGGTGTTATGTAAATAACCCATCACACTGTGACGCATTGCCCCTGTCGAGCACGAACGCTCTGTGCTCGTCGTCGGAAGATCTCATAATTCCAAGCCACCGGACACAATAGGCACCCATAAGTCTACGGTCAAATTCAACACTAACCTAGCGTAAAATTAAACATCTCTCTCTCTCTCTCCTTCTCCCGCGATAGAGGATAGTTCCGGTAGCAAACAACCGAGAACGGTACACTCAACACCTCGATCATCGATCTTATACACACCAGCGCTGTCAAACAATGCATCATCATCGCATTTCGATCAAACGTAGTCCTCTTGCGGAACTATTTACTGCGCTGTGGGGCCCATTATGACGGCTTCATGTATTATGAATGGACCCTTGTTGTTTGTATTTCTGTGCGATCGAACGGAAGCAAATTCGGTTCGCACGTAGACACCAGCCCGGGTGATAAAAGCGGGTGCCCAAATAAATCATTGCCTTGTATGATGAGCCTTTAGATCGCTCAATTTCTATACTGGTTTTGTTAGCTTTGGGGGTCTTGGCAGCCGTAAGCTAGCGTGGGAAATATTTACTTCTGAAATACCAGTACGATTTATTTGAAAATAATTCGAAACTTTAAGGAATAAGGAAATGCTTCTAAGATCGATTAAAGTTCTCAGATAGATTAACAAAATCGTACCGAAAAAAAAACTAACAGAACTAAATGGCCAAATTAGGAAATCTTCGTCACAAGATGCAATTACCACGATAAAGTAACGATCGTACTCCGGCAACCAAATTGTGACCGAGCTGTCAAGCAGTAATCTCTCGTGATCGTTTCTTGCGAGTGAGTACGATCATACTATCGTTAAAGCCCTGCCAAAAACAAAACGACTTCCCTGTCATTATCGCACAATCGTGTCTGAAAATTGAATCCATTTTGGGTACAGCTTAGATCAACACAAAACACGCTTCCCAGTACATTCCACCAATTCGAGTGTGTACTAACATTTGAGCATTGCATTCAAATCACTCGGAAGCTGACAGCTGTTTTTCAGATGCGATAAAACAACAACAAGAACAAAAAAAAACAAACAGTTTGTAAATGCTCAAGTGTCAAGCATGATCTAGCTGGCTGGGATGTGGCGTGCTTAGCGGTTTATTTGCTTTTTGCTCGAATTGACCTTCGCATTCCCGCGCAGAAAGAAGTAATTCTGCAAAAAAAAGTCGTTAAATGAATCAAGCATAGAAAACGTTCGAGTACAACGGGTTAGGTTACGAACGCTCTATACACCGTCGTGCGTAAAATGTCAATATTTGTGCGTTTGTTGTTGCAGTGTTGCTGTCATTATCCTAGCGATTTGCTGTCGGTAAATATCAATTAGCTAGCCAACGGTACTCTTTGTTTGATGCTCGATCTTCGATATTGTGTGATACTCCTATACATACACGGCAGCATACATTTTGCCTAATGTTTGCTCCTTGCATTAAATTTTCTAACAATCCGCACAACATTTGTTTCATCATTTGTAGCAATGCGCAACATGTTGGGATGCTACAAAGTTTTGCTAAAAGTCCATCCCCAAGCCATTGATTTATCTAACCTGACATACTTCCATGTCCGTTTTGCCAGCACACGGGAATAATATCTCCATTATCGTTCGCGCACATATCATCTTGCGTCGTGCGTCCCCTTCCAAGCGCCGAGTCGAATGTCACTTTGAAAACAACCTGTGACATTCATAGCCCACAAAAACTTCTTCCCAAACAAACGAACAAACGAATGAACGAACGAGCGCATAAGCAATCCCTCTTGCATAAAGCCCATCTTCGAGCCCATTTGCAAACCAAACGATCGGGAGTACGAGCGAGTATGAGATCGCACATGTTACGTCATGGGAGTAGTGTAGCGCTTGGCAGAGGGAAAACCTACTCGCCCAGATGTTGCAGCGACACCGTCCTATAGTGATGCTAATGCATATCACAGGGCGACTACCACTAGCTCCATGCTCCAGTTACGCCGGGAACCGTGAGCAATAGTTATATGAGCGTGGCACCACCCTTGAACTTGACACGGTAGCGAATGTGGAAATTAAATTACCACAAGTCGTGCGCACCAAAGAACCCGATCGACTGTTTTTTAAATGCACCGTCGTGTTTTCCATCGGTGTCCCATTCATCAGCGTTTAGGTAACGCCATGTTTATTTTAAAACTAGCCCCTGCCTTTGGAAGTAAATCAGGTCGGTTAGGCGTGATCTAAAAGTGGTAGCGAGATGAGTACGGTACGGCTCGAACCTTTCTTGAGCTACGAACGAATCGAAATGGAATTTTTATCGATTTTATTGCACACGGAAGTAAGGTCGAACAGTCGTCTCAATCAAGCTGCCACGTGGAAGTGCATCATCTCGAATGCATTTCAATTAATGCACTCCTTCGCCCACTCGTTGCGCTGGGTGTTCGGAGCATGTGTATGGATGCAGGCATGCAAGTGCTGCTCAATGGTGCACGTGTTTTTAATCGCTGCCGTACCACGAATAAAGCGCACTGATAGGATACTTGAGCGTCGATGGATTTCGCGATGTATCGCACGAGATCTACAAACCGATCGACCTCGCAAAGGGTGTTGCGACAGTCACACACATACGCGCGACCGGACAAGTAATTAGTAGTGGAAGCGACAACCGTTTTTGTCTCTTCGCTTCTTCGCTTCAAATGTTTTGCCGTCAATCATTGCGGAAAATTAAAGATGATTAATTCACCGTACATTCACACACTTGCTCGGTGATGTTAACAGTCGAAGTGGACGGGTGTAAACGCAAAAGAGAATGGAATGGCTTCAGTTACAGTTAGTTGAACAGGCGCACAGTTCGTTGAACAACGCGTGAGCCTACAAACGTCTGTCGACTGATGCAAAAACGTGTCTCAAAATACGTGGGCTAGAAAAATAAGTCGCATAATTTTGCATAATAAAACAGAAAATTGGATTTCAACAGGAAGCGTACACGCGTGTGCTTGCATGCAATCGATCGATCGCGATCTAAACGACGCTTCGTCGCTGATCTCTGAAACGTTGCCTTTGTAGCAGCTTCTGTCTATGACGTCGCATCAACGCGTTGTCGTTGAAACACAAAATCCTAGAATTAGGTGGTTTTGTTGAACCCTAAAATGCTTCACACTGTGGATCCGTTATCTCGCAGCACTCCATCAACAATGGCTAATGATGCTTGAGGTAGTCTTCGTATGGCGTGTTCATTCTTCTGCCACAGCGATACCAAACACTTCTGCAAGACCTGCCGGTCAACCATGGGCCTGCTACCTGGCATGAATTCACCGTACAAAGTCTTCAACCTCACTTCAGGCGCATCTTCAAGGTTACAATAGGATGGAAGAATAGAGGAGGCTTGATCGATGAGAAATAAAAAAAAAACACACACACACACACACACACACACGGATGGACAGCAACAGGCGAAGGCGAAGCTTGATACTGGCTCAACAAGATGTCAATCAGGAGGTGGTTTTTATTGATTTTTTTTTTCTTCTTTTATTGAATGAAGTGATGAAGACAAGGTAGCTACTAAGAGTGACGTGACGAGGCGTTCTGGCTTGAAGCATAGCGTTGCACGCCAACCGGCGAAACAACCGGAACAAACAAATAGATAAACAAAGAAATCCAATCACACGCCAACAGGAGGGCCTCTGCGGATATAAGCCCTTTAGAGTGGGAAATGGATCCGTTCGAACGATAGCAACTTGGTGCTAACGTTAGCTCATTTATGTACACTGTAGCATTATACAGTTTAATCTAATTTAAAAATACTACAACGGTTCACCAATGAGCTGAACGTTTGTACGGAAGACAAGAACACGATAACGTTTCGGTACGATCGCAATTAAAAGCATGATCTCATTCCCAGCCCTGGGGCTTCACATCACTCATGTTGCATGTTCATCGCCGTGTCGCTGTATCCGCGTGCGATGCCCTGGTTAGGGATCGTATGTAGATTTCTTCGTCGGATTCTGGCGAGGCAAGCAAATGGCACGATAACGAGCACACTCGACTCCCGGATGCGAAACGACCTCCCACAAAAGGTTCAACGAAACTGTGGTCTCGTGATGAAGCAAATGATGACCGACAGAGGAAAACTGCTGTGGAGCTTTAGAATGTCTAATCCACCTCTAGTAAAGCTGTGCGGTGGAGTTTCTCACATAAAGATCGTTTAAAACTTTTGATTATAAAAAATAAACATAACAAATTTTTATGTTGATATTTCTGTAGAAGTATAATAAATTACAATTATAATTTATATTTCAAAAAAAAATCATTATATAAATACCAAAGCTATTCTCACGCGTCCGTACAGTAACAAACATCAAACAGGATCCAATATATCATTGATTTGCTACGTGAAAAAATTACAAAACGATTGTTTTGCCAACATTTGCTAACAACTACTCGTGATGTGTGTAATTTTGTGTGTTGCGCCTTTTATTGCCCACTCGTTAAGGCATCCAATGCTTTTTTTTTTTACATCCTTCAGCACACCGTGTGAGATAGGTCATTTTACTCCCTACAAATGGGAATACGAACCAAAAAAAAAGCGTTCTTCCAATCGTGTATAATTATGGGGATGAGCAAATGAAACATTTATAGTGATTACATAATCAACACCTTCTCCTCCTGCTACTCCATCCTCCCTTCCTTCCTCCCGTTCCGTAACGAAAGAATTTGGAAGCCATTCTGAACCAATTGATCGACCTGCGATGGTAAAAGGTCAGATAAGATAATTACAAAGCATGTTTCTAAATATAGCATCCTTGCGATGTACAGCGCTTGCCGGTGGTCGGTGAACTTTTCCGATCCGGCCAACAATACCCCCTCCCCAAAAGTTCATCCACATAATTTTGTATAATAAAGCACGCGGAAAACTCGCTTCATCACGATCGTACACGGCTACGCTCAGGTTCTAGATTCGCACGATGTGCATGATTGGTTTAAAGATCTTTTATGCGTGAGTTGGCGCAAAACCCAATTCGCTGCCCAGTTCCGGTATTATAATGAAAGGAATTAAAATTCCAGAACGAGAAAATTGAGAAAATTGACTTTACTTTCGCTATGATAGAGAATAATGCCAAATTGGTACTGTAATAGTAAACTGTACAAAATATTTTATTATAATACGCTAATCACATAGTGAGAACGCCCTCGGTGAGAAAAGGTAATCTAATGAGAAAGACTCTTGCTCACTACGGGAGACAACAGCTGATCAGATCCGGCAGCCAGTCGAGAGATTGTGAGAGCAACCAATCTTAGTAAACCGCACCGTACGCTCACTCACCTGTACGGCACAATTTGCTCTCGCAGCATCCGCTAAGATCGGTGAGAATGTTCCCTTTTAGCATCTGCTCTTCTGCGCTCTCGAACGTACTCTCCCCGGCCAGATGTAAGCCGTGCCCCCTGTCGTGCTGAAGGGGTCGCACGAGTGAGCGAACGAGCCGGTCGGAGAGTGTGCAAATTTATGTAACTCCCATATAACTCTACCGCCAGCATCGTTCGGACTGTCAGTTTATGCACAGCCTTTGCGGAGTGTGCCGACACCGTAAGCGAAAACCGGAGTGTGACTAAGGCGACGGCGCTCGGTCGAACACACATTCAGTGGTGAAGAGAAACCCGAAAGACGAAACAGAAGCAGCACCGATCGTGCCTGCGTGTTTGCGTGTCACCGTTTGCGCGAAGACTTCAGTGGTGCCAAAGCGATCACACAGCATCACCCGGCCCAGTGTTGCGCAAGAACACCTCGGCACGTTGGGCGACCATCGGCGGGTACTACATTGGTGGGAAGGTCGCGTGCAACAGAATTCGCGTGCTGGTGCAGTTTCGTTGGAACGGAAAAGGCACCTAGCAAACGCATCCTGGAAAACGAGATCGATGAGCATCTTCAACACTCGTGTCGGTGCAACGCGATCGCTAACGTAAAGGCGCGTCCTTGATAAGGCGACAAATTAACGAACAGTGCGCAGGAACTGCATCGCACCGGTTGCGCAATCGGGCAGGCTCTTTCAAGGACCCGCATCACCTTCCTTGTTTGGAGCGAAGCGTGATGTAATTCGGCCACAGACGGCGGCCGGCTTCCCAGACGCAACACTTCCCAGGAACTCAGGTGAAGGTGTTCGCCCGAAGAATTAAAGGCACGCAGCTTTCTTCAACCTTCCATTTGGCGGTTGACCGGTGTTCCCAACTCTTCGCCGCACGGCATACTCTCTACACCGGGGCACTCGTTCGTTAAGGCAATCGTTCGGCCGGTACCACCTTCATCCAACCAACCGTCATAAACAGCAAACGCATGAATCATTGCGCATGCCACACTTAACCGTCGTGGTTCGTCACCACCCCAAAAGCCAACGAGCACACCGCACGGAGACAGCGAGACAGCGGTTGGTTGGTTGACGGTAAATGTCAATCAATTCCGCATGTGTAACCCATTTCGCCGAGAAGTATCAGCGCACATGCAGTTGAATAATCTTGCCGCCGCCCTGTGCCGTGCATAAGGTTGGCAAATGTGTGCGGTGACGCTGGGCTGGAAAGCTTACAACTAACACGAACACAAAGTGATTTCCAAAAACAAAACAAAAACAAAAACAAAAAACAAACGCCGTGCCAAAGTGCAAGTGTGAAAGTGTGCATTTTTGTGTGTGAAGACAGAAATAGCAGCTGCACGTTGCCACTTACCACTCGATGCATGTTGCAAGCCCATCCAAATCGGCAAAGAGTATGCATTTGCTGCAATCCTAGCATGATCAAACTTCAATGTTTGGCGTGATTTTGGATGATAAACTAAAAACAAAAAAAAAACACCACATCAAAGTAGTCATCTTTTGAACGCTTAACAGTGTGTACGTGAGAGAACGGTTTGTTTGTTTTTATCCGTGCTGCGCGTGAGTGTGAGTGATAGAAGGAGCAACAACAAAAAAACACACACTACAACGACCCATCAGCACCATGAGCTTTAACACCTTTATGCAGGTAAATATATCCGTAGCGAAGTGATGTAAGAAGGGCTCAATTAAGATATATTAGCGGCGTGCATTTGCGATGCACATTTATGATTTAAGGTTGGAAAGGCACACTTTTCTCTTGGGCGCACAAAGTCCTCCTCCTGACCTTTTGTCCGGTTCGTTTGTTCGTCTTGTGGTGTAGAGTGCAAATAGTGCATGCAAACAATGGATACTGTGATGCTTATAATGGTCGTAGCGAATACTTTTAAGTGTGCAGGACGAATGATGCGTGCCTAAATCGTCGAAATCGTGTGCTTTGCGCTAGTGTCGATGGGGAATGTGAATTTAAAAACGGTCCGTTAATGTTTAACAATTATTCTTTTCCACGTTACGTTAGATAATCAAAATGATGCGTTTTAATATGTTTTCCATTTGTATGGTATGCTTAGTTTCATTTGCTAAACACACACACACACAATGGCATGGAAACTGGCACACACGCTACCGCATCGTGAAATCGACAGCCGCGACTGTACAATACTGGATGGATGTGCATTTATCGCTCATCTCTTCGTGCACAGTGTAAGCCTCCCCTCCCCTCGCTCCCCCACTCCCAACTGTAAGCTGCGATTAGAGTCACTAGCATTGAAGAATAGGTCTGCAGGTGGCAAAGATGGTTGATGAAGTTTTCACCACGAAACAAAACGAAAAATTGCACACAATTTGCATATGCGGCCTCGGTGCAGCATCAACATGTACGTGGCTGATGCATTTGCTTGCTGTTTGTCTTATCAAGCCTCGAAAGAAAGGCATAAAATAGCACTCGAAGTGAGCAATGGTGAGCACAGCTTGCAACACACTCGCTCGATCATATTTTTGGGGGCAACACGCTAAACGAATAAAAATTTTCCTTTCATGACCTCAAACTTTGTTTGCCGCTGCAGATGGTGTGCTTTTACGCCATGCGCGCTTGCATCAGCCATCCAACATACGTAGCCGGTCAGAAAGCATTTTTTGCTAAATAATACATAAAGTCTTTCTAAAACAATAATAAATAATACACTCATTACGCAAACGAGTCGAAACAAACCGTTTGATTGNCCGGACAAGTAATTAGTAGTGGAAGCGACAACCGTTTTTGTCTCTTCGCTTCTTCGCTTCAAATGTTTTGCCGTCAATCATTGCGGAAAATTAAAGATGATTAATTCACCGTACATTCACACACTTGCTCGGTGATGTTAACAGTCGAAGTGGACGGGTGTAAACGCAAAAGAGAATGGAATGGCTTCAGTTACAGTTAGTTGAACAGGCGCACAGTTCGTTGAACAACGCGTGAGCCTACAAACGTCTGTCGACTGATGCAAAAACGTGTCTCAAAATACGTGGGCTAGAAAAATAAGTCGCATAATTTTGCATAATAAAACAGAAAATTGGATTTCAACAGGAAGCGTACACGCGTGTGCTTGCATGCAATCGATCGATCGCGATCTAAACGACGCTTCGTCGCTGATCTCTGAAACGTTGCCTTTGTAGCAGCTTCTGTCTATGACGTCGCATCAACGCGTTGTCGTTGAAACACAAAATCCTAGAATTAGGTGGTTTTGTTGAACCCTAAAATGCTTCACACTGTGGATCCGTTATCTCGCAACACTCCATCAACAATGGCTAATGATGCTTGAGGTAGTCTTCGTATGGCGTGTTCATTCTTCTGCCACAGCGATACCAAACACTTCTGCAAGACCTGCCGGTCAACCATGGGCCTGCTACCTGGCATGCATTCATCGTACAAAGTCTTCAACCTCACTTCAGGCGCATCTTCAAGGTTACAATAGGATGGAAGAATAGAGGAGGCTTGATCGATGAATAATAAAAAAAAAACACACACACACGGATGGACAGCAACAGGCGAAGACGAAGCTTGATACTGGCTCAACAAGATGTCAATCAGGAGGTGGTTTTTATTGATTTTTTTTTCTTCTTTTATTGAATGAAGTGATGAAGACAAGGTGTAGCTACTAAGAGTGACGTGACGAGGCGTTCTGGCTTGAAGCATAGCGTTGCACGCCAACCGGCGAAACAACCGGAACAAACAAATAGATAAACAAAGAAATCCAATCACACGCCAACATGAGGGCCTCTGCGGATATAAGCCCTTTAGAGTGGGAAATGGATCCGTTCGAACGATAGCAACTTGGTGCTAACTTTAGCTCATTTATGTACACTGTAGCATTATACAGTTTAATCTAATTTAAAAATACTACAACGGTTCACCAATGAGCTGAACGTTTGTACGGAAGACAAGAACACGATAACGTTTCGGTACGATCGCAATTAAAAGCATGATCTCATTCCCAGCCCTGGGGCTTCACATCACTCATGTTGCATGTTCATCGCCGTATCCGCTGTATCCGCGTGCGATGCCCTGGTTAGGGATCGTATGTAGATTTCTTCGCCGGATTCTGGCGAGACAAGCAAATGGCACGATAACGAGCACACTCGACTCCCGGATGCGAAACGACCTCCCACAAAAGGTTCAACGAAACCGTGGTCTCGTGATGAAGCAAATGATGACCGACAGAGGAAAACTGCTGTGGAGCTTTAGAATGTCTAATCCACCTCTAGTAAAGCTGTGCGGTGGAGTTTCTCACATTAAGATCGCTTAAAACTTTTGATTATAAAAAATAAACATAACAAATTTTTATGTTGATATTTCTGTAGAAGTATAATAAATTACAATTATAATTTATATTTCAAAAAAAAATCATTATATAAATACCAAAACTATTCTCACGCGTCCGTACAGTAACAAACATCAAACAGGATCTAATATATCATTGATTTGCTACGTGAAAAAATTACAAAACGATTGTTTTGCCAACATTTGCTAACAACTACTCGTGATGTGTGTAATTTTGTGTGTTGCGCCTTTTATTGCCCACTCGTTAAGGCATCCAATTCTTTTTTTCTTGCTTCCTTCAGCACACCGTGTGAGATAGGTCATTTTACTCCCTACAAATGGGAATACGAACCAAAAAAAAAAAGCGTTCTTCCAATCGTGTATAATTATGGGGATGAGCAAATGAAACATTTATAGTGATTACATAATCAACACCTTCTCCTCCTGCTCCTCCATCCTCCCTTCCTTCCTCCCGTTCCGTAACGAAAGAATTTGGAAGCCATTCTGAACCAATTGATCGACCTGCGATGGTAAAAGGTCAGATAAGATAATTACAAAGCATGTTTCTAAATATAGCATCCTTGCGATGTACAGCGCTTGCCGGTGGTCGGTGAACTTTTCCGATCAGGCCAACAATACGCCTTCCCCAAAAGTTCATCCACATAATTTTGTATAATAAAGCACGCGGAAAACTCGCTTCATCACGATCGTACACGGCTAGGTTTAGGTTCTGGATTCGCACGATGTGCATGATTGGTTTAAAGATCTTTTATGCGTGAGTTGGCGCAAAACCCAATTCGCTGCCCAGTTCCGGTATTATAATGAATGGAATTAAAATTCCAGAACGAGAAAATTGAGAAAATTGACTTTACTTTCGCTATGATAGAGAATAATGCCAAAATGCTACGGTAATAGTAAACTGTACAAAATATTTTATTATAATACGCTAATCACATAGTGAGAACGCCCTCGGCGAGAAAAGGTAATCTAATGAGAAAGATTCTTGCTCACTACGGGAGACAACAGCTGATCAGATCCGGCAGCCAGTCGAGAGATTGTGAGAGCAACCAATCTTAGTAAACCGCACCGTACGCTCACTCACCTGTACGGCACAATTTGCTCTCGCAGCATCCGCTAAGTTCGGTGAGAATGTTCCCTTTTAGCATCTGCTCTTCTGCGCTCTCGAACGTATTCTCCCCGGCCAGGTGTAAGCCGTGCCCTCTGTCGTGCTGAAGGGATCGCACGAGTGAGCGAACGAGCCGGTCGGAGAGTGTGCAAATTTATGTAACTCCCATATAACTCTACCGCCAGCATCGTTCGGACTGTCAGTTTATGCACAGCCTTTGCGGAGTGTGCCGACACCGTAAGCGAAAACCGGAGTGTGACTTAGGCGACGGCGCTCGGTCGAACACACATTCAGTGGTGAAGAGAAACCCGAAAGACGAAACAGAAGCAGCACCGATCGTGCCTGCGTGTTTGCGTGTCACCGTTTGCGCGAAGACTTCAGTGGTGCCAAAGCGATCACACAGCATCACCCGGCCCAGTGTTGCGCAAGTACACCTCGGCACGTTGGGCGAGCATCGGCGGGTACTGCATTGGTGGGAAGGTCGTGTGCAGCAGAATTTGCGTGCTGGTGCAGTTTCGTTGGAACGGAAAAGGCACCTGGCAAACGCATCCTGGAAAACGAGATCGATGAGCATCTTCAACACTCGTGTCGGTGCAACGCGAATCGCGAACGTAAAGGTGCGTCCTTGATAAGGCGACAAATTAATGAACAGTGCGCAGGAACTGCATCGCACCGGTTGCGCAATCGGGCAGGCTCTTTCAAGGACCCGCATCACCTTCCTTGTTTGGAGCGAAGCGTGATGTAATTCGGCCACAGACGGCGGCTTGCTTCCCAGACGCAACACTTCCCAGGAACTCAGGTGAAGGTGTTCGCCAGAAGAATTAAAGGCACGCAGCTTTCTTCAACCTTCCATTTGGCGGTTGACCGGTGTTCCCAACTCTTCGCCGCACGGCACACTCGCAACACCGGAGCACTCGTTCGTTAAGGCAATCGTTCGGCCGGTACCACCTTCATCCAACCAACCGTCATCAACAGCAAACGCATGAATCATTGCGCATGCCACGCTTAGCCGTCGTGGTTCGTCACCACCCCAAAAGCCAACGAGCACACGGCACGGAGATAGCGGTTGGTTGACGGTAAATGTCAATCAATTCCGCATGTGTAACCCATTTCGCCGAGAAGTATCAGCGCACATGCAGTTGAATAATCTTGCCGCCGCCCTGTGCCGTGCATAAGGTTGGCAAATGTGTGCGGTGACGCTGGGCTGGAAATCTTACAACTAACACGAACACAAAGTGATTTCCAAAAACAAAACAAAAACAAAAAAAAACGCCGTGCCAAAGTGCAAGTGTGAAAGTGTGCATTTTTGTGTGTGAAGACAGAAATAGCAGCTGCACGTTGCCACTTACCACTCGATGCATGTTGCAAGCCCATCCAAATCGGCAAAGAGTATGCATTTGCTGCAATCCTAGCATGATCAAACTTCAATGTTTGGCGTGATTTTGGATGATAAACTAAAAACAACCCCACATCAAAGTAGTCATCTTTTGAACGCTTAACAGTGTGTACGTGAGGGAACGGTTTGTTTGTTTTTATCCGTGCTGCGCGTGAGTGTGAGTGATCGAAGGAGCAAAAACAAAAAAACACACACTACAACGACCCATCAGCACCATGAGCTTTAACACCTTTATGCAGGTAAATATATCCGTAGCGAAGTGATGTAAGAAGGGCTCAATTAAGATATATTAGCGGCGTGCATTTGCGATGCACATTTATGATTTAAGGTTGGGAAGGCACACTTTTCTCTTGGGCGCACAAAGTCCTCCTATGACCTTTTGTCCGGTTCGTTTGTTCGTCTTGTGGTGTAGAGTGCAAATAGTGCATGCAAACAATGGATACTGTGATGCTTATAATGGTCGTAGCGAATACTTTTAAGTGTGCAGGACGAATGATGCGTGCCTAAATTGTTGAAATCGTGTGCTTTGCGCTAGTGTCGATGGGGAATGTGAATTTAAAAACGGTCCGTTAATGTTTAACAATTATTCTTTTCCACGTTACGTTAGATAATCAAAATGATGCGTTTTAATATGTTTTCCATTTGTATGGTATGCTTAGCTTCATTTGCTAAACACATACACACAATGGCATGGAAACTGGCACACACGCTACCGCATCGTGAAATCGACAGCCGCGACTGTACAATACTGGATGGATGTGCATTTATCGCTCATCTCTTCGTGCACAGTGTAACCCTCCCCTCCCCTCCCCCCCTCTCCCCGCTCCCCCACTCCCAACTATAAGCTGCGATTAGAGTCACTAGCATCGAAGAATAGGTCTGCAGGTGGCAGAGATGGTTGATGAAGTTTTCACCACGAAACAAAACGAAAAATTGCACACAATTTGCATATGCGGCCTCGGTGCAGCATCAACATGTACGTGGCTGATGCATTTGCTTGCTGCTTGTCTTATCAAGCCTCGAAAGAAAGGCATAAGATAGCACTCGAGGTGAGCAATGGTGAGCACAGCTTGCAACACACTCGCTCGATCATATTTTTGGGGGCAACACGCTAAACGAATAAAATTTTTCCTTTCATGACCTCAAACTTTGTTTGCCGATGCAGATGGTGTGCTTTTACGCCATGCGCGCTTGCATCAGCCATCCAACATACGTAGCCGGTCAGAAAGCATTTTTTGCTAAATAATACATAAAGTCTTTCTAAAACAATAATAAATAATACACTCATTACGCAAACGAGTCGAAACAAACCGTTTGATTGGGAAGAATAAACAAAAAGCGCATCGGCATAAAGCCTAATCAGCCGTAAGAGGATTAGCGTCTTTAATTTCAACCCCACAGGGAGCATGTTGCGTAATTGACCTTTTCAAAAGAAGCGAAGCTTTAATACTAGCCTGCGCGCTGCGAGAAAATGATCAACTTCAAAATTGATGTAATTGAATGGTGTCAAAGTAAAGCAATCCTTTGCTCTGCTACGTGTTTTTTGTTTTTGTTTTATAATAATCCGGAAGTCTACTCGTCCATCGCACAAACAACAAAATCATACACACACGATCTATAATCTTCTCGCCTCATAAACTGTTGGCCGATTGTATACGATCTCGGTGCTTGCCCGATTGATTTCTTTAATCATTTTCCACTCGATCCCATCTGCGTTCGGGACTGGCAATGAAACGATTTAAATGCAATGTCCGATGATACGCCGGGCTGGGGTAAAAATAGGCGACCTTCTTACCATTGCCTTCCCCCAAGGTCAACCGTTTTTTTTTTTCCACCAGTAAACGCTCCAATTTTGTTCGTCACCGAGTCACCGGCCATGTCTCGCATCGCATCGCCATTCGGTGGCTTCACATTTAAATCAGCTGTTCGCCTGTGCGGAGTGATCTCCCCTTAGCAGCCGACGTGGCCACGAACACGCTGATCATGACGCTGCTGATCGTTGTGGCGAGTTCGTTTCGATTGTTTGCCTTCTCTGTCCATCTTTGCAACGCTTGGCGATGATCGATCATTACCACTGCATTGGCGCAATTTGCATCTTCCGCTCGCAAGATCGTTCAATGTTGATCGTTTGGACCGCTTTGCACACCAGCAGGCACGAGCTTCCTGGCCCGCTGTGTTCGATTCTGTGTCAATTTACACAGCACTCCTCGCACAAGGAGAACGTCCACGGCGGCGCTAGAACTCATCGGGCACTGGGCTATGCAAAAATTGCGATACATCAAGCCAAAAACAAAGCGAAGAAGAAAAAAAACAAAGCACAATCGTTGTTATGTTCTAGAAGGGATGTTTCTTTCCTCTGGCATAGAGTGACATAGATTGAGAACACAACGGCACAAAAAAAAGATCCAAGAACGTTGCGCAGAATGGAATAGGAACGTTGGTATCTGTTTTATATTTATTACAAGCCGAATGAAGCATCGCTCGTCACGCGATCCGCTAAAGGAATTCTAGATTTCTATCAATAAATTAAATTCAAACCGCGTTGATGCATTTGATAGTGAAGCAAAAAATAACAAAAAAAAACGGCACACACTAAATCTAATTAAAAGCATTTTTAATTAAATGTCAGATTGTGTTATTGTGACATGATTAACACACCACGAATGGGTAGAAAATGTCGACTAACCTATTACGAGTTTGATAAAATTTATATGATAAGAATATTGCTACGACAGAACATTTGCCAATACGAAATCGAAAGACTTCAAGCGACGAACCCGACAATCTGTCAACACAAACTAATCGCTATCATGGGTGGGTGTGTGTGTGTATGTGTTGGTGGGGCACACGCTTGCAGAAATATTTGCTTCGTTCCCCTGCATTCTCACAATGGGTGTTTCGGTTGCCCTTAAAACGTTTTAATTAACCTGCCCAACGGTAAGCAACAGTGTCGGCACCCTGACCATTAGAAACCATTGCAAAACCCGCTTCCCGCGCGTATATGCATCCCCACCGTCCACGGCACGGTTAGACCGTCTGCGACTGCGCCGGGTCTTTCTTCACGCCTGGCCCAGGTCAGGTTGCAGCACGCGATAACGATCACCGACCGGTGGATCGACGAATGTGTGCGTTTCGTTCTTCTTTTCTTTTCACGGCGTTGGCTGCGATGGGACACGCGCGATATCACGTCGTGCCAAACTGCCCTTTAGAAACATTCCACGGCACGGGTGTCCAGCCTCACCGGTTAGTTGGTCAACCGCCTCGCGCTTACGTTGTTGCACCGACATGTGCACAACGTTTCATGCTCGCAGCCGTCCGAGGGCTCAATTTTGCGAGAATTGATGGCGTGCTTATCGGATGCCATCCATCCATCGTCGGTTGCTGCACCCATCGACTGCGTGAGCAGGGTGCGTGAGAAGACACTTGGCTAGGTGCTCGAATTGCCCTAAAATGTACGGTGCCCCCCTATCGCACCGGTGCTTTTTGTGGGTCAGTCGCGACAAAGGGTGGCGTCAAAGACTTACTCCAACGGCTTACATCCTATGCTGTCACCCTACCAGAAGAGACAAAAACAAAGACATTTCTGGGTTCAGCTGTTAAGCTACTTCTGAACGAGCCGGTCGTTTGGTATCGTTCGAGAGCGATTACGCGATTACTTCCACTGAAGGCACCGAACACGACCGAAGGAAGAAAGAGTTCACTGCTCTCGCACGTACAACCATTTTCCGCGTGATAGACGCAACGGAGCCCAGCCCGGCGATCGTGATACAGATCTTAACCCCCATTTTAGCGCTGCTCGGTACTGTCGGCGCTGCTGAGATTAAATGATTGATAGAAAATGAATGACAATTCATTCCGCCTCCTTTTTGCTAATACTTTCCATACATGCGCTTATTTACACTCGCTTTCGCGCCGTGCCTCCTGCCAACGATCGTTCGTCCGTTCGTTTGATCGTGTCTGCAAACGCGTCGCCCATTATGCAACACGACACTCGGTGACAATTTCATTTTCCCAGGTGCATTATGCTGTGTTGCATTCACCCACTTGTGCGAGCTTTCTTGCTATCCGGATTGCACATAATCGATCAAAAGGGCTAACGATATGGCCCAAGATTAATCGGTTTTTGGTTGGCTGTTGCAGTAATTGTACATGATTTGCTCAGGACTTTCTATTTATCTCGTCTATACGTTTGTGATTAGCTATTTTGTGAGGAAAAGATAACAAAATGCGTCCAAAATAGGTCATATTTAAATATCTAACGGAACAACGAACTACAACAAAGTGCGATGCCCTTTTTGCGAAATTCCCCCAAAAAATTCCACAGTTCCTGCCGTGCATATTAATCATCACGATTATCTAGCCAGCATCCACACGTTCCTTGTNCGCGATAACGATCACCGACCGGTGGATCGACGAATGTGTGCGTTTCGTTCTTCTTTTCTTTTCACGGCGTTGGCTGCGATGGGACACGCGCGATATCACGTCGTGCCAAACTGCCCTTTAGAAACATTCCACTGCACGGGTGTCCAGCCTCACCGGTTAGTTGGTCAACCGCCTCGCGCTTACGTTGTTGCACCGACATGTGCACAACGTTTCATGCTCGCAGCCGTCCGAGGGCTCAATTTTGCGAGAATTGATGGCGTGCTTATCGGATGCCATCCATCCATCGTCGGTTGCTGCACCCATCGACTGCGTGAGCAGGGTGCGTGAGAAGACACTTGGCTAGGTGCTCGAATTGCCCTAAAATGTACGGTGCCCCCCTATCGCACCGGTGCTTTTTGTGGGTCAGTCGCGACAAAGGGTGGCGTCAAAGACTTACTCCAACAGGCTGATCCTATACTGTCACCCTACCAGAAGAGACAATAACAAAGACATTGCTGGGTTCAGCTGTTAAGCTACTTCTGGTCGTTTGGTATCGTTCGAGAGCGATTACGCGATTACTTCCACTGAACGCACCGAACACGACCGAAGGGAGAAAGAGTTCACTGCTCTCGCACGTACAACCATTTTCCGCGTGATAGACGCAACGGAGCCCAGCCCGGCGATCGTGATACAGATCTTAACCCCCATTTTAGCGCTGCTCGGTACTGTCGGCGCTGGTGAGATTAAATGATTGATAGAAAATGAATGACAATTCATTCCGCCTTCTTTTTGCTAATACTTTCCATACATGCGCTTATTTACACTCGCTTTCGCGCCATGCCTCCTGGCAGCCAACGATCGTTCGTTCGTTCGTTTGATCGTGTCTGCAAACGCGTCGCCCATTATGCAACACGACACTCGGTGACAATTTCATTTTCCCAGGTGCATTATGCTGTGTTGCATTCACCCACTTGTGCGAGCTTTCTTGCTATCCGGATTGCACATAATCGATCAAAAGGGCTAACGATATGGCCCAAGATTAATCGGTTTTTGGTTGGCTGTTGCAGTAATTGTACATGATTTGCTCAGGACTTTCTATTTATCTCGTCTATACGTTTGTGATTAGCTATTTTGTGAGGAAAAGATAACAAAATGCGTCCAAAATAGGTCATATTTAAATATCTAACGGAACAACGAACTACAACAAAGTGCGATGCCCTTTTTGCGAAATTCCCCCAAAAAATTCCACAGTTCCTGCCGTGCATATTAATCATCACGATTATCTAGCCAGCATCCACACGTTCCTTGTTCATTCTACGTGACCTCTTTGCCATCTGTTTGCTGTTCAAGTTCGTTCGGGTGTTCTTTGGAAGCGTACAAGGCGCTGACTCAATACAACAATAAAATAAAAACCGCGCACCGCAAAGATCCGGCACCGCGCGAGTGCTCCCGTGCGCAACGTAACGGTGTTGCGCGACACGTTCTGGTAAAAATAGCCCAAGCCAAAGCGTCACAAAGTGGCTTTAAAATGCTTCCCAGCCCCAGCACCTGACCCATTCGTCACACACGGCGGGCCAGGGTAATCCTGAAACGAGGCAAACAAAAATAAAAGAGAAAAAAACACGCGAATCGTAAAATCCGCTTCGTCTAAAAATATATCGCACGAGGCGCCTTACAATGAGTAAGAACTTGTGGCCCTGCTCGCCGTATCCGTTCTGCAGAGCTATATCTATGTTGGGCTGTCGAGTGTCAAATCACGTGCCAGAATCAAAATCGGAACAGATCGCACACAATGGTATTAGCAATAAACAAAAAAAAAAAGAACTCACACCACCGAAAAAGGATCCAATCTAACCGTGATGATGACGAAAAAGCCTAACAGAGAGACGGCAATAAAATAACGTTTCTACCGCTGTACCGAAGCCGGATCACACGCCTACGGTTAGTTCTAAATGTGACGCATTGTGTAGCCACCGAACGTAAACGACATCAGCCGCAGCAGCAGCAGTAGTAGTCACAGCAGCGTCTTGATCCGGGTCCAGGCGTAAAGTGCATTCGATTTTATCTCTCATTTTTTTACTGCGCGCTTCGTCATACCCGACGCAGCTATCACCTTGACAACGAACCCCGACCGTATCGCGACATTCTACGGCAAATGCAAGTTTATGCGACAAATAGTGAAACAGCAAACATTAATTACTGTTGCCAAACTTTGTCAAACCACAATGGAAATATGCAGGGGCAGGAAAACTTATCAGACCGATCAATCTCAAATCAGCGTAACGGCGCTGAGAAAATGTCAAACACATTTCTCAGCCAATTCTAATGCACTTCCCCTCCCAAAAGCTGGGAGCAATTTTCTCCCCGTGACGAATGAAAACAAAAACCTTAATGTGTGCAAACGCGAATCCAAGCAGGTGTACACACTGTGTCTGTGTGTCTCCAATTTACTCGATCGAGTGTAACATTAGCAGAAAGCAATGAGTAATATGTACACCCATCGAATGTTTGGAACCTTTTTGTAGTTCTGTTTGTTTCGTCGCAATATTTTAATTCATTTTATCTAACCAACGACTCTACCTAGGAATGGAATGGACAGTGGTGCAGCTCCCATTGCAACATATCGAAGGGCTTATTACAAACACTAGCCTGCGGCTTTAAAGGTGCANGTACCGAAGCCGGATCACACGCCTACGGTTAGTTCTAAATGTGACGCATTGTGTAGCCACCGAACGTAAACGACATCAGCAGCAGCAGCAGCAGCAGTAGTAGTCACAGCAGCGTCTTGATCCGGGTCCAGGCGTAAAGTGCATTCGATTTTATCTCTCATTTTTTTACTGCGCGCTTCGTCATACCCGACGCAGCTATCACCTTGACAACGAACCCCGACCGTATCGCGACATTCTACGGCAAATGCAAGTTTATGCGACAAATAGTGAAACAGCAAACATTAATTACTGTTGCCAAACTTTGTCAAACCACAATGGAAATATGCAGGGGCAGGAAAACTTATCAGACCGATCAATCTCAAATCAGCGTAACGGCGCTGAGAAAATGTCAAACACATTTCTCAGCCAATTCTAATGCACTTCCCCTCCCAAAAGCTGGGAGCAATTTTCTCCCCGTGACGAATGAAAACAAAAACCTTAATGTGTGCAAACGCGAATCCAAGCAGGTGTACACACTGTGTCTGTGTGTCTCCAATTTACTCGATCGAGTGTAACATTAGCAGAAAGCAATGAGTAATATGTACACCCATCGAATGTTTGGAACCTTTTTGTAGTTCTGTTTGTTTCGTCGCAATATTTTAATTCATTTTATCTAACCAACGACTCTACCTAGGAATGGAATGGACAGTGGTGCAGCTCCCATTGCAACATATCGAAGGGCTTATTACAAACACTAGCCTGCGGCTTTAAAGGTGCATAAAGGGGAGAAGAAGAAAAAAAGCACCCCTCCCCCCGAGCAATCCACCACACATACATATTAGCGACGATGCGCATTTGTTTTACGTTGTTGAACAGGGCTGTGAAGGCGGTGTGGTGTGCTTTGTTGTACAACGTTGCTTAGCAACCGCAAAAACTGAAGCCTGAAATGGGTTTGAGTTGTTTGGCATCGACGTGCAGGGGACGAAGACAAGACACAGAAGAAGAAGCACATGTTTTATGTTGTGTTGCATCTGTGTGTTTTTTGTTTTCCTTCACCGTGCAACCGACCAAGTCGTCGTGTTGCGCGATGTGTTCTAATGAGGTGTAGATGGTGCGACCCATTATCAGGCTGCTGCTTTGATTGGATTGGTATCCAACCGAAAGCGAAAGGGCATTATGGTGGGTTTTGATTCCAGAAAAGTGGGAAATTTTTTTAAGTGGTACACACTTTGTTTATATCGAATCGAGAACGTCGTCGTTGGGTGGTTAATTCTTTGCTGCGTTAATGTGAACATATTTTTTATGAGTATTGCTCATCACGTACATAGTAACACAATCTGTAGATTCACATTATGAGATACATTCTAACATCTTTTGTACTGGGTAACTTCTGTTGGGGATTTAGCCTCGATTGCTGTTTACTTTAGACGATAAATTTGTGTTCACGATTTAGGTACAGGTTATTGACAGTGAGCGATCTAAACCACGTGTGCGCGGTTTGGGTCTACGGAACTCAGCACAAACACATGCGTTACAGTCGTGCCGGATGCAGTCATTCCCTGAGAACATAAATCAGATACTAGAATAAGGTCAAATACCACGATCGAGCGAGAACGTGAAAAATATTTCACTGTACATTTTTATGTTTTATTTTCAACATTCATAATAGATTGCCTTCATTTAATCTTTACTATTTTAACTAAATAAAATAATATTGAATTCTATCTCGTGCGTGGTTCCTTTTCTAATTTATGTGCCATTTCACATCACAATGAAACATTTATCAAGATGATGTGTCTACACCACGAGCTCAGCAAATCGTAAATTAATTTTTCAACAGCTCCTACTATAATGGAGCGATGCCCAGCAAATCGCAACCATCCCATCAAAGGGCCACCACAGACGCTAGTAAAAAAGAATAAGTCAACCCGTCAACCAGATGTTTGCAGTCGTATCGCGGCTTCCAAAAGTCCCCAAACAAACCCTTCCACAACGCTTCCAGCTGATGCTTGCGTTGAAGTCTTCGTTCAGGTCGCTCTGTTTCTGTGTCAGTGGGTGATGAAGCGCATTTATATTTCCTTCTTTGGGGAGTGCACGATGGGAGTACAATTTGCCAAGCGGTTAGTGCGGCTCAATGCGAGAGGGTCTGGAATTTTTATTTGGACACCTCCATCGGGGCACCACGAACGGATCTGTACGCGTTCGGCGTTCGGTTGGTGCGGGGCATTGTATGCTTATTGTATGTTAAACTGAGACTCACTTTTCGGCTAGACGCACATAAGCTCGTACACCGAATTCGAACACGTCACGATGGCCTTCGCAGGGCTTTTTGTGCCCGGGCACAACCGATGAGGTGAAAATGGGAGAAAATGCAAATGAGTGCAATTGAAAGCAGCTGGAACATACATATTTTATCACAGTTTCGCCCACTGGCAGATTGGGCTGGGATGGTCGTTGCAAGCATTAATGTGCTCTTTAGAATGCGGTATATTTTATTAGGAGAGAAACATATACATTTTCTTTGTAAGATGATTGTTTCATCATAAATACAACTTCGCAGTTCCATTTGTACTTCAAGCTGCACGTCACGCTTTGTCGGCAGATGGCTTTAATTGCGCTTGAGAGCACATACCCAGCCAGCAGTCAGGACTTGAGTGTTGTAACCCATCTTTTTACTACACCACAGCGCCAGTTGACCTCTTGGCTTGAAGAATTCCCTTTCGAAGTAGTGCGGTTTTAGTGCACTCAGCAGCAAAGCAGCATGCATAAGATGTGCCGAAGCAGTGACACCGTGTTACACGGTGACCTAATTCCACCTCCTGTGCAGCATATCCTGCACATCCACCATTGTCTGTCAGTCATGAGTGTTGCTGCTACAGCTACTGGAGGGTTCGCGATGTCCGTATTTGCCAAATCGCTGTGCTTCGTTCGTTGGCTACTGTTGGAAGATGTCACCACACTTTCGGGGTATGGTTTCTGTGGTGCAATAAAGTGATCCTAGCTTCACTCTTCAGCTGTAGGTTGCAAAACGCAATGGATCCGCGACGATGACAGAACGATTATCGTAAAACAGAACGACTCTCCAGAGGGTGATGCAACCGCTGTGCTGTCGTTGTTTGCGATTACATGTTCATCGTGAACTCAGTACGTGAGAGTATTCCACACTAAGGTTTAGTGTATTGGAAGTAAAGTAGATTCTAAACTATTTAGTATGCCGATGAAGCGAGCTAGATAATTCAGAAGAAGGAATTTTTGTATCAAAAACACATTCATTCCAGTGACGATCTCTAATCGATAAACATCACCCGATCTCCCGTGTTTGGATCTCTTTTGCAAATAAACTCAATACCTTAACACAATTCTAAAAATCCTAATGAGCTGTCATTTGTGCGCTTGGCGTGTTCCTTAACTTATTCCCAACCTTCGTCAGTTCAAGAACAAAACACCAAACCGTGCAGAAGGCAATAAAAACATCGATTCTATCGGGCGTCGCCGTACACAAAGAATTTGCTTCTGACAGCTTCTGAGCCGCGTACTGCAGACTTCCAGCGTTTCGGTTGTATAAATTCTTAAGTCTCACAGCCTCAGGTCGAAGCAGCCACCGATCAGACGCGATTCGATCCGGGAAGGTCGGGGTCGGCGCAATCGACGAGATTGATCTGAAGATTAGGCCCAACCTGACAGCCGACAGTCATCAAGTCGAACTCGATCGGTCGACTGACGGTAGTAGTTAATCTCATCATGAACTACGGTGGAGTGCCGACGGATCACAACAAAAAAAAACAATGGACGAACTTTATGCATAGATGAAGAAAAGTTTAGTCTGCATTTTTTATTACTCAAAGCGGGTTCAATCTACTACGGGTAGCGTGCTTATCGCACACTCTGATACGTCTAAGTGCACTACTCTGCAATCGTTTATCTCGGCGACACACTGCCGAAAGGGAAAGTCATATCATCGACCCGGGGCAGTGTGCAATTTGACACCGCCTTTAAATGTGCCCTTCATTCCTGGGCTGGCCGGGACGGTGTGTATTATGTTACGCCAGCACAAATACCCCCCAAATTCGCCAACATTTCGCTCTAACAAGCAGAAAAAGAGAGAGAGAGAGCGATAACACAAGTACGCTTCGTTTCTCATGCCATTTTTTTTTTGTTGTAATGGAGCAATGGACTGTTGTGGTGCTGCTGCATCTATTACCACTGGCACGATAACTGCCACCCTCGGACGCCACATCTCAAGGGAACATTTGCCGACCTTGGCATAATTATGCAATCAGCTGTGCACGAGAGATCCACGAAATGGTCCGGCGCCATCCACACCTCGTACAGCTTCGCCACCGTAGCGGCGAGTCGAGAGACGTTTTTACGTTCATCTTACGCGTTTGGTACGGGGTAGCAGCAGCACGCTACCGGTGAGAAAGATTACCGTCCACAGCACACACGCCCTGACCGTGTACCACACGTACCACACGAGCAGCATCACCTTTTTGCATGAGATACTGGTCGTAAGTAGTACGTATAACGATCGTCACTCGGCGCTTGTGCAAATTGAAGAGATGATCGCGATCCTCTTGACGGAACAAATTATCATCTTTTCTTTATGAGCTTTTCCGCACACGGACGGCTAGTTTGGTGAAGTACACGTCAGCTTTATTGTTGGAGTTGTTTTTTTTTAAATTTCTACACTTCACGGTTAACAACAGTTAGTGTAGAAATGATCACAAGTTAACACAGTATACTAAGTACTGATGCATAAAAGTAAACAAGAGTAATATGCGGAATAAACGCGTGCAATTCATTGATGGCTTTGTTTAGCACGTTAAACAAATAATTATGTAAAACATTATGATTACACTCGAAAGCTCTGTGTCTAATAGTCACGTAGCACATGGCATACACACACCAGACATTCAATTAACTTCTGGTCTTACGTCTTCTCTCTATCTTTCTCTCTCTCTCTCTGTCTCCCTTTGCAGGTTCGTATCAATGCATTGCGATCATAATCGGTTGGAATCGGATTTTCACCACCCGCTGTTTAACTCCCCATAGCTGCTACGTGAGCAACCCTGAAATAACTTTGCCACCCATTTCCATGCCACTTGACCGGCGTGCACCGGACCGGTGGCCGAACAAATTCGATTTATCTGGCCGGCCAAGTAAGGCCGGCATCGGATATACGGGCGTAATGTATGGTACGGCTCTTTCGAGGGGTACCGAACATTCTTAAACCTCGCTTTAATTCAATTACCAACTGCTGACATCGGCAAAAAAGGGGAGGGGGGGGGGGGGCGAAAATCGTCGACCCATTCCCCCTCTTCCGTTCGTTTCGACCGGATGATGGATTGTTCGGTGTATCGTTCGGTTTGGTCCTAAGATCCGGAGGAAACAACGATTTGTAACGATCACGTAGACGCTGCGAGGGTACGATAGGGACCGTAACCGCCAGCCGCCGTTGGAACCGTGCAACATTGAATAATTATTACTATTATTAGTGCCGAAGGTTAGTCAGCTGGTCGGATCCACGAACGTTCCTCCTGGTGGTTTGAAGGGCTTTCTAATCGATTGATCGGTTTTCGGACCGTTTGTGGTCCCGGGCTCGGAAGCCCGGCGTGTTGCTGCCGTTGTGGTGGCAAGTGAATCTGGCGGGTCGTCGTGGCAGATGTCCTTCAGCCTGGTACACCACCACAATCGGTTACTGCCTTAGATTGCCATATTTCAGTAGGTTAGTATTATCACGCGCAGCACGAGTAGCGTCGCAGTGGTCGGCCGGACCCGGATGACACATAAATCGTGCCCCCGTGGTACGGCATGAGATTCCACCCGACATCTGGTTGGTTGGTGTGGAATGCTTAATCCACTAACAACCGGCGATCCAGCTCTCGAACCCGCAGACGCAGTGAGACGGCCGGGGTTGGGTCTGGTGGCGGAGATGGTTGTCGTCGCCTGCTTTTAGCGGTCACGGCCCGCTACGAAACTTCCACCAGTAGCCAGTTGTACGAACGCGTCATTGACTCTCACCTTCGCCAGCACACGACTGATGCACTTGCGCGGGCAAACATATTCAAGACGACCCTGTGCACACGTTGCATGATGGATGCAGCTGCATTAGCATACCAAACCGAAGCGAGGAAGGAAGTTGAGGTTAGGTCCATCTATCGTCTTCTTTTTCTTCCCATTTTTTTGCTACTGTTGCACTCCGACCACCCTCTCCCCCCTCCCCCCACCTCGTTATGGGGCTTTGAAGTGACAGAGGTCATCAGGTTTTTCACGCGACCCAGCATGATCGGTTCCAATTTGTAAACACGGATTGTTTTTGTTTTCTTTCCACGCGTCAACATGATCCGACGTGTAACGACAAACGGAACGAAGCTGTTACACATTGTTCAGCTGGCAGGGTGGCCAATTTCGTCCCCTGTTACGCGGCTTGCAAAGTTTCTCAAGCAGTTACCGGGCTCCGCTTGCCCAACAATCAGTTTTCTAAAGGTCTTCTCTGTAGGTCCTTCTGTACCGCCTATAAAACGGAGATTGAGGTTATCATCATCACCGAGTACCGGTGCACAGCAATGCGCATAAAACCGGTGCAGACAAAATATTCCGCAAGTGACCTTCCAGCGTACCAGCGACAACAGTGACAACAGTATGTTTTTTTTTTTAATTTTCGTTGCTATTGCTTAAACTCTTCTCCTACTAGCTTAGCAGCAGTCGCACCAAACTGCCGCTGTGCCGTGGAAATGTATCACACCAAATCCCAAAACCACCCGCTGTGCTAGATCACCGCGGCGAAGATATCTTAGACAAAAATGCTGGGAAAAATAATGCCAACGGGGTGGACGGGCACTCCGACAGGGGGGATTTTCGCGCTAGAATCGCGCTGTGATCGGTACAAGGTTCAACTAAATTGGCAAACATCCCCCTCGCTAACGCAACGGTCACCGGCGGAAACACGATATCAATACAGCAGCTTCGCTTGCGAACCACGCGAAGCAATGTGGGATAAAATTCAGAGCAGCTTAATACCAGAGGCCACTCGATGGCAGTGAGTCACAAGGTTTCCGCCGAACCGAGCGCAATCCTTCGCAATGACGGTATGTGCACTACCACCAAAGCTGTTCAAGAATTCTGGGGAATTCTTAACGACACACTCAAACCACACTCTCGAAGCGCTATGTGTGCTTCTCGATTGGAAAGTTAAACATTGCGCGACGATCGTTATCTTGTCAGCGTGTTAATGACCCGTGCACAAAAATCCCCGTCCGCTGTTGAGAATGCGGAAGCTGAGCACGCTCTCAGGTGTATTCGGTAGAATTTGTACAGCTCAGCGATGTTTCCCGTAGTGGCTCCTTGTTTGAACGTTTGCTTAAGCTATACCCGGGGATGGAAATAGCTTCGATTAGAAGGAATATGTTCCACACGACGCACTCGACGTCCAACCCCAAAACAGTCGTCCATTATGGGCATTAGGTTCGCGGCCTTAACTGTCTTAACTGGCATTGACACACGGTAAACACACGAAAACGGGGCGCGCAGAACTGTTTGCTTCGACCAAATTGTTCTTACCTTGCCTGGTGGTGTGCCTTTTGTGTATATCATTGTCATGTTCTCGTGCAGTTAGGCAACCTGCTCTGCTGGGACAGCCGTTTGCATTGCACGTTCAATAGTAAATATCGGTTTCTACATTCGCTTTCAGATCAGAACCGTTCCCCTTTTCATTTTTATGCGTACTTATATTTCTGTGGAAATTGCATTTCATGTTAAAAACTTCTTGTATATGTTTGATAATTTTAGATAAAAATGATTTAATAACGTAAAACAAAAGAAGGTTCGTCACTTACTGACTCCCAACTCTTTTAACCGGTAAAGCACCTCCATTAGTAAAATCTGCTGAGCCTTAGCCGTTCTATTTCCATTCCCTTTTGCTCGCTGCATATTTAACATTTGAGCAATAAATCTTCTGAGTTTACTTCTGTAAAAAACAGCAGCTTATTCTCACTCAAATGCATGCGCTTGTGGGATCGTTCGCATTTTCCCGCGACAACTTTTTCATAAACCGTCGCTAAACTATTCCTAAAGATCTTACCGGTTTCTCCCGGATGCATCAACCTCAGGGCAAACTGTGCGAAACTGTGCGCCAAAGTGTACGGTTTAAATCTTGAGCAGAACGGGACGGGATCTATCGCGCAGCGTAACCTTCACATTCGTACGATCGCGATCACTACCGTTTCGGTTGTGTGTTCGCTTGTTTGAAAGTCGATGAGCGGTGCCGTGAGCGGTTGCCTGGGGACAGTGGGTGTAGGAAATAGACGATCCTCCTCTGGTGACACGGTGGATGCGCTTCACCGAACATCTCAAAGTTGTTTCACACCACGTGTCGCATATGTGTCTTTGCTTTTTATCTGTCTCGAAGGAATCGAAGGAATTGTACGCAGAAAGATTGTAACGAACCGGATCGTTACATTGTCGGTAGGTAATACGGCGTTAGAAAAGGCCGATAATGAAGTCATTTTTCCACAAAATATTATCGTATTTTAAGTAGGACAATAATTACAATTAATAACGCATGTCCTTCAACAAAACTTCCTTATATGCGCTTGCAGCCTGGTTATCGTTTTGTAGTCCACCGTACCTTTTTTGCACCTTGGTGACACAATAACACCAAACGAACACACACCCTCGTTAACCTGAAAGCCACAGAAAGCGGGAAACGATAAGATTCGTACAGCTCAGGCACGCATATTTCGCGCCACGCTCGATTCCGTTCGATTGTTGCTTGCATAACATTTCTCCTATACAATTCCTTCCTTCCTTCGGTCACCATTACCAATTGGCAATAAATCTGCAAACTATTCGGTTACCGCAGTCCACGCTGCGACGGAGAGTTCGTTGTGTTCATTTCGGCGCAAAAGCAACCGAAACAACAAATCGTCCTCCACCGGCTACGATCACCGTTGTTCCCAACCCAATCACCCACTGGTGGCATGCGATGTTGTTGTTCCGATTCTTCTTGCTTCTTGCACGATCGAACCGTTTCTCTCACCCCGGCATTTGCTTGGCGTGGTCTAAAGAAATGACATTGAAAGTTTTTTGTTTTTTTATAAGTGTTGCCCCGTAACGCCCCGTAGACGATGCCAGCGCTGTTACTTTTACTTTCGGTGCGAATGCTTTCGTCTCCACCGGCGCCTGAAACGTCTGGCCAACGATGAAGCAATTGTGGTGAGGCAAAAGGATCGAGAAAGGTTTAAATTTAATTACCTTTTTCCGTTACGCAACCACCAGCTTCGGCATCAAACCGAAGGGAGAGAGGCCAGACTTCAACACGATCGCACACAGCTGATCACGGTTTGCTAGATTATCGAGCGATTCGATCGAGTGATTGAGTGAGGTGCCAAAGACAGATCGACCATCCTGTTAGCGGCTTTTGGCTGTTAGACGGCAAGTTCATCGACCATTTGGGTTTGGTCAACATTTCACCACCGGTGTTCGTTATACGACGGTAGAGCGCCTCCAATAGATTTCGAGGGCCACGATCAAGTGACGCAGCGATCAAGGTTAGCGATCGGGTGGCACCGAAGAGGTCGTCCAAAGGAACCGCCCAACAGTGTACACGCATGCAACGATTTATTGCCAGTTGCATCAGCCAAGGAAATCCGCCTTGAAGATGATCGATATTTGACGAAAAAAAAATGGAGGGAATTTGACGTTTATTTACGAGCGTGCGCTCTTTGTGTCGGCAAGTTCGCTCATTTGTATGCAAAATAGGGCTTGTATGTCCACGTGCGAGATGTTCCGTTCAACGTTTAATGTGCGTTTGGACAGTCGAGTGTCCGAGGATTTAAATCAATGTTACACAAATATGCACATACAAATAAAATCATTAAATATGTATGAAAATACGACTCATCTAAACGGCATGATTCAAAATGTATGCCTAGCTGATGTATCCAACCAGTTAGCAAACGAATTAAAAATAGACGGTTCAAGGTTGCGATGGTGCCGATGGGTGTTGGAATTCTGCAAAACATCCTGCACCACCGATCGAGGCGCACATTCCAATACGTAGTTGACAAACACATTGGTAGCGTTTGTTGAACCCGTCGATCGACATTCATTCTCGACGCGCCAGTGACTCATTTCTTACGGCACACGGCATATGCACCGATCGAGGAAAATCCAAGCATATCGAGTGGATGTACAGCACTGGTTCGATTCGGTCCTTACAGCTGGACCGACTCCTTAGTCTGATCAGCATACGAAATGGACTGTCCATTAGCACATGCGCTAAAGCAGCGATGATTCACCGGCAGAATGCACAAAACTAGTCCACCGGTACGCCCGCACAGTCAGTCGTCGCCGTTAGTTCAGTGACCAAAGTAAAGAATCGAGCACCAGCAAGCATCCTATTCGCCGGTATCCGGTGAAAGAGTTGTGCAGATTTGGTTTCAGCAAGCGCGTTGGTGTATTTTGTCACCGGTCACCCAAACAACCAAGAAAGGTATGGCTAAAATATAAGAACGGGAAAATTAATATACCACATTTAAACAGACCGGCTCGAATAACTCGACGACACCTCTCTGGTAGGATTGGTGTTGGAGTCATCATCACTTTGCAGACTTCCACACAAGCCAGCCAGGTTTGCGAGGGTTTTGCTGCTCACCAAGCATGTTTGTTTGTTTCGTCGGGGTTTAAAAATACCCAAAATTGGATGTCCGGCATACCCGGTTAACGTGGCTAGCGCCTGGTATCAATTTAAAGAAGATCCACCAGAAAGGCACCTATGACAGAGTACGTGCTAAAAACAGCAACTGGTTTCTTCTAGCGAACGCTAACATTTACATGTGATTAGCAAAAAAACACTTCTCCGGAATTCTTAATGTGCCATAAAAAAACACACACACATACACAGAGAAACGGCGTCTCCTATTCCTGGTTTGCAAAGGTTCGAAAACATATGAAAATGTTAATCTGATGTATACCCTCGGGCTTTATCGAATTTACGGTACTGGAGCTGGATGTGTCTGCTGAAAAGTGTTTGGAGCGTGATCTTCTTCACCGGCCGGTGACGTCGAACAAGTCCGTTCGTAAGGATGTTGTTGGATGGCATGTGTTTTGTGAGGCTTTTTTTTCGTAAAAAAAAACAACAACAACAACCGTGTCCAAATGGCAGCAACCTGTTTCCGGGTGTTGTTTTATTTATCCTCCCTTTCTTTGAACCCTGCACTCTTCCTCTTATCATTCTTGATTCTTCGAGCTGACGTGATTTACTAACGCATTCGTTCAACGTCCCCGGGGGATTCCTTCTTTGCTTTTTTTGTTGTTGTCCGGCTTCTCTTGGGGATCCCGTTTTCTTTCTCATGTGTGTGTGTGTATATAGGAATTCGCTAAATCGGTTAGAATCGGGCTCGTTTAATGATTTTTACTACAAAGCCACCAAAAAGCCAGCCAAAAGCGGCAAGGTCGTACCGGTGCGCCTTTGTGTTGATCGCGATGACGGAAGCCTTTTGGGTTGAAGAAGCGGCACACGGTGTGTGTGTGTGTGTTTATACGTATTCGTGATTATTGTGCACTTTTTTTATCAACGTACAATAAAATAAATGGATAAATGAAAAATAGCACCGAAAGCAAGCGTATTGAAGTGATGCCGCCGATCAAGCTGAGGATCGCTCGGAAGGATCGGTGGACCGCGTGGAGGAGATTGTTTGATTATTCTTCAATCAAGCGAAAATGTCATACAGATTGACGCGTGCATAGTAATTAAACAGAATAAGAGCTATAAAACATTATTGTGCCCGAGAGTGAAGCTTGACAGAAGGAAGAAATATGATTATAATATCGTTTGCAAAATTATTTTAAATACACTCAACTTCTAGCTTTTGCTTCTCTCTCTCATCGTCTCATAATTCTCGATGGTCAACGTTCCAAAAAATTCTTTACCATGCAAAAGCAACATAAAACTAACAAGTGAAGTGTATCAATCAACGAACAGCCCAACCGCAAAATTAAATGCTCATCTTTAATGTATCAACCGCACAAAACACAATCAATTCGCTCCCCAACACACACACGGTCGTCAGTTGGATCAGTGTCCGGTCCTAGGTCCATTCACGGGCCGCCGGCAATAAACTGGTGTCGCCAAACCGTGACTCTTGAGGCCGTGGTCGAGGTCATTCGATAGCATCGACACCGAGGATCCGAACCCAGAGTCCAGAGTGCAGAGCGTGCCGTCACTCGACAACTCGCTTTGCCAGCCGAGCGTCGAAACAAAAAAAGAAACCAAGTCTGCAATGTTAACACACTACACGGAAGCGGCTTCATCGACCGTAACAACCGCTCGCCAGCGTTGGCCATTCTTCTGCCAGACAGAAAAGACAGATAACCCGATCAAAATCCGTCAGCTGTCAGACCGGTGGAACCGTGCCACCCAAATTCGGTGGTGGATGAATGGCGCAAATATTTAAAACTATGGTAAGCCAAGATACGAGCTTTGTGTGGGATAATGGGTGTGAATGTGAGATGCACTCAGCCGCGATCGATGCTTTTAGAGAATGGTAAATGAAGGCGTCAAAATCTTTCCCGCGTAATAGAAGCGTATTNCGCCAGCGTTGGCCATTCTTCTGCCAGACAGAAAAGACAGATAACCCGATCAAAATCCGTCAGCTGTCAGACCGGTGGAACCGTGCCACCCAAATTCGGTGGTGGATGAATGGCGCAAATATTTAAAACTATGGTAAGCCAAGATACGAGCTTTGTGTGGGATAATGGGTGTGAATGTGAGATGCACTCAGCCGCGATCGATGCTTTTAGAGAATGGTAAATGAAGGCGTCAAAATCTTTCCCGCGTAATAGAAGCGTATTTTTGAACGGGATTTTCAAAGACGGTTCACACATTCTCCACCACATTGGACGCTTGTCCGGTTAGCTGCGAAAGAAGTTTAATGATCCGTCCGGCAATTCTCACTCTGGCGCCCCGCAGTCACACAGTCCGCAGGCAAACGGACTGCCATAAATCAGAAAGGAAAAGAAAGGCACCATTATGCACACAGAAACGATGGAAGATCTGATCTGACCGCACCCAATCATACCGGGACCAATCAAACAGCGACGTGCAGACATTGAACCCGGATTCTGGAGCATCTTCCAAATTGAACGTGCGCCTGCTACTAACCAGAACGAACCACTTGGTCTCTTTTAATCATTTCGATCCTTTCCTGAACATTCCCGGAGGGAAAAGCTCTGGTGTTCGAGACGAGGTGCAAGTCGTTGGAAGAAAAGCTCAGCCGTTGAACGATCGTGTCTTCTATTGTAAGTTCGTTCTATTCTGCAAGTCATCCTGCAGGATAGCTACATTCAAGTATCTCTCCAATGTTGGGAACATTTTCAACTTAAGTTCTATTTTACACCAATAATCTTGCCATCCATCCGGAACTTGTACAAGTGCACACGAACACTCTCCAGCAAACCGTCAAGGCCGTTCGTTAGCCGAACGACCGAGCACGAGAGTGGTGGCAACGGATCTTCCGAAAATAAACTTTTGAAAAAAACAGTAGAACACTGAACGAACAGAAGGCATTTAACGCGATCGACGAACAAGCAAACCAAGCAATAAGCTCCCATTTTACCTCCATCGTGCACAAACAAGCTCTTCCAACTCGGCGACTATAGAGATGGGCAACGTTTTTTATTTTCGGTGTCTTGAAAGTGCTTTTTGTCCATCGCAAACATGCACAGCACGTCGCGGTTAACAACAATATAAAGGTGATCGGAAGTGGCTTTCTTAGCGCCAGCAAGGCAGCGGAAGTAGCAATGAGCTCAAGCACACAAAGTACCCGACAGCACCAGATTGCAAACGATCGGTGGCTATGTAATAGTGGGTGAACTGAGCACTGGTACCATAAGACACTACTCAGGCTCCATTCTCTGCCGTTCACTTCTGGCGGCATAGTCTACAAGGTAGGGGACACAACATGATTCTCCTGCGGGGCCGGTTGCATACCGGGAGGAGTGTCAAGTAGAGCAAGATTTAGCAGGAAAACAAGGAAAACCACCGATCAGGGCCGGTCAGCGTAAGATATTGTACCATTGCGCAATACCCTGCGCCCAGAGTTCGCACGCGAGACAGCAATCCGGTGTGCGAGAAGTTATTATGACTACCAACCTGACTACCAACCACGCATGCAAACTGTCCATTGGGAACTGCCCGAGTAATCCTTGTACTTTGCTTTCTTCGCGGCAAAGAGCCATACGAAGNAATAGAAGCGTATTTTTGAACGGGATTTTCAAAGACGGTTCACACATTCTCCACCACATTGGACGCTTGTCCGGTTAGCTGCGAAAGAAGTTTAATGATCCGTCCGGCAATTCTCACTCTGGCGCCCCGCAGTCACACAGTCCGCAGGCAAACGGACTGCCATAAATCAGAAAGGAAAAGAAAGGCACCATTATGCACACAGAAACGATGGAAGATCTGATCTGACCGCACCCAATCATACCGGGACCAATCAAACAGCGACGTGCAGACATTGAACCCGGATTCTGGAGCATCTTCCAAATTGAACGTGCGCCTGCTGCTAACCAGAACGAACCACTTGGTCTCTTTTAATCATTTCGATCCTTTCCTGAACATTCCCGGAGAGAAAAGCTCTGGTGTTCGAGACGAGGAGCAAGTCGTTGGAAGAAAAGCTCAGCCGTTGAGCGATCGTGTCTTCTATTGTAAGTTCGTTCTATTCTGCAAGTCATCCTGCAGGATAGCTACATTCAAGTATCTCTCCAATGTTGGGAACATTTTTTAACTTAAGTTCTATTTTACACCAATAATCTTGCCATTCATCCGGAACTTGTACAAGTGCACACGAACACTCTCCAGCAAACCGTCAAGGCCGTTCGTTAGCCGAACGACCGAGCACGAGAGTGGTGGCAACGGATCTTCCGAAAATAAACTTTTGAAAAAAAAAACAGTAGAACACTGAACGAACAGAAGGCATTTAACGCGATCGACGAACAAGCTAACCAAGCAATAAGCTCCCATTTTACCTCCATCGTGCACAAACAAGCTCTTCCAACTCGGCGACTATAGAGATGGGCAACGTTTTTTTTTTCGGTGTCTTGAAAGTGCTTTTTGTCCATCGCAAACATGCACAGCACGTCGCGGTTAACAACAATATAAAGGTGATCGGAAGTGGCTTTCTTAGCGCCAGCAAGGCAGCGGAAGTAGCAATGAGCTCAAGCACACAAAGTACCCGACAGCACCAGATTGCAAACGATCGGTGGCTATGTAATAGTGGGTGAACTGAGCACTGGTACCATAAGACACTACTCAGGCTCCATTCTCTGCCGTTCACTTCTGGCGGCATAGTCTACAAGGTAGGGGACACAACATGATTCTCCTGCGGGGCCGGTTGCATACCGGGAGGAGTGTCAAGTAGAGCAAGATTTAGCAGGAAAACAAGGAAAACCACCGATCAGGGCCGGTCAGCGTAAGATATTGTACCATTGCGCAATACCCTGCGCCCAGAGTTCGCACGCGAGACAGCAATCCGGTGTGCGAGAAGTTATTATGACTACCAACCTGACTACCAACCACGCATGCAAACTGTCCATTGGGAACTGCCCGAGTAATCCTTGTACTTTGCTTTCTTCGCGGCAAAGAGCCATACGAAGGCAGCCAACCATTAAAGATCCCAGAGAGCTCACCCTCAAGCTCCTCGCACTCTTTGCGAAGGATATTAATTTGTAAATTTATATTGACCATGCGGAAGGAGAGTAAGTCACCGAGTAATGCGAGCTAAAGTATCGTAAACATGTTCGGTGTTTGGGTTTTTCGTTTGAGATTGGTATTACGGTGCGTCATGACAAGGTGTGTCCGGTGACGATGTTACGCTTACGAGATTCAAATGGCACATTGGGCAAACGCGGGCTTACTTAAAACCGGCTCAACACTTCCACCTCTTTTCGAAGGGATTTGTGCATTTTTGCTGAGCCCGCCTGAGGGATAGTTTGGGTGTAGCTGAGTCATCAATAGCAATACACTCGATGCGATCGCACACGGACTTCAAGAAGCCGGTTGGCTCGCAGTGCAATCAGACTACGTGCAAATGTGAACGTTTCACAGAGAGTTATGGCCATTGGAAGGATTGGGTAATGAACACGATGCGAAGGAAGGCGAGACGTTTGGTAAACATAATGCAGATGTTGATCATCAATTCGTTCGTGGGCTACTTTTGTGTGTCTGTTGTGAGGGAATATACAGATAAAGTTTTGTTATTTACATAGCTGAAGTATTATTGCAAACAACATGTAAATAGAATAATTCCAATAATTGAACATAAGTGTTTACAACTTTAATATTTGCCATGAAAATTTTAGTCCATAATAAGCCGGTAAATTATCTACAATTAAAACCATGCTTGTCCTTCCCTGTTCCATTGCAGATGACAAACAGTTGGGAGGCAGCTCGGGCTTCACTAGGTTCCCTCTCTGGTAGCAGTAGTTCAACACAATCCAACACGCAGCAGCAGCCGCAGCATTCGAAGCAAAAGCATCAAAAGTATCTTCCAGCTGGCGGGCCTGCGGTACTGTCCGGCGTAGTACCAGCAGTGCTACCGGCCGCTACTGAACCCTATGATTATTTCGATACCACCGTCAATGCCAATGCCATCGCCGAACGGACCAACAGTTTGCGACGATTGCGAAGGGCCGGCTATGCCAACCGTAGCTTTATGTATCACGGCGAATATCCGCTCGGTACCGGGGACGATGGTTACGGCGATGAAACGGGTGGCGGCGTGGGACGTTTGCCGTACTATGTTGAACCGACCTACCGTTCGCTCGAGTACGACCGAAGGCAACGGCGCCGGCACAGTGTGCATCAGCTGGCCAACTTTAACCCTTCCTCGAAGCTGGACGATCTGAGGCAGCGGTTCGACGAGTACAGCTCGTCGGCAGCAGTGCCGAGGGGTGCGTACTACGGCTACTACACGCTCGACCGTCACAAGAAGCTTTCCAGACAGATGGCGACGAATCCATTGCCACCGATTACGTACGGTAAGGCCTTTTCCTTCGGACAGAGCGCACGGTACAGCGGGAGCCGATCGCTTGATCGTGTACTGGTGGAGGAAGAGCGCGAACAGCGGAAGGGACCGAAAAGAGGTTCTCGCTCGTCACAGGGTTCCACCGATAGTAATAATAGTACACATGTAAGTATCATCTTCGCACCAATGCTGACAGTTCCAGCGAATGCTCTCGAATGTACTTACAATATTTTGCATCCATCCAACAGAGTGCATCATCCGGGTCGCTACTGCTGACGGTAGCAAACCTTGAGAACTTTGCCAAAATACATCGTAAATCGACAGCTGGCGGCAGGGGTGGTGGACACCACTCCAAGCTAGATGGAGCCGCCAGTAGCCGAACGCTTGAAAGATACCTCTCCTCGACGCTCGATCTGGTCCCTCACCATCCCGGTACGCTGGGGCGACGGTCGCGCTACAACAGCAACATCCTGTTACCGCATCAAGCCATCGACGACGATGAAGAGAACGAGGATGACGATCGCAACGTACATCCGGCCGACCATGCCGCGATCGATTATCGAAAGGATGCGCATCACATTGGCAGCAGTGCGATCGTACCGATCGATGAAATTTCCATCGACGAAGGCGAGGGCAGTGGCAATGGAAGCGAACGGCAGCTACAGCTTGCCGGAGTAGGACCGGCCGGCGGTGCCAGTCTCGTTTCGCCATTCCGTTCGCTGAAGGGCAAGGATCCGGATTCGGTTTCCGTCGCCAGCTCAACACATTTCACCATGGTGAACGGCATCGGTGGACCGCAGCGTGTAATCAAGACTGGCATCTGTTCCAGTGGCCACCAGATCACGATACTGATCGTCACGATGAGCATCGTCTTCATGATCGGTATCTGCTCGGCTGTTTTCCTGCTCGAAAGTATGTACAAGCGCGCAATAGTGAACGAAGCTCATTAACGGTAATTGTTTTCTCTTTTGTTTTTCGTTACAGTGCGCGCAAGGGAAATGCCAAAGTAATGCTTGTTTCCACCGCCAGCCAGCGAAGAGTTCGGGAAAATTATTACGATTATTACATACGAAGTACATTTAGCAATCAGAAACTGATAGATTAAGCGCTATCGCCCCGCAACACCGCGTTGCCATATGGAATGTAGAATAGTAGTTGTGCTTAAGACTTTTAGTTATTTTCTTCTCAAATCATATTACACTTAGACAGACTCTATCACGATGAAACACAGTCATTCAGTGATGTACTATTTCTGATACAACATAACCAGATAGTTACGCTACAATTACGTTAGTTCGATATCATTTACGATTTCATGGTCCTCTCTCTCGCTTGTAAAGGATTTTTTTCTCTCAAAACAAACGGGAACCTTTAGCGAACTAGGCACTAGGGACATTTTCTAGAGTTGAGTTAGACTCCGTAGAGTGTAAAGTTGAAATATTGATAAGTTAGCATGCGTTATAAATATGCCAAATGCCAAAAGCCTCTGATACACAGCATTCTAGTTCTAGGCAAAGACAGATACGAAACTGCGAGTATTTCTTCTTTTCCTTACTAGCAACAGACTTTTTTCCATCTTCCTGAGCCACCAGTATCTACATTTCACTGATTCAGTTCTGTGATATTTATTAAATTATTTAACTTATGTCGAGAGCATAAAGAAATAATACAAATATTTTAAACCAGTGCTTCAATTACATTCATCGAGGAGAAATGAAAGAAAATTAAAATAAACTAAAAGCTATATACAACAGCAAATGTGCAACCATATGGAACAACGTAGGAAATCCCTCGTTTCTTTCGACACGCGTAACAACAATGCGTTCAGTTGATGGAACTCTTAAACGATGATATTCTATTTTCTACGTCAATTGGTGTAAATGACAATATAATACGTGGAAAGTAAACGTAGCGATGAGCCAGTGCTCTCGGCTACGCGCTATCTGCATCACAAAAGTACAAACAGACCATAAGTGAATGGCGTTGGTCTATGAGAGCGCGGCATCATTCTAAAAATCTTACGAACTTTAGAGTACCGATCGATCAATACATCTGCCAATTTTGTCATGCACAATCAATCGAGCAACATGCGGATCGATTGGTTTGTAGAAAGCATGGTAAAAAGAGGAGATTTCCTAATCGAATGGACTCTTCGAACCCGTTCGATCGTTTAGGTAAACTTACACTTCGAAAAGTCCATCTCAGGATGCTGCTCCATGAACCTGTACGTGAAAAAGGGGACGAATGTTAGGAATCACAATATGAACTGGCAAGAAATTACGATCGAAAATTACTTCTTTAGCGTGTCCTGCTTCTTCTGCTCGTCGCTCGTCGGTAAGCCCATCTCCTTTTGCCGCTGGTCGTACATCATCTTTTCGACCATGCTGCGCGTCGAAAGATCCAGATCGGACAATTTCGAAGATTCCGGATTGATTTTGCGCGTGTTAATGAGCGGATCTGTTGTCACCAGCCGATCCCACCAGTTCATTTGGTTGATCTTTTCGAACGTTATTATTACCGCGTTTTTCTCCAGGTGCCAAAGTGAATCTTCGATTTTGATCTCTGAGTGAAGCTCTCCATCAATGACAGGCGGATGGCCCTTCAGGCCTACTTTGAGCGACTTTCGCTGCATGTTCACAACGACATCTTTCGCTTTTAAAGCAAACTTTACATCGAACGGAACGCGTAACTAAGGTAACGCACAGAAAAACGAACAATATTTTACATCATCGTAGCCATTTCGATCGATTTTAGCACCAATTTTACTTACCTCAATTTCCTGCAACGTCTGTGTCCAGTTGTATTTGTCTAGGTCACATCCATTGCCTCGGTTTGGTTTCAGCTTACCTTCATCACCTGGCTCCACGTCCTCCGTATCACTTCCTGCTTTATTCTCTTTGTCCTGTTTATCTGCGGCTGTCGGTTGCACGGGTGGTTCACTTTCTTTTTGTCTGGAAAAAGCAAACAAAGATGTGCTATTCTTAGTTGCTGTGCAGTACATCCATCACCATGGATACCGGTGTTCCCAACCAATCTGTGACATACTTTTTCGCATCGAGCTCCTTCTGCAATTGTTCCGCTTCTTCTTCGGTCAGCTCGGTAATGGAAGCTGAGTTGCTTTGTTCTTCCTCTTCCTTTTTCTTACGCAGCACTTCCTGGCGCCGTCGTTCTGCTGCCTCACGCTCCTCGCGCTTTTTTCTTGCCACTTCCTGTGCCTTTGCTGCTTCTTGTCTGAATATTTGCAACACCAGCTTTTCCCATTCGCCCTCATCTCCACCGACAAAGAAATCAGTCTTCCTGTTCAAAAATCCGGCGAATGTGGCTAACATCTGTGACGAACAAACGAAAAGAATGGTCGGTTAGAAGCATTTGTTAGGTTAGGTTCGACCGGGCAAACGTGATTCTACTTTACCTCCGGTACACCGCCAGAATGTTGTTCTGCCAGCGCAAACAACACGGAATCAAACTTTGCTTCGTTTTCCGACATTTTCGCTACCAATGCTTGTGAACTGTTCTGCCTGAGAAACACGATATCTACAACTCGCGCACGACAATTCTATTCTGTGCAACGGAAAAAGGTAAATAAATAAGTTTTCTAGTTGTTCTTCCTATCGTCTGGTCTTGTGACAGTTCTCGAATATTCGAGAAATTTGAACAAAATTCTGACCAATTGAGCAATGGCACACTGTGCGCCCAGTGTGTATGATAACCCTGTAGCTGGAGTAGTAGCGTGGATGACATGTTCAAAATCGTTGGTGAAAGCGTTAATACATGTATCTCGAATTAAATTCCTTACTATTTCAATCATACCAAATAATTTAAAAATCTGTTTTAAACTATTTCCTGACGCGTTATTTCTTATAGCTCAATCAACTCGTTCTACGGATCCGATAATTCATTAATTGATTGTACATGATTAATAAGCCATGTTCGATGCTATCTTGTTATCTTATCACGTGCATGTTTTATGGAGTGTTTATGTTACATCGTCCTTATTAGCGCATGGGGGTATGCATTCACCCATTTTGAGTTGTTTGGCCCGAGCATATCAAAACTAACATCAAGTTCCAGTTAACACCCCTCATTGTACGGTAATGCAGGGAGATTACTTTTGTGACACGAACGATGACGGATCGATTTGCTAGTCCCTGATCGATTCAGGCCTACCCTTTCATAAAGGATGGGCTCCCGATGGAGTGGCTCCCATGTTTATTTACCGGTTCTGTTTGTTCAACTATACAACCGTAATGCTACCAATTTGTTTGCCTTAATTGAATACCCGATATGCAATGAATTACAAAAAATAACATTATTTATACGACAAGTTACAGAAACTACGAGGGTGGTTTGATCATATTTGTCTTTAGTTTCACGATATCGTGATCTTCATGTAACGTTTAAATATCAAAAAGGTCGCCTACAAACCAAACAAATGCAACAAAAGAACCTCACTATGGCTTAATAATGCCAGCATCCAGACGAAAGATAGTTCTGTTTGTTCTCTTGTAGGTTTCGACTCGAACACCTTCCGCCAAGCATATAGACCACCATCACCATTATCCGAAATCCGTTAACCCGTTACTGATCCATAACCGGGAAAGGAAAACAACAACGCATGATTATGATTGTGTGGAAATTTATGAGCTTTTCGTGCCTCCGCCTCCCTTTCTCCAAACCCAACCGTCCATTGCTTATCCTTTGATTGATATCCTCGCATACACACAGATTGAGCCCGGAGGGAG
This sequence comes from Anopheles rivulorum, assembly GCA_018908115.1. Taxonomy (NCBI): domain Eukaryota; kingdom Metazoa; phylum Arthropoda; class Insecta; order Diptera; family Culicidae; genus Anopheles; species Anopheles rivulorum. The sequence continues at coordinate 5,730,087 of CM032178.1, forward strand.
GTCGAAGGCCCAACGCGTTACTGCAAGGACGAGGGATCAAACTTCCTTCGATCCTGCGTTTGTTTTTGCATTCTTCAGCCGGATAAACTAACATCATTTTTTTAACATTAAACTACAGCAGCACTCCTGCACCCGTTTTTTTTCTATAACTTTTTTGTCCAACCTTTTGTTGTACTTGAACAATTTTATGCTCGTGAAGCGGGTTAACGTTTTTTTTCCTTCCATTTTATGACATTATTTTTACCTTAACCCTCTCGCTCGCACCCTCTGTGCGTTGTCTGTTGTTTGTTCAAATGCGAGAAAGAGACAGCACATTCAAGCGCATCGCTACCATAAAAATGTCCTGGTTGATCGTTTGCAAAAACGAAACGGCAAGTAATATTTTTAAAACATTTTTTATTTTTGCTCTCTGGTACCTAGTTAACTAGTGACAACGGCTGCAACGGTGCAAAGAAGGGCAGCAGCATGGGTTCCGCTTGCCGCTGCAAATAAAAGGGGTTGCAAAACGAGTTCGGAAGGGTGCAATCGAGTTGCATTTGTTTAACTTTTGATAGAGTAGCAGTAGCTGACACTCGGGCCAGAGCGGGACAAGCAAACTGGAGGGTGAACTGGTGGCTGATGGGTAGGGGGTAGAACTTTAAACATTTTGTAGCATTTTTGAGGTTAGGAGGTGGTCGGTAGGCGAACACAACGGACGATCCTTGTTGCGAGAAGAGAAAGTCAGCCGTGAGTCGATCCTGTGGACCAGGATTGTTACGATGCCTAACGATGAACACGTGTAGTTTAGGTGTATCCTAGTAGGCACCCAGGTTGGATGAGGTTGCAACAAAAGTTATGCTGGTAAATGTATGCTTCTACTTACATCGAGTGGTACATTTGTATCCATTTCTGGATGCCGTTCAAGTAGAATTAGAATGTGTGGAGGTAAATCATTAATCTTTCCTATTTTATGAAATTTTTACACTTGAAATCAGTTTCAGCATGCTTTGAGTAAGAAAACTGCAGATCTACCTTAACACGTTCTAGTTCAACTTGTAAAAAATCCAGAAATCGCTACAAATTTATCATTTCAACATGTAAATTGCACGACCTATGCAGCAAAACTTTTTGCACAACACAACCCTGCTACATTCTTGCCCCCTTTTTCGGTAAGACTTTTCATCCACCCGGAAATCTGGATCGTCTTCCGGAAAAGAAGGGTGATAACATACCAACGAAAACAAAAAAAAGGGGTTGATCGTTCACTCCTCCATGCACGCGTGCCCGTGTGCATCGCCATCGGTGTTTGCGGATGGTCGCGTCCTTTACAATGGGACGACCGAAGTGTAACATTTATTTTGATACCTTTCCATGTCGTACGAGCTTAGAACAAAACACACACACAAAAAAAAAGGAAAAGTTGTAGCTCTCTCACCCTCCATTTTCCACTGGGTCGCGCGTGAAATACACGCAGCCAACGCTGTCAAACACACGTTCAACCGGAGCAGGAAGTGAAGGATTAGCCCGTGAATGTATTCATTACCCCGTTGGTGGCGCGTTCCGTACGCGCGTTTAACCGGGCAGGACAGGATTAAGGCTTGTAATTAGAATTTTATTCACATTTTACAGTGCCGAGGAGTGAAAGCAACAATAAAAATCACCAGCTTTGATCTGATACGGTGTACCAAATACAGTGGAACGGATTATCAACAACAACACGGTTTTTTGTGCGTTCTCTCTTCAAGATTGACAACCCGGAACGGGTTGTTTTTGTAGTCCGTGCTGGATGATGAGAAATAATCTGCTGCTGATGCTGATAAATTGTGTTATTTTAAAGTATTTGTTAAGTACACGGATTAATGCTCTTTATGGCGTGTTTTATGGTATAATTTCGTGGACTCATTAAACTTGCTATAAAAGTGGTTTAGCATGTTAAGGGATACATATTACAAACAGCAAGAAGCTATCGCATCAGCACTGATCAGCGCTATTTGTTAAAACACATTAACAATATTAGCAGTGATCATATCAATTCAATTATAAGCGAAATCTTTCCTTCCCAACAGCCATCCCTCCAGGGCAGGTTCCTTTCTTACGTTGAAATCTTTCGATTTTACCCTCGGTTGGTGCATAAACAGTCCCTTCTTTGCTGTGTGGAAAATGTTTCCACGAGCGAATGGGCGACGAATATGGGCTTATCATTTAATTTCACAATCATAAAACCAAATGCAATAATTGTTATGCATCAACGCCTTCGCTCGTCCCTTCGTCGGTGTGTCCTTGGTACCGTTGTCGCGCGTGCTTCGTCCACCCCTAAGCAAGAATGACTTCAACGAAATATTAGCCTTATAGTACTGCAATTGAATGGTGGTTGGAGTGTATTTAATTAAATTTTTCCCTTCCCGGCTGTTGGACTTGTTTTTCACTTGCTTTCCACTACCGTTTTTCTTTTTTTTTTAGGAGGATGACACGATTCCGGTGGTAATGAAAAATTACCACACCAAAGCCAACCAAATAAAAAAAAAAAACGAAGGTTCATTACCGAAGCGATTGTTATTCAAATCATTCCCTCGTTGCACATCAATCCCCCGGACACGGTACGGAAAAAGGTAAAGTTTTGCAAACAACAAAATGCATCTGCATGGTGCTCCCGGTAAGGATAGTTGACTATACGAATATCTATTTGTTTTATATTCGCTTCAAGCTATGCAGCGATTGTTTCCTTTTTTGTTTTTTTTTTCTTTTTGCTTACTTTCACTCATGCTCCGCTCGGTCAAACGCACGCGGAAGGGCAAACGTCCTACCAAAAACCCGAATCGTTTGCATAAATTAAATTTTTCATGTTTATTTGCGTCTGACAAAACAACGCATAATTTATGGGCCAGCAGCTCGGGGGTTTTGTGCGGTACATTCTCTCGGGAGCGCTCCCGAGCAGGCAGAGAGGGACCATCGACCCGGTTCCTGGTCGGCTGAAGGTGTCGAAACAAACCAAATGACGTAACGTTCCGTAACGGTAACGAAAAGGATGATGTCCTCCTGGGAGAGGACACCGATATGCGTCGTCCTGACACCGTTTGGCAGAGGGATGCACCGTACGAACTGGATGGATATAAATATTATGCAAATTAATTTTCATCAACAAGCCTCCACAGATGAAAGGTTAGATTTGTTACACACGATTCTGTATGGTTGGTTAGGACGGCTTCTCGATTCTCTTGTACGGCAACAACCATAACCCATAACTGGCTGCAAGGGTAGTGCAGAACGAAATGGCATTAAACAACGGACAAAAGACAGATTTTGCGTAATAAAGGAGTCTGTGGCCAACCACTTGAAAATGGTGAGATGAGTAGGATTTAAATGTCGCCGCCATAATCAACTCTCGTTTTGTTTGTTTGTTGCGATCATATCGAACGGATCATAAGTATCGTATTTTTACGATCAATAAAATGTCCCACTGGTTCTGCGCTGGTTCATAATTTAGCTATCGCTTTAAACGTGTGCCACGTGTCGCGAAGAGAAAAAGCAATCCAGCTCACCAGTTCCAACACAGGGAACGTTTCACGCTGCACAATCGAGCGTGGCACGCGATCATTTTGCTCTGTTTGTCTACTCGCGTGTGTTTACCGTCTTGCCGGTGTGGCGTACGTCACATATGAGGGCATATGTTTCTCTGTTTATGATCTATGCTCTGTTTGCATAACGGGGTTGGGTGTGCAAGGGTCATTTTTACACCCAACCAAACGGCACAGGTGTCCAGTTTACACTTACACGTCCTTGTGTTGACTTTGGTGACGGGAATGCTACCATACTGTGTTAGGAAGTGTAGTGTATTAATTTGTTTTATTTGCCTGACTAGCAAAGCCAGGCAGGTAAAAAGGTTATTATAAAGGTACATATGTTCACGAAAGGCATTTACAAGCAATGTTTGGTACAGAAAACTTTAAATAGTGGTGATGACGTATAATAATATTAATATATTTATTGCCTTAAAACAAGATATACTCATTGAAACATATTTTAAAGATGAATATGAACTAAAACCATAAATACTATCAAACTTGTAATGATTTTCTCAGTTTAAATTTCATATTGCTCTTTTCGTGTTGTGTCCAAATCGGTTCAATCGACAAAGAATGCAAGTGTTGAGTTTTTTACACAGATTAAAGGAAATTATTATGTACCAATAACTCTTCCTCTTAGAGAGAATTTCTTACACAAAGTGTTGAAGGATTAGCATTAAACACATCTTTTCCATTGTAAAAAAAACCTCCTTCTTCCACAATCCTTTTCTTGTCGCAAAAAATCCGTTCTTAAACGTCTTTCTTCCGTATGCAAATGAGCTACCGGAAGGAAGCAAGCAAGCAAAGCCTAAAATTATCATAATAACAACACTAATGAGATTCCAGGACCTACGCCACCGTGTCTGGGCGAGTGTTTCTTCCTTCCCAAAAAAAAAGGATAATAGATCATCCTCGCGGAAGGATAATTGTTACCTTGCTTCCGCTTTTAGCCAACCGGTCCTTACCGGTTGCTCCTGACGCAGCAACTTTTCGCTTCCGTTTTCGGTTTCTTCTCACCTCTCTTTTGTGGGCATACAGCCCAAAACCATTGACCAATTGTTGGGTGTGTGTGTGTGTGAGCATGCATTTTCTGCCTGCCACGCTTAATGCTTTCATCGTTTTCGGATATTGTTTCCCGTTTGGCCACGTGCGAGTGGTTAGGCGCGTTTAGGCGGTCTGTTGTGAGGGAAACGAGTCTTGTCGACTTCGCACGTGTCGCTCGCTTAGTTAACGCGGGCGCAGGAAACGTGTTCTATAATTGTATGTTTGTTTTCTTGGGTATTTGAGTACAAGACTTTAAAGCAAGTTAAGGAAGAAAAAAAAACACCAAACTTCAACAGGACAAACACTTTTCTATGGTTCGAATAGCACCGGGCAGACCCACTGTGTTATCCCTCACAATGCTCTCAATCACGGTCAGTGGTCATCGCACATTTGGTCCACCCTTAATCCACTACAATCCTTCCAATGAAATGGAGTCGTGTTTCGTCAGGCTTTCACCACTCAGCAAGAAAGAGGAAGTCATCGAAGTTGAAGGGTGCCAAAAAAGGGCTTAAAGGATTGTCCCACCAGCAAGCAAACCAGCAGCATTTCTGCTTAATCCTTCGCGCGAAAGAGTTCAAGTAATCCTTCCTTGAAAAGTTGCTACTTCTTCCAGCAAAGTTATCGTTCCGAGCTCTGCTTTGCCAATCGGTTCCTTCAGCAAAGGGCCACAAACACATTCTCCATCTGCACCGCCCTGGACAAAGCGTGACAATTGCAAAGCTGCACCATTCAGGCAAGCATCTGCCTCGATCCAAGCATCGTTCATCGATTTATCACCTTCAATTGCACTGCACCCATTTTCCACCGATTTACCAAAACCGTCCGTCCGCCACCACGTCGATAAAATCAAATAAAATTTCGCCACGCATCCGGGCACACATTTTGGCACTTTGCGCGCAATTTGTAAATAGCGTTTAAAAAATTGGAACAGAACGCACCGAAAGGATTCACATTTACCCGCGAGCGGAAAGATAAATAGAAACGCCCGAGTTTGAATCGGCACATAGAAAAAAAAACTCTAAAGCGAAAATACATCCACATGCCAAAAACATTCCGAAACGAATCAATCTTCTGCCTGGCGTGCACATGCTAAAGCGTCCTGCAGGAACAAAAATAAAAAGACACCCGTCCGCCTAAAATATGTTAAGAAAAGGGTTCGGTTTGGTTGGTTTCGGTGCAAAAGCTATCCCTAAAACCCCCGAAATAGTACACTTTCATTGCAGGTTCGACCTTGTTTGACATTGGTCTACTTTTGTCAAACGAACGATCGAACGATCCGTAGCGAATTCACCGACGACGATCAGACGGCTTCGATTGACCTGCGCCAAAATGCACCAGCCGGTGGTGCACAAAAAAAAGGGTTTGCCAAAGAAAAAAAAACGAAACATGATAAAGCATAAAATCGCAACGACCCCCGGGTGCAAAATGCTGGGGTTATAGCTAGACGAAGATCAAACCATTCTCATTGATCCGGTACCGCCTTCGGATGACTTTTTTCAAGGGTCGATGAATCCTTTTTATTGTGGCGTTTGATTCATTGCTTGTCGGCACGTTCGTGCGCGGCAAAAGGGAATTGTTGCCTCTTTTTTTTTTTGCAAACAGGATATATGGTTGTAAATTTTACGCATATTTGTAAGGTTGAGTACGAACAATGGATCGTAGTAGCAGTAGCAGTGTGAAGTTGTATGAAAGATCACACTACGATGGATGATCATTAAAAGAAATCTGCCCATGCTACCTAGATTAACAGACACATGCACGTTAAATTCTTTCCAGCCTTAGCTCGTACCATCTATAAAAATATATGTTCTTTCCAACAAATGTGCACCTTTCGCCCACCTAAACAAATGCTATCGACGGCTTTACAAATCATTTGTCACCCATGTCGGTTACCCCCGGACGGTACCATTAAAATTCGATAACTACCACCATCCGACCAGGTCGTCGCCGTGTTGGCATCATTGAATATCACGCAAAAACCCACCGGAAAAACTTCCTCCTCACAAGATAAATCCTCACAGATTAGCAGATAGTATTAGCAGCCGGCAGCCATTGCCGGTGGTTCGATCTAACCCATCATTATACACACCACCCAGCAAAGTACCAAGTGGCAGAACCTGCCACAAAACCATCCATCCGTCCTTCCAGTCTAGTACAGCATCTTGAAAAATGTGTGTCCCTCGGTGTGGAAGCACACCAGTGCCTGGTTCGTGATTAGCATCCGAAAGAAAAACTCGCCGGCACATCAAAACAACATTTTGCTCACCGCCCAATTGGTGGAAATTGGATTGATGCACCGTCCGATAGTGCCGGATGGAGGGGTTGGTTGGTTTTCCGTTTTTGGGAGGGTTTTCCCTTTTATGTAAAAACACCCCAGACACCGGTTGCCGGTAGACGGTGGTGGTCATACGTGTTGGCTCGCCGTGTTTTAAATGTTTTTATTTTATAGCAACATTTTTATAGCAAGCGTTTTTCTCAATTCGCTTGTTTATAAGCAAATGTTTACGAGTGTAGTTTAATTTACTATTTTATTTTTAGTAAAATTTTGCATTATCTTGTGATTCTACTATTGAACACACGACTGTAGCTCGCTTACTCCTTCTGCTCAAGGACGCAGCAAAATACACCCTCATCCGCTCTTTACACAATCAAACTACACAGCTCCCGGTCCACCGACACTGACCTGTACTAGCGTCCATGTCACCGGGAACAATTGAATACTTCTCAAAACAAGTGAACGACAAGGGGTCCACTAGCCGAACCTCCCGTACCGATTTTCCATCCCCTAGCACACACAAACACACGGGAAAAACTAGCACCACGCTCCTAACGAGCTGCCTCACACATACCGCTTGTACGCGGAAGCAGGACCACAGCAACGCTGTGTTCCACTTTAGCACAGGAAGAAGCGAAACACCCAGCAAGGGAGTAAAAGAAACCCCCGGGAAAAACAAACGCCACCGATAGGACACACTACACGGACAGGGTGCTCGAAGCAACGGGAAAGATCGGATGGATAGAAAAAAAAGGGATGAAACGAGGACGAACGCACCCGGGTTCGAAAGGGAAAGCTAGGCCAAGGAAGAGCGAGACCGAAATTGCTAGTCCCGTTTAGCACGGTTAGGGGTTGTACGTTATAAAACTTTTCAACCCTGCCGGTCGGGCGCGTATTTGGTGTTCGTTACCGGTAGAGTACGGTAGAGCGGGAGCGTGTTTTATTTTTCCCATTTCGGTAGCCAATGCTTTCTAGGCGCGCGAATGGACTATACTGTGCGGTATTATTAAGCTAAGAAAAGACTATACGTGCGTGTGTGTGTGTGTCTGTGTGCGCATTTACTAATAAGAATACTAGCGATACTAACTTTAGTGCCTGAATGTGAAAGCGTAGTCGCATGTGTGTGCTTTTGCCGGCAAAGTGTACGAGCGTACTGTTCCAGAGCTCCAGCAGAACTGCAGTAGTGACCCGGTGAAGAATGTCCTCATACTGTGGTTTCGATGATCGTTCGTTTGAGGACTTCGACGACTACACGTCGGAGGACAGTGGGTTCGAGAAGAGCTATGAGTCGTGTGCGGGCGATCTTACATTTGCCGGCTGTCTGCAACAACAGGGCCCACGGAAGTTAAGCTTCGATCATGCAACACTCGCGCCTCAGGTAGTCGCGCCTGCACCTACTCAGATGGATATGATGCTGCCCGAAAGCGAAACTTCACCACCGGCCAAGAAACGAGGCCGACAATCGCTGAAGGATAAGGCGGCAGCAGCGTCACTCGGCAAGAAAGAACCCGCCGGTACCTTCTGTCCAAATCTTGGCGTTCAAACGTCCACTCCGGTTAAACCTCCGCCAGCCGGAGATGGTACGGAGCAAAAGCCAAAGCGAAAGTACGCGATGGGCAAGAGTCGTATCACTCGCAATCGGAGTCCCACCCAGGTGATGCGCATCAAGCGTGTACGACGTCTGAAGGCGAACGATCGTGAACGGAACCGGATGCATACGCTGAATGAGGCACTCGAACGGTTACGCTTGACATTGCCGACCTTTCCCGAGGATACGAAGCTGACCAAGATCGAGACGTTGCGCTTTGCGTACAACTACATCTTCTCGTTGGTGCACATGCTCGAGCTGGATGGTTCCATTCAGCTGGATCTGGAGAAGCTGCAGAGTCTCACGTTAAGTGGGGAGCGTATCAACAAGGAGTTGTTTGATGCGATGTTCATCAACCCACCACCACCGGGTCATCATTGGGGCATGGGAGGTGCATTTACGGCCGGCGATTTCTACAGCAGCATTCAGCAGTACGGTGCTGTTGTTGGTGGACCCAGCACGGGAGATGTTGAATTCTCCCAAGCTACTGGGCAATCGGGACAATTCTCCAAACAGAACTATACCCTCTTTCGTGGTGCCTTCGATGCGGCCTATAATGCACGGTCGCCACCAGTGAATCAACCGACATATCCAGCTGAATATCCGCAACAGCAACAGCAAACAACAGCGACGATGCCAATGTCCCAGCAAAGATCTCATCATCATCATCCGCCTCATCCCCATCTTAATGGCGTTCGGCAGGCGTCCTCACTAGCAACAGGTCCTCAAAGTATACAGCCCGGACAGCAGTCGATGTACAATCGATGTGGAGGTTACTACCCGCAGATGACACCGAACGGAGTGTCCGAGTTTAGACCTACGCCCGGCTGTCCAGATATGGTCAGCCAGCAGCAACGTCACTCACCTCAAGGAAATGGTGGTCAGGCGATGCACTACAACAGTAGCTTTTACAACCAAACTCCACCGTGGCGTGAAGGAAATGGAGATCCAGGTTATACCGGACTTGATTCGGGCATTTTCGATGACTTTGGTGGTGCAGCCGTGGCATGAGGCTGAGACCGCATCGTCGCTAGTGTCCAGTGCTTAGCGAAAGTTTAAACACGAAAAGTGATACACGATGAACGTTTTAAAAGCAATTCTAGAGGTACAATAACTGTAGGTTAGACTCGCGGAAATCATGTTGTTCATAGCGATAAACTTGCCACTGTTCTGTTGGAAGTATTAGACGGCAGAGCAATCGCGATTCTATCCAGGTAGTTATCAGATAATGCATGTTTAACTGTTTCAATCGTTTACTCCACTATAACCTTGCTGGAAGGAATTTTGCGAAGAATGTCTTTTAAGCTTTGATTGTCTATTTTATTGTTCTTGTGTTTTTAGTTCTTTCCTGTTCTACACTCGTATTGTTTTGCATAATATTGTTTTTCATTTTGTTCACATGTTTTACCATTGGTTTTTTCTCCTCTCATGTTCATTTCATGGTTTTATTGTTTTAACACTATTCTCCCAAGTTTGTTTCTTAATTCCTTCCAGCGAAGGTTGTACTTTTCGTTAGGATAAATAACACTTTTATATCTTTTCTGTCCAGTAAACTGCTTGTTTTGCTTCATCGTGCTGCAAAGGCTGCAATTCCTCAAACGAAGAAGTAAAATGATTTGATTACTTGCACGCAGAACGTTTGCACGTAACGATGGTCTGAATTAACTAGTCAAGTTCTTGCAGAAACTTTACGTAGATGTACAAAATCTAATCGGAAGTCGGAAGAGGTGAATCATTTTTTTTCTGCGTGACATTTCGGGAAATCTGCAAATCTCACTTGAAAAAAAAAACTGTATATCGATGGGAAGAAATCAAAATTATACATTTTGCTCCTTTTTCCTATCGATTTCAACACCTTGTCGATTTCCTTCTGTAACATTGCCTTCACGAAATACAAATCATATATACATATATATTATACTAAGAGGTATAGCTATAAAGTGCTCTTCGGCAAATCAGGGCCTCTGGAAAGATTCTTTTTTTTTCTATATACACAAATAAATAGGAATTTTTAACACGTTTTTAGCGCTACGGCAAGTATTAGACAAGGCCTAGAAAGATGAATAAAAATAAAACAAAGTACCGGTAAACACCAACCATTATAAACAAAACAAACATGTGTTATTTTGTGTGTAATCTTTTTTTTTTTTTGCTCGATGACCTCATTATATGGTTTATTATTAAGTTCACTTTTTTCTAGGCAATTTATGGCAAATAATTGAAACCTTCTAATCGGTGATGCCAATCGCAATGTCACGCGTTTCGTTGCGCGCATTAACGGACAGGTCGGTCAGCTTTGCTGCATTCTTGTCCAGAGTTTTACCCTCACCGTCGACACCAGCAGAAACTATAGGGAGTTCCACAATGTCCAAACAATGACTTTCAATCGTCGATGAATGGGATGAAATCAAAAATTCATTGCAAACGGTTGTCACCCGCTAGAAACGGGCGCACGAACTTGACGCTGCTGGTTAAAGGATACGTTTTCCCCTGGAAGCGGGAAATCACGGACCAAATCACCAACTGCCCTGACGCCGCGAAACAACGCTCGGATGGATTTGGTCCCTTTAAATGGGAAACCTGTCCAAGCGCAAAAAAAAAAATCCCCAATTCATCACAATTACCCGAAGCAAACAAACAGTACAAAACGTCAGCCGCCGTGCGCACTCGGGCACTGTAGGGTCGATTTAAATCCATGGCGCACGCATGGTCGTTGGCTGGATAGCGTACAAAAGGGCATACCGACCCTAAGAAGGCGATGGTGCGGTGTAGCTGCACATCCAAATCACCACCACCGGCACCACCATCCAGTGGCAGACGACGGATGACGGAGTTTCGCCGGGGCGCCGGGTCCTTGCGGGTCCTTTTTCGCCTTGTCCCTTTTATCCCCGCCCGTTCACGTCCTCTTTCCACTCCGTATCGGGTCCTTTAGAAGGCCGAATTATGCGAATAATCCAGTGTTCAACACCTCGGGGGTTCCGGCCCGTGGATTGCTCGGGGTACACCCGACGCGACTGTGCTGCCATAGCTCTCGAGGGCTTGGAATTGAATTTCCTCTGCACTATTATTGTTGTAGCCATTGTTCACCGGTACCGGCGACGCTAAAGCATCCCTCGTGTTCGTTAGAGAGCGCTCATAAATCTCGCTCTGGCCCTTTCACCTTTATCCCTGGTGTGCGCGCGCGGCATCGCCAGTCTCTGACAAACTGCTAAACGTGGCTGATTGATGATACGTTTTTCGTACGCTCAAATTCTCGTTGCATCCAGCGCCGTGCACCTCCCAATTTTGGATGTGTGCCGTATAATTTAACGTCCAACATTCGCAAATATCGCACCGAACGGCTGGATTGACTGGGTTCTGCAAGCGTAACGCTCAACTTGCAGTTTGTTTGAAACAAAAATAAATACACAAACTGTCCAGCTCGGGCGTCCTTGCGAATAGCCGACCTTCAGATCGTTAATGGTCGTCCCGGAACGCACACATAAGAGAATCCTAATTGCGCCGTGTTTCGTGCGAAGAAATATTAATGATTTTGACGTAGTACTTGCCATCGGTTTCTCATCAATCAGAACTGTTCAGTGAGCAAGTGACAGCCAGAGCTGCGACCTAGTGCAACATCGTGTGATAGCCATTTTCGTTTACAAATTCCATTTTATAATACATGAATTATTTATAAACCGTTCCAAATGACTGTTGCCGATGAATGAATCAGGCAGAAGAGCGATGAAAGAAGGCGGTTTATTTTTGCTGCGAATCTCAAGGATTCATGGTGCTTGGTCCACCGAAGGTCCTCGGCTATCGTCGTCGAATTCCTGTAACAAAGGACGCATTATTTACCAGGAATAAGGCATTTCTAGGAGATCTTTACATCAGTAATCAGTACTAGTTGTTAAACAAATTGCTACTGGGATTGGATTGTTTGGTGCCTTCTTCATGACATGTCTTGGCATATAGGAAAACAAGTCTTGTACTATTAAAGTTTTGTAAAACATGTATCCAATCAAACAAAATTGCATGAGATGGCCGTCATGTCCATTCTTTAAATATATTATTGGATTTTTCCGTCCGAAATTTAGTTTGTCCCACATCCATTCATGTTTCTAGTACGTTACACCACGCTAAGGACATTGGTAAAAGCCGTTTGTTTTTTGCATTTCCTACATCTTTTCATGAAATTAGATTCAAAACGATACAACTCTGGAGAATGCATTTTCATACCTTTTTTTGACAAAAGGGGGAAAAATAGGACCAAATCCATTTACAAACAATGTGTAAAGCTCGAACGGTACGTTGGCTCTGTACCGATTCGCTTTTCACTCACCGAGCTTCGATGCTTCGTGCATCAGGGAACTGAGTTCCCTTTAGCAAAAACACAATCGTATCGCCCCCGTATAATTTTACCATTACCTCAGCAAAACTCGGTGCAAGACTACGAAGCACATACAGAACAGGCAAGCCTCCTGCAGCCGGGGATCGTTGGTACAATGTCGAGAACATTGGACAAATCAAATATTGGCATAATTTTTATTACCCCAAGTACGATGTCCACTTGCATCGCAGCAGGAGGTCCTTTTCGTCCAGGTCGTAAAATTCTTTCTACAGATACTGCAGACATAATTGCTCAACGTTGCCCATCAATTTGGGACGATTCGTACGCCGCAGACCATTGGTCACTTCAAACGCGTAACGAGGCATTAACGATCGTTCTAAACTGCACCCAGTCCAGAGAATGATCCTGCAAGATCTTTCAAAAGTTAACAACTGCATTGATTGTAAACTGTTTCGCAGTTTTCCTAGCCATAAAACCCGGTGACTGACATTTACGGCTCGTGCGTTCGTTCGCGGAGTTCAGATTCGTCACGACGAAAAACCTCCAGAACTGGGTCAGAAAATGTGGAACAGATGTGTCTTATCCTCATCATCATCATCATCGACGCGTCAGTTCCGTCCAAGAGGCATCAAATATGCAACAACACACATTTGCACAAAAAAAGGGTTCTGCACGGATGCGCTGAGAGTGTTGCGAACTAAACCTTCTCGTTTCAAAACGGCAGAGGTGACATGTGAAATAACATAACTGGCGGTTAACCACCGGTCCTACTGTATTTATTTTGTCCCGCAACAGCTTGATTGGCCGTATCGTTTGGTAGTAGGCTGCGGGTAATAATGCAACAGATGGAAATAGATTGCATGCGACAGTGAGTGCAGCAACAAAAGCGATTCTTTCACTGCAATCGGTTGAATGGAAGTTGAAGTGTTTTGCTTTTAAATGTGTAGATGAAGGAAAATTTGTCTGGTTATCTGATTCTTTTGTTTCTTTCCTTTTTTATTTATTTATTAAATGGGTTTAAATTTTCACCAACAAATTTTTATGCTTTTTTGTATATTTTTCCATTTCTACTACCTTTATCGATTATTCATATCAATTAATGGACAAATAAATGGATCATCCTACAATACATCAAGGAGATCAAATCAAGGGCGTCTATCCCATTCTTGGCAACCGGTTTAAAGTTGTAAAACCTTTAAACAACAAACTAAAAGTCAATCAATCACGGCCAAACTCCCCGAACGGGTTGGTGCGACACTTTAAAGCACTAAACTTTGTGTCGCAAACATTCGCTTGGTTGGAAAGAACAACAAACAAACAACCAACAGTGCGCAACGAGCATGATTAAAACATGTTTGATTCGATTCCCTACCAAGATGTCGAACTTACTCGAGAAATTAGCCACGTACACACACACACTTGCTCGTCACGTTAATAGCGGGGACAATTTTGTCCCAATGTTTGGAAAACGGGAAATAATCGAGGATCAAGGACGAATAAAAAAAAAAGCCAACTAACCTCTAATCCTATCAGCAAACACATTCAGCCCGATTGGCAGCGATTCCCTCTTTATGGCATGCTTGGATCGGGCGGATAAAAACGCTAATGCATCGCTCCCGTACCGGGGTTTTCATCTCGTCTAATCACCTTGTGTAGGAAATCATGATTGACGTTAGGTAAATATGTAATGAATGCATTTGTGACGGTTGCCGTACCGCAACGCCTTGCCGGCCAATCTGGCCCAGCCTAGCAAAACGTAACGTAAACGTTTGGCCGATTTTATTAGCTTTTAATAGCCTCGGGACATGGTTCCGAACCGGTACCACCCATAACCCATCGGTGCAGTGGTGCAGTTTGCCGGATGCTGGTAGTTGTGTTCTTATTATAAGGGTTGCGCATAGTTCCTGTACTGTACGCCTTGTTTTATTGCATGAATGGTTCGCATGTCGGACGACTGTACGTATTTCCTCGTGGAAGACAAACGAATTGAATTTTCTTATACACACCCACAGCTGCGCGACCTGCCCATAATTAACCGTGGCCAGCTTCCGATGCCGAAAATTCCCGTAGCCTCAAGGTAGGAGACAATCTTCCACTTAACCAATAATGCTGCGGGCAATTTTCCAATGTTTCCAGCGGAACCACGGCATGGCGTCACGAATCGGTGGTACGTCTGCGAAGATAATGTTGGCTTTCCATTTCGCCCGCAGGCGAGTGGCGTACAAAACGTCGGTTAATGCAAACGGAACCAGCTTCCATTTCCGGCAGGCAGATTTACCGTGAAATTTCCCGGTACTTCCTGCACCCGGCATCAATTCAATTCTTGCTCCCGGGCGCATTTGCATCCGCCTGAGAAACTCTTTTTTTTATATGTGTTGCTTTTTACTTGTAAAGAAGCATTTTTTCTCGAAATATCCTGATGCGCAGAATGGTTAAAGAAATGTTTTTACCATAGTTAAATGCTCTTTTCCGAAATTGGCTGTACACCGAACGGGCTGTAGCGAATCAGGTACAAATTGCTTTTCCCAAACTTTCCCAACAGTTTTCGGTCCTTTTTTCGGTCCGTTCTTGTCAACCGCAACCAATGTGCGTCCGTCGCGCACATGTGGCATACAGGACCCTTGTGTCCTTTTCTGCATCGTGAAACCATTCCATCAAATTGGTTCCTATCGGATTACGCCTCGACCGGATTGAGGGGTAAGCCAGTATGTAACATGTGACAGCCACTGTCCGTGGCGGTGGAAAGTAAACAGCATTTAAATTCATTACAGCTTCGAGCCCAAGCAAGGCCGATACATAAATCCCATCCGTGCGATACGTTCCGGTGTGGTTGAGCTGCAGGACTCCTTGGCCTAGCCGCTTGTTATGTCGAGCAGGCGGAACGAAATGCATAAAATTTCACGCTCTTTAAACAACTCAATCACAGCAGGCCGTATAAATGTTTGAGCAAAAGTGATCATGTTTATGTGTGTTTTTTTTCCCGACCGAAGGAAAACACATCAAATCAAATTATACGACCAACGCATGGTACAACTATCGAGCGCAGTAGGCAGAGCGGGTTAAGCGTGTGAGACACGTGACAACTTGTCACTCTATTAGAATCCATTTACGGTATAGCTTTCGGGGTGCATTTGGCGATTTGGCTAATTGTTTTGTATTAGTGATCCTGATTTTCAGCCCCACTGCACGTGCCGGTGAAAGAATAAACAAATCGTCACCCTTTCGACGATTGCGCCACCACAAGCCACGTGGCACGCCACTTGTTGACGCGTGTTGTCACTTAAATGGAGAAGCCACCATAGAGGAGGAGCAAAGGCGACAAATCTTTCGACCACCCGAACGCCTTGTGCGGAGTGTGCGCAAAACGTCGACCCGTGGTCGATGAGGATGAACCGCCATTGCTACCAAAGGGGGATCATTTACCACCGTGGCACGTGGCACGTGTGAGAAACTGCGCAACATGCACACGAATGGTGTTGCAACCGTCGCTACCGTAGTGTGAAGTGGTTTCCGGCTTCCGGCAACGGAACATTGAGAAGTGGTGTAAAATGGTGTGAAAAGTGAATCTTTTTATGGCAGTTGGTTGGTCGCTTTTTTTCCTCTTAACCAAAGGGAGTTATCATTTTCATTATCATCATTAGGCGCACGTTTAAAAAAGGTGGTCGATTGTTTGCTAATAACACTTCGACGTACGCGTGTGGTTTTGTTGTGATATTTTCGGAAGTGGAAAATTAGTCCCGTGGGAATAAATGGTTAAACGGTAGAAAATATAAACAACTGTCCTAGAATATGGCAATGATGTTTTGCTTAGTAAATGATTTACTTTTTGCTATAAAGGATCGGATATTTTAGATGCTATAAAAAATGTTGCACGCTTATGACACTTGGAAAAAGGATGAAAGGCTGCTGATTTTCTATAAAAATAGACAAGATTAAGTAGAATATATAAAAATATAATAAAATGCAATTGCAACTATAGTTCAGTTCAAGAATAGTAAATTATCCAAAAAAACATGCTCATTCATTGAAAATAAGAGCAAAAACAACTACTCCAACATTGTAAAAAAAAACACAAATTATATTCCTTCATTTTTCCAATACTATTATCGCTTCATTTCCTTTCATTGTACCGTACGGCCTCGGTGAACGCTTGATAGAGGACGTCTTTTTCGCCTTTATCGACGTCCCACCGTGTCCCATTGTTGATGAACAGTAGCCTTAGCACCTTTCAGCAGCACCGCTCCAAGTGACAATGTTTATGAGATTATCGACCAGAGGAAACCACCGCAACTAATCCTCTCTAGGGGAGCGAACGTGCTACCTGATGTCCTGCCAAGGTTCACACTTCACCGACACACCTTGTCCGTCGGGTTCCTTTTTTTTTTNCCGACGCGACTGTGCTGCCATAGCTCTCGAGGGCTTGGAATTGAATTTCCTCTGCACTATTATTGTTGTTGCCATTGTTCACCGGTACCGGCGACGCTAAAACATCCCTCGTGTTCGTTAGAGAGCGCTCATAAATCTCGCTCTGGCCCTTTCACCTTTATCCCTGGTGTGCGCGCGCGGCATCGCCAGTCTCTGACAAACTGCTAAACGTGGCTGATTGATGATACGTTTTTCGTACGCTCAAATTCTCGTTGCATCCAGCGCCGTGCACCTCCCAATTTTGGATGTGTGCCGTATAATTTAACGTCCAACATTCGCAAATATCGCACCGAACGGCTGGATTGACTGGGTTCTGCAAGCGTAACGCTCAACTTGCAGTTTGTTTGAAACAAAAATAAATACACAAACTGTCCAGCTCGGGCGTCCTTGCGAATAGCCGACCTTCAGATCGTTAATGGTCGTTCCGGAACGCACAAATAAGAGAATCCTAATTGCGCCGTGTTTCGTGCGAAGAAATATTAATGATTTTGACGTAGTACTTGCCATCGGTTCCTCATCAATCAGAACTGTTCAGTGAGCAAGTGACAGCCAGAGCTGCGACCTAGTGCAACATCGTGTGATAGCCATTTTCGTCTACAAATTCCATTTTATAATACATGAATTATTTATAAACCGTTCCAAATGACTGTCGAGGATGAATGAGTCAGGCAAAAGAGCGATGAAAGAAGGCGTTTTATTTTTGCTACGAATCTCAAGGATTCATGGTGCTTGGTCCACCGAAGGTCCTCGGCTATCGTCGTCGAATTCCTGTAACAAAGGACGCATCATTTACCAGGAATAAGGCATTTCTCGGAGATCTTTACATCAGTAATCAGTACTAGTTGTTAAACAAATTGCTACTGGGATTGGATTGTTTGGTGCCTTCTTCATGACATGACTTGGCATATAGGAAAACAAGTCTTGTACTATTAAAGTATTGTAAAACATGTATCCAATCAAACAAAATTGCATGAGATGGCCGTCATGTCCATTCTTTAAATATATTATTGGATTTTTCCGTCCGAAATTTAGTTTGTCCCACATCCATTCATGTTTCTAGTACGTTACACCACGCTAAGGACATTGGTAAAAGCCGTTTGTTTTTTGCATTTCCTACATCTTTTCATGAAATTAGATTCAAAACGATACAACTCTGGAGAATGCATTTTCATACCTTTTTTTAACAAAAGGGGGAAAAATAGGACCAAATCCATTTACAAACAATGTGTAAAGCTCGAACAGTACGTTGGCTTTGTACCGATTCGCTTTTCACTCACCGAGCTTCGATGCTTCGTGCATCAGGAAACTGAGTTCCCTTTAGCAAAAACACAATCGTATCGCCCCCGTATAAATTTACCATTACCTCAGCAAAACTCGGTGCAAGACTACGAAGCACACACAGAACAGGCAAGCCTCCTGCACCCGGGGATCGTTGGTACAATGTCGAGAACATTGGACAAATCAAATATTGGCATAATTTTTATTACCCCAAATGCGATGTCCAGTTGCATCGCAGCAGGAGGTTCTTTTCGTCCAGGTCGTAAAATTCATTCTACAGTTACTGCAGACATAATTGCTCAACGTTGCCCATCAATTTGGGACGATTCGTACGCCGCAGACCATTGGTCACTTCAAACGCGTAACGAGGCATTAACGATCGTTCTAAACTGCACCCAGTCCAGAGAACGATCCTGCAAGATCTTTCAAAAGTTAACAACTGCATTGATTGTAAGCTGTTTCGCAGTTTTCCTAGCCATAAAACCCGGTGACTGACATTTACGCCTCGCGTGGTCGTTCGTGGAGTTCCGATTCGTCACAACGAAAAACCTCCAGAACTGGGTCAGAAAATGTGGAACAGATGTGTCTTATCCTCATCATCATCGACGCATCAGTTCCGTCCAAGAGGCATCAAATATGCAACAACACACATTTGCACAAAAAAAAGGGTTCTGCACGGATGCGCTGAGAGTGTTGCGAGCTAAACCTTCTCGTTTCAAAACGGCAGAGGTGACATGTGAAATAACATAACTGGCGGTTAACCACCGGTCCTACTGTATTTATTTTGTCCCGCAACAGCTTGATTGGCCGTATCGTTTAGCCGGCGGTTTTTGGTAGTAGGCTGCGGGTAATAATGCAACAGATGGAAACAGATTGCATGCGACAGCGAGTGCAGCAACAAAAGCGATTCTTTCACTGCAATCGGTTGAATGGAAGTTGAAGTGTTTTGCTTTTAAATGTGTAGATGGAGGAAAATTTGTCTGGTTATCTGATTCTTTTGTTTCTTTCCTTTTTTATTTATTTATTAAATGGGATTAAATTTTCACCAACAAATGTTTATGCTTTTTTGTATATTTTTTCATTTCTACTACCTTTATCGATCATTCATATCAATTAATGGACAAATAAATGGATCATCCTACAATACATCAAGGAAATCAAATCAAGGGCCTCTATCCCATTCTTGGCAACCAGTTTAAAGTTGTAAAACCTTTAAACAACAAACTAAAAGTCAATCAATCACGGCCAAACTCCCCGAACGGGTTGGTGCGACACTTTAAAGTACCAAACTTTGTGTCGCAAACATTCGCTTGGTTGGAAAGAACAACAAACAAACAACCAACAGTGCGCAACGAGCATGATTAAAACATGTTTGATTCGATTCCCTACCAAGATGTCGAACTTACTCGAGAAATTAGCCACGTACACACACACACTTGCTCGTCACGTTAATAGCGGGGACAATTTTGTCTCAATGTTTGGAAAACGGGGAAAATCGAGGATCAAGGACGAATAAAAAAAAAGCCAACTAACCTCTAATCCTATCAGCAAACACATTCAGCCCGATTGGCAGCGATTCCCTCTTTATGGCATGCTTGGATCGGGCGGATAAAAACGCTAATGCATCGCTCCCGTACCGGGGTTTTCATCTCGTCTAATCACCTTGTGTAGGAAATCATGATTGACGTTAGGTAAATATGTAATGAATGCATTTGTGACGGTTGCCGTACCGCAACGCCTTGCCGGCCAATCTGGCTCAGCCTAGCAAAACGTAACGTAAACGTTTGGCCGATTTTATTAGCTTTTAATAGCCTCGGGACATGGTTCCGAACCGGTACCACCCATAACCCATCGGTGCAGTGGTGCAGTTTGCTGGTAGTTGTGTTCTTATTATAAGGGTTGCGCATAGTTCCTGTACTGTATGCCTTGTTTTATTGCATGAATGGTTCGCATGTCGGACGACTGTTCGTATTTCCTCGTGGAAGACAAACGAATTGAATTTTCTTATACACACCCACAGCTGCGCGACCTGCAAATAATTAACCGTGGCCAGCTTCCGATGCCGAAAATTCCCGTAGCCTCAAGGTAGGAGACAATCTTCCACTTAACCAATAGTGCTGCGGGCAATTTTCCAATGTTTCCAGCGGAACCACGGCATGGCGTCACGAATCGGCGGTACGTCTGCGAAGATAATGTTGGCTTTCCATTTCGCCCGTAGGCGAGTGGCGTACAAAACGTCGGGTAAAGCAAACGGAACCAGCTTCCATTTCCGGCAGGCAGATTTACCGTGAAATTTCCCGGTACTTCCTGCACCCGGCAGCATTCTATTCTTGCTCCCGGGCGCATTTGCATCCGCCTGAGAAACTCTTTTTTTTTTGTATGTGTTGCTTTTTACTTGTAAAGAAGCACTTTTTCTCGAAATATCCTGATGCGCAGAATGGTTAAAGAAATGTTTTTACCATAGTTAAATGCTCTTTTCCGAAATTGGCTGTACACCGAACGGGCTGTAGCGAATCAGGTACAAATTACTTTTTCCAAACTTTCCCAACAGTTTTCGGTCCTTTTTTCGGTCCGTTCTTGTCAACCGCAACCAATGTGCGTCCGTCGCGCACATGTGGCATACAGGACCCTTGTGTCCTTTTCTGCATCGTGAAACCATTCCATCAAATTGGTTCCTATCGGATTACGCCTCGACCGGATTGAGGGGTAAGCCAGTATGTAACATGTGACAGCCACTGTCCGTGGCGGTGGAAAGTAAACAGCATTTAAATTCATTACAGCTTCGAGCCCAAGCAAGGCCGATACATAAATCCCATCCGTGCGATACGTTCCGGTGTGGTTGAGCTGCAGGACTCTTTGGCCTAGCCGCCTGTTATGTCGAGCAGGCGGAACGAAATGCATAAAATTTCACGCTCTTTAAACAACTCAATCACAGCAGGCCGTATAAATGTTTGAGCAAAAGTGATCATGTTTATGTGTGTTTTTTTTTCCCGACTTCGGTCATCAAATCAAATTATACGACCAACGCATGGTACAACTATCGAGCGCAGTAGGCAGAGCGGGTTAAGCGTGTGCGACACGTGACAACTTGTCACTCTATTAGAATCCATTTACGGGATAGCTTTCGGGATGCATTTGGCGATTTGGCTAATTGTTTTGTATTAGTGATCCTGATTTTCAGCCCCACTGCACGTGCCGGTGAAAGAATAAACAAATCGTCACCCTTTCGACGATTGCGCCACCACAAGCCACGTGGCACGCCACTTGTTGACGCGTGTTGTCACTTAAATGAAGAAGCCACCATAGAGGAGGAGCAAAGGCGACAAATCTTTCGACCACCCGAACACCTTGTGCGGAGTGTGCGCAAAACGTCGGCCCGTGGTCGATGAGGATGAACCGCCATTGCTACCAAAGGGGGATCATTTACCACCGTGGCACGTGGCACGTGTGAGAAACTGCGCAACATGCACACGAATGGAGTTGCAACCGTCGCTACCGTAGTGTGAAGTGGTTTCCGGCTTCCGGCAACGGAACATTGAGAAGTGGTGTAAAATGGTGTGAAAAGTGAATCTTTTTATGGCAGTTGGTTGGTCGCTTTTTTTCCTCTTAACCAAAGGGAGTTATCATTTTCATTATCATCATTAGGCGCACGTTTAAAAAAGGTGGTCGATTGTTTGCTAATAACACTTCGACGTACGCGTGTGGTTTTGTTGTGATATTTTCGGAAGTGGAAAATTAGTCCCGTGGGAATAA
This sequence comes from Anopheles rivulorum, assembly GCA_018908115.1. Lineage (NCBI taxonomy): Eukaryota > Metazoa > Arthropoda > Insecta > Diptera > Culicidae > Anopheles > Anopheles rivulorum. The sequence continues at coordinate 5,752,322 of CM032178.1, forward strand.
ATGGTTAAACGGTAGAAAATATAAACAACTGTCCTAAAATATGGCAATATGTCAATGTATTGCTTAGTAAATGATTAACCTTTTGCTATAAAGGATCGGATTTTAAAAGTGCTATAAAAAATTGTTGCACGCTTATGACACTTGGAAAAAGGATGAAAGGCCGCTGATTTTCTATAAAAATAGACAAGATTAAGTAGAATATATAAAAATATAATTAAATGCAATTGCAACTATAGTTCAGTTCAAGAATAGTAAATTATCCAAAAAAACATGCTCATTCATTGGAAATAAGAGCAAAAACAACTACGCCAACATTGTAAAAAAAAAACCACAAATTATATTCCTTCATTTTTCCAATACTATTATCGCTTCATTTCCTTTCATTGTACCGTACGGCCTCGGTGAACGATTGATAGAGGACGTCTTTTTCGCCTTTATCGACGTCCCACCGTGTCCCATTGTTGATGAACAGTAGCCTTAGCACCTTTCAGCAGCACCGCACCAAGTGACAATGTTTATGAGATTATCGACCAGAGGAAACCACCGCAACTAATCCTCTCTAGGGGAGCGAACGTGCTACCTGATGTCCTGCCAAGGTTCACACTTCACCGACACACCTTGTCCGTCGGGTTCCTTTTTTTTTTGTCATCCTTTTCCACGCTTCTTGTCCCTGTCTCATAACCGTTGCCATTCAGTGTTGTTGGAAAAGGTGTCGGAAAGCGAAAAAACCGTTGACATTGGGAAGTCCTTACACAGTGTCCTTTCAACATGTTTGCCAGTTGCACACCCCAGGATACGGAAAGAAGGACCAAAAAAAAAAATCTGTTGCTAACAGAAGGAAACACAAAAACAAAACCAAAAAAAAACCTCGATCGTTCCACACAACTGCACACGCCAGCGCCACACGTGCTACAATTGCGCCAACATGTCTTCAACGTCCACAGTTGCGTACTCGATCTTGCTGGCGTGATAGAGTTAAACGTCACCTTCCGGTCCGCGTTCGTACACTCACAGCCATTAGAATTCCGTTAAACGACAAAGGCAAAGGGAACGGCTCCAACGGGTCAAAAGGTGTAAAAATCCATCGTTCTCCACTATTAAGCCATTAGGTTGCTGAGGAAATCGGCTTAGGAAAACGAAAGGGTCCGGTACCACGCAACGATGTTGACCATCGTGGGCAGCAAAGCGGAACCTGGTGACAGCTGCATTTGCATAAATCGCATCCATATCTGTAGCCAGCCATGTAAGGATCCCCAACCGAAATCGCTCCAGAGTTCCAGACATCCTGGTGATTTTAACGATTTTTACCAAACATTAATTATTAACATTTACACACACACATTGTTTGCATGGTAACTCTGTGCGTAATTTTTCGCCATTCAACTCACTTCCGTACATCCGGTTCACATCACAAACGCTCGGTATTGGCACGCGAGCGGAAAATCACTACACGGGAAAAACCCGCCAGATGCATGTGTCGATCATAATCGGTGGCAATAGGCGATTTTTTTTTTTTTTGCGTGTGATTTCGGTTTGCTCTACTTCTGATGGTGCTTATTTTTTGGGGAAGTTTTGAGGTGTTTTTTATGAGAAATAAATTGCAATCCATTGTGCAGTTGCAATGTTTTATGGGCATATTCTCCCACATTGGTTATTTCGGGAATCCCGCAGGGAGAATTTAACGGATTAGGGTGCTCGGTGTCCGATGTTGTATCTTTAGATTCTTCCATAGTTGTAATTGAATGTAATATTTATGTGAGGAAAAGTATGTAACGATTACCACCGACGAAGATTGATAATTTTTATCCATTTCGATCCTAAAATCTAAACACAGCTTTAGATCTATTAATCGATTGCAATATTCTTTTCTTATTCTGTTCATTTATTACATGCACCAAACACACATTGCTCGTGACAATGTTGCATGCACAGGAACAGGAACAATCCCCTTTCCGAATCTGACCACCGTTGATGTGCATGGCGGCACCATGCAACCACGCGCGACCAGTTGTAGTGCACTTCCGGCACCGGAAATATTTACAAACAATTGTGCCCTCTCGACTTGAATCGATGCGTTGCGATCTCGTTGCGCCACTCAACTTTGGGTCCGAAGCACGCCGTAACAGCTCTAGTGGCCACTTCATAATCTATACAACGCGTCGTACCTATCTCTACCTGATTCACTCAGTTATAGCGCTCTGTGTCCTTACTTGGTAGGACCCTAAATTAGACTGCTGGAGGGATAAAGGTAAGCTTTTTTTTACCAACAACAAGAAAAAAATGAAACAGAAGGGTGGAAAGTAAACTGATACTTTTTCCTTTTGCTCACCATGATCAAGGGACGATCGATCGTACATAAAGCGCAATGCCCAAGATGGGTACGTTTGATAAGAAATGAAATAAAAGGACCAATCAGTACTGATGGCCACGTGCAGCCTGCCATTTTCGAACGGCTCGAAGAAACCGAACACGAACCTTTCGTTTTGGACCCAATCGGTCGGATACCATTTCCGAACTTCCGAACGGATATTGACCACGAAGAAACCTGTTGATGGAAATTTCTTCAATCACTCAAATGAATTGTAAAATTTCAGTTCCAGTGTAGGCAACAGAAAATTTCAAACGTTGCTTACGCCCTAGGACAAGAAATATGCAACGACGCATAGCAAAAGGGCGTGCGGAAGTAATTTAATATTTTTGATTGAATGCAAAGTACTGTGATATATCGGCCCACGAGACTGCTTAGCAGTATGTGCCCTCGTCATGGGGGTGTTTGAGTGTATGTGTGTGTGCGTGCACCGATGTAACGTAACCCCAATTGAATTTCGCAACCCTGAAAAGCCAGTACTGCACAGAACCATTATCGTTCTCATCTGTAACGCAACGGAACTCTTGGAAACCCAACGTGCGCGATGTTCCCTATCCCTTTCTGGTGCTCTTGATGGCCTTTTTTTTTGGTACATGAGCATGAACCTGATATGGATCAGATTCCAGCCGCTCTAGGTCCTAGGTGTAATGGGGTTTTAAATGCATACAAATGCACTTTTACGGCAGCGTAACAGTTTCGAAGAATTTGTCGATCGGAAGGGAAGGGAACAATGCTGGTGCTCCGTTAATCCGATCTATTCTATTCAACAGGACAACCCAGATCCAACATCGTTTATGCATTGCGGTTTTCTTCAATAATGCACGTTTTATTACAGGAAGCAACTATTTGTGGTGTTCAAAGGTGGACAATTATAATTATGGCATGCTAAGAGTTGCTATAAAAAATTATGACAAGCTTTCCTATGCGTGTCGTTTGTGAAACACGTTGCAAAATTTATTAACTCTCATTTCTTTACACATATTACTTTCGTTTAATTATTTTCGAAATGCAATCATTCTTCATAAACAACCTTATTCTAACCTTTTTAGAACGAACCAATTGCACAATTTCCAGCTTAAGAAACCCCTTCACCATAAACGTTGACAAAATGAGGCGACGATCCCTGCATACACAAACAACTGTCATACGCTTGGTGGTTTGAAAAAGAAAAATAAACAACCAAAATTCACTTCCCATTTTTTGTATACAGATCGTACTGTGTGTATTTTTCTACAACTCCACAACAACATTTAGGCAATTATACTACTTTAACGCAGTTTTTGGGATGATGAGTTGTTAAATTTCTCCTAACAACGGTATCCAATGCAAGGGGTATGTGTTATCTTATCGCCAATTGAACGCTTCACCCATACACGTGATCAGCGACAGGCGTCCAACGCACCAGCGAGCAGTAAATGCATTTAATAACAATTGCATATTTACAGCCACGCTGTTAGTTCGCATTCAGCTGCCGAGTGTTACGCATAAGCCCGGACAAACATTATGGCCAGCAGTGGTTTTAACCGTGTGCTATCAATTCAAAGCCATGTCGTGCATGGACATGTCGGTAACAAGAGTGCCGTGTTTCCGCTTCAGGTAAGTTGTGTTGAGTGATCATCGCATGTACAGAATGCGGTTTAAATTACGCGTGAATGTGTATTTTAAAACATGGGTCAAATTTTACACTTTTCCTGTAGGTGCTCGGGTTTGAGGTAGATCAAATCAATTCGGTACAATTTTCGAACCACACCGGTTACAAGAACGGTTTCAAGGGGCAAGTGTTGAACGAGCAGGAACTAGCCGACGTCTACGGTGGACTTGTGAACAATGATTTGCACAAACTCTACACACATCTACTCACTGGATACGTTGGCAATCCGGCGTTCCTACGCGAGATCGCAACCATACTCAAATCGCTACGCAGCGTGAACGAGAAGCTGATTTACGGTAGGTGGTGGAATTGTATGCGTGCATGCTCGTAGGCATCTATATTTAGATAAGCTTTGAGATAGAGAGGAAGAGTAGGAGCAGCAGGACTGGTTTTGCAACATTGTAACACATTGTCTGACGAGCGGTGTTCTCTTTACAGTATGCGATCCGGTGATGGGCGACGATGGCATAATGTACGTACCAAAGGAACTGCTGCCTATTTATCGCGATGAAATTGTCCCACTTGCGGACATTATCACGCCAAACCAGTATGAAGTGGAGCTACTCACTGGAAAGGAGATCAAGACGGAAACAGACATTTGGGATGCGATGCAATGGTTCCATGAGAAAGGTGTCCGAACGGTTGCTATTTCATCCTCGGAGTTGGGCGCGAAAGATACACTGCTGGCGTACGTCAGCAATCGCACCGATGCCGGTTTGGAGAAGTACCGATTAAGCATTCCAAAGCAGGGCAACAATGTTATCCGCTTCACCGGCACGGGAGATCTGTTTGCATCGCTCTTTTTGGCCCACTCGACACTGACGAACTATGACATTGGTGCTACACTGGAACGCGCTATTGCAACGCTGCAAGCGGTGATTACGAAAACGCTAAGCTTTATTCCGGAACCGGTACTCCAAGGTAAAGTGCCGGTAACATCTCAGCAGCGTGAGCTGAAGCTGATTCAAAGCAAGGCCGATATTGAACAACCGAAGATTACTTTACAATGTGAAAAAATGTGAAGACGACGTCGGACGATGAAGCGAACATATTTTATCAACTTTGTGACGATTTTGACAATACTGAATGTTGTTTTCGGGAAAAATAATGTACGCATTTGTTGTGAAGGCACATGAACGTTTGAATATATCTGTGAAACGATTTAAAAATTATGTTGTTTTTTTTTAATACAAACAGCTGAGTGTAATCTACATAACGGACGCCTGAAATGATAATAAATTGGAAACATGCAACATTGTTGCAAGGGAGGCATGATAAGAACCGTACACCAATGAACATCTATTTGCTCATTCTTATTTGCTATTGTTAGCTGATAAATCTAACTTGCAATTGTTTTCTTATCTCCTCCCTTCCATGTACACATTCCGTTGGGATTTTTTTTTCATACTTTTATATTAGGCTGTTTACATTGAGACATTTAATGGAATAGTTTAAAATTCGCACGAACAGGTACATTTAACATTAACTATAATGTCTTCAAACAAAGTGAACAAATTGTTTATTGTTTTGTTTTCACCGTACTACCCTCAACTATCAAAGTGGATTTCAAAATGTCTTCCCAAGTGGGCCATGACGATGCGACCTTCACTTCGCGGTGCGTCAAACAAAAACGTCAAACAACTGACGCAGACGCAGAGAAAATAGACAAAAAAAAGCGTAACGCAAGAGCAGAAAAAACGGTTTTGTTCGGTGAAAAGGGCAAACAAACGAAATAGTAAATTTGTTCATTTATTTCGTCCGTATTTGTGCGTGATTTTAAGTTACAACCCTACGACAAACGATGAGCGGTGCCGTGATGTTGTTTGCCTGCTCCAAATGCTTCTCACGCCATCCGTTCGAGGAGTTGTCTCCGGGCCAGCAGCTTTGCAAGGTAACGTATATACGTTCTTTTGGTGGTGTACATTTCGCTCGTTTTGAACGGTTTTGCGAGATCTAGTTCGTGACGATACAATGTTCCATCCAATGCTAACATGATGCTCGCGATAGTTTTTCGATCACAGTGACTGAATTGAGCTGGCACTACGTGAAAGTGGGTATGACGCCAACAGGATCAAGAAAATGGCATCCTATTTGATAAGTGACGTGAATCATTTAAAATTTACATTTTCGTTGTGTGCGAAGGTACGGAAAGCAAGGTTGTGTAGCGCAGCCTCGCCAATTACGCCTCAGCGAGTGTTTATAAGCAAAGAAATAACACAATTTCCACCACTGCCAAGCTGAAAAAGCCTGTGTGTGAAAGCGTCATAGAATGGACGTGTATGTACGGTGTGTGCGCGCGTGTGTGTGTGCGTTCGTGCATGTGCGACAGAGAGCGAAGAACAAGGGAACGTTGGGGATGAAAGTTCACTGTGACCGTGAAAAATGTTTACGATGCATTGATGAAAATTCGTTTTCCACGAAAATCGTCATGGAAATTGTTGTTATAGATCGTGAAATTTCACCGTACGCATTACTAACGATTTCCTCTATTTTTCATCTCTTTCCTCTCACCATCCGGTAGGACTGCCGCGGATCGTTTCCGGTGGTAAAGTGTACTTACTGCCGATCGGAGTTCCAGCAAACGTCCAAGGGTAGCACGTCGGCAATTTGCCGAAAGTGTGAAGCGAACGTGAAGCAGTATGGAAAGCCATCCGCCTGCGAGCTCTGCAACATCATTGCAGCATTCATCGGTTCCAAATGCCAAAGGTTTGTGTTAATGACAACGATCGTGCGTTTTTGAGCTGTTCTTTGTTGCTTTTCACACTTGTGTTTCTCATATATCCTTACCGTATCCCAAAATATTCCCCAAACTTATGCCAGAGCATTGAATCAAAGTAAAAAGTACGTTGTTCTTTGTATTCCGTTAAAGCAATGCCTACTTCAATTGTCGCTTTCCCTTGTGATAAAGCTGACTTTTCATTCCCGTTCGTTTAATTATTCCTTCAAAAATGTTAACTAAAATATCGTACATTAAAATTTGTATAATTGTTGTTTTAAAAATGGCTTTGTTGCAATCTAGTTTACTTTCATCGAATGTTTTTCTATAGTGCAAATGTTTAATATTCTGCTCCTTAATGCAATGGTCATCTTCCTGTCCTTTCCTATCATCACAACACAAGGCTTACATTCCTAATCGTTGCCTTTAGTAAGATTAAAACAAAAACAACTGAACTATCTTCTGCCATAAACCACATGAATCCTTGAAGAAATCGTTTGATTATGACGCAAACATATTTGTACCATCCCCCCCGATTAGGTGTACAAACTCCGAGTTAAAATANCATCGAATGTTTTTCTATAGTGCAAATGTTTAATATTCTGCTCCTTAATGCAATGGTCATCTTCCTGTCCTTTCCTATCATCACAACACAAGGCTTACATTCCTAATCGTTGCCTTTAGTAAGATTAAAACAAAAACAACTGAACTATCTTCTGCCATAAACCACATGAATCCTTGAAGAAATCGTTTGATTATGACGCAAACATATTTGTACCATCCCCCCCGATTAGGTGTACAAACTCCGAGTTAAAATATGGACCAGCAGTAACGTGCGATCAGTGCAAACAGCGGTGCGCCTTTAATAGGCCCGATTATAAGGTTAGCATGGTAACCGCAATTCAGCCCTAGAGAAGCCCACTAGCGCGCACAAGCCGAGCTGCTCACACTGACCGTGGTGGTGACTGGTGGTGTGCTAAGCTCACTCAAACAAGTAGCGATCCTCACGCAGAGGATGCAGTAAACCGTACCGTTGTGGTCGAAGCGCCCGATACACCATGAGCATACACGACACATCTCCCACAAGTCACAGAGTCCTATCGAACGTATCGGACAATGCTCACGCACGCATGCACGCAATCGATCGATCGGCTCCTCCAATAGATGATCGTGCCGTGATCTGTGGCCGGCAAATGCGAACACACAGACAGCAGGCAATGTCATGCCATGCCCTCAACCATGGCGTCAAACGATCCAACACCTTCTTCTTCGCCTACGCCTGTGCGAATGGCGTAAAGGGAATTCAACCGTTTAGGATAATATTAGACACAATGATGCTGTTAGGAGGAATAGATCAAGCGACATAAGCTAACGAGCGTAGCGTTAAGTGAGAACGAATTACGAAGACGAATTAAAGTTTTGTGTTACATTAGCTAATAAGTTTAACTCCTTCCTATTTTCAAGTTAACACTTTGACTATAAATATCGATGTAAGGAATAGGGAACTAAACTTGGCCAAATTATTACAACGCCATGCAGCCGTTGATGAGAATTTTCTCAGCTCGATGAAGGGAACAACTAAACTAAACATAGTAATGTGTACAGAAAGTATGTATTTTTTAAATTTGTTGTCTTTATTTAATGAACCTTTACGGTAAAGTAAACGATCCGTCAGTTGATATTAGAGTTAAGAATAACAAACAATTATAGCGTACAGAAAAATAATTAATATTGTGTAACAGGTAGATAGGATCTACGAACAAATATGAATTGTATTTGTTCTTCGTATTTGTAGTTTAGTCAGGTGTCAGAAATTGATTACCATACGTACATGAGAGGACAGCCCCTAACCCGTTATTTGAGATACCTTTCATCGAGTTCTTAACAGTGTTCATGTGATATTCTATCCTAACTAAGCTTTATGTTTCATTTGATACCGATTTCGTTCGATAGATAGGAAGCTAGACTAGGAAAACAGAAACACATTTCAATATGCAGAGATTCTCTAATCGATTGAACGAAGATCAATGATCGTTTCAGATTAATTTCATCGAACTTCAGCATTGGCACCTGAAATGAATCTCCCATGGATGTATCTATGTTTTGCGTCATGATCAAACGATTATTCTTATCCTGCCTTCATTTACTGTGATGTTACATTTAATGTTATTTTATATAATCACGCTCTCATTTTCACTATTGTTGCGTATTAAGCTTTCATTTCAACTAACGCTCCCAAGCCGCGATAGCGTTGTACGACGCTAAAGTACGTCGCTGCTTCGCGAGATTTAGAGTGAAAATAAGAATTACCCATAGTGTTCTGCAATCGATTCAGGGAGCTGCGAAGAAGAAGTGTTGGTGGCGTTTGGCTCGAGGTTGGAATTGTATGCGAGATTTATTCTTTACATCGTTCCATTAATTTTCTTCCGGCCACTACTGAGCAACTAGTTAATGTAGTAACGAGTAGAAAGTATTGACTATTAGTCAGCTGTACTGAAATGCAACGTTTTGTTTGTTTGTTTTTCTTTTTCATCAGGTTGATGGCAAGTTGCTCTGCTGGCTGTGCACGCTGTCTTATAAACGTGCCCTCACTAAAGCCCGCCAGGTAGAGAACGAACGCCGAAGGGCCAAGAAACGTGCGGCCGAAGGATCTTTCCCGCCTCCACTGAGCGGAAGTGGCACGACCGGTGGTAGCAATGATAGGCGCGATCGTATGCACGACAAGATGGGCAACTCCGGTGGACAGGGTAATAGTGGAGGCATGAATCTACCGGGCAGTGGCAGTATGTCTGGTTTGCCACCACTCGGCGATCTGAACATGAGCCACGGACCCATGGGTGGACCGGGTGGTGTCGGGCCGGCCGGTGGTACTGGGGTTGATCGCATAGACAGTGGTGGCCCGGGTGGTGGTGGTAGTGGTGGCGTAGCGGGTGGCGCTGGTGGTGGACGCAACGATAACGGCCGACATTCGTCCTCCTCCAGTAAGAAGCCTCGCTCTGATACGGGTAAAATGATGGTACCGGATATGCCGACCGATAAGCTGCTAATGAAGAGCGCCAACAGTGGCAGTGGCGGTAGCGGCGGTTACGTGGATCCCCACAGCTCCGATCACGTGATCGCGATGACGCAGCTGAAGGAAACGATAGCAACGTTACAGCGAAAGCTAAAACAGAAGGATGGCGTCATACTGGAAAAGGAGAAAGAGATCAGTGCCTGGAAGGGGAAGCACTTTCATCTCGAGCAGGAATTGATGAAGAAGTATAAAGACATGGAGAAAAACTACGAGTTCAAGCTGGACGTGCTCAACAAGAAGCTCAAAGCTCAGCTGCTCGAAATAGCGGCACTTTCGAAGGCGGTCAAAGAGCGGGACGAGAGCAAAAAGAAGAAGGTGGTGGTTANTACAGCGAAAGCTAAAACAGAAGGATGGCGTCATACTGGAAAAGGAGAAAGAGATCAGTGCCTGGAAGGGGAAGCACTTTCATCTCGAGCAGGAATTGATGAAGAAGTATAAAGACATGGAGAAAAACTACGAGTTCAAGCTGGACGTGCTCAACAAGAAGCTCAAAGCTCAGCTGCTCGAAATAGCGGCACTTTCGAAGGCGGTCAAAGAGCGGGACGAGAGCAAAAAGAAGAAGGTGGTGGTTAGCGCGTATCTGGCTACAACAAAGCTTAGCAAAATAAGCAAATCATCCGGTGATTCGAAGGACAGCTCGGATAAGGAGAAATCTTCGTCGACCCTCGGTCGCGGCGGTGGCGGTCGGAACCGGATGCTTGACGATGACGATGATGAGGACGAGGATGAAAATGGCAGCAACAAAGAGGACAAAGAAAATGACAGCGAAAAGGGCTCCGATAAGGGTGGTTCCGGGAGAAATACGCCGCGCGACAGTGGCAAGGATAGCCCGCGTGATGTGGATTCTGGCAAGGAAAGTCCCCGAGAATCCGACAAGGAGGATGAGAGCGAGAAGAAAACTATGAAACGAGGCATCGAACAGCAACAGCAGCTGCAAAATGAAGACTCGCAGAATGCTTCGGAACCACCGCTAGAACCATACGAGGAGCAGGCGAAAGCAAACAAAAGCAATGGCTCATCGACGAAGGATGAAGACGATTCCGATCGGGACGAGGAGAAAGATGATCGTCGTAGTTCGGATCGCGGATCGGAAGACGGATCGGAGCAGTGTTCGGATCGTGGCTCGGACCGGGGTGGATCCGGTCGTGGCTCAGATCGAAGTGACAACGATTCAGATAAGGAGAGCGATCGAGAGGATCATTCCGACAAGGGTGGAAGCGATAAAGATAGTGACCGAGATGGTTCAAACAGCGGTTCCGAGAGCGATCGCGATTCGGATTAGAGAGCAGAAGAAGAAGCTACGTATTTTATGTGACAAGGTGTGCACGTCGGTAGAGACGGCGCACCGCTAATTGCTCGCGTTCACTGTAAGGTGGGAAAGCATCCCCCCACACTCCCTTTGCTCCATTTATTTTAACACTATTTAAATTATAAAAAAAATGCAAAAAAGGTTTTGTGTACATAATATGCGCTACACCTTTCCAACGCTCATATAATAGAGAGAGACAGAGAGAGAGACAGAGAGAGAGAGAGAGAGAGAGTTTTGATTATCTCGATTAGCAGGTCAGCGTTTGATGAAGCACAGGAAATGTTAATGCTTTTTTACTGGTTAATAATTAATGTAACGTGCGAACCATACTCGGAAGTTTTTTGAGATGTGGTCTTTCTGTTTAATAGTGTCCGTTCGTCAAAACCAAACGCCTCAAATTGTAAAAAAAGTTTTTTTTAGTGTCTCCACTCACTTTATCTGAACAGTGAGTTGGTATCAGATTGTACACTCGAGTCGCATACTGTTTGCTCCCAATTTTGTAAATCATGTGCGTTGGTCATTTGTTTCTTCCAGATATCGAAACTGATCGCCACCAACCTTCGGAAACTCTTTCCGCACAGAATGTGGACAAAGGATACAAATAAAGATATTGAAAATAAGCATCTATTGATTTACATTCAATGATGAACAGTATTAATATTTCATTGATCGTATATTTTGGGTTTCTTTGAATACACACTCTGTACTAGTAATTATTATTGCCTAAATTCACACGTCTACCACGCTCTAACTTTGCCCTGAGTTGCGTCGGTCAGTATCCATGTGTTACGGTCATGCTTTTTCATCGACATCTGCTTGTGCCGCGGATGCGTTTTGCAAATAACGTACAGCCGCTCTTGACGCATTACGAAGTAGCAGTCCTTGCAACGTCGCTTCAGTCGCCCCTTTACTTTGAAACCGCTGACTAAGTTCAATAGCGGCACCAGGCGCGCCTGCAGTAAATTCGAACTGGCCACAGCTTGCACGGAACATTGGTTGGCGAGGGGTGATGCTTTGGCCGGAAGCGACAATGAATGGAAACACGAAACCGCGCTCGTTGTAGGGCTGAATGGCGTCGCCGCCTCGAAGGAACAACGTGCGAGCGTCACGGTGCAAGCTGACCGTAGCCGAGATATTACCGCTCCCCACATAGTACCGCTATGAAAAAGAGAACATTCAAACATAGAGAAACGAAAGTGGATATAACCTACCAAAAGCCTGCTTAGTTCTTTTCGCAAAACTTACCTTTTTCCCGCAGTTACTGAAGCACGTAAACAAACTGGAGTGGGTTATGTCACGAACCGGGCATAGTGGTAAGTCAAATGTTACCAAAACACAATTTTCTTTTCGTTTCATTTCCTTATCAAACGATTATATTTTGGAATGTATGTTCGTGCATATTGTACTCGCAATTATCACGTTTCGTTTAAAACTACGACAAGAAAATTATAAATTCTTAATTCAAATTGGTTTAGATTTTTTTATTTTACAAATTTAAATTGGGTAGCCGTCATTCGCATGACCGGGAATCGCACGTAGTGTAATCTGACAGTTTAAAAAACGGCGCTATTGTATCGGATTCCGAATACAACATAGCATGAACAGTGAAAACCTCCGTTGGTTCTCTTTCCTTGGAATCGTCAAAACGTGGATTGCAATCAGTTGAGTTGAAGATTGGAAGTAAGTGAACGTGTTTGCTTAAGTACTGTCTGGTCACACCATCACTCAACATGGATTCAGCAATAGAGCGTACCGATGAAAGGTAAGCGTACACCAATAGAAGCAGAAAAATGCAATCGTAATCATGTTTGCCGAATTCCTTGCTTTCAGCGATGGTTTTGATTGGTTCCTGTCTCGTTGTTTTCATGACGATTATAAAACCATACCGATACGGAAAAAGTGCCTTACGCTGGGCCGTGGTGATAATATGGGTTTGCAGTTTTGCCCAAAGACGTATAATTATTTATCAAGAAATCATTGTATGGTACAGATTGTGGATGGCAAGCCTACCATCACCGACTGTAATGTAAGTATAGCGAATGTCTTTAACCGTACGTACGAACTTATATTGTGTCGTTTTTCGCTAGTCTGCGCGAGGGACGTTCGTTAACAGCAAACGGCTAGACAAGTTCACTCCCGGTCGGATCGAGCTAAAGGAAGGCGATCATGTTGGCATCGGGCATAAGAATGATGAAATACAACAATATTTCAAATTCCATTCCAACATACTGAAGTATAGAGTATGTCGGAAAATTCGAGACGACGAAGCAATTATTGTTTCGGATGATGAATCAGCCGCAAACGACACTGTTACCATAGCTACGGATACGTCTTCCGGAGAATCTACCGAAAACAAAATAAGCATACCAAAGGCAACCTCACCGTTGCCGGGACCTTCAGGTTTACAAAGTTCTGAATGCGTCACAATACCGATGGAGTTATTGCGAAATTCGAGCTTCGAAGAGGAGTATGATATGTGTGCTAGTCGAGCGAATGACTTGTGCTACGAATCGGATACAGAACCGTGTGCGCCTGAATTGAGCAATGATGAGATTATAGTCCTTTCAGACGATGACGGGGATGAGTATGCCGATCTCCAGCATACTCAGATGATTTTACAAGAAGTCAAAAATGAACTGGCAGATATTGAAAAGCAGACCACTACCCATAATATAGGTGAAGATACGAATCTGCAGTGGGCATTCAAGTTAAACTCGGATGTCGATGCAACGCAACGGTATAAACAATCTAAAGAGCGCAAAACGGAAGACGGGTCTTCGAAGGAGAAAGCAGATAACACAGCAAGCGATAAAAAGCAGAACCAAAAAACTTGCAAACGTTCAACGGATAAAGAGCGATCTACCGAGACGAAAGGAAAATCATCCCACGATGGTTCCTTGAAGATATCCTTGAAACGTAGCTCGAAAGACTGGGTTATTGCGAAGGATACATTAGCCACAAACGAAGTTGCTGCAGAAGGCAATGACAAACGTATTAGCAAGCGACGCCATTCGGTTGCCGATTGGAGTGAGCTGGTGGCAAAGCAGCCTAATGGTACAATTGAAATTGTACCACCGGACCTGTCGACAAAGATTGGTTTACCGAATCGGGCTCCACTCTGCATTACTAGATCCAGTGCTGACCCGAAGGCTGCCGACCCGAAGTCTTCCAGCGTCATGCCGAAAACTGCCTCTCTCGTTGTGAAGCCTGCCGGTGGTGAATGTCCGCACGGTGCGGCAGATGAAAAAGAATCGGCGCCAAATAATGTAAAACCCACCTTAAAACGGCGTGGTTCGATTGCTTCCATTGAAGAAATGCAGGCTATGTTCCAAAAGAAATTTAAGCCCCGTACTAATCGTAAGTGTCTAGCGTAAGCAATCTCTAGCGGATCGTCAATAATTCTGAACCTTGTTTTAATGCTTCCTTTTTTAGTTCCGGATAAAATATTCGAGTTTCATCCCATAAGCGCTGCAATTAAGGAGCAAAGGGAGCAACGAAAACATCGATTGAACGAAGTAACCATGAACAAAAAAAAACAGGAAAAAACCACCGCAGCAATAGATGATCAATTAGTGGTACCAAAAAAAACAGTTTCCACTAAGCCAAAGGTTAAGTTTACTCCGAACAATCGTGGAATGTTTCTTACCGCTCCTATCCCTCCGCCACCTTCACGCGCTGCATCCACATCGAAGCCAACATCGACCGACGAAACCATCATGTGTACACAATCGACCACGTTGGACCAGCTGCCGAAAGCAGACACTGCGGAAGAGGTAATTGACTCGCGTCCGAAGAAACTTACGTTCGAAAGTGTCGCGCGTTTGAGCAACGTAAATCGACCGGTGGTCCCGAGTGGAAGTGGTCTACAGAAGATAACTGCACGTCGGTTTTCGGCAAATGAGCTGTCAACGTTTTTAAGCCGGCCACAAACAAACGCAACTTGCAGCTCCACAGCATCAAATCAAAACTCTGCCATCAATGCGAACAGTTCTGCGATGACAACGAACACGGCTGCCACCAATTCAACAAGTGCGAACGTTTCCAACCCTTCCCGCGTAGTAGCTCCGTACGCGCCCTTAGTACAAAGAACTCCCATGCGAAGTATTCTAAAAACATGTAATTCGAACAATCGTGATGCCAGTGCCAACCGAAAAAGTGTTGTTATAATGGAAAATTTAAATAAGACAAAGCTTGTTGAAAAATATATCGTTCCATCACCGTACGCAGTTCGAGACCACATTTTGGGCCACGAGCTGAATCTGCTGGCCGAGATACTCAAATGGTCTCCACAATGGTTGATCCAACAGAAATCAGAATCCTCACACTACTCACCGTTCGTCGCCGACGACAAAATGATGCGCAAGGTGGACGATTACGAAGACTATGAGTCCTTTCGGAAGCTCCATACTCCGTTCCTGATACGCGAACTTTGGAATGAAGTTAGCGCAAGTTCGAAATCAATGTCGTGCCTTTTGGTCGTGCGTAACATTTGTTGGCGAGCCACAAAGCATGCTCATCTGTGCGAAATTGAATGCGAAGGTTGGTATGGTAACGTACGCTGCATCTACCGTTCTAATGCACCTCTCTTTTTACTTCTATTCCTTTGTAGTTACCTTTAATGGCTCTGCACAGCAACAGTCGGCTGCATACGATTTCGGCATTATGGAGTACCACATATCGCCGCACCAAAAATGTAGTTTATTTTTTTATCTCCACACACAAAAACCTTTGATGGTAGAAACGAATGGTCGCGATAGTGGTACTTCACACTCCACACAAGCCATGAAATACATGTTGTATGCGTCAGCCGCTGAGGTGAAGCGGCTGGAGATGGGTCGAAATTTTGTGCTACGTCCGTTCACAAGAATTTATTTGTGCTTACGCCGCGTAAATGCATTATCTGCATTGAAATATTCAAAGTTGCTGTGTAACATTCTGACACCTTCGTTCAATGTGGCGAACATTCTGAAGGTCTCCAAGAGCACCGCCCGAAAATCGCTTACAAACTGTTCAACGCAACCGCACTTGGAACCGGGTACGCTCAACGCGTGTCAGATGAAGGTTTTGTCCTCGGTGTTGGCTGAGTGCTTCTATAAGGAGCTGCCCACCATTTCCATCATACAGGGTCCGCCGGGTACAGGCAAATCGCGCGTCATCAGCCACTTAGTCTTAGAGCTAATGCGTATCGCTCGCGCGACTAACACGAAGACGAAGGTGCTCGTGTGCGCTGCATCGAATACGGCGGTGGATGTTATAGTAAAAAAAATATTAAACATTAAGACCCGTTCAGGTATGCTTGAATGCAACGATTTGCTGACACACACACACGGTCAATGTGCAGATTAATGATACGATGTTGTACTTACACCCCATTGCAGCTCAAACAAGAAGCTTTAAGATTGTAAGAACGGGATCGAAAAACAAAGTCGAGTCTTCCTGCACGCAAGTGTTCATTGACAAGCTGATTCATGACAAGATGGGTTTGGAAAATGGGCATGATCAACACAGACATACTAATACCAACAATTTTACACGACCGGTAAGTTCTGCTCAATCGAATGAAACTGTTAATGCTTATCATTTTGCTATTTGCACAGGTCCGTACAAGGGAGGAGATAAAGGCTCGGATTCAAATTTTAAATGACGCGGATATCGTCTGCACGACGCTCGGCAGCTGCTCGATGCTTGCTTCGTATTCCCTCGACATCCAGTTCGACGTGTGTATCATCGACGAGGCTACGCAATGCACGGAACTGTGTACGCTGCTACCATTGCAGTACAACATATCGAAGCTAGTGTTGGTGGGTGATGTCCATCAGCTGCCGGCAACCGTACTAGATCAACAAAGTGTTGAGGCAGGATTCCGGAAATCTCTATTCTCGCGTCTCTACCAATCGTACGTAGATAAGCAGATGATGGAAGAGATGAAGGTACTTACCACGCAGTATCGCATGAGTCCGGCGATATCGTGCTGGCCGAACGAGTACTTCTATCAGCGTCAATTAAAAAATGCACCCTGCACCGAGTCTCAGCCTAAGGACATCCTGCTGAAGCCGTACATGGTTGTAAGTGTCAGCTACGACCAAGAACTAACACAAGCACAGTACGAAATTTACAACAAGGACGAAATTCGGTTCGTCGTGGGACTGATGAAGCAGATGGTGACGTGTTGCAGTAAACATGCGTCATTCGCCATAATTACCCCGTATGCGCGACATAAGGAAGAACTGATACAAACTCTCCGAACCCTAAAGCTTCAACGCGTGGAAGTCCATTCTATAGACTCTGTGCAGGGGAAGGAGTACGATGTGGTCGTAATTTCGCTGGCCCGTTCTAATGGTACAGGATTTCTGGATCAACCAGAGCGCATCAATGTAGCGTTGACGCGCGCCCGACATTGCCTTGTTTTATGCGGAAACTTCAGCAGCCTAAGGGTAGGCATCGGACAGTGTTGTTGCACGTTACCATTTTTGTACAGCTTAATGATTTCATTCTTGTTTCTCATCATCACAGCGCAAACCGGTCTGGTCATCGTTGCTAGCGGACGCACAAAAGCGAAAGGTTTACTACCAACTTGAAGATCATGATGCGCATGCGTACGGAGAGCAGATGGTACAAAACATCATGCAGCGGCTGCGGAAGGACTGAAAGTTAACATAACATTTATTGCAAATGCTGTCTTTTTATTTGTGATTAAAAGAACACAAACATCAAGCTACAAACAGGAAACTACGATACTTGTTGCATTTTTTGTTTCATACTTCATTTGCTGTAAAACTCGCTTCAGGCTTATTTTCACTTAAAAACAGAATACATCTATTGTATCAGCAGATGTGACATTTTAATTTACTTAATTTTCGTTCTGTTGGTTTTTGATACAACGCATCGATCAGGGTAACAAAGATTGCTTTTTTGAAATTTTAACACGTGATCTTCATTTAATTTTCACGATTTTGTATGTGATCATGTTTTCTAACGTAGAACTACATGAATGTTTGAAGGTAACATAAAGATTGCAGTGAGACTGATAACAGATGGTATATTAAAGTTACCGATTGTAGGCAACGATAATGATGAATGGGGAATAAAACGAATTTAAAATCCTTCATTGCTCCGGTTAGTTTTCCTGTTTGCTGCTGGTGAGATGTGAACTGGTATTGGTGAGAAGAAAAACAATAGCGATGGGAAACACCTGCAGCGTACGCGCTTATCATAGCGCTCTCAGGATATGCAGCTTGTCACGGGGAGAAAGAGAGATAGCGAGCTAGTGAGAATGAGAACGTTCGTGGTAGCAGAACGCGTGAGCGCGAGAGCGTGAGACAAAGCGAAGAGTGTAAAAATTTTGTCGAACGTAGGAGAATCAACCAGAGAGAAAGGAAAAATGCGGTGCCCGTACGGTCAGCTTGCGTACCACGAGCAGCAGCCTGTTCAGTCGAGAATTGTTGTCGTTCGTGACGGGAAGAACAGTGAGTACGATCGGTGTCCGGCACGCACTTACGGGTTACTTTTTTTTGTTGTTGTTGCTAAAATGTCTAATTCACTACATCCGTCCCAACACCTTCGCGGTACCCCCTAATCCGGTGCAAAGTTTTCACCCACCCACGTACGGTTGGTTTCGCGTTGAAGGAAACTATGCGTGCAATACGGGGATTGTGCACTGAGAAAAGAATGTAAAAATATGGTGCATTAATATCGCAGCATGTGCGAGTGTGTGACGTCCGAAACGGGTAAAAAGCATTAGCAAACGTGTGATAAGATGTCTCTAGCGCATCGCATGACAGTGTTAGGATTACGGTTTAATCAAAGGCAAATTTAAACCTTAAGCTTTGAATCATAGCAGGCGTCGCCCTCGCCGGGCTGCATATCACTACCGCTACCTGCGCCCGGAATACCGTTTGTCGCGTCGGTATGCGAATGTAAAGTGAGGTGAAGCCGATAGTCCACCATCACCGCATTTCGTACAGGTGTGGTGAGCTGGTCAGTGTGTGCTGTTGCATCTAGTGCTGAAGTGCGCATAAATGTAGTGTAAGTCATTTGCAACCATTCTTGCCAACGTGTGTCCCATTGTGGGATGTGTGCCATTGGTGCAGGGAGTCGTTTTGTGAAGAAGCCTTGCCAAACCAATAAATCGAGTAGTACTGTCGTTCCGAACCTCAATTTGTCCTCACCAGTGCCCAAAACGAAAGTGAGTTACGGATGGTGCTTCTGAGATCTGCAAACTGAAAAATCGACCTCCGACAAAGGTACGAAAGGAAGTTAAACATTTTTTATCGTAAAAGTATTACGCTAGATGGGTAAAAGTTTGGCTTTATTCTTCCAGTGTGCGTGAGAGTAGTATGTGTTCATATGTGATTGGGTTTTATACAAATTTCATTACGTTTTCGAAGACGTTTATAGATATTTTAAGAGTAGTGTTAACTTTAATGCTTTATTCATAGCTTCGCAAATCGTTAATCTTTTTCGATTATTTCAATTTACTAAAGGAATATTTTGTTATTCTTTGCATCTTTCATATCTAATATGTATACGATGCGGTTATTATTGTAGAAAAATTGATTGCAAAATGTTAGTTTTTGTTAAGAAATGGTTCTCTTTATTTGACATTATAATAATTTGTTAAACTATGAGTTAGAATCGTATCGTTATACACGCGAAAATAGTTTTACTAATTTTACAAGTAAGAAAAGCCTAAATAATTTAGCCGAAATCTGCTCGAAGTTTAAGGGTTCAGCTCGCTAGACGATGTCTTTTTGTTTTAATTTACTTCTATTTTCCTTAACTGTCCAACGGCAAATCTGGTAGGAAAAGTGCCCGCGAGATTTTCTAGGGTGTATAAGAGAATCCGAGTGGTGTAAGCAAAACGTGTTCAGAATCCTGAGAAGGTGAGAACAATTGCAGAGAGCAAAACTAGGCAAGGAGAGTGAGATAAAACCAAACACACAGAGCAGGGAAAAGAGCGACTATCTGTTTGTGCGTGCGTGTGCGCTCGTCTGTGTGTGTGTTTGTGTGTGTGTGCGGAGGAAAAAAGGAAAAATTAATGAGCATTCCTGGATTACGCCTGTGTTGGTGGTGAATAATCGGACCAAAAAAAAAACGGGAAAAAAGGCCCAACAAGCTGACCTTAAGTTGATAAACTTTTAAACCAGAAACAGGGCTAAGAAAGAAGACTAAAACAGTACGATATACACACACACACTCACACACGAATTACAGGTACAAACAGGGTTTAATGAAATAAACAACCTTTGAAACAAAGGATTGTTTCAATACAAAGTTGAATGTTGCTTTTGTTCAAGTTATGCAGTGTACTGAAAATGTGAGGAAAAGTAACACTTTCAGCATTTAAACTACAGCTAAATAACTCGTTGTGTTGCATCCGCTAGCTGCACTTAATGAAGGTATCACGAAATAATGTATTATCACCTTCGCCCTCCGACATTCCATTTAAGGTGGCACCGGACGGCATTTCAAGAGGTGTTCACCTTCCTTTTGCGAAACAGTTTCCCACGATCCGCCAAACACTGGGCAAGGAAGATTTTGCTGGTGGTACGAAAATTTATCTACGCTCATCAATCTCTATGCTCGTGATTAATATCCGCCCTAGCTTACTTCACCTCGCTACACCGTTGCTTTGCCAAAAGGGCAAAGCTATTGTAACAAGCCGCGAGCAAATGGTGGTACAGTTTGAATGGAGTCGAAAACCCCACTGGATAATAACAGCAACGTTTTTTGTTCGTTTGGTCAATTTGATTAATATTTTTCTAAATTTTGGGTGATTTTTTTTTTTTTGAAGATAATTGCGGATGAAACTGATTCGAAAGAAATTTTAGCTCCATTTGTATAGTAGGAAAATATTGGAACTACATTTCCTTCATGAGTTATGAGAGTTTGTGGAACGTTCCATAGTACTACTCGGCAAGATTTACCGGGAGTTGTAGAATGTGTGAATAGAACATTTGATATTTTCTCAATTTGTCATGCTTTCGTTTCCTGCAGTAATCGTTCCAACATTCCCGTAACCGTAAGAGTCTTTTTGGACAGTATATGCTAATCGAACGCAAACTCAATTGTGTCCCACCTGTCGTGATAATGCCGCAGGGTCGACGGGAAAATCCACCAAACTCCTGTCCACAAATGGTACCATTTGCGTAAAATTGCTCCGCTTTCATCAGTGACGTCAAACGCCACGGGGATGCTCAGCAGTGTAGCGTACAGTGGGGCCGGACCAAAAATAAAAAAAAAGAGGAAGAAACGCCTTGGGGACAAACCTTGGCTTGTTTGACCAACTTGAATGCTCGAAACTTCTTTCGGACGAAGGGAGCAAACAAAAACAAAAAAAAAAACGAACTCCAATGTTGTACCAACCCAGCACCTGCCAGCACTGACCGACCGTTTGTCTGATCGCCATGGGGATAGTTTGCACACTTCGTGTACAAGGAAGTAAGAAAGGCTTATGGACGAAACCAGACTGCGCTGCATTGTCGTCGTCAATGTAAAGGATGTCAGCATGACGTGCGGGAAGACTCCTTCCCTGTTGGAGAAACCGCTCTCCAAAGCTTCTCCAGCATCTCATATTGCTTACTGTTAAGCAGTTAGCTAACCCCTTATTCCTAGTGTCCCATTCGCCAGCTTGCAGTGCGCTTAAGCATAACATCCAAGCAAATAAGCGGTGAAACGAAAAGAAGTAAACTCGAGGCTCCAAACAAACACTGGAGAGAACTATCGACCAGCTTGATATTTTTCATCCCCGGGTACGCTGTTTTGGTTTTATTGTTTTAGAGTGAATCTCCTTCGGATCATGCATTCTTTGTGCCAACGGTATTCGATTGTGCCAACATAAAAATTAAAACATCCCAAATTCGCCAACCATGGAAACCATGGCTGGATCGCGGACTACGAAGGGATGGGACAGATTGCTTTAGTGGTGCAAAATATTCTAGAACATAAAAAAGTCACACACACACACATTTGGCTGGTATGTGGTGTGCTTTTCATGCTGTTTTATTGTTTCTTCCATCGAATGATGGCTGATTGCTGCTTACCGCGAACCTGCTTGCGACCTATTTTGCATATCTGCTGCACTCACTCACGAGCGCATGTTGTTTTTGCAGCAAAAAACGTACCAACGTACCAGTGGAGCGGTTAGACGAAAAGGACAACTCCCCAAAAAAAAAAAAATATCCCTCCGTTTTCGCAAAGGATACCAATAATTTACATATTGCCAGATTTTTGCGTTAAACCCTTGCCAACGGAGCTGGCTGGAAAGTGCAATTCTTTGGCAGAACGTCTCGGAATTCAAATGAATGCTTCTACAGTGACCGGGCCCAGCGTCGCTTACACACGCAAGTGCACTCCCCTGTTGGGTTGTCGCTTTTAAATGGGATTTTTTTTTTCTCGATTTGGTAAAAGTTGGCAACCACTTCGGCCATGGATAGGTAGCTGTTACCTTTCGAGCTGTTCGAAAAGGAAAAAGTGGACCATGGAATGTTTGCATGGGTTTCATTAATATTTACGACACTTAACAAAAAAAAAATATGTATATATAGCAATAGTACCGTTTGAATGTGTACAGAAAAACATTACTAACTTTAAACGTCTTATACTGCTTAAACGTCTTAGACGTTTCGCATCATTCATCGCGCCCCAATTCATAAGCATTGATCGAAGCTTTACTGCTGCCTTCCTGGCAATAAACATAATTTTATTTGCACCGAATGATACGCAGTACGCTTGTGCGTATCGAAAATGGGCTATCGTAAAGTAATATTTATGAATTATACTTGCTTTATGACATTTTACAATAGGACCAATCATTACATACAAACGGAAACTTCTCAAGACAAGTAAGCCAAGACAAACGGAAAATAGCGATGGATCATGAAAGCATTCTTGTGACAAGACAAGTTTCGTCAATTTTTTTCTTTCGTTAAAGCTGTGTCAAAGCACACTACGATGTGTTTAACTGCTCAAAATCAAAACAAAATAACGTAAACAACTCCTATTATTGGTAGCATGAGAAAAGATTGTGGCCTAAAGAATAAAGTTGAACTTAAAAATGATTTTCTCGTACTACGTGAGTGAAGATAGTGGCAGTGAAATAGAAACTTGGGAAGATCTGGCACAACAATGCCGACTCCTTCGAAATGTTTTCGACGCTGTGCAATTTACGAGCCAAGCGCGAGTACGAATCATTTGCGCAAAATATATTTAACATGTTCAATGCCATGGTTATTCTTGCCGGGCCAACTTGCGGTTACCATCCAAAAAGCAGAGGTAGTAACAACAACAGTACTATCTTGAGCACCAGCAAACATATTTAAGTTTTATGTACATAAATGGCGTGAACCATTGATGTTTTTCCACAGCTGTTTATTCCAATAGTTTCTGTAGTGAAATCCTTACATTTTGGTTCCAACTGCACAACAATGGTATTACAAACGCTCTGAAATTGGCACCTTTCCGTGACGAAAAGCTTACGGAAAACTGTTTGACAGATTTGGCTTTCCGTTTGTGTGTGGTGATCCCAATCTTGGCTGCATGTTTGCAAGCCTACTTTTCGTTAAGTTTGTTTTCACAATTTGAGAAACCAAAAACGACTGTCATGATCCAAACCATCCGTTTTTGACAACTTGTCTAGACAATTTGAGTGTAATGATTGGTCCTAATGTCTCGTAGATACATTTTAGTTTCTCGATCTGCCTTTATTTTTTGGTTTTCGTTGGTTTTCTCACTGCAAGAGCGAGATATTTCATCCATTTCGGCTTTGTTGTGGCAAATTTATTGATTCGCCAGCAAAAGAAGCAAAACAAAACAAAAAAAGCTGTACCGAACGAAGCAGATGAAAATCCAAATCAACTGGTAAGAAGATTAAATGCCAAACGATAAAACTGTTTCACACGGTGTTGCACGAGTGCTTACAGTCACATTTCGAAAGCAATTTTACTGAACGAAACAAAAGCATAATGAACGTTTTCCTTTTGCTTGGAGCATCAAATAAAACAAAAAAGAAGGAAAAAACAATGTGGAGGAATCGTAACGAGTGGTACGTTTTTCCCTTTCCCATTGTGTTCTGGTTTTTTTTTTGTTTTTGTTCAAAGGAACAAAAAGAAGCAACATTAAAACAAACCAGATACAACTCCATAACATGATGAAACAATTTCACTACAAAGCGCTCATCGCCGTGAGATGTTCCAGTAACGACTCTTGTTTCTCTTGTTTCTCTGTATCTGTGTGTGTGTATGTGTCTCGGGAGTGGTTTTTCCGTTCGTTTTTCTTCGGCAAAAAACTCTCCCCATTTCGCACCGATCGAAATTCGTTTATGATAACGCCGGACTCGTAAACCCGCGGCAGAACATTGTCTTTGGGCTCGTGTTGCAGCGAAGGACAACGCCACAATAAACCGGGAAGCTATAAAACAGAGAACACGGGAATGTGCGGGCACAGTCCGCTGGGAATGAGAAGAAACAGAGAAATAAAAGGGGGTGAGGGGAGGTAAGAGGGGGGGGGGGGACGTGGGAAGAGATCATGTTATGGTGTGGATAAAGTTTCCTGCCCTTGTTTCGGTGCGGTATTTGCTGTTTTTAACGCTCACCTATTAACTGGCGATCAATTAACAAAAAAAAAAGTGCAGGGAAAGAAAGTTGCCCCAAATTAAATGGCTGCGCGTCGGGATAGGATGGTACAGGTGAATTTTCATTTAGAATTCAGTAAATCATTTCGCTTAGAAAAGCTTGACAGTCTTGCTGGATCTCTTGCAAGGACTTGCGGGGGTTTTCTCACAGTTAGGAGTAAACACACGCAACGGCACTGGGTGAAAATTATTCATTATCGTGACAACGTGTACTGCCGGAATTTTCGCATTACGTCAGACATTTTGACCGTGCGCGTGACGTGGTAGCGCCATTAATTCGTTTACAACTCCCCACCCGTTCGATTTTGATTGCTTCGTCCCGTGACAGGACGATCGATGGCCAAAGCCCAGACCAAAGAATCGATAAGAAAGTCGCACGCACGCACACACGCAGAACAAAAACACACACACACACACAGGGAAACGATCGAGGTCGAGTTCGATCCGAAGGGTTTGGCGGTACGTGTTCGCTTTCCCAAAATGCCAACCAGCTAGCCGGCCGGTGTGCTTCCGATGCAATCAGCACAAAGATAGAATGTCATTTCTCGTGACGCGCACACGTTTCACCAATAAACGGTTCGAAATGAGCTTTCGGGCTTCTTCAAGCTGGGTGGACAAAGAGAGAGAGAGTTTTTCGCTCAACTTGCAAAAACAAAAGCAACCCTAATTTTTCAAAACTTTTGTGTAGAGTTTAGTAAAAAAAAGGAAAGAATTTTGCTCAAGAACAAAATTACAAACAAACACTTAAGATGGGCTCTACGGTGTGTCCTTCGGCGTGTACCGCCGTCTGGTATCGGAGACCGAAATTACGTCCAAAAGCAAAAATAGGAGGCCCACACGCATATCGTAAATGTCGAAATATCCCATTTTCCACCAATCAATCGCACCTCGCAAGACGAATGGTTTCAGCCGGGGTGGAACTTACGCTCTACCCGACCCGACCACGATGCGATAGTCGAAGCTTTGCTGAAGCTAAACCTGGCGCGCTGTTTGTGGTTCTAGGGTTAGTTTTCTATTATCGAACCCCATTTTGAATGCGATCTTTCGCATCGTATCGAACGGAGAACGATAGAACTGGTGGGTTAAATAGTACCAAAAAAAACATGAATTACACACACACACACACACTCACCTCCCCCCCTCCTCTCTCGGATTTGGGGGGGGGGGGGTAAACCGTACCATATCTAGATTCCATTTTGGTGATTAAACCGAGGTTACAATCGTACACCAGAAGGACAGTAACCTGGGTATGGCTGTGGAAGGGTCACACACGAATCCATGGCTGCCATGGACGCCATCGCCGTCGTCTCCACCGGGAATGGAAAAGTTCAGTGACCGGAAAATCGATTAGGGTACATGTTGTTGCGGCCATACAGGATACGATCATGTTGCGAAACGGGTTTGTTGAGCAGGAAGAGGCGAAAAGAAAAGAAAAAAGAAACCTCCCAACCCAACCCTTAAGTGGTACGGCGCTGTTGTGTTGGTTTAGAATTGATGGGGTGTTACGAATGCCGTACCGTGTACGCGCACACACAGTGCTCGGGTCGCACTCACAGTACGGAGGTCATAAGCTTAAGCTTAAATTCAATAAAGATTTCCACACTCCATTGCGGTAGGGCGGGCATGCTGGCATGACAATGCAATCAGCGCATGGGACGTGCTGACATAATTGACAAGAATGGTAATTATGCTCACTGGCAAAGGGTGCGTGGATAGCCGTACCGGAGCCGGGTCGGATTTCACCTGAGACTTCCCTATTCTATCCGCAAAGTAATAGACTTTCCAATATAACTCATACGCATTGTACCATTCACGCAATATAGGGAACCGATAAAGCCTTTCATTTCATTGCAGTGTACCAATCTTGCTGTGCTGTAGTTTCTTCTGCTGCCTTGTTATTCACGATCGATTCGATTAGATGTTTTCCTTTTCCTATTGCGTGTTACACACATTCCAATTCCATGTCGAAGTGTGTTTGTGTTTTCTGGTGCTTGGAAAATAAATTGTTTTCCCTGGTTAAAGGCTTTGCCACACAGGGACATAAAAGTCCCTAGCTCGCCGTACGGGAAGTGTACGGGAATTCCAATATTTCCATACCACTCCAACCCTGCCCGGTGTCCCGACTCACCCCCCTTCCTTCCTACCCACCTTCCTCTCCACTGCTTTCGGAGACGATATCGAAAAATGTGTCCTGCGGCATGGTGCCGTGACCAGGATTGCTCCATTACAGTAGCTGTAATTTGAAAAGTTTCACTTGTTTACTTTAGGGACTGGCGCGCGAGAGTGTTGTTTCGCTGTGTTGTGCTTGTGGGAGCCAAGAAGCCACCCAGAAATGGAAGGAGGTTCTTGAATTGTTGTGAAAATACTGTTGGCGCGCTGTTACGTTAAAGGGCTGCGTAGCGTCATCGATGTTTCGCCGCACACATACACGCATGCTCGTTATCGCATTTCATTATACAGGACGCACCGGATGTGTGGCAAAGATAATATTCGTAAACGGCTCCACCGTGTCGAACTGTTTCCTTTTTTTGGGGTGGGAAAGAAAAAAACAACAACAACAAAACGTATAAATAAAGACAAAACGACACGGATAGGTTCCACATAGATCCACTGTGCCGCATATGGCGAAGGTGTCAAAGACGCGTAGGCAAAAGTCTTCACCATTAGCCATGGCTTTCAAGATGATAAGCAGCCCGTATATATATATATATAAATGTATGTATACATACACATAGCGGAACACACCGAAGCAACCTTGCTTTTCCCGAGGATAATCTGCTTTGCAAATGTAAACCGATACGAACGACCAGCACTAATTACGAAGTTGTTGGGGAAGTTTTTGGCGTACGAAAGCGAATGGCGTACCGGCACGATACAACCCGGTTTGTGGCGAACGTTCCGTCCGGCGTCCGGTACAAACGGCATCGGTCCACCGGGCCATTGCAAGTGTTGTGCTTGTGTCTCAACGCTGTGTGCAATCGAAATGGCACGATTCCGGCGCGTAGTGGAAGGGAAAATTGTAATTTCACGCTCGAACAATTAGCATTCCGCTTCCACGCCACTTCCCGGTGGCAGAAGTAGGTGGAGTCGTGGCCGACCGTTTGTACATAACCACAAAACGGGCCTCGGAATCGATACGGTTGTGGCGCACGGTTTGACAAAGCTAGCAATAGATTCGTTTTTCCGTTACGTTACGGACGAAATAGGCTGGGTTCTGGTGACATTTGTGTCCGGCACAGATAATTGTTGCTCAGCCCCGACACAGGCACGAGCAGAACATGTTCCACCGACGGAAACATGGTGCGATGACACTTTGTTGGATGGGTGTATCGCGCGTACGAGTTAGTGCGCACGACAGTACACATTTAAACATTTATAATTAAAATAAAAGCTCATAAACTGCTCTCAATCGCAATGGAAGATGTTATCCAAATTCAACAC
Organism: Anopheles rivulorum; assembly: GCA_018908115.1. Classification (NCBI taxonomy): domain Eukaryota; kingdom Metazoa; phylum Arthropoda; class Insecta; order Diptera; family Culicidae; genus Anopheles; species Anopheles rivulorum. The sequence continues at coordinate 5,780,510 of CM032178.1, forward strand.
CAAGCCGATCCGATTCCTCCCAACGTCAGGTCCTTGTCCGCAGCTGACAACTCCTCGTGTACTGGCTGGATCTCTGTGTGCGGTGTGCGAACGTTGAATAAAATGAGCAAATTTGCATTCCCTGTTACTCATTACATTTAATAGAGTTAGTGCGAAAGGACTGCGTAAGGTTTGTTTCGTACCCGCCCAGCACCACGCCGATCGGCGTTGCTTCGCTTTGATGCTTATTAATATTCATTTCAAGTCGCTCATACGATTGCTCTCAATTGACGAAATGTTTCGTCCGTTACGTCAACACCTCATCGGAGGAGGACATTCGTCATTAGGCGAATGATTATCGGCATGAGAGAAGCTTTCAACCAATCGACTATCTAGCAATAGTATCGGAATAATTATTCGTAGCGTATCTCATTATTGTGATTATACATGTGTCCCTGTGCTAGACAAATGTGCTAATATCTTTCTGTTCTCCTCTATTCTCTATTCTCTTTCTCAACAGTACTGCTGGAACTATTGAGCGACGTTCCTGTTGGCAGAGTCATACGAATTCACGCGAGACATTCGATTGAAGACGGAAGCAATGTTCCACCGTGATAGTGAAACGAGAAAATATTGATAATATTATTTTCCCATGCTGTGAGTGTCGAAAACATTAAATTATGATGTTGGATTGTGGGAGAAATGAAAACATCATCATCATCATCGTCATCGTGTCTAGGGTGCGGTAGTTATCGAGACTTAGAACATGAAGCTATCCGGAAAGCGGATAGATATGTTGTCGAAACTGAAGTTGGATATAGGCAGAGGGTGTGGCAAACGGTTTGACTATTTTTAAACAAACCTTTCTACCAGATAGATATGGTTAAAAAGAGTTTTTTTATGTTTAACGCTGTTTAATATTGTTTAAATAGCAATAATAGGATCGTTTTAGTTTGTTCTTCTCCAAATCTCGCTCGGTACACTTCTGAGCAGCTAGAACCAACCCCACTATTGTTATTGTAAACAGGCGAATTATGCTAGCTGCAGGTCTTCAGTTTAGTGTAGTGGAGAGCGTGTATTACAAAGGGAAGCTTTCGTGTAGCGGTGTGTTATGAGTGTGTTGCTAAATTATCCATTAGATAAAGTGATAGAGCGGCCAGCGGCTTCTTTTACACAATTTGTTTTTTACTCACCCGTCCCATCACCACCGTTTCCTTTCTCGCCACAGTGTAATGCGTGCGTCCCTTTTTTATACTCACGACTGGGTGGAGTTTCCTTTAATACGACGCCCGGTATGAACGGCGGCAACGACCAGTGTTTGCAGTGTTCCGGCAGCGTTTGATAGGAGATTGATTAAATGGTGCATTAGCATAATACCTTTTGTGTAAGTGTGCCTACAAGTGTGTGTGTGTGTGTACGTAAGTGCGTTTGTGTGTGTGCGTGTGTGTGTATGTGAGGGAGAGTGTTTTGTGGTGTAGTGTATGCACGACGGTTGCAAAAAGCTTCTTTCAACCTTCCAGGGCCCAGCTGGAGAAGGGGCGCACTGCGTGTGATAATGTCAGGGCTAGATTTAATGGTTGCAAATGTGAGGCAAAAAACCGTAGAAAGGTGCGAAAAGCTTGTTACGGAGAGAGAAGAATTTATCATCTAAGCTGTGCGCCGCAGTGAGACGACTTGTGTCGAGCTACCAAACGGAGATAACAACAAAATGTAAGTATACGATTATTTGTACCTTTTTTTTTTAGTTATTTATTTGTCTCATTACTGGTGCTCATTTGTTCACCATTCGCTCACCTGCCATTCAACCGTGGGCGCACTGGTTAAGCAAACGTGATTACATTTTAAAAATAAATGAGTACAAATCGGCCGTTAAACGAGGGGACGGGCTTATTGCATTATTTAACGCTTAATCGATGCTGGTGACAGTGGTCACACACGCTGATGGTTCATCCAATAATCATGGCCAAAAACAGAGATGCCACTGTTCGCCGTGCATCTTGACAAGATTACTGCCGAAATCCCGTGCTTCAAACGGATCGCCAGCGTGTTTATCGCCGGGATGAGTGAACCTTGTTGCTTAATGCGAAACATTGTAGAGTTTCGTTATCCAATCATACTCCTGATTAATATATTTAACTTTTTGCACTTTAATTTAACATTTGTATAAATGGAATTCGTCGCATAGAAATGTTGATTGTAACGAATAAAAATATCCCTCAAACAGTACCACATTTTTCTTTGTGGGAAAATTGGTCAGGCACAACTTTTTTTTTTCCTCTGTAGTTACCATTACGCTTTTAAATTAGATAGACCTTCATTTTTATGCCCTACAATGTACATGTTCCTCGGTATAGTTCCGTTCAGGGCTAGTTCCAGTTACTAGGTCATAAAGTTGGTCGTATCGCAGTATGCCAGAACGAAACGGGGTGGAAACCCCAAAAAGAAACCATAACCATGTGCCATACCCAACAAACCGACTGTACCGGCGTTGGGTGACCACAAAAATGGTCCCATTGGGAGGCAAAGTGATAATACCTCTCCCAGTGTCTTGGTGTGTGCGCTTGGCTGTGTGCTGTAGAGTGTATGAACTTTAGCTTCCTGCTAGACCTCGTGCACAACATCCCTCGAGCCATCTTTTCCCACTATGCACCCCTCCTTTTTCCAGTGGGTTGTATGTTTTATTGGCCACGTCAGGAAGGAACATGGTGCACAAGCTCAACGGAAAACCCTTTTCTTCGCCAGCACGGAAAGAAGATGTCCTCAGCTATTCGGTATCGGAATGCAAGTGACGACCCTGTGCACGCTTGAGCATTGGCGCACTCATACGTACACCTCGGAGATTTTGGTGAAGCTGCAGCCTTTGGCAGCTGCGATGGCAAATGGTCGGGAATGTAACTCCTTGCTTAACTTCTTCACCATACGCCGCAAGATGCGTTTCGGTAGGTACGCGCCCTTAAGAAACGATTCCCGGCATCCCTCGAACTGGGAACGAAACCAACCGGGAATGATGTATGACATCCGCATTTACTTTCGGAACTTTTGTCCTTTGTGCTGGGTCTCCAGCTCCCGGTCGGGTATTCTGTCAAACTGATGCAATTCCTAACATAATCCTTGAGCGTAAACAATAGTGAATACGGGGACGCTACCGAACGGTAAGGATATCCTCATCTCGCCGAGAGTTTTCCGCTTTTTTTTCTCTCTCTTTGCATGGCCGTGACGTACCGTTGTGCGGTTTTATTACAACCGCACGGAGCATCTCGGATGGCATTACACCACGAATGCAGATATTGTGTTTCGGAAATGACTGTGATTCTGGTGGAAAAATAAATCCGCAAAGCAAGCGCCAGTAACAGTATATTGGGTAAGGAAAGGTTGTGAAATACAGTCTAGTGTCGGGTCTTTGGGAGGATTATTTTCTTGGCACCCTGTTTAGTACTCAATTTCTTTACTGCGGCGAAGACGAGTGAATGAAGCTACTCGAGTGATAGCAGTAACGTGTGCGACCATTTTTCTTTGGCACAGAATTCGGTGAGATACTTCGGCACGATATTTCATATTCTTCATTTTCAGTAAAACTATTTTCTAAGTGAGTAATGCATCTTTTTTTTACCTTGGATATTCATTTATTTCATGAATGTTTAAGTCTTACAAACATTTATATAACTATAAACTGTGAGCATTCAATGAAATCATAGATGTTGGTTTACTATCTCTAACTTGATAGTGATGGGTATTCTGGTTACGATCCATTTTACTAGTCGATCCGGAATCACTCAAGGAACAAGTAGGTTCAGTAGGTTCGACAGTTCTGATAGGTTCAATAAAGTATAAGTGACTCCGGCTTATTGATGTAGCGAGTTCAGGTCAAACCTACTGAACCTGCTTGAACCTTCTGGCACCTAAGGGTCGACCAAGCGGCCACTTAATATCGTTCACGGATGTCTCCTGCTCGGTTTGATAATTCTGCTCCATTATAAGATTTGATAGGGGTCCTGTCGCGTGAAGACCACCGTCACTACCACTAAACCACTGGGCAAACTCACCCAAGTAGCACTTATTTGTTTGTTTGTATGATTCGGTTGCAATTGTGCAGATTAGTGGGAAAATTATGGCGGATCGTTGGTTCCGTTCCAGCACTGTTCCGCTCCGGTAGCACTCATAAAAAGCTCATGAAGCGCTTTTCTCACACCGTAAATAGCGTACGGAGCATAGCAAATAGCACAACAGAACAAACAAAAAATCCGGAGAAAACTTCTTAATCCGCTCGGGAAATGAAATGCAATGTACTGGTGGTATTTAATTCTTGCATCCAAAACCTCCAAGCCTGTGTGTCTATTATCTACGAGCAGGCTGGTGGATTCATGGTGGCACCAGCTAGTTTTAGATTTGCTCCCTTGCGCCCTTGGTCACACTCTTCATCATTAGCTCGGATGAAATAATCTTCCCCGAAGAACTAGCGCGATGGTCGGGGATGGCGTGACGTGGGCGCCAGGATTGCTGTAGAATAAAGAGCTTCCTTTTATCGCTGGCAACGCTGTAGCAGCCGAAATGGAAGTATAGTAAAAAAAAAAAAATTGGCTGAAAATGATGAAGAAAATCTACATGGAATGACGAACGCCACCGTAATGTAGCAGCCGGAAGAATAAAACTCATCTTCAGCCTCTGCCGTCCGTTGTGATTTGGTCTTTTTATTTTTACATCTCTCTTTATGTTTCAATTGTATTTTGCTTTCTTTTTTTTTGTTGGTGAGTTTGTGCGAAAACTCTTCGTGCCCTTTTCAGCTTTCGTACGTACATGAACTTCTCACGCACGGTAGAAGGTTGGCGGTTGGTGAACCGTTCTTCTTAAGGGCAAGGCTATGCTGAAAAGCACCAGAAGATAGATAATTATCTCCTGTTCCGCACTCCCTCACAATTCCTTCTGGCGCTGTTGGTGCCGACCCTTAAAGTCGGCGTAATTTTCACTTTCATGCTGGCTGCCACACTGGAGCGGAATGCGAACAGCCAGCCAGCATGCTCCACCACCAGGCACCAGGCAGATGGGCACAATTTGAAGCATAATCTCCCCCATCGGCTGGTGGGACGTATGATGGTTTTTGGTCTGGTCTGATGCTTCCCGCTGGTTTTGCTCGCTGCCAAAGCGCAGGACGAAACAAACCCATCCAATTGTACCTTTCCGTCGACGTTTTGCTCGTGCAGCAGCAGCTCGAGTTCGCTGCTGTTCGTTGGGCTTTGATGGATTTTCAAGAGCCAAAAGCCGTGCATCGAGCTGGAATCATACCCGTGCATTGCACGGTTCGTAAATTTGCGTCCTTTTTTTTCTCGTCCACTTCCGGGTACTTGTTTCGGAAACTCTTTTTTTTTCTTTCTGTATGCGGTTCTTTGAAGAGCGATAGTTGGGATAAAAGGAAACCAAACAAAAAATGAAAAGGCAACTACACGCGTTGCAAAGTATTTTGTGCCAAACGTTTCGTCGGCGAGAGTAATCCTTGGTTGCTTTTGGTGCAGTTTCATTACGCTCCGAACCGTCACTTGTGACGAAATGAGTTTTTCATCACGCTTCATGAGTGAAGTAAGTAAGGAAACTCGGTCTTGTCTCCGTAAACGAGGAGTGATTTTGTGCGTGGGGCTTTTTGGAGCCTTTTTTGATTCACTGTTGCACAATGAAGCAAACCGGCACCTGGAACTGTCAATTGGAAGGTATTATTGTTATTAGCTTGTGAGGAAATTCGAAAAATGGCACATGCAGCAGTCGACTGGCAGTGTCATCGAGGGCCAGCCTGAAAAAGCGGGAATCTCCGCTGACATCAACCGTGCTGGGCAGCCAGGGAAAGGATTTCAGCACAATTAGCCCAAATGTTGGGACGGCTAACAACGTGCACGTGCAAGGGCAGCGTTGGCACTCCATCATTGGCGAATGTTTTATACCCGCCCGTAAGCCGACTTTATCGTCGGCACAATTAAAGTTATGGCAGTGTGGACTTTGGGTGATTTATGAAATTTGTACCGGTACGTGTGAGTTGCTCTGACCGCTGATAGTAGTTTTGCGAGTAAGATCCACCAACGGGGGGAATAAGATTCGTGCTGATGGTATACTTCCGGACAAAAAGGGCACATTAATACAAGTGGCGCGCTGAGTTAGATCCTTTTTCGGGGAAAAGGGATTATCACAACAACAAAAAAAGACGAAGGGCGAGTGACCTTTACCGAGCCGTCGTACTTGCTGTATGTCGTGGTGCTGGTGGATGAATTCGTACATATTTGAGCTCGTTCCGCGCGGATTTCCGCTCACGAAGCTCACGGAGTGTGAGTGATGTTTGTCTACCTTCTTGAGGTTACTGGCTGAACCGGGTGTGTGTGTGTGTATGAGTGCTTGCCGTTTTGCGTACCTCGTGGTTTGGCATTTCCCAGCTGTGATCGGATCGATAGAAACAGGGTGCGGTAATAAATTTCCGAGATTGCAATCGATGAATACCACTATACCAACCACGGGTTCACCTAACCGACCGTTCTCCGTTCCACCAGCAGCGGGCCGGTGTGTTTTCTCCAGCCGACGGACGGACTATCCTGTTGGGCTGGGCAGTGTATTAAGCGTTCTTATTAATAGCCACACCATTTGCAAGAGGTTTCGCCCTGCATTATCTCCTACGGCCACCTTCCGGACTCCTGACCATGCTGCCAACGCATGGCGCCGTAACGCAACACTGGACGCTGGTGGGTTCAAAGCGGACACTAAAAATAACCCGGAACTCGGAACGGATCGGATCGGATCGGATGCTACAATCAGGGGTTTTTTGGTCGGTATGTTAAGACCCATCGGAGGCATAAGTTTGATGGGAGAAGCTCGTAACAGAAATATTCCTGTAGGTTGTTTTAAAATGCTTCAAAAAGCATTGAATTTGGCTAGAAATGTCAAAAAAGTAACTCATTATTGCACCACCGTCTCGATCCAATGCACTGTTTCTTTGATGGAAAAATCAATGCACTGACCTAAACATGCCTCGCTCGCCGACCACCAGGTCTTACTTGCAACCTTCAGTTAGTGCTGAAGGTCGCTAACCGTAAATCAAAGTGGCTCTCAAAATAGCCTCGGCCTAGGGAAACGTAACCGGTGCTTGCCTTACACTACACAGCTGAGCCAGCCTTGGATAAATTATGTTGCACTGGGAGACTCCCTCGAGCGGATTGAAACATTGCAGTTCGCTTCGCCACGTACCTGCGCTCACGTGGCCGAACCGAACCCCCCCCCCCTCCACCCCCCAAACCGCCCCAAAATACGACGCTGCGTAATGGTACGGTGCAACAAAAAAAAAAAAAAAACAAAAAAACTCGTCACCGGTGTGTAGCCGCGCGGTGTTAGCGAAGAAAATCGACCATTTGGCTGCGTGGAGCCGTCGCCATCGTTCACGGTTGCGATCGCGGCCAGCCGCGATAGTAGTACGATTGTGCAGGATATTTTAAGACATTCAGCTGGCGGTCTCTTTCACACGCTCTTTCCAAAAATACACTCAATCAAATGAATCGGCGTCCGTGCCGGGTTGCTGCTGCTGCTGCTGCTGCTGTGCTGTGTGGCGGCTTTTCTCAGGCGTGCGAAGGTGCTGTTTTGTTTTGTGCCGGGATCAAAAGAGAACGCACAATGTTTGATGCCGTGCGAGTTGCAACCCGCTGCTACATCAGCGCTGCGTGTCGCTCGCTGTACACTGGCGCTAGGGGTGGGGGGGGGGGGAGGGGGGGAGGGGGGCGGAGGGGGGGGGGATGGTCTTCGTTACCCCACTGAGGGATTAATAGGCGCAAAAGGGTTGCAAAAGATACATGATCGATTACATTACAATTAAGGGTAACAGTTACACATTCAAATGAATTTTCGAAAAATCTGCCACATTTTTCCACTGTTCAAGCTGTTTCTCTGCAATGTATTTAATGCTTCTTCTGCTTTTGTTTTCCCGTCGACCTTCCCGTCGAATGGTACGCGCATCCAACGAATCGCATTCAGCACGTGCGTAAACAATGGCGGATCTAGTTTAAACGTTCGCTTCTACTACGCCGGCCCCATATTTATTGTGCTCGTGGTTTGTTTATTTTTCCCCGTACGAGTAACGTGAGCAACTTAGCGAATATTATTTACCGTGGAATCGCTATCGGTGGCGTGCGTTTTTGCGTATCCAGATATACTTGCGGCTCGAGCGTGTGGAAGAAGTGGTCTGATGATTTAACTACTCTCGGACCCACGGCACAGCATGCTACGGTGTGGCTTTAATGCATAAATCTAGCATCAGAGTGCACGGTATGGAATTGGCTAGCATATGAAACGCTCACCTGCTTGCAACAGCCTTTGATGTTCCGGACCGGTTCACTCCGTGTGCGTACATAAAGTATGGTGATATAAAGTGAAAAAGGTCTATAAACGATGTGCAAGCTATTGCTTAATATTGTTTATTTTATAAATGAACTCGATCTCGAAAACAGCTATTAAATGGTGGGTTTTACGGTGCTTAGACGACTGGAAACAATTCATAAGCTTCCATTTAACACCTTTGAGTTTTGCATAATTGGGTCCCAACCTTTCAGCAGCAAACAATTTCCACGTATGGGGGTTTCGCCTGTTTTTGTTTCGCTTTTTATTGTCACTACTGTTAGCCACACTGCGTCACGTCACATGCCAATGGCCAATGCCAATGGCGGGAGAAAAAGCCATTCACAAGCTCGATACAATATGAAAAAGCAGTTTTGAACTCAGCTCGCTCAGTGCGCTAACCGGCACGAGATGTGTAAAATTATTATTTTCTTCATCCCCATTGCTTGGTGCGCTTTATTCTCTGAAATGCATTTTCTTTCACCCCCCCCCCCCCACCCATTCGGGATTTAATGCATTTTTCAGTCGCACACACACACGCAACCAAATCGGGGCGGGAAAGCTTACCGTGTCACCGCCATGCCAAGGAAAAGGGTGACCGTAGCTGTAGCATTTTCTCACCTCACCACAAGTGTGTGCAGTCGGCGAACGGTTCCGTCATAAATGTTGATATTTATGCATCGAGGCGGAAAAATTATGGCCCTCTTTTTTTTTTGTGTGGAAAATATTTTCCATTTTCTGCATGTTCTCCAGTTTTCCCTTGGAAGGAAAATGCAAGCGTACCGTCCATCATACGCGGTGGTGCAGTGTTCGTTTTGTGCTGGTGCAGTTTGCTTAAGTCGTGGCTGTCCTTTGGCTGGCAAACCGGAAGTGGTTCCACGCTGAAATGCTATGCATGGAAGAATTAAATTTTTGCTTTACCCGTGTGCTTGAACGTGTTCTCGTTCTCGTTTGTTCGTTGTGGGGGGGGGGGGGGGCGTTTTTGGTACACAACAGCATATGGAGGAGGGAGAAAATATTTTTTTTTGTGCGCAATAGTTTGGTCGAAAAATGCAAACCAAATTCAATTAAAAATGTATAAACACTGCAGTAAGTGCGATCCAGACCTTTTACGACAATGAACAAAACCCTTAACAATATATTAATATTGTCAAAAAAGGTGTGTGTGGCAAAAGTTCACATCATTGTGGCTCCACTGTTTCCATATTAAAATGCAAAAAAAAGAAAAATTAATGTTCCATTTTATAATGTTTTGTGTGGTTTTTAATTTTGTCGCACGAAAGGTCCACACAAAACCCCCCATTTCCCCTCCCCCCCCCCCCACGTTCAATAACGCTGTAACCGAAAGCCGAAAGCCGAAAGTAGCGGCAGCTGGGACACAGTCGGGCAAAATATCAAACGAATGCCACCAGCAAAGCTACATTCAATGAACTGCTGGGAAAATTACGATTGCCCTCATTTGCCTTTATGTTGCACGTACCATTGCGCCTTTGGTCGGTCAATTTTTATTGGTGCAAACGAAAATAATCGTAACGCTAAGTGCAGCAGTGTGACTCCGCGACTGGTGGTACGCCCGTATTCGCCATTTGCCGGTAGCGAAATGGATTCTGACGCGTTCCACATACACAGAGAGAGAGAGAGAGAGAGAGCAAGTTCGCATCCAAAACAATGCCACTCCAGTAGAAGGTGCCCGAAGCGCAAGCAGAAACTAAATTAAGAGGAAAAAAAAAAACACATAAAAGCACATACATGGAAACTGCATTGAAACCGTCCAGGCTAAAGTGCAGTCGCTCGTACATTGACGTATCGAGACAGTGGGACGATATAGATAGAGCAGCAGAGAGAGAGAGAAAAAGAGAGAGAGAGGGAAAGAAACAAAACGTAAGGACTAGTAAGAAGCGTTCTGCTACTGCCAATGGCAATGGGATGGTTAAACAGCCAACGACTAATAAAGGCGAAACTGGGGCAGCGAAAAACTGCAGCCGGAAACGAATGAAACATTGGTGACATTTCGTATAAAGCGGGACATGGTCTAGCGTGGAAATTGAAAGCGAATTTTGCAGCTAGCAAACCGACAAAGAAAACACCAACCTCCCGATCTTGCCACCGTGCCCACAACACACACAAGGGCGCATGGTGCCCTTCCAGCGAGTGAACCCCGAGGGAAAAAGATGCTTTCATGGTAGCGAGGGGAAGAAATTTATTTTTCACTACACACACCACGTCAGCATGTTTGTCGCAAATGCACACGCTGGGTCATAAGGGTGACCTAAGCACTACCGCTGTAATTTTCCACACCCCACACCTACTGCTCTGTGGTCGCCCATCATCGTCGTGTAAATGCGTTTCATTTCTACTTTCATCACTTTCTACACAGTTCACTCCTTTCCTTTGCCTGCTCAGGAAGCTCATAAACATGTGCGAGCAAGGCCAGGGGAGGGGGGAGGATGGGGAGGCGGGGGAGTGAAACTGTTTTTAGTACGCGCATATCAAACCCAACAAACCGTTAAGATCATTTGAATTGGCATTTTAAGAACTGAAGTTAGATGACTTTCGCGTGAAAAGTTTACCAGCGCACACGAAATGGGGGTGAAATGGTGTGTTTTGTTTCATTTGCAACGCGCTTTATTATTACCGCATGGAGCGCGTTTCTGTCGCGGTGTTGTGAATGTGAAATCGCTTTCGCTTGCAGGTCACATTGCGATGGAGACGCCCGGTGCGATGGAGACGCCCGGTGCTTTGTAGGTACGATGGAGACGCCTGGTGTTTCAGTGCAAATTAAAACACTTTCTTGCGATTATCGATGCATTATTATTTCGTGCTTGTAAAATGTTCCCAGCACAAACTAATGCACTTCGCTGCATACAGTTTGCGCAAGCAGGAGGTAAGCACGAAATGGGACGTCTTAAAAATAGAATGCAATCATGAAGCGAGTCGTTGCTAAAGTAACTTTGTTCTTACCAATCCTCATTCGTTACAGATTTTTAACTTTGTTATAATTGAACGCTTTAAACCGCTTTTGCCTTATCTAATTACATCTACGAATGAGTGACATTTAGCAGGCGAGGGAAAGTAATTTCACAACTCGCTCCCATCTAACGTTTCACCCTTTTCGAAGAAAGAGAAAAAAAACACGCACGTATCGAGCGCTTACGGGTTATAGCGCACCTAATAAACACATTCATTACGTTACATGGGAAGGCAACCGTACCGTGCGGCCATAAATGTCAGAAAGGGCTTCAGCAATGATACCGTATAGCATGCGCGAGCTTCCAACCCTACACCCCAGCTCCAGTGTCGGTGAATGTCATGAAATTTTTCAAGATTAGTACGTAGTACGCAAGCAATCGGACGAAATTTACCGACCTCATAAAAAACTCATTCTGCCAGCGCCCAACATGCTTCATCCTTCATTGCCGGTGGTGGTGGCGATGGTGGCGGTAAGGCGAATAAAAAAGAAGCAGGAGAAAGGAGTAAGTGTGAGCGAAAATGTTGTCCCGCACGCACACACACGAGAGAGAAAGAGAGAGAGAGAAAGAAAGGGAGAGGACCGAAAATTTATTCCAGTATTTCCAATCGATTTAGCCGAAAAATGTGCAATTAATTTTCTCAACTGAAGCATACGCTATGACAGTTCCGCACGTAAATCCCGAAGTCATTTATATAAATATTTTCGCCTGCTTGTTTTTCCTTTTCTCTGGCTTCGGTGGTTCGGGGTTCCTTTCTCACCGTCCCAGTAAAAGGATTAGTTGAAGCAACATTTCGACAAGCTATTTCCTGCTAGAGTTTTGGGAAATATAGAGAAAAAACAAACAAACAAACCCGTTTGTGTCATGCATTGTGAATGGGGGGAGGGGGAGAGGGGAGTGGGCGTTTTGTTCTTGTCTTTTCTTGCCGAGGTTTTGTGGCGTAGGGACGCATAACTGATGTTGCTTAAGTTTTGAAAAATATGCCCTCTACCCCCCCCCCCTCCCCCCTCCCCTACCCCCCACAAATTGTGCCCTCGTTTTATTTTGTGCCAGATTGATTATCTTTAAATATTTCACTTCCACGAAAGTTCAAACAAGGGATGTTGCGTTTGCTTTGCAAAGCGTGTGTATGTGTTTTCCGCCCAACCAAGTTCAAGCAGCGGAATGTTTTGCTTTCACCGTGAAGAAGACGAACGGAACAAAACAAAAACGATAAAAAAAAACCCTTTCGTTCCGCTGTCACACTCGATCGATAGGTTGAATGGTGTGCCTTCTTCAGCTTTTTCCACCTATGCAATCCAGCTCCCAGCTCGTAGTCTGACATCACCCTCGCAATCAGGAGAAAAGGGGCGGGGGGAGGGGGAGGATGAAAATCTCGTGCAAAAGAAAAACGATCCAAAAGTACCGGCCGGGAATGTTTTCCTTTTTGCCGCATCGCATTCGCGTTTCCATCGTCACGCGTCATAAGGGTAGAGGGTGATCGTTCTCTCCTTTCTTTTGCCACCTCATGCCTAACTTCCCCTCTGCTCATATCTTTACCGCCGTTTCTCGTCTCGATGGTCCATCACTGATAAAGCTTGGCACAAAAATGGCACAAACAAGCAAATCAATTTCGTGTTCCGCATGTGTTTCACCGAGGCGGCGCCATGAAGGGTGTTGCACCCACCGCTGCTGATGGGTGGATGGGTGGGTGGGTGTGGTGCGACTGGAACTACTACTGCCAACCATTTTCATGATTTTGGGAAGCAATGTGTGGAGGCTGATGTGATTTTCTTTTTTTTCTCTCTTTCTCTCTCTCTCTCTCTCTCTCTCTCTCTCTCTCTCTCTCTTTCTCTATCTCTCTCTTTCTTTCTCTCTCTTTCTCTTTCTTTCTCAATTTGCTCTAACAATTGCTGTTTTTGATGTTGTGCATATTTCCTTTTCCACTGAGTCTGGTTTGTGGGGTTTGGGATGGCGAGATGAAGCGAATGACACCAGTGGCACACCCGTACACCACATTATTGGCTCCAGCAATTGCCAGTGCCTACGCCGTACTTAAAGTGTTGCGCGTTATCGCTGTCCATGCAGGCAGCCATGGCTTCTGTGCTGCCTGCCGTACGTACGTTAGTCACTTGTACGCGCTTCCAGTCAATCTCAAGTCGCTCAGGTCGGCAATCGGTGTGACCCTTTCCATTTCGCAAATAGCGCAACCGGCAGCAGCAAATGCGCGACGTTGCACGGTTTTCTCTGCAACGAGCTCTCAATTCCGTCAATCTGTTGTCGTTCGGTTGCGTTCAACGTCAGCGGTTGCGATGTTTTGTTGCCGTCCTGGAAGGGAACTGTCGCATCATTCGGCCCTGGGGGGGGGTTTTTGTTTTTGTTGCTTTGTCGTGCCACACCCTTTGACTGCGCAGAAACGATTCAAGCCGATTGTGAAGGAGCATGCTGGCGTGAAACGGGCCGCCTCAATTACTTATTTCGCTACACGTGGTCAGCTCTTGAATGGTGAAATTATTCATTAAGGAAAGAGTTTACAAGAGGCTATTCACAAAATGGATCTTTTGTATTTTTTGTAGATAATATTATAAAAATCATATAAATAGAATAGAAATTTAAATTGAAATATAAAACAAAATTGGATAAAAAACTTGAAAAATGACAAATGGGGGAGAAACTAACAGCTGGATCAGAATAAAAATCTGGCTGACCTTCTTCATCCGATTTACGAGTTGTTCTATCCCGCGGGTTGGCATAAAATTTTCCAGTAAAGCTGTCTCCGTTCAGATAAACTTGAAAAGCATGAAGGATTTCATCCGCTTTCTTACTGCTTCGGGCAAATTTTTAACTTCTTCGGCACCGTACCTTACACCTTACCTTACGTCCACAATACAGCAATTGAAAGCATTTCCGCACTGTTAGTGGGAGCTTGGCAAAACTAAAGCACGAATATGGCCGATTTGATTGTGTTTGTGCCACAGCCCACTGTTTTTATGTGGGCACACCACGAACGCGCCATTGTTTCCTGCTAGAGTTGAAAAGATGAGCGATGGATTGTTTCCCTCCCTCCCCCCCGGTTGGGGGTTTGGGATGTTTTTGTGCTGCTTCCACCGAACAAAACAAACATATAAATAAACAAAACAAAGGAAACAGAGCGTGGATGTGAGATGCAAACGAGGGAAGAGAGAGAGAGAGAGAGAGAAAGAGAGAGAGAGAGAAAAGAAAGCGAACAGAAGCGAATTGTATTATTTCCAAACCAAATGTGTGGCAACCTGTCTGGAAGGATTGCTATTCATCCATTCAGCAGCTCGGTTGATCCCATTTTTCGTGCTGTGCCGGTTGTAACGGATGTTGGGCCTTCCAACTCTGCCCATTGATAGCTGGAAGGCACTTAAAGAACCATGTTTTGTCTCATGCTTTGTGTGTGGGTGTGTTTTTTTCATTCTTTCTTCGCGCATTCGTACATTCGTACACAAAAGAAAGATGAAGTGCACTTTTTTCACAGTTTCAGCTTCCATCCACAAGCACCATTGTAGCATCGAAGAAAGGAAAGAGGGACACAGCACAAAATAAAACAACAATCACGATACAGATTGAGCATAGTTTTGTCTTTGCCGTTCGCCTATTTTTGCATTGTGCCGTGGTGATTGCAAGATTTGTTACAACCCTGCCCGCCGCCGAATGACGAGGATGAGTAGTGCGCACCCGTAGGTTGAAAAGAGTATGGAAAACATTCGGCAAAATGATTGCACCGCGCTAAAAATACGGAAGATAAAAAACACACACAACCGACCAATCAGCGTACCAACTGACTATCATTAATCTCAAGCACCGCTGTTGAGCCCTTTTCTGCTGCCCGGTGCTATGCGTCCCTTGCTAAACGCTTCGCTAATGGTACGGGCGGACCCGTGAAGAGTGCGTCGTCGGATTCGGTGGACGACGTCGGCGGCGGTTTCCGTTTTTACTCGTGCGTTTTGATCGGCCATGAGTGTCTATCATCAAAACAGCTCGTATTACTATGCGCTCGGTGTGAGTAGTAGAAAAGAAGCGAAATCACGAACACACGTTGGCTATGGGTATGGTAAGACGCTATTGGAACAAAAAGGGAGTTGGAAAATAATCACCACCATACCACGCGGTAAGCAGGAGATCCGTTTGCCTCCACCGCTTGGTCCGTTTGGTTAGCAACATTATTCCTTTGATGTTTTTATTGGTGGTGCTTTTTTGCATAAATCTCTCCTCCGGGCACCACCACAAACCCTCCATGTCTGCGGCCGCAGCCATTCCACCGGACCGAGGCAAGCTTCTTGGTGCTCTGCTCTGTTGACCTCTTGGATGCGAAACCGTAACCATAGCATTTCCATATCCTTTTCCATCCTCCCTCCCTGCAGGGGTGGGATTGTGTTTGCAGGGAGGGGGGGGGGGAGTTCCACCATCGATTTCTTTGCCGTCCACGGTCCGGCGGCGGAACTATGGGTTCTCGGTGAAGGTTGGCTGGTTTTATTAATATTTATGATAATCAACCCACATTCGTCGATCGCGCCACCACGGCGAGTTTCGCTTTGGCTCAAAAGGCAGCACACATTTTCTTTCCAACACACACACACACACACACACATGGACGCCCTCGTACACTTGGAAACACTATATGAATCAGGGCAGCTGGCGGGTTGTCGGTCATAAGTTAGTTCGTTCGCTGCCCGGCAAAGCAATGTTCGGTTGGTTCTTGCTACTGGCAGTCACTTTGGACACACGGCGACACAGCTACCGGGGCACGATTGGAACGATTAGCGTGAAGGTTTATGGGTCATGTTCGCATGTTTTGTCAACGCGACCGACTGCAGACCGAAGCGGAGAAAGGTCGAGTTCAAGGATCGTACCGCGCTGAAAATAATCAGCAGCTGTGATACAGGTGACTTCCATCGGTGTACGTTACTCACTGTTCTTGGCTAGATTTATAAGATTTAGTTGCAAGAAATTGCTTAAAGTGCAGCTTAAAAGAAGCTGATACTAATAGCTTAATCTGTGCTGCTTCTCGATCTTATGCCGGTATCCCTGGTGGACCGTTTCGATTGTCAGATCGAAGCTAGTATTATTTCTTTGTAATTAAAAAAACAACGTTCCATTCAGCAGTAGGTGGCTAAAGATATAAATATTGTTACACGTAACACTTGAATACAATTTAAAACGATCCCTTGCTCATCCAACAAACCAACTTCCACCATGACAGCGGATGTCGCACCCTTCTATTTGTGACTGTCTCTCGCGAGAGAGAGAGAGCATCCGAAATGAAAGCAACGAGCATGAAACGTAACACCACCGATCATGCAACAAGGGATGGACAGCGACGCCCAGGCTCGTAAGTAATCGACCTCGTTAAGGGTTTTCCCGAGGTGCCGGAAACACAATAAGGCCAGCCTTATTGAACAACAATTTACCGCTTTTCCAAGTGTGTTCCGTTGTCGTTGGCGTTTCTTCTCGAGTTCGATTTTCGCGGTGCGACTGAAAAACGAAAATGGTACATCACAAACATTGCCTGTTGGGTGGTTGGTGGTGGTTGGTGGGTGGATTATACCCCGGACGCCTATTCCCACCGTGCCGCTGCTGGGACGATATTTGGCAGAAGGATATCATTGGGCGAAATATCAAACATTCGCCATTGGGAAAACCAGTTTTTCGTAAGCGTTTTATTTTTATTTGTTTTTGTTTTGTTACTGCTACCGTAGGCAGGAAGAGACAGGAAACAAAAAAGAACGGTGGTAAGAAAGTTGTGAGCAAACGGAGTGAAATTTGAAACACACTCACACACTTGAAGCCGAAACAAGAAGGAGATGTGACGGCGTTGTCCGAATGCGTTTACGTTTTATGGCTTTCTTTCTGCTGCTCGATGGCTTTGAACAAGTCCAATTTTGCAGACCGGAGGGAAAAATGTCCAACTTTAAGCCAAGGGTGGACGAAAAAAGATAACAATTTAACGTATCATTAACCATTGTGTCCACTGTTTGGATGGTGCTGCTGCCAGCAATGATACTATTTTCCGACCAAATTACAATTACCTATGGTGGGGGTCAATTTTATCCTTCAGCGCAGGGTGAAATGGTGAAACGAAACCTTCCGGAACGTTTATTGCCGCCTTCACTATATCGCTATAATTTTATCAATTTAATCTAATGATTTGAAAAATTTAAAACAAAAAAGGAAAAATTTTAAATTTTATTCTCTTTGTTCGGTGGAATTGATTTATTTAATCGTTTCGCGGTAAACAAATTAGCAATCGTAATCGCAGCTCATCACATTTTTTTTTTATTCCTCCATAATGAATCAACACTCATCATCTCGATTGCAATTTTGTCGCATCACCCTTGTTGGGCTTGGTTTTGCTTTGCTTTTTATTCTGTTCTGAAGCACCCTCGCCAACCACAAACACACAAAAAGGCAGACCGTTGCACAAAAAGCCGTTGCATAATAGCACTCGAACGTACTTGCATTAAGGTCGGAATCGAAATTCATTAATCAAAAATGCAAACCTAATGAATGTTTGCTGTTGGTTGGTATGGGTTCATCGGGAGGTTTCTCCCCATGTTTTTCTACTACACTTTACTTTCTCTCTCTCTCTTTCTCACTCTTTCCCTCCTGTTGTACGTGTCGTTGTGGTTTAATTATGTTTACCCAATTATTGAGTGAGATCAGTTCAGATCAGATCGGGGGGTTGAAAATCGACGGGAGAAAATTAAACGCAATTCGTGCTATTCACGAATCGATCGGTGGGGGAGTTTTTTTTGTGTTTTTTTTTCAAATAAAAACCACCCTGCGTGTACTGCGTGTAACCACCCACCCACCCACCCACGGCTAGATGATGTAGCTGATTGTAAAATTAATGCAAATTGTCGCCCATCTATCAAGGGTAGCGCAGGTGGTATGGTTGTGACCTTTTCCCTACCAACCGTACCACAACGATATCGATTGCGTTCAGCTGAATGTTCGTAATTGCGTGCGTGCAAACGCGGTATATTGCGTTCAAAAAATCATTTTAAAGAAATATACACAACATCACTAAAAATATATGTGCCCATGCTCGTCTGGCAGTGTTTAAAACATTTGTTTTGTTCTTCCCAACGCCTATGAAATATGATTTGTTGAAGGCGATATTTAAGCGCAATAACGCCAGCATCAGCATCCCTTCAGCCCTGCAGCACGAAGAATGAAGTAGAATAATTATTCCGCTAATAAATTCTTGATTAGTGTTGATTGTTATTGCGACCACCATTATCCCAATTACGTGCACTACATTTATGTTCGATGTGAATTTTATGGTAATAACCGTACCGCACTGTCCCACCCGGGTTGGCTAAGGCTCTAAGAGGGAGCAGGGGGAGAGGGGATGTTGGGTGGGTGAGTAACAACTCCCCCCCCCTCCTCCGGTTCAGAAGTAGTTTCTCTGTGTGTGTGTGTGTGTGTTTATGTGTGGGAGGGAATGTATATGCACTAGTGCAATAGGAAAGAAAGGTTGGCAACAGTGCGAACCGACTGGCCAACCGACCATCAAGAACCACCGTTTGGACTGTAAACGAAACGATAAGACCATTACGCGATGTCATTTTCGTCCTTTTGCTGTTTCTCGGCGGGTTGTTTTCCTGTTTTTTTCTTCTTCTTCTTTTCTGTTTGGTTTGTTTTGTCTCGGTTGCACACTTGTTTCCCTTCAATTGAGGAAGTCATAAACGTAGATGATGACGTTCGTCGTTTCGCTTGCAGCTTGGTACTTTTATTGCAAGCGAAACATGGAACTGCAAAGCTCTTTTCGCGTTTGCAACAACAACAAAATTGTGCTGCTCTTTAAGATCAAAGGTCAACGCGAAAAATTGTAAGCAACTACTTATTTTTACAAATTTCACTCATTGTTTCTGTTCGGATGTTTTACTAACAATTAAACAACAGTGTTTTGACGATCGTAAAAAACGAGTACTAGGGCTAATAATAATGCTTGCTCACTAGTGACGAGAATAAATTGTTTCATATTCGTTTGTTTCCTCTTGAAGTAGGTCAATTAAGTTGGTCTTTCGAGTAATCCCCAATTGCACAATGCCGCACATTTATTATCATTCGAGGGTGAGACATGCTTTGAAACATGCAAAACCAACGGAAGGAAGAAAAAAAAAGGATCAAAAAAGCAACATTAATTGCAGTTCACCCAAATACCACAATTATGCCGCCCCGCTGTTTCGGCCGTGTTCAACGCACAATATGTGCATAACGATACGGATGGCACTACGCGAACACGTCCTACATCGCACACACGTCCATCGCTTGCCATCGCGCTCCCGCGTAACAGATTCTCTTCGGTTATGCTCGATGTAGCATGACTCAAATAATTCTCTGTCAAATTGTCGTCCGTATGCGCGACATTGGTGAAAGAGCGCGTCAAGCGTGTGAAATACTGCAGTTGAGGTTCGGTTCCCTGCCCACCTTCTACGACGAAATGCCCCCGACAGCTCATCTGCCGAATCCATTTCAAATTCATAATCATACCACTCTGACTGACTGACTGGCGAACAACTTGCCTCGTTCGGTCTTTTGAGTTTGCCTTTTCCCAAAAGGAAGCCAAGCGGTTGCAATTCAATTGCATTCAGCGCAAAACAAAAGTGCACCTTTTTGCTGCTACACCATGTCGCACGACGAGGATGCGGTAAAAACGGTTGCTTCACTCATTAAAACTCACCAAGTGGGAAACGGGAAATACATCGCGCGCAACACATCATTTCGGTGAAAACATGTCGTTCCCCGGTTGCGAACAAAATATATAAAAAAGCATCCTGACAACAACAACTAAAATGGGAACGGGTTGCGTCAGTGTTTGCTTTATTTTCATTTGCTTTGTACTCATTTGTGCGGTGAACGTTTTTTCAATCATTCCACTTTAACTTTGTCTTATTTTGATGTTTTTTTTTGTTAAATTACGCTCAGTGAAATAAAGAGTTTTTTCTGAACTACACAAAATTACATTCATTATTTGCGTGCCTTTTTACACGGCTAGCAATAAGTGCTTTGCCAATGAGTGTCAACGGTTGTTGTGCAATTCTGCCTTCACAATCAATGGTTTGTTCGCCGTGT
The DNA here is from genome assembly GCA_018908115.1 of Anopheles rivulorum. Taxonomy (NCBI): domain Eukaryota; kingdom Metazoa; phylum Arthropoda; class Insecta; order Diptera; family Culicidae; genus Anopheles; species Anopheles rivulorum. Next base: position 5,800,894 of record CM032178.1, read on the forward strand.
TGCTCACCGGATACATACGAATTGGGTACAAAACTCGACACGATAGCATTCGTTCGTGTTTAGCCAGTTATTGTGTGAATTATTAATTATTCAACCGTTACGTACACAAACGGCAATCCATCGCAGGTCGTTCGGTCGTTCGATTTTCGATCTGATATTCAGACCTTGTCGATTATCGGCAAAGTCAGGCTAGGTTAAGCAAAAAATCTTTCTAATCGATACAGCATGCTTAAATAATGTCTTACATGCGTTACTTTCCCTGCTGGAAAAGGGAAACATTTAAATTCAGTTAAGCAAATATGTGCAAACTCTTAGAGACTTTGACTAACTTAAAAATATTCAGCTTTCTTATCAACTTTGAATATTGTCGTGTAGCAAGCTCCAATCTACATTCAACATTGGCCCAATTTATTGATGTTATTCTGTGTGTTTTTTTTTCATTCATTTTAGGTAAGTTCGACATCCAGTACACGGCCGTTCAACGTTCTGCGAACGCAACCCTTCTTCTTCTACCAGTTATCCTGGTACACTCACAATAAACTTCATCGTTCCAACCTAGTCCTTCGGTCGGAACGCGTGGTAAGCGTGTCCAATACACTTGTAAGCTCTTCGTAACTTTTGTTTTTTTTTTGCTACCCCACTCAGCTACTTCAAGTTGAAGTGTTCTTGCTCAACAACGCTGATTGAATGGCGAGAAATTATTCATAGAAATTCGGTCCGCCACCAGGCGCCCCCATCCACTGGGCGCAAATCGTTCGAACTTGCAAGAGCCTTAGCAGAGAGTTATTATGGAAAGGTTGCAAACACCACTACTACTAATGCTCCTACCACTATTGAGGTTACCTCTCACCCAGCAGTTGTGTTGCGAGGGACCGTTTCACATTGCGAGTTCCAAAATGGACCCAGACCGAAATAGCGCCATCCCGATCTTATTTGCATACTTTTGTGTGAATTTTGCGGCACACCAATAGCCTGTGTTTCAGCCTGTTTCAGCCGTGCGACCCGTATGCTATCGATGATTGCTCTGTACAAGCGTCCAAGATGTAAAGGGAGTTATTAAAAGTGTCTGAGGTATATTGGAGATAAATTTAATCCACACACAAGACTTGGGCTAAATGATACGTAAACAAGAGAAGAATAACCGTCACGAAAAATTCAATGCTGAATGAATTCATTGCGAAACACTTTAAGTTGAAAGGAGAATAAAACTGCAGACTGGGAGCTTAATTCCGCTTAAATCCCACTGTTAGACACTGTGCAGTAAAATAAGCTCCAACTTTTTTTTTTGCGTCTTACCCCGAACACGAATGTCTTTGGATTATGGACGGTATTTTTATATTTCACACAAGCTTCGCTTTACTGAGGCTACGTGATGCTTGTGCGATCCGCTTTTTTATCGTTCGCCAAACGACCGCGCTCCATTCGATAGCATTAGGCTTCCATGTGTGATGTGTAAGACGTCCTGCTTGTTAAGCTGGACTTGTTTTACTGCGCTCCGTTCCAACCGGCCAAAACCGGCTGTTGATTAGGGCAACAGGCTATTGTTGGGTGTGGATGACCGTAGCTCATAAAACTGGGCCTCACACATACACGCACACACATAAGCGTGAGCATGCACGTGCACATGTTTGGTGCTGCCAAGTGGAAAGTTAACCAACCATGACCATGGGAGGAGGTGACCGTCGTCGCAATTGTGCCCATTAAAAGAGATGACCGGTAAACGCTTACCTCCTGGTGCTTATGCACGTCCTGCGAATAATCATCTACCGCTTGATATCGACGGGGTTTTTGCTGTTTTCATTATACATGACCTTATGTTAGTCTTCAACTTAAAAGACGAGTAACTGCTCAGTTGTTTTAGTAATTTTCTGGACGTCGGAATGCATTCATCTGTACGACCCAAATTATTTTAGATTAATTATTTGCGGTATATATGATTGACTGTGGAACATATGACTTTTATTACGCACTGCAATTTGCACATTGTCGTAATGTGGTTAAGTAAGTTAAGCAGATACGGGATTGAATTAGAATATAGCAAAAAAAAATACGTCAATGATCGTTTCACTCTCAATACTAACAATCAAAACTGAAAACAAAACAGAGATTTGACAGTTGTCACGCTTGCGACTGTCTGGATGACAGTTCGGAATTGTCACGATGACAATTGTATTGAACGAAAGACTTTGCGTAGTGCCAAAAATGACGGTGCTGAATCCATGTGATAACGAAAAATGCTTCCTCAATCATCGATTTGCAGTGCACTAATGTAAAGGATAACTTTTTCGTTCCTTCAGATGATTCCATGTTGAAGTTATTCATTTCAAATTAAACACTTATGTATCCTGAAGTGCGGATATTCTAACGCTACCGATACACTTAACAGGTTAACTTTGTGTAAACTTCACATGTGACGCACCTTACAACGTCCTACCGGTAGAACAAAAGAGCCGCATGGAACTTGATGAAACCGTACGTTCTTGCAGGCGGGCTTCCAGCATCCGAGATTTTAATCAACAATTTAAATTTTCTTTCGTGTAACGTACCTACCGCTTCCCGCTTCATTCCCGTGTGTGTGTGTGTGTGTGTGATAGCTTTTTCGTTGGAGGGCTTTTATGCTGCAGTTACCGTAAGAGTGGTAGCCGCTGAATTGGTGTGGGCCCTGTGTAGCAAGCTGGTATGTAAATGAAGTGAGTCAATCTTGTGAGTTGATGACGTGCCGGGCTACGGGCATCATCTTCTCCCGACCGTGTGCAGTGCGATGCCAGGTCAAGAGAGTACACTAACATGTACGGCGCCTATATTGACCGTGTTGCTCACCTGCCGGCTACGGGCTACGGCAATTGCTAATTGAGGCACCTTTTAAGGCATACAGGGCATTTATTATGATCAGCTGAAGAAGATAGAGCTCACTTTCAATTTCTTTAGAGAGAAAAAAGCGTACTCCTCAGCCTCAGTGCCCTTTGCCCTGCAACCTTTGGCGCACCACAGGTGTTCCATCCATACCATCCCTAACCCTCCAGCTATTGACAGAAGCGACCATACAGGGCCAAAAGAGTATCTTCCACCCAGAGTTCACGGTGGTGTTGACGATGATGATGGGCATCGTCACGTAATTGAAAATTAATTTTCTCCAGCACAAGTGTCGGCGTCCCTGCTCGCCGTTGCAACGGATGGGAACAGATCCCTTATCTGGCGGCTTAAGGAGGATATCCTCCCCCGGTGCCCAAGCCCGGTTTCGCCACCGCAATGGTAATGGCGAGCGAAGTTTTGTGCTTGGTGGCCTGTGCTTGGCCTGTGCCGCCTCTTTGGTGGCAACTTTTGCTCAATAATCCGACCGACTGCTGGCAGCGTGAACACTCATTAGCCGCAACGGTCCCGGCAGCGTGGTGATAGGATTCGGAAGGCGCTTTTTATTGTTAATTGCGTTGAAGCAAATGAGAAAATGTGAAGCAAAGTTTTGCATCTGCCGGATGGTCGGTTCAGCACATTTCACCAACACTTCACTTTGTTTTTGCTTCAAATTATTTCCGTTTCGTCCGACGCGAAACGTTATGTTTCGCTACGGTTCGCTTTAATGTTTGCGACGGTGCCAAAGATTAATAAGCAATGCTTTTGTGTCGATAGCATTAGTTAAATGGTGGTTTTTAAAGATATTAAAGATGTCACAAGATCAGCGTTGTGTAATTTGTAAGCATGAAGAAAATTAATTGAATTCTTTCGCGCAAAGTAGATATATCTTCTGTTTATAAATATTGCCAGGCACCTCGAAACCAATCTTCCTAAGGGAAATTAATTAATCCTACATGCACATCAGTTTCCGTTGGGAAAAGCGTTTACAATGGCCCACTCCCCGAAAAATAACAAACATGCTCACAATGCACGTCGGCACTCATTATGAGTTTCAAGATTCATTCCATTCTTTGCCACGCTGCTCTACTTAAACGCCACTAATGAAGTGAAGTGTTACAAGATTCGCAAAAATGACATTCCTCGGCACCGACACGGCGGTGTCTGTTTCGTTGATTGCTCTCGAAAAATATGTCACCATGAGACAGATCATACAGAGCAGGTCGTCTCGGTTGCACAATGCAGTTTAGCGCTCGGCGTATAGTGTCGCTGTGTTGTTTCCATTTTGCTGCCTTGCCAAGGCATACCTTGGTGCGGTGCTCTATCTATGAAGCGGATCCCGCAACAAATGGGCGCATCGATGCAATAGCAACAACTTGTCCCGTCGAGCGTTCGTTCGCTGATGTCATGAAGATGTCGTGCTAGAATCGGAAAATCAACAAAAAATGGGTATGCAAATACACCTTGCTCGCTCTATATATATATATACATGTTTTTTTCTGTTGCGTATCATCTCCCTTACGAGCCTAGGACGTACGGTTGAACAGTCCTGTCAGTTTCGTTTGTTCTCGAACGTGTGGTGACGCAGTGTGCGCGCGCTCGCACTTCAGTGTCTGTTACTGAAAACGTCATTGGAAACGCGTGTGTCAGTCGGCATGGTACCGAGACGAACATGAAACGCTCTGCTTTCTTTCCTTGGTTGTTGTGATTTTTGCTGTGTTTGCGCGAGTCTATAGCCTTCTCATTCCGTTTTCACATCCACAAAAAAATGACATCAGAAGATCATCAGTGTAGCGAATCGTTCAAGTGATGATTTGAAATTAATGGGTTTGCTCGTTGGCAGATTCGCTCACTTCACAGCTATTAAGGTGCTTGTTTTCTTGTAGATCTTTATTGGTTGTGTGTGAACTTGACTTCTAATTTCCTTGGAGGTTATCCGTAATGTATAGCAACTTCTTCAGCTACTCTTTTCGAAGTAATTTCAAAAGTCTAGACTGTGAAACTAATTAGACATTCACCAGTAACAGGAAATTTACATCAGTCAAAGACCACATCCAAACACACAAGACAACAGGTGCAATCTGTTTGAAATTTAGTTGTATCAGAGTTGTAAGCATGTTTAAATAACTTCACTCAGTACTTCATTAGCATCTGTTTGACACCTTTTCCTGCAATTCAAACAGATTCCGATGAACGGGAACGAAAAATTCTGCTTTTGTAAAGCATCATCTCCCGACACCTTGTTGATGGCTTCGCACACCTCAAATACCTTACCAACCTTCTGCTCTGCATTATCTTCCCGTCATAAGACCTGTACCTACATTGCGATTGCCACTCAACAAGGGCATGGGATAAAACTTTGCCTCATTTGCGATTTCGTACTTCGGTACGAACTTTAAGGTGTATCAGATTACTTTCCTTTGGTGTGCGTGTTTTTTTTGTATGCTTTTGTTTGAATGTGTTGAGTATGTTCTGATTGTAGCAAGTTACGTTGCGAGCACACGTACTCCTTACACTGAGCGCAATTGTCAGTTCCAGCAAAACTTAGAAGTTCATCCTGATGATGATGATGATGATGATGATGGGGGAAAAAAGGTATTCTTTTGTGCAGATTGTACAAGATTTTTCCTCGCATCGCATCGCCAGGTCGGAGTTTGATGTTTCAGGACTATTACTTACTTGTTCGACACAGTCAATATGTAAATTTTGCTCTCTTGAATTCCTCCGTCACAGCAGTTGTTATGTTTTTTTTCTGACGAAATTCTATCACACGTGCAGTATATTAGAGCTCACAGGGAAAATGTACGAGACATTCACGACAAGCAAGATTGAAGATATCGTATGCTGAAAATATTTATGTAAAGAAAATTTTTCAACAAAAATACCCTAAAATTTATTGAAAAATCTTATAATACAAATTATTATCCAATCTTCGTACTGCTTGAAATATGTTTAATGCTCTTTCATTAAACCTTTAACAATTATGCTTTAGGCTTTAAACGAAAAATATCATTTCATATAATACACTTTGGCCTATACGCACTCTTGGGTGGCGTTTTCATCGGAGCACGCGCGTAATTTTCCCAAGCCTCCCAAGCCACCTGAAACAATTTTCATCCCAACCGATCAACGCAAAGCAACAATTATCATTGACGTCATCGGAGAAGGCAAAACAAACCACTCTCTCCCCTCGCCACGCTCTCCTCGTTCCATACCACCGCTCCGAAACCCGTTGCCATTCATGTGGAAAACTACCCCTAAACCATTTCCATTTGCTGCCACTCTTGTGATCCACGCCCTAGCACATTCGTACATACTCTCGGGGCACCATCAGCGAACTAGGCGGAGACGCTCCGACGTCTCTTTACATTGCACACTTCGACAGATTGCTGACCTGCCCTGCGAGACGGTACAGCGAAACGAACCGTACACGTCACAACTATGACGTCACCGAGAGATTACTTCGCTCCGCTGGGAGGAAAGCACAATCGTGCCGAGGCCGCCGCTTGGGCTGTGGAACGTTTTTGTTGAGTAAGGGCACACGGCTGCATCCGGATTCTGCGCACTTTTCGCACAAACCACACACCGCAACGTTCAACAAACTTCCAATGTTGTGACCACTCGTTGCACACCCCCGCCCAGACGGCTGTCCCCGACACCGTCCCAGGCAGTGAGTGTGCGAAAAGAACATTCCTTTCCGCGTGTTAGTGTGTTTGTTTTGCTCTGCTTCTGTAGCTCGCAAGTCATTTCGGTACCGTTGCCCTTCGCACGGCTTGTTTTTCTTCACCTTAACCATGACCACCTGCTTCGGCAACGGTTGGCTGCTGTGAGGACATTCACGCGTCTTCACCGCTGTGAGTGAATTGCAGCTTCGTTCATCCGAAGAGAGACACCCTCGCGCGTTGAGAGAGCGTGCGATTGATGGTTTACGACACTAGTTGAGTTCTTCGAAACTTTACAACTGTTCACTCACCACGGTAGTAGCGAAGCAAATGTCTTACCATCACATCTCAGCACAATGATTGTGATCACTGTATCACATTCGCAATGTGATTTAATGTTTTAGTCACTCTTATTCGATTCTTCATTTTGATGGCAATTTTTCAAGGCCAGATATTTCATCATTCACGATCGGACCAGAACATTCATGATGTAGCTCTCACACCGACTCACTGACAGTTCTCACTCGATCTCACCCGAAGCGTTGCTAAATCTCACCGCGAGCAGAAGATGATACCAACACAGTGCCATGTGGAAAGCAGGATAATTGTGCTCATTCTTTGTCTCCAACCGAGGCCGGAAAGTAGTGTGCCTTCGAAGGTGTTAGTGTGTGTGAGTGTTGCTGGATAATGTTGCTCATGTCGCTCCCACACTTGCTCACGCATTTCTCTCATCAATGGACGGACCGTGTTGTTGAGTTTCTCCTAATGTATCCTTTTACACTTGTGTACCGTCACATCGCACACATACTCTCGCTCATTGTGCTCGTGCTTGTTCCACATACACACACACACACACACATACACACTTCCCGTTCGTCTGCACTCTCCCCTGTACCGGGTATCGTAATGCGTACGGCATAATAATGAAGCCCCACCTTAATTTTCCGATTTTTCCGAATTTGTGAACGAACGTGCCTAAAACCGCACACGCGGCAACCGTGATGAGATTTGGTACTCGGCATCTAGTCGCTTGCCCTGCGGTTGTTCGATCCCGATTCGATCTCGGTTTGCAATTGGAAGGCAAAGATTTGGGTTTGGAAAAGTTTTGCGGTCGATGAATAATGAAAAACTTTAAGTTGAACTTTTGATGATATTACGGCGGTTTGCCTGTGAAATTTACAACTTTGGCAATGGTTCGTTGTAAAAAAAAAATAATCAAATATTTAAGTAATCGTTTTTATATTGAAGTTGTTTTAATAAGATATTATATTTTTTGGAATGGAATAAAGTTACAAAAATGGAAAACGAATCCACCAACCGTAACCTTCGCAAAACGACGTAGAATCGATGTTTAAAATCTAAATGTCGTTCTACTTCCCAGTGATAAACCATGATGAATTTGGGAACGATGTTGCAAATTTCCTGAAGCGCTCCGTAAGTTCCCGGAGCTGAAAGCGTGGCCAGAAACGATGCCATCCATTAAGGAAATACGTGATGATCCTTACCGTAGCAATAAGACACTTGTACGGCTTGTGCGGGGACGATCGAACGGCTGTATGACTACGTTCCGACGTTATTGAATGGTGTATGAAAGAAATAATCGATGTCGTTTCCTCACAGCGTCCCTTAATCCATTTCCATAGATTATGCTCATTTTTAAAACGATTTTCACATCATCCAGAACCGGAGGGGATGTGTTTAGAGCGTAAATTTTATCATCAACCATTACGGTGGACTGATACGAACGCAGAACGGAGCCTTGAAGATTATACATCGAAGGACATAAAGGAATGTGTACCATTCATCCCGATACATAAAACGATGCCTTGTCGTAACAACGTGTTAATGGGGTGTACCCTTAGGCCTCAATCAAATTTATTTTTTATTAATTGCCTTCCGTCTCGTAACATTCATCCCCGTCGAGAGGAAAGTTGTTTTGCTACAGAAGGCAAGTCTCTTTAGGATGGTTAATCCCTATATCTCTGTCCTTTTTTTCATATGCCGTTTCGCAACTATTATATTCAACGAAACGGACGATTTTTTGGCTAATGTTCAATTTGCTGTCATATGGTGTCACTAGACCACAACGCGACAAGTGTCAACGAATTAAGGTATTTATGTTAAAAGTTTTCCTTTTTTTTTTAAAAATTTCATTCATTCATTCGAGTCTCACTCGATCGACCCATTCCCATTGAAGTGAAATGTCTCTCTATAATGCTGGTCTGAGTATAAAAGCAGCTTATGACGAAAGTCTTGCCTTCAACCCTAATCCCACCAAACCACGCAGACACATTTACCTCCGCTTTGGGTGAAAGAAATGGATGAAAGAATGAACGAGCAGCGCGGAGCAGCAAAGCGCCTGAGCAAGTTAATGCACTTGGAGGGTGATCAATTTTCAAGAACATTTGCAACAAGACGGAACGGATTTACCGATGGCGATTAGACGGGCTTTAGTTTCCACCGTGAGGTGGACGATGAATGTGAGCGTATTTTTAGTTCGGTAGGTTCAATGTCTATACGCCAAGATACTCAAGCAGGCATTCATTTAGATTGTCGATTTTTGTTTTCTTCTTTCACTTGGAACCGATGACAGCAATCGCTGCATTGTGTTGCGCTAGTGGGTTTCAATTCGTTCGATTTCCTTCCAAGTTTAATACGAGCACGAGCGATACTTACGCTCCATTTGTTGCGTTCAATCAACCGAAACCGTTACCGTTGATTGGTTCGCGTGGAAAAAATGTTAGTAAGAGAGAACATTTTAGCTGTAGTTATGCTTCCTTCAAGCAGTGTAATCAATTTTTGTCAGATATGGTTTTTGATCAATGTTTACATAGTTCATCATTCGCTCAATTTCAAAAATGTGCTTCCACTACCAGGCGCCTCCATCACTAGACGCTTAAATCACCAGGCGCCTCCATCAACATGCGAATTTACTTTTCAGCAGTTGTATGAAATAGCTTGTACTATGTGAAAACACACCAAAATTGCCCAGGTTATAATCCTACCAAGAGAAGATATTAAATACGTTATATCAGCTCACCAAAGCAGAATGATGGGCCCTCTGCTTTCCAAACCGCAAATAAATCAGTTTGGTCATTACGGCTACAGCGTGCATCATTGAATCAATCCATTGCTTTGATCTAAGCCATTGAAGAATGCTTTTATTAGTGCGTTTGTGACCCAACCGATGCGTCACATCAAAGCAACGAAGCAAACTAGGCTTGGCAGAACTGGAAAATGACGAGACCTGCTGCTTTTACAGCATTGCCATAGATTCGTGAAACTATAAACACTACTCATGAGGCTATAAATATTACATTCACAACCAACCGCGCACCTTTCGCGCCCAATCTGCCCCCCNGGATGAAAGAATGAACGAGCAGCGCGGAGCAGCAAAGCGCCTGAGCAAGTTAATGCACTTGGAGGGTGATCAATTTTCAAGAACATTTGCAACAAGACGGAACGGATTTACCGATGGCGATTAGACGGGCTTTAGTTTCCACCGTGAGGTGGACGATGAATGTGAGCGTATTTTTAGTTCGGTAGGTTCAATGTCTATACGCAAAGATACTCAAGCAGGCATTCATTTAGATTGTCGATTTTGGTTTTCTTCTTTCACTTGGAACCGATGACAGCAATGGCTGCATTGTGTTGCGCTAGTGGATTTCAATTCGTTCAATTTCCTTCCAAGTTTAATACGAGCACGAGCGATACTTACGCTCCATTTGTTGCGTTCAATCAACCGAAACCGTTACCGTTGATTGGTTCGCGTGGAAAAAATGTTAGTAAGAGAGAACATTTTAGCTGTAGTTATGCTTCCTTCAAGCAGTGTAATCAATTTTTGTCCGATATGGTTTTTGATCAATGTTTACATAGTAATCATTCGCTCAATTTCAAAAATGTGCTTCCACTACCAGGCGCCTCCATCACTAGACGCTTAAATCACCAGGCGCCTCCATCACTAGACGCTTAAATCACCAGGCGCCTCCATCAACATGCGTATCTACTTTTCAGCAGTTGTATGAAATAGCTTGTACTATGTGAAAACACACCAAAATTGTCCAGGTTATAATCCTACCAAGAGAAGATATTAAATACGTTATATCAGCTCACCAAAGCAGAACGATGGGCCCTCTGCTTTCCAAACCGCAAATAAATCAGTTTGGTCATTACGGCTACAGCGTGCATCATTGAATCAATCCATTGCTTTGATCTAAGCTATTGAGGAATGCTTTTATTAGTGCGTTTGTGACCCAACCGATGCGTCACATCAAAGCAACGAAGCAAACTAGGCTTGGCAGAACTGGAAAATGACGAGACCTGCTGCTTTTACAGCATTGCCATAGATTCGTGAAACTATAAACACTACTCATGAGGCTATAAATATTACATTCACAACCAACCGCGCACCTTTCGCGCCCAATCTGCCCCCCCCCCCCCCCCCCCAAACGGTCTCCACTGAGAAGGGCCGGTTCTGCTTTCCAACCGCAAGCATGTGTTCAGCGATGCGCAAAACTACGCATCTAGCGAGCGTAACACGCCGTTGGCAGCAATTATTGTCATAAAGTTTTGTAAATAGAAAACAACCGTTGCTTCCTTTGCTTTCGTTCGGTGAAAAACAGACCACTTGTTGTGAGCGAAGCGCCGGAACGGCCAGCAAACAGTGGCGGAAGGAAGAGAACGGTTACGGTTGGAGTGGACATTAGTAAAAAAAAATATAAGTAAATTAAGAACCTGTCTCGGCAAGTCTCGAAGGTTACTTGCGATCGTTTCGCCGGTGTACGCTGCGCTGAACGCTGTGTGTCAAGGACGATTCCGCTGGTGACTACCCTATGCGGTCATACATCTTTGCGGTGGATGAAAACCGCCGCGGGTTCGGAACGACGCAATGACCGGTGACACGCCACCGGTGCACGGCAGATGTACGATGTGATTGAAAAGGCAAAGAAAAATATAAATAAATCTCGCTCGCTCACTTTCACTCACATTCACCACCGGACACGTCACTTGCGTTGTGGTTAGAGGGTTAAAGGGACAAAACAGTGGGGTGAAAGTTTGACACGCCGTTGACGTCGTCAAGCAAATATCTTCCTCTATTACCAACACTTGTGAGATGATGTCACGAAGATGATGGTTGGGGCAGTTTTTTTTTTTTTTATTCGGGTCTTGTTGCATACATCTAGGCCACAAGCAGCAGCAGCAGTAGCAGCTGCTCCATGCCATACCGCAAGCAAATCATGGTGGCTGGGACCAAAAAGAAAGTATCCCATATTCGCATGAGATTCGGTCGAGATCAGAGATCACTGCTCGTTCCAGCGCTGTCGGTAACATATTTGGCCACGTTGATGACGAAGCTGGCTGCAGCGGTATGTTTGATTGATGCGGATGTGAAGTGAGATTTTATAAATAAATCTGCCCTTCGCCTGTGTCTCCACGGTAGGTGCCACAGGGAATCCAATATGCTACTAGTGTGGCGATCTGTCCGTCTGTGGGTCTGAATTTTGTTTCAAAGTGGATGATTCAAAGTTCAATCTGGTTGCAAATATTTGCTCGGCACCGTCATCTGCCGCCGTTTGGCGAAAGCACGCCCGATCGTTAAAGCAAACAATAAAGCCGCAACGCAGGCAGCACCGGGCGTAGCTTTTTTTGATGCATTCGCCCTGATGCGATCCATCGCGGTTGACTTCTAAACCATTTGATAGAGGCACGAACAAATATGGAACGCTTCACGCGGCCGTTTTGTTTGTTTGCGTTTCTCAACTATTATTTTCCGACGCGCTAATGCACGTAGGGATGGCCAAGGTCGGTGAAGAATGATCACGTAACGGGCAGCTAAACAAATCAATATCGAGCAAATGTAGAGAGAAAATATTAAACAATTTATTGAAATCCTCTTTCAAGTAATTGACACGTTCTGCGAAGCTTCGTTCGAAATGAGTTGCCATGATGCATTGGTAAAAATGTTTCAACTTTGCACACATGCCATTAAAGAAACGCCGAAACGTTTAATAATGCGAAAGGCCTCCTACAGCGCACGCAAGCTACATACTGACACGCAGTTTTAACGAGGATTCAAGCTCATTAAAACTAATTCTTCGACGTAAACAAATGGTTTTCCCGACTCCCAAACAATCGGCTAACCGGGGAGGTTATGCTAGTGGTATCCTCCGGCACCAAAGCAAAAGGGGTCAACATTTAAAACGCTTTCCCCATCCAGAAACCTCGGTCCATTTATCTTTCAACTTAGCAAAAGGACAGATTATTTGCCTAGACAACTGGGAAAACCACCAAACCGAAATACGAACTCTCGCGTGCCCTTCTCGACACCGTTTTATACGCTCCCACCCTGTGGTGAGCGAATTGAGGACGAATATTCCCGCAACACCGTGAAGATAGTGTTGATAAACAAACACATTTTATTGGCACGCGGTTTGAAATCTCACCGGTTCGTGGTGTTCAATGTCCGATGTGGCGCCGAAGTTTTTGGGATAGTGATCGGGATTTCCCCAGCAGAAAATCATCACAGTTTTTTCAATTTTATCTTAAGTTTTTGTTTTTTACTTAAGCTGATGAGGTTCCCCGTAAAACGGCTCATCCTCATCTTTTGCCTCTTCGTTACGATGGTCATTTCGTCGCTTGACAACGTTTCTGAACCGTTCGCTGTCTACCGATTAAGCGAGGTCTTGGGCACTTCGATGAAGCAGCTGGTTTCGTTTAATGAGTTGTGAAGAGCAGCGTGATAAATTTAGTTTCCCATCTAATGCCATCGACAGCCGTGTCTGGTTGCTTCTCCATTTCCCAACATGCCCCTGTTCGCTTGCAAGTTGGTCACCGGCGTCGAGGCGCTACGGGCGCGATTTGCTTCAAAGTCATGGCAATCGAATCTGTTCGCCGATAGGTTCTTGAACCTGACATTGGCAACCGTTCCTAAATTAACATTGGCAAAGCTGTTGGTGGCATGTGCGACACACTACGCTCAATTTTGTTGCAAATGGTATCATGTAAGTTTCCCTTTCCTACAACACTGAACCGCTTTTCGGTGAGCGGAAATAGGGAACTGGTGACTTCTGTGAGTATACATATATATATATAGATTGTGCAATTATTGTACTTCATCGATACTGCCTGTAACTAATTAATCTGCTGCTTATCTTGATGTTCTATTGCTTACTTCACTGAAGCATATCTACCCAAACAGGCCTCCTTATCTACGTTTTATTGATTGTACGGATTAGTCCGTAGGCCAAACTTCATATTATGCGTACCTCAATAACTAATTACACGTACGTCGGTGTTCGTAAAGATAAGATATCATACTGTTTGGATTACTCCGTATATATATATATCGGACCTCGATTACCATCGCCATCAGCCCTGCCAGTTATACTGCCATCGTATCTAATTGCACTGCATTAAAGTTTATGGTCAACTAGTCATAATTCTCATGCCATTAATATTAGACTTGTATAGACGACGATGGAAAAAAACACCACCAACAGATTGCTATTGGTAACATGCCTTTCAGCTCAATCGCTTGCTGTCCTAACCTCTATTAGCTGTTAAGGAAAGGCCAGATTGAATACACTGTTTAATAATAAAAATGCAACACAAGACATTGCGCATCACGGCGACTTTCAATTGCATTCACGCGAAGCAATCGTAAGTTGGAGCGCTTCCATTTTCAAATGCCACCGATCATCATTGCCGACCGTTGCCGCCGACAAGCGCTCAGGTCACGAAACGTAGAACTTCATTAGAGCAATTACATTCACACGCGATGGGCTTCCAGGTCTTCTGGTACAGTTGTTTAAAGTTTCCTGTGCAGGGTGTTTGAAATGTTCCCTTTATATTGTATCTACCAGTTGATGCTTGCACGACATAATTCGCTTGCTTTGGATTACTTGCCCA
>CM032178.1:5815341-5820341 GCA_018908115.1 Anopheles rivulorum
ACGGCTCATCCTCATCTTTTGCCTCTTCGTTACGATGGTCATTTCGTCGCTTGACAACGTTTCTGAACCGTTCGCTGTCTACCGATTAAGCGAGGTCTTGGGCACTTCGATGAAGCAGCTGGTTTCGTTTAATGAGTTGTGAAGAGCAGCGTGATAAATTTAGTCTCCCATCTAATGCCATCGACAGCCGTGTCTGGTTGCTTCTCCCAACATGCCCCTGTTCGCTTGCAAGTTGGTCACCGGCGTCGAGGCGCTACGGGCGCGATTTGCTTCAAAGTCATGGCAATCGAATCTGTTCGCCGATCGGTTCTTGAACCTGACATTGGCAACCGTTCCTAAATTAACATTGGCAAAGCTGTTGGTGGCATGTGCGACACACTACGCTCAATTTTGTTGCAAATGGTATCATGTAAGTTACCTTTTTCTACAACACTGAACCGCTTTTCGGTGAGCGGAAATAGGAACTGGTGACTTCTGTGAGTATACATATATATAGATTGTGCAATTATTGTACTTCATCGTTTCTGCTTGTAACTAATTAATCTGCTGCTTATCTTGATGTTCTATTGCTTACTTCACTGAAGCATATCTACCCAAACAGGCATCCTTATCTACGTTTTATTGATTGTACGGATTAGTCCATAGGCCAAACATCATATTATGCGTACCTCAATAACTAATTACACGTACGTCGGTGTTCGTAAAGATAAGATATCATACTGTTTGGATTACTCCGTATATATATATATATATATATATATATATCGGACCTCGATTACCATCGCCATCAGCCCTGCCAGTTATACTGCCATCGTATCTAATTGCACTGCATTAAACTTTATGGTCAACTAGTCATAATTCTCATGCCATTAATATTAGACTTGTATAGATGACGATGGAAAAAAAGCTTTTCAGCTCAATCGCTTGCTGTCCTAACCTCTGTTAGCTGTTAAGGAAAGGCCAGATTGAATACACTGTTTAATAATAAAAATGCAACACAAGACATTGCGCATCACGGCGACTTTCAATTGCATTCACGCGAAGCAATCGTAAGTTGGAGCGCTTCCATTTTCAAATGCCACCGATCATCATTGCCGACCGTTGCCGCCGACAAGCGCTCAGGTCACGAAACGTAGAACTTCATTAGAGCAATTACATTCACACGCGATGGGCTTCCAGGTCTTCTGGTACAGTTGTTTAAAGTTTCCTGTGCAGGGTGTTTGAAATGTTCCCTTTATATTGTATCTACCAGTTGATGCTTGCACGACATAATTCGCTTGCTTTGGATTACTTGCCCACGACGATATGCGCGATGGGGCGGTTTTCTGCTTCTACCAGCAGCTTTTCAAGCAAAAATGTTGCACCCATTTCACCTAGAGTTTGAAGAAATTGACGTGAAATAACAATAATCAACTGGTTTAAGTTGGACACAATCCAATCTGGGGTGAAAAACGACGAAGTTCAACCAACCCGTTCGTTCCACACTCGTTCCACACGGCATGTGTAGAAGCTAATGTGAAATGATTTTGTGTACATTTAAATTACCCAATCACACGGTACACGAACAGGATGGAGGCTTTTTTTTGGGGAGGGAAGAGAAGCTGGGGGTATGAGGTGTGAATTTTTGAAGCACTTTCTCCCGAAACCCAACACGGCGCTATGTTGCAAAAAGACATGCAACCCGAATATGATTTCGCACACGGTTCACCCACCTTGCTACAGCAGAGGCGCCAAAAAAATGAGGTGCTGACGACGGGCTGAGGCGCCACAGACCGAACGGGAGTTTTTTTGTGTTGTTTGTGGTTGCACCACAAAACACGAAAAGGGTAAGAAATGTGTAAGCATGCGAGCGAGAGAGAGAGAGAGAGAGAGAGAAGAAAAAAAAAAGTGGTATGGCAAATGTGAGGAACAAAATAAAACACTCACCGAAAGTTATGAAAATGTACAGTCATCAGCGTAATGTGAAAATTGTTTTAGGCATGTTCACGATTGACACGTACAAACGATTTGAAAATTGATGAGCTACGAGCAACACGCGAGATGCGATTTTTTTGATGTTGCTTTGGTGTGTTGCACGATGAAGGAAGGATTTGTTTTGCTACACATTCCTGGAACAGCTATCATTCCTTGGATTTCATATCAAACTAACAAATGTGAATATCTTGTGCTGGTAACTAAATGTGATTCGATTCGGTTTGCTTGAAATCGGTCTTAAAGCAGTAACACCCCGTCAAGCAGCTCAACTTTTGATTCCCCTTTTTCGTTCATCAAGTCTTGTGCCAGAACAAAAACGAGCACTCGAACAAAATGAAACTAAATAATGCGAACCATAAGCGAAAGCTTTGGTCGAGATAAATTGGTTTCTGATGTTTGCAGTTTGCTTGGCAAGGGGTGTTCTTTTTATTTCTCTGTTTTTTTTTTTTGTTTTGTTTTGTTGTTATTCCTCCTTCTCTCAGTTTGCTTTTTGTGCCAATGTTCACGCGCTTTTAGCGCTGATCGTGTTGGTTTTTTGTGTTGCCTTCACCGTGCATCACTCCGTTTGGCGTTTATGTGATTTTTTTTTCTCATGCCCGGGCGAACAAGATTTCAGCAGCTGATTGTAGTTATCGGACCATAGTGTGTACCGTGTTTGGTAAGAGCTTAACTTGCATCCATTTATTTATCGGCTTCGGTGTGTCGGCCATTTTTGTTTTTTTACTTCTCCTTCTTCACACACAGTGTGTTCCATCGGTCGTTTGGCATAAACAGTGTCTCCTCATCTGAAAGTTTTTTTTTGTTTTTTGACGCCTTTTGCGTAACAGCTCGTTAGCCGGTTTGGTCGAAAATTTGGATCGCCCGAGACAAAGAAAACGAATGGTGGCGAAAGCGTCCGATAGCTTATCTGCCCCGAAAGCTCATCCTTCTGGACGAATGGTGTTGCATAATCATCAAGCTTTAGCCAGACACACGGTTCTCTGTTTTTTGTTTATTTTGTTTGTTTGTCTGTTGTTGTCTTTCCTCGCAAGCATCGTTAGCTAATGCGTCTTGTTCTGCTGTAAAACATGGCTATTTGCCTTTTTCTGATCAAGTCTGTACCGCGCGTCAGACATTCGTCCGCTTTATCTTGGTACAATTTGCATGTTTATATATATTTACACAACATTTATAGATAATCACTTACGTAGCGTGTCGTAACCGGGGTAGACGTATGGCTTGCGAAAGAATCGTAAACGCAGATGGATATTTTATTGGTTTCGACGATTGCAGTGATAGTTTTTAAGCGTTTCTATTAGACAATGTTAAAAACGGTTCATCATACTTAAACCAACCAAAGATTAAAATATAAAACCCATAAAAGGACTAGCAGCTTCGACGCGTCTACTGCTCACTCCCATGTGTCGTGCCGGAGCACTTAAATTCCGTTTCTATCCCTTCCCAAAGTATTTGGGTGCGTTTGGTACACGTTCGATTGAACTTTTCCATGGAAACGGGCCTCGCCTTGACGTCTCCATTTCCCACAGGAATACGCAAGGGTTCAGCTAGCTGGTCGCCGGTTAAAAAGAGGAGAGAGAGAGAGAGAAACAGCAACAACGAAACAGGTCACATCCAGCATAGAGCGTGAGGTGTAATTTTCTGTTGATTCCTAACCCCTTTTTAGCTGTCGCTCGTAGCCGAACGATGGCCCTGGGTGGCCAACCGGTACGGACCGGGGCGTAAGCTTATCGATTTCCATCCATAAATGCTCCAACCAACCACGAACACGCTGATGTACATCGTAAACTACCCGGGTGCCCATTAAAAGCCGGCTGAATAAAGCCACTACAAACCGCGCCGTAATTGGAGAAAATGGTGGAGAACTCTCCTCCTGAATCAAAATGAAAAAAGAAAAAAAAAAAAGAATCCTTCGTACGGGGTTGCGTACCCTTTGGTTGCCGGTCGGGATGCACGTGTTTGCGAGAGAGTACAACAGTGCTGTGCTCTGTTGCCTAACGCTTTGAGCGACATTATCGCTTTCATATTGAGGTATTGTTTATCTCACGCAAAAAAGGCAATCGATAATCGAAATTAATCAAACCCTTGAGGGGTTTAATGGTTTTCCTAACAGCAACTACTACTACACCGCGATAGTGTACGTTGAAGCAATTCCCACCAAACCAAATAGCTGCTGGTGCGTAACCTGATTTCTGTTTTATGAAATCNCTTGTAGGAAAGCGAATAATAACCAGAAACGGTGCTCGCTTTAACCCGGTCGCAGCGATGGTGTGCCATTCGCAAAAGGATGCTCGATACATGGTCTGTTAAAGCATTATGACAGCGGTACACGCGTCGATGAAGGGCACCACGCGTGTGTGCGAGCCGGGCGAGCACGTGTGTCCGTCCCCGGGTGTGTTCCAATGGCAGGAAGCTGTCCAAAACAAGCAAACGGGACCGCTAAACGACTCTTCTACTCGCTGCCATTCGCCCACGGTTTCGGTTCCCGTCTTCTGGCCAGGATGTCTCGACTGTAGCGTGCGAAAGATAGGCGAATGATGAAAAATTAAACCTGTCAGTGGTGAATGAAAATGGATATCATTTTCCCGGGCATTTCGTTCTAGTTTCGGGCTGTGCAAGCGTTCCGTTTGTTGCCGGAGTTTGTGAAAGGATGTTGTTGTCTGTTTTGTTTTTTAGTGCTGTTGAGCATGAGAACTGCTTTTTTTTTTCTTCTCTCTCGTACGCAATCGGGCTGTTTGGTCAGCAATGTGGGTGGCTAGGTGGATGTGTACTGAAGCTATCATTCTTATGCTTCGACACGACACGTGACTTGGATGGTGACGTTGATAGGAAGCTTTTTTATCGTTTTTCCTTCCTGCTTTTGCACCACAACCAGTGACCATCGTAACTTGCAAACGTAACGATATTGAGTGCTTTATTTCGTACGAATCGATCCCCTAACCGAGCTTTAACTTTTACTAGAATCAGTAACAAAAATGAAAACTTTTCTGACTATTTTACTGTAAGTTTTACTAGTTTTAGAAAGCGTT
>CM032178.1:5825341-5835341 GCA_018908115.1 Anopheles rivulorum
CCGGGACGCTCCCGTAGCATGAAGAATTGCACTTAGCTAGCATCAGCATGCCAGGATGGGAACCTGCATCAACTACTCTATCAGCTTACGGAAATTGCCCCAAACATTCTATGGGTGGCCGTGGAGCGCACTGCTTGCAGCTGTTTTCAATCCGCCGTCCTCGAGTTCGAGGTTAGGGCGGAAGAACGTCTATTTAATTTGGCATCGATTCAAAAACAATTATCTTAAAAGCAGCTTTAGAATGCACCATCCTTCCCGTTTCCGAATGGCCCTGTGCGCACTCGCAAAATGGGAGGGCACTGTTGGAGCAAGTTGGCCAAACGATAACTAGGGAAAACATATGCTCCGGGTTGTACTCAGTGTTTGATTTGCTTCTAATGGAGTGAAGGCTTTCCCACGGGATTAGGCACGGGGTTTTGTTGTGATTTATTGCCTTGTCGAACTCCATTTAGGGCGGCTTAGCTGATGTCGATTTCATCAATTTTCATCGAGCGTACTTGTCGTCGAATTGCTATCACTCGGTCAGCCTAGCATTATCAGCTAGTCTGGATATTTTGTGAACGGATAATAAACTTCATTTTTATGTCGTTGTTATCGATAGCATGCATAAAAGTATAAATTAATGTGGTACACCTATTCACAAACAAACCTATTTTTCTCTATCATCGTTGCTCGTATTACAAGAAGAAAACAATTACTTAAGCGTAATCGCTTTTCAACTTCCTACGACGTCGAGGGAATTCTCAGTGTCGTTTGTCGATTTATTGGATAAACATTTGTGGTGCAAAACTGGCACCACCGACTGGCCTGTCCGACACTAGCCGATGCGACTTGTCTGCTTTCACTTTAGTGCTTCTTGTGTTACTCGTGCGGAACGACCCGGAGTCGCTACGGTTGATCGAATTACGCGCCCGGATTAGTAATCGCTAAAGTGGCATTAGCCGATTTGAATGTTGGATGTGCTACGGTGCCGCAACCGTAATGGTTTGGCTAAGTACATGGCTAAGTGCATGCAGCTATTGGCACTAGTTGAGTGGATTGAATGACTATTTAACTTTTCAAACCCAGCAGAAGAAACCCATCCCTTCGACGCATCGCTCACGGTGATTGGTTGGTGCTTGGAGCCATTCAATGTGACAATAGCACGACAGTCTCTTGGGCAATCGTGAGTTCCATTGGAGGGTTACACTATTTAAAATACCCGTCCAAACTAGCTACGGAGTGCTACGGATGGGGTGAGCAATCTGATTAATTCAAATTCTGGGCCAAAGTTTATATTTTTCACCCCCCGAGAGGTGACTGTACCATTCAATTACAGGTGTTAATTTTGTTAATGGTTGGGCAAATGCGGAACGTGCGAATTATTCAACAATTGCAATGCTTTCAAGTGTCCAATTACAGTTGAGTAATTGGAAATCTATGTCTTTCGCAGGTTTTGCTAAACAATTTATGCGAACAAGTTTCAATTTGAGGAGAACAAAAGCGGTAATTTACTTAATAATCATAGCAAGGTATTAATTCCTTCTATGTTTCAAATGTTCCTAATGGTCCTTAAATATGTCTACAAAAGCCTGTTCGCGTATTTGCTATGCAATAACACACTGTGGTACAGTTTCCTTTTTCTTTTTTTGTTTCGCTTGCACAAACCAATCTAAAACCCCCGATGATCATTCACGATGGCTCATACACTCATCATTAAAACAGGAAGCATTATTTCGTGGAGAAACAGGTCTCTTTATGCTTCACGAACGCTTCCAAGAAACGAGCCTCAGCCCCTATTAGCTTTCGCTCGCTGCACCACGAAACAACCTAACGAAGATAAATGAATTATTAATAGCACTGGCGACGATACTCCCGACATTTGCAAGACACCGAAGTCCTTCCAGCTCCGTTCGGTGCCCTTTTAGCCAGGCACCCTCGGTGCCGTGCTTAAGCCGATCGAATGCGTTCTGTTCTGGTACAAGCGTTCGTTTGAAGCGGGACCACACTCGCCGTACAATCGATGACGTCCAACTTTTTGCCGTCTCGTTTGCCACCGGACCGACTCTCAGTGCGTCTCAGTGCGGGAAAACTCTGAATGAACTCTCCGTTGTGGTTCCCTACTTTCAAACTGACCTCGGCGCGCTCGAGAATGACGGTGAGTTGCTGCCGATGGTGACAGTTAATAGGAACTGCTTCGGCAACTCGCTATTTGGACGATTATGACTAATGAATCTATCGCCAAATGAATCGGCAGTTGAAAGACAGAGGCAACTGAATGGTGGACCATACGCGGTACGGATCCAGAAAAGTCTGGTGCCAGGAAATGCCGTGAATAATTAATGACCAACCATCTACTGGTGCCGGTTACTGGTTGGTCCTTCTGCCCACTGCAGCCGTTGCCCACTTCGCTCGGGGGTACCACTCGTGTCCAACTATTAATTCCAAAGTGGGCACATTTGTTGCATAAAGTGTTCGTTTTCTTTGCTAGCGAAAAGGACCGGTACAGTAAGGTCGGTTCACTGTGCGAATGTTGTGTTGCGTGTCGCTAAACTAATGATGCCCACCAAGCAAGACGCTCTTCATCGATCAATTTACTGGCTGGGCCAACGCTTAGCCCCCACCGGTTGGTCATGAACGGTCCGAGGATATGCGTTTGACGAACAATGGTGCTTTCTTCCCGGAATGCTCCATCCTCGAGGAAGTATCGTGGACTCTAGACGATCATGTTCATTATTAGCGATAAATTATCATTCTACCACAGACCTGTGTCGCATTTTGTGGGCATGGGCAAGAATGGGAGAAAAAAATGCCACACGCGCACCACCTTTGACAGAAATAGGTTAGAGTTAGCTGTTCCCATCCTCGTACGGAAGCTGTCCACAGCAGTGGTTTGACAAATTGATCACAAACGTTTTGTTTCACCAGCCGGCGCAATTGGTAGTGTAAGTACAGTGCGATCTGATAATAGTCATTACACCTTTAGTTCATTTATTTATTTCATATATTTCATTGAAGGATAGTGGAATCCATAACTATCTACGATTACCATCGAAAGTATTGGTATACATAATGGTTTAAGTAAAACAATGAACGAAACAACACGAAAAAAAAACACACACATACACACCCAAACACAAAACATAAAACTTTAATGTTCTTCTGTTTTGTACAATATGTTTCACACTTGAACGTTAAGTTGTATTTCTTTTCGACTTTAACGTGATGAGTGTGAGAAGGAACTTACACGCAACAAAACTTGAGTTATGATTTTTTTTTATTGTTTTTTACTTTTGGTTTTATTGATGTTTTTATACAAATTATGTTAAACAATTTCGTCGAGACGAAAGGGACGTAGACGGAGCTTCGTCGATAATGACTATGATTTGACATTGATATTCGTAAGACTCTGTTACGTTTAGACAAGAGAAAGTTTCTTATTTTTGTTCTACCATAATTTATAAACCACTTTCTTCTTAACATTCACTATTCTCTGTAACATTTCCATTCTTAATCTGCTACATGGATAAATGTTCCGCCACGTGCAAACACCATTATGGTCTTTCATTAGTACTTCACTTATCTGTCATTAATTAACGTCAAGCACTGGAACTGTGTTAGCTGTCATTTCGAAACATAATTACCATACAATCTTGAGCCGTCGACTGTTGCGGTGCGCATTAAAAAGTGGTGCTCATTGTTGTGCAGCTCAATTATTCTTTATGTTTACGCGGATGTTTCTGTTTCGATATGGATTTATGTTGTTTTTTATGTTAATCGTACGTACAACCATTGATGTTGCATACTAGCAATGTCGAACCTATCTATTAGTTGTTCTTTTATCTGTATTACTAATAAACAAACAGTACACATAATGTCTGCTACAAGACTAGCACACAGACACTCAGAGCCATACAGAAATGTCACCACTACCACTACAAAACGTTCAAATCGGAATAGGTTTCTGTTCCGGTTTGAACAAACATTTCTTACTTTCGTTCAAACTAACTATATTCTAATTCGATGGTACTAACTATAAAATTGTCGCTTTTCGATGGTAAATGTTGTGTAACGAATGTTGTGTACTGTTTGAGTTTGATTGAAACCATTCCACTGGCAGATGTCAAAATGACAACCTTAAATATGCGCCCCAACCATATCATCGTACCGAAAAATGGTTTCAATCAACAAAGCAGCAACAAAAAATGGCGACCGTACGAAAGTTGCCTGCAAATCACCATACTATCCGTTATCGTTTATTGTTGTGAAGTGGCGATATCGATCTTTATCACACGCTCATCGTATCTTTTGCACCGATCCGCAAAAACCACACACAAAACAATCTGAGATTTCATCACGATTTCTATCCTTCCATTCTTCATGTGCCCATTAATTATCAAGCTGTCACCATTACGCTGTCACTACGTGGCTTGATTTTACTTCATTTTAATTATTTCCTTCATATCAACGAACCCCTCATGGATATCGGCCGTACACGCAAGAAGAAAACGAGCCAATCGCTGTAAATGTATGCGTGGATGTATATCGCTCGATGTGTTTTTTCTTCTTCCTGTACATTCATTTTTCTGTTCCCACTGTTCGCCACTTTTGTTTGGTTTTTCTGTTTTTTGGATTTGTTTCCGTTCACCTTCTCATGCTCATGCTCCCCGGGGAACTCATGTAGACTTTGGTTTGGTTTGGTTTGGTTTGTTTGTTTGTTTGTTTGTTTGGTTTCTTCATTCTTTCTACTTTGGTTTTCCGGTTTTCATTACTTCCCCCGGTGGCATAATTGCACATACCGTCCCCTTTCTGTACATGTGTTTTGCGTCTTGTTGCGTTTCTCCACGGGGTATGGGCAAACTTTCCTTCCTCTTTTTTTGTTTTTTTTTTTTGTGCTGAAAGTAGCATCTTTCATTATTTCCGGTTTTTGCCACCATAACTACTAAAAAAAAACCCCGTAAGATTTACAGAGCATTAAATTGCTTAGCCGTGCTAAAAGCCATACCATCATCAAACGGTCCACGGTCCCGGCCGTTTGTATGTGTGTGTGTTTGTGCATGTATGTGGTGCCCGGTCCACAACCGCAACAGCATCGTGAAACGGGACGCCAGACTGCTTCATCATCGTCGTCCTCGTCGTCGTCGTCGTCGTTGTCGTCGGGAGCGGTTGCAAACCGCTTGTACCGTGCACAAGAGATAAGGAAAATTGCTTTCGTAGTGCGAAAAATGGTAACCACACGAACCGGCAAGCACACCGAAGCAATACTCAAAAAACATAGCAAAACAAAGCAAAAAAAAAAAGACTACATGTGCTATGAAATTCTATCAAACTTTCACCGTTCGGAATGGGCAAACGCGATACGACCAGGCGGCAGGCGTGCTGTAGAATCCTCTGTTGACGACGAAAACTTTGTGTACTATCGAGACAAGCACATAGCCCCACGCTCGGGACGGGAACGCCCGGCAATGTGCTGGATGGGCTGGAAATCCGGGGGAAAAGCAGCCAGCTCGGCGGCGTTTCGCTGGACGCCAACCAGTTGCGCACGGCATCCGCATCCATAGACCGGCGACGAGCAAGGGTGCTGCTTTTCTTCACCAAAACTTCCCACAGAAATGTGGCGATTTTGCTTCGGTCCCGATGTCTCCCACCAGCCCATCCTCCCACCACCATCCAATAAGGAGAAGGTAGGAAGGGGAGGACGACGAGGGGGCTTTTCCAAACCCTGCAAAAATAGCTTATTTTCCACCGAGGCAACGCTTCGGTCGGTGTGTGTGTGCGTGATGCCCCTTACGGTGAAAAGCCGCAGAAGGAAAAGCCCTCCCGATAGCAATGGCGGAAGACAAACGGATTGGGAACAAAAGCAGCCACACCGAACCACTACCACTGTATGCGGGAACGTTTTCCGGATTTCCTTGTGCTGTGCAAGTTTTGGTCAGTTTTCTTCCCATGTTTCGATGCGAATAAAAAAAAAAAACAAAGTAACGAAAAGTACTTCATCTAAAGATAATCCTAATCCACCCTCCTCCATCCGGAAATGATCCCTTCGTTTACCACTCGCCCCTCGCTTCACCCCGCTGTGTAAACCTCTCACACCAAACCCCCCCGATCAAACAACCCCAACCCCTTCAAAATGGTTCCGTTTGGAATGAGTTTTACTCCTTACTTCTAGTTTTATATCCACCATCAGATATGTTCATTTGTTTAAGAGTTGTAACACGTTTCTCTTGTTACTCGTTTCCTTTTTTTCTGTTGTTGTTGTTACTTATTAGACCATCTCTTATTAGAACACCCGGTAGGCAAATGTTAGAAAATTACAACCATTCATTCTCACTATCTCGCTCTCCCTCTCTCTCTCTCTCTCTCTCTCTCTCTTTCTCTCTCTCTCTCTCTCGCTGTCTTTTTGTCTGTCTGTTAGACAAATTGTTTGTTGCGTTTGTCGTTTTTGTCTCTTTGCCTTTTCAGATGTTGTTAATCAGTATAGCCTGGAGAGTATTCTCTCCTTCTTTTTCTTTCGTTCTTCTGGTTTGGCAATTCCAATTAAAATCCTTTTCGTTTTCACCCCGTTTTGGCCCGATGTGTTTGGTTTGGGTCCTTCGATATGAAAGTTTAATTTCACGTTATCTTAATACCCTTGGCCTTTTTTTTTGCGCCTTCCAGCGTCGTTGTGCGATTTTGCCTAGTGGGCAGAATTTTTACTTGCCACTTCCCTTTTCTTAATAATCCATTTAGAAGCTTTCAAAAATTAAACCCCAAAAATACTGTTTTTTTCCTTGACGCAAGAAATTGTGCCTATATAATTTTGAAACAAGGAAGTTTTTAAGCACGTTCAACAAAACCTTCAATGGTTTTGACATAAAAGTTTATTACTTAGTTTCTTCCTGTTTCGAATTCTTTCGTTTGATTGTTACATACAATCAAGTTGTTCGTGTTTACTTAACTGGTAAACAAAAGTTTTAATTTCGATCAGGATATTCTCTTTATCTTGTTCGCTGTCTCTCTTTCTCTCTTTCTCTCTCTCTCTCTTTAAAACATGACATCCATTTCCTCCATCCTTATGCTCACCCTATCGTTTGTTTTACTGCGTGCCAGTGTGTTGTTATGTATGTGTGTTTGCGTATGTGTGTATTATTGTGCTGTTTAGAGCCGTAATTAATTGCCAATGTTGTAAAGTTTTCTATTTGTTGACTACCGTACACACAACCAGTGACGCATTTCCGCTACTATCCGATGGATTGGTTTTATTTGGTTTCTAGCGCTAAGGGAACAACCAAAAACTGTTTGCAATACAAATAAAAGAAACGTAAATCGAAAACCTTAACTATTCATACAGAAAACACACACACTCACACACACACAATCACACCCTGCTCTCTGCAATCCACACCTTCTCTCTCTCTCTATCCCGCTCGAACATAACCTGCTCCACCGAATACGAAATTGAAAACATCAGCGTAACACACCAAACAAGCACATGATTACCGAACCAGGTGAAGAGAACCAACCATGCAACGAGAACGAAGAATGTGTCATAATTTACGTGTTTTCGTTTTTCTTTTTGTTGGTAAGAGTAGAATAAAACTCTAATTAATGTACTTCCACCGACCGACCGACAGACCGACCGACCAATCGACCGACAACACGTATAAAGACCCCTCCCCCCCTGACCCACCCACCTGTATAAAGTTCCCGATGGGTTTCCCCAAAGCCAAAGTCCGTTCACTGAAAAGGGGTTCGTAACGGTACGGTCTTACCTTTTCGTGTAGATATAATTTACGGCTGAGGTCAATCTTGAGAATCGCCGCAACAAACGCAGCCTACCGACCGTCGCTGTCACATGGGCTTGGCCAGCTGTGTCGTTTGTAGCGCAACCTGTTCGGAACAGGTTCCTTTATTAGCTTTGCTGGCCAATTAAGAAGCGTATCTTCCATCATACTTATCTCGTGCTACTCACGAGTAACTCCCGCAACACTCTTATCTCAATCTTGCTTTTCGGTTGGAAACATTAAACCAAAGTGTTTCTACGGCTTATTAACGCCACCGAGCAGCTTATATCCTTTACTCCAACATATTCTCTAGCCCTCTCATTCTCTCCCTCTCTCTCTCTCACTCTCACTCTCTCTCTCTTTCTCGTTCTCTGTTTGCATAAAGAAATAATTTTAAGAAAACAACATACAAACTACTCTTAATGCAAACGTTTTACCCCTTCTACCTACTAGAGAACACTGTTTCTGTTTCGTTGTATTCGCTTTTTCATTTTCTATCCTTTACGCTTACGACTACGCTCGATGATGAACGACAAAAACAATTCATACACAGCGAAACCACTACAACCTTTATTGCTAAGGCTTCAAACTAAAAACGTTAAAATCGGAAACACCGTTCAATGTATAGTAGCAACAAAAAGGATACTTTCTGCACCTGGATCTGTAGCAAACAAAATCTTTGATGTCTGCGCCATTTTAATGTTATGTTTTATGTGTATGTTTTTCTTAGCATGTTCCAACGCTTTGTGTATGCTTTAAAAAATTATGCAACCTCTGCTTGTATACTATGTTATGTACATAAATGCTGCCGGCATGTATTCGCTTGCATTTACTTTATGCGGTTTTTAAATGCTTATTTCTGTTGTAAATAAAATGGAAACGCAATCAACAGCCACTAAAAGCCAGGCACAAACAAGCCAGCAATTCTTACACGCCGTGTGTCTTTTTCACCGGTTAAATCCATGCCACGGAAAATAGTATATTATTTCACGTTCTGCGTGAAATTTACCTGAGTAATAGCCACACATCGATGGCCATTAAGATAAGGGTCAACCAAATCAATTAAGAAAACCCTTCCCTATTGTTCTCTGCGCTGGAACCGCGCGTAAATCATGTATCGAACGGCTGTGTCGAGCTCGATACCCCAGTCTCGTGTTCCTTCGTTACACTTTATCGATTTATCGTGCCACTCGTTGGTGCAAATAAATAGCGTTAATTATCCCTTTGACGATGATCCCTCCATTTTGGTGGGTGTGGGAAAATTGGATACATTCCACGCATAGTGCACGTGACTCATGCGTGATTATTGAGTGGAAATAATATTTTCAACGTTCAGCTTCTATGCCACTCGCTAGCTGAAACTCTTTCTAGAAGTAAACAGTGTAAAATCAAGCAAAGGAAAGCGTTTATTACACACGCTTTATTTAGAATAATCGGAACTGCGTCTATGTTTTTTCCTTAACTACACACCCCGCGTGTGTTTGTCGTCAATCATTTTAATATGATCGATGGCCTGTGTGTGCGAAAAAGCCAAAGAGAGAGAGAGAGAGAGAGAAAAAAAAAAGCGTAAATAAATTTGGGAATGCGTACACACGAGATCCACCACCTGTTAAGCTAACCTCGAAGGAGACGCATCAGTCCAGCATCACACCATCCACACCACATTTCCATGCCGTCCCATCGTGAGGCGAGCCGGCTCGCTGTACGAATGGTGACTCGCGTCGCGTGCTGGCTAATGGCTAATTAGTATGTAAATATTTATGTTAGCCCCGATGGTATGGTCCGAACGGGACCGTATCCGACCGGTCCATCCGCCCTATTAGCTACTTTTATATTCCGTTTCGACCTGGGGGGGCTGACCATCGAACGGGGCGGTCGCTCCATCCCTTCATGCCGCAGTTGATCGAATTTCCGATCGAAGAGGAGCTAAATGATTTCGACTCTTCGCCCTGTACCCTGCCCACTGTGCCGCATCGTTACGTCGACGTGGCGATCGACTTTGTTTACAATTTCCGGTATCGATAGCGGAACGAAATCTTACCGCTTGTTGCTGAATGGTTAGCGCCACATCGAGTGTGTGGTGTGATCGATAATTTAAGATACAAATCCCATTGAACGATCTCTCACGATTTCTGACAGGCCCTCGTTTTCTAGTGACCCACGTTTGGGGTGGTGGTGTGTTTTCTCTCACGCTTTGATTTGGATTAATTAGTGCTATTAATTGACCACATGATCCTTATGTATTGTTTGCAATAAAA
>CM032178.1:5840341-5888833 GCA_018908115.1 Anopheles rivulorum
ATAAGTACCGCACTATGAAACTAATTTTCCCACCGAACATTAAACACGAATGTTACCTTCGTCGGTGGTGGTAAAAATTCTTTGCGCTCTGTAATGGAATGTACCACCTACATCTTGTAACAGATGTCCTTGACCTTAATCACAATTTATGTGCACTTCCGGAGGACATTTTGCATATTGGTCGCACTGTCGCTCATTTAATTCAGCACCTGCTGAATAAATGTAACCCAGCTTCACCGGAAGCACCACCTTTACATCCATTTGTTTTTCTTTTCTTTCCAATGGGTGGCCTGTGTGAAAAGGCGACAGACAGGCCGGCCAAAGTACCGCACCAGTAACATCTTGGGCAGCAAATCACGGCCGGTACAATGCGGTTTCTGCTCTTTCGGTTGAATTGTATCTTAAATTATAATTTCTTCCGCCAGCAAACGGAAACAGAGGTACGGTGGCACATGTGGTGCGCGGTGTGAGCGTGGATCCACACATCACATCGGTTAACCGGTTCCGGACGCTAAACTATGCTGACAGTTAGCTACATTGCCACGGTGGTTCATTTTTATTGGTCCCCGTTGCTTCGTTGGACACAATCGGACAATGTTGCCCGGCCCGGCGTTATGTATGGGACAACGGTTCGGCTTCTGCTTCGGTACGCCCGGCAACCGACCTGCTGACTGCGGACTGGATAACTGAGTAATTTATTGTCACGGAACATCTAACGGTGCTAATACTCTATTCCGATCCAATTCTTTGCGTTCTACTGTCGTCGCTTAAATTGACCTGGACGACAATAATTTACTGCAAACTTCCTGCAAACGCTGGGGCGCGACGATGGTATGTCGAGGTTTTCGGAAGGTGGCACGTTGTACGAGAAGCAAGCGAGAAACAGTGGTCTTTAAAGACCAACGAGCCTCGTGCTGCATGGAGCACCAGCATACGTACAGATAGCAGCTGCATACAAACATTCCCAACAAGACTGCATATTTGTCCACCTGGCGTGGTGGAGTGGTCCTGCAGGATCGCTTTAAAATTCCTCATATTCCTAAACACAGTTTTGCCGCAAAATGCTATGGCAAAAGCAAAACCAGAGTACGTGCTTGGTGAGGGTAAATGCAAATTGAATCCATCCATCCATGGTTTTCTAGTTGTTTTTTTTTTGCTCCCTAAAACGACCCACTGGACGGTCTGGTTGATTGATGCCATAGTTTGGTTGGAACTGCATGTAACCTTCCATTTTTTTTCTTGTTTTGTTCAGAAGGTATTAAACCAGGTTACGGTACTAGTGGGCCACCGAATACAAGCGAAAATGGTTGCAAAACATGCATCGGTACGATTTAGTACCGTGTGCGAATAACCGCTGTACCAAGCGGATTAAGCACAGCATTGAAGAATGCGATGCCCTGAATAAGAGCCTGGTTAAGAACGTTTCAATGGAATGAATTATTCAAGGTAAACCATTGGGTGACCATTACTACGGAACACTTTATGATAATTCCATATTGGATAAATAACTATTCGCTGGTTAATGTTTCATAAAACTTTTCCTTGCTTTTGGACCTTACGGTAGCAATAAAGTTTGCCACACTGGTCGCACCCTTGGGTTTCGAGCCATGAAAAGTTGATTTGATTTTAATTGTGAAATTTATTACTGTATTCTCGAACGTGTTTACACAAGCCGATACAGCATCATCGAAAAGCCCGGCAAGCGAGCTGCATCGCCACTGGCGCCAACGATGAGTGTGTGTGTGTGTGTGTGTGCCCAGGGAACTCATAAATATTCCAGACATTCCGCTTCGACCGACAGAACAACGGCTTAGCACCACTCACAGTTTGTGCGCCTTCAGCCTGCGAAACGACGAACCGGTGGCTGGATGCACTGGTCCAATTCTAGCTCCTTGCAATATAAAGTGTATCGATGTGACTACCGTTTCTGGTGGCAACCTGCAATTGCATGGTGCCACAATGCCGCAACATCTTGGCTGTTCCCGCTTGCTTTGCACCGATCCACCCAGTCGACCGCTCGCATCGCGCTGGTTGGGAAGATTTCGGTCCCTTTTTGGCTCTTTTTGGGAGTGGTCCGAGATTTGACCTCGGCTCGCCAACCCTCACGGTTCAATACTCTACATCCCGAGGTTTGCACAGCTCCACAAACCCTGGGTCATTGAAAGGCAGGTTCTCTGGTGCATACATATGTTTCTGGTGCTTTGCAACACTCGCAACCCAGCGGAGCGAGCTCGAATACCACAAAGCTTGGTAGTCCTGGTGGAAAAAGGTTGATGCAACTCCTACTTGCTTATGCGCTGCAACACACAACGAGACATATAAATTCCATCGCCCAACCAAATGTAGCACCCAGCTTTATGGTCACCAGCCATGTCTAGTGTCTAGCGTAGTGCAGACAACTCTGCTATCTTTTTTGTGTATCCCAAACATTCCACCACAAGATATTATGTTTTCCAGAACTGAAAAAGAATACTAACCAGAGCAAGCACAACTGTTTCACTACCCATCTATATTGTTTGTGTGTTATTAAATATTTAATTAGGTTGAGCTCGTTGCGAGTGTTTGCCACGGAACAGTATTCTTATACAAATTCAAACAAACCTTACTTAACATGTAAAATATTTCAACCGAGTGTTATTTAAAATTGCAAAGCAGGTTAGAGCAAACTATGTGTCCCAAATAGGTAAACAAATGTTTCAAAACAATTAACAAAGTTTATAACAACTTGAATTTCATACCAATTTTTAATAATTATAAATTAAAGTAAAAAAAAATATAAGAATGAAAATAGGAACAACATAATGTACAAAAGTGATATATTAGATCCAGTATAGAAAGGAGAGATAAAACAATATTTATGTTTACTGGTCAAAATGCCTCAAGTCGCGAAAGGCTGTTATCGAAAACCACTAAAACAGCCGAATAATTACAATAAAATGAACAAAGCAGACTAAACCTTATCAGTTCATGAAATATGGTCCCAAAATGACGATCGATGCACACGCGGAAGTGTGGTAGCAATTTTTGTAGTAACAATGAAAACCACGGTACGAGAAACACCAGCAATATGCGATCGCAAAAGGTTTCGTATATCTTTTATTATCGTTTGTTTGCTAGCTATTTCCTTTGCATAGTATGATTAATTTTATTCATTTTGCTTTTATGATATTGTTTTGTTTGTTTTGGTTCGATTGCATTACAAATATCAATTACATACAGACAGTTTTAAGCTACAAGCTATAATGTATTGGTAGTGTACATTGGAACTGGATTCGCCTCCTTATCGGACCTTTATTGGACAAACGAAGCAAAAAACAAAAACTTATGTCATGGAAATATTTAATTGGCTTTTGCTGAAAAAAAAACAAACACAACTCAACGAAAATGAATTACTTCATTCACATCAATCTTTCTACATTGTATAGCCAGTAATTAAATTATAAAATTTAAACGAACCATCTTTCTCTTACTTCCAGCACTAGTTGGTTTTTGTGTTTCAATTTAGAGCAGCACCATCAAAGTTTATTTGCCATTTATTTATAACGAATGCTACAGTACTCTACCCATCGTTCCATTTCTAATTAGCGATGTTTGAATACGGATATGACAAAACAACCATGCTTTCCATTAAAATGCTAGTGTTTCTTTTCTGCATTAGATTGTTGTTTTTTTCTTACCATCGAATTGGACATTAATTACACCATATCGTACCGGGCAAAAAAAAAGAAGAGAGAAGTCGCATAATTCGATGAGTAAAACTGTGTACCATAGTAGCTTAATTACATGCGGAATGATTAGCAATATTAGCAACAACCCAAAAATACCCAAATCGGCGTACCGAGAATGAAACAATAGCATTTTTTCAGCCACAAATACGCTTACATCTGTTGCAATGTCTTCAATTCGCAGTAGTAGCGCTGAATGCTTCAACATTACATTTCACAGCGGAAAATATAAACCGAGTTCCCGGAAAGGGAATGCAAACGCTTGAAATATTGCTGGTCGTTTGTGATACCTTAGTTTTCGTTCAAATGATCACTTTCAAACTGTTTTCTCTTTATTTCCTATATTCTACTTCAACTGTAGACTCATACTTTACTAGACTGTATTGTTTTACATAGAGTCGTTGGAAGATTAATTCTCTTTCGGACGAATGATACAACCACTGCACTGCATCGGTGGGACTAATTTCAGTCAGCTCTTTCAGTGGGTTTTCAGTGCAGCAAATGTTGCTTCTGTTGCCGCTACTTTACAATCTTACAACAATAGTAGACCCATCCCACCAGTTACGATGGAACCTTACTAGCGATTGCGGTGCAGTTTCACTTAGCTATTTGATTTATCGTTTTCTATAATTGGTGGGGAATATGGGGGTAGAAGCAGAAAAACAAAACATACAAACCCTCCCAGAGAGCAAGCACTCCCTGGACGATAGGCAAATGGCAAGACTTTCTGACTGATCCACGCGCTCGCCCTATTATCGTGTCTCAGGTGATCAGAGTGACCTCATGGAGTCGCCGGTCGAGTCGATCCAGGTGACACCGATCGCTGCCCGGCGCCGTCAACCACCGCTGTCGTCCCGTTTGGCTGAACTAAACGAGGAGCTGCGCACGGAGTCGGCGAGCATGATGATGAACAACTTCACCGTTGACGGGCACGACTTTGTTAGATAGCCCCAACACATGCGCGTACGTCAAGGCAAACGCGAGCCGACGCCATCGTCCAAGCCGTGCCGTTTTCCGTGCATCTGCATGGTGGCCATTACTACCACCATTACTACCACTACTACTACTACTATTACTACTGAATCTGCAACAGCTACTACTACTATTATTATTATCACTATTAATACTACCATTACTGCGTCTTCTGCATCTGCTAGAAACAAACGATAACCAGGGGATACACACAGTGTGTGCCGTTGTGAAATCATTTCCAATAGGAATAATGTTACTACTACTTACCCACTACCTGCTACTACTAGATCCAGATCCTGCCCAGCGCTACTTGCTATCCAATTATACGTACGGTCGTAGACAAGCGAATCGCAAACATCTATCACTAATGAAACGATAATACAAGGCTGCTAAATAGTTGCTTGATGTTGTGTCCTGCTGTACACACTCACACATACCTATACACGCCTATACACAGTGGAATCCAAAGCCCGAGAAATACACTGCACAATCGTTTCTTTGCCCAGCCAGTGTGGCCAGCAGTGCTTTCTTTGTGCAAACAGAATGGGGTCACCGACTGGCGCTGTCGGAATTGTGTGAAACAACTAGACATACGCTTAGAATCGTACGCGTGTGTGCTTCTGTGCAACGCGTCGTAAGCACACGACACAGCACTACAGTTCTCATATCAACGTTTTATCAACACACACACAACAAAAACACACTAATCGGTACACAACTATGGGAGATTTCTAGAAGTTTGTAATGCGGCGTAAATTAAATGCGTTTTTTTTTTTTCAAACTGCATCAAACGTTACAGCGTGATCGTTTGCAGTCGATAAACGGAAGGAGAAAAAGTTGAAAAAAAAACTACAACAAAAATCTAACGGCTAGTGAAACTGAATTGTGTAATAAGCATGTTTGCATACTACAATTGACCATAAATCGTAGGCGAGTGAATTCGAAATTCGACTCATGAATTTACAAGAAATTTAACCTTTAACAGCTAAGTAGATAGGCCGGAACAAGAAACGTCACTCCACACAGAAGAGAGAAAAAGCGCTTTTTGCTGACTTCTTTATTTTATTTTGATTATGCAATTCTGAATTGTTGCTTAAAAGATCATCATCCTGAAGAGTCTTAGTTAATTAAAATAATTAAATATTACTTGAAAATGCAGTTAATGTTATGAATGTAAGAAGCAGAGCAACAAATCTGCAACCCTTGTTTGCGATCTTTTTTCCCGCGGTTTGTATTTGTTAGCAATCTTTTCCAATATTTTTGACAATATCGAACGTGATTAAAGTATAGTTAAAGTTTTCATTTTAAAATATGAAGTTACAGCTTAGTTACAGCTTAAATTTTATATTCTTTTAAAAAACAGCAACAGAGTGTTTCCAGAGGTAATGCTCAATTGTGCTGTCATAATACAAATGATAACCGTTGACAAAAGCATCACAATGCGGAACACAATTTAGCAAAATGGAGTACTTTATACTGCATCGAGAAAACAAACAACTAAAATTAAAAGCGAACGGAAGGAAGAAAAACAATGCAAGCATGGCTGTCGAAGTAGGTAAAACAGTTGAAAAATCAATCAAAATACAATCATCAAATTCAGGAATGGAACAAACATGATAAAAAAACACACTTCAAAAGCGAAGCTTAAAGAAGGCAAAACACAATCCCATGGCAGATTACTAAACAACAATATGGCGCACACATTCGCGTTCAAACGAGAGCTTTTTGAATACACTCATTGGAAAAAAAACTGATCGCAAAACAACTGTTTCCCCAGTGCTATTTTCCCTTTTTGCACCACATTCGTTTGCTGGGGATCGTTTTCTTTTCCATAAGCAATGCACTAAATCTTTTACCATAAACACACAGACAAAGCTTTACTTACGCTGTCGATAAGGTATCGAATTTTAAGCACAGTCAAAATGGCTACCGGGACAGGCGTATAGTTGCAGCACCGAGATGAATTAAAAAGTACACACACACAGAGGCATACTTACACACGCTAGCACAAGACTGTAAACGCTATAAGCGCTAAGAATGCAACATACAAAAAAATGAAAAACAAATGAAATGTTATTTCCGTGTCATGGCTCCAGCAGATTTGCTTGGCTTTAGAAGAAAACAAAAAACTTGCAATAATTACCGTGACACTTGGTGCGCTAATGTTGATGCTTGTGTGTGTGATGCGTGGTGCTGTGTAAATGTATGATTGTAACGTGTAATCGATGTGAAGCAAATATGTACGCAAATGTAAAATGTCTTAATCGTAAAAAAGGGTAACGATGCGACGAACCACGCTCCGTTTAGGCGAAAAGTCGAAACACCGTCCAAAAGTTGCAAAAGGTTGCGATTGTTACGTTTGGCGCTAGACGTTGTTCTGTTGTTCACCTGCAATCGATGTGTTTGATAGAAAATGTCCAGCTTGAATTGAAAGTTAAGACAGTTCCTGAACTATCGTTCCCCGTTTTCCTTTCGTGCTCTAAGTATGTCAATTGTAAAAAATTTAATCACAATTAGAAGGTAACATTCGTTGTTGTGTCTCCTGTAGACTTTTGCTGCAATTGTTGTTCACGTTTCTCTAAGCTTAGTTTGTTGTATTAAAAGGAAACACACGATTCGAAATCGGCTACAAGCGTAGATAAATGCTAGGAGAACATACTAACTAATTTCGATTTCGATCAACAGAATTGATAGACTAGTAACAGCCATAACATTACCCATCAACGGTCAACATTTTGTCACACTCTCTAGCATCATACTCCGTTCATACACTTGACCTTTACTCACACACTTGACCAGCTCTGTAAGAAGGAAACCCGAAGTAAAACAATCAACCCGTACGCGTTCTTTCGCTTTTATAAACTAGCCTATAAGCTAACTTACCTACTAATGTACACTTTTAACATCATGCAAAACTTTATACTACTCATATACGCCACGCTGCCGGTTTAATCGCAGAACAATTACGCCACAACATTGGTATGTTCCGTTCCGTATGACATTGATACGATTCATGCTTACGTTTCCCTTACTCGATGGTTCAACATGACTGCTTTATCTGTACGCGTACGCGCTGACTGTAAGAAATTAAAGCATTAGTTCGTAATTGTTGCGTTTGTTGTGCAAGCATAGCGGAGATTTACAAAACTGGAATACGAAAACATTGTTGTTAGTACGTAAATTACTTCACGTTCGTCTGCTTTGTTCAGAGCGTTGGTTGTTGTTATGCGCTAGTAGACGTTATTTCAAACTGGTTTGAGTGGTTTAATTTTCGCCCTCCCATTGTAGCACCGGTATTGGAAAAAGCAGAAAAAAAGGAAGAAGAAGAAAAAGAAGAAGAAAATATGAAAAATCGTTCCAATAATAAAATCGAATCGAATAAAATTTGTGAACAGTTTTGAGGTGACAAAAAAAAATTAATAATAACACACACGCACACTCATGAATTACCGTGTAAACCCAAACGAAGAAATGAGTTTTGGTTCTTGTTGCTTTTGCATCTCACCACCATTGGGCTGGGGTCTTTTGTTTTTGGGTTTTTTCCTACACAAGGAAACACATTTTGCTTATCCTTTTTTTTTTAATCTTTCGTTTTCGAGGTAGAAAAAAAAATTATTGGTGTATATTTAAAACAAAAAAAGTGAGTGTTTAATTAGATAAAATGTGTTTCTATAGTGTTCGTGTGATCTTTAGAACTTTAGCATTAATGTGGATGTGGATGAGAGTGCCTATGAGTGTTTTTGTTAGAAACAAAACTAAACTACTAAAATAAAAAGTTAACTAAACTCCTCAATTTGGACCGTTTAAAATAAGAATAAATTTAATGCTGATTGATATGTTAATGTTACCTTGGCGCACAATGCGATAGCACCGTTTTGTCCCCTCTATTTGTATATGTAATTCGTTTGTAATAGTACTACTTTCCAAAAGCCCTTTTCAACTAATCTATTCGCTGGCGGTGTAAAGCTTCACATCGCAGAGTACTAACTGATGCACGTAAATGAGCACAAAAACACTCACACATCTCATCTAACAGACAAAACAACCAGGTGGGAAATAAAATGAGAAGGTACCGAAAGAAACGTCACAGGCAGAAACGTTTCGCACAGTTCTTGTGCTGGATTCTGGAACGGTGGATTACCTTTCTTTCCTTAGCGTAACTGCAGCGTAACTCCCGACAGCAATGTTGCGTGCGGCCAGCCCTACAAGGATACCGTACCGGTGCTACTTACTATTATTTTTCGATTTCTTTCAATTACTCCATTCACGTTCCGGCGCAGGGCACAATCTTTCCGTGGCGGACGGTAACAGCACGGAGGAGGGTGATTCGGTCAGCGGTGGCCGCAATCCTGCCATGACCGGTGTCGGTTGCTATAAAAACTACAAACATTCCGCTGGTTCACGCAAACGAGTCAATTCACAGGTGCGTTAAACATGAAGGTCTTACAGTTCATCACATAACTATTATATAAGAACGTTTTTCATTCCATTAATTTCCCAACAAAAAACATAAACAAACTATAATCGATCATATGGTCATGTGACGGTTTATAGTGCGAAGGAATATGATAACGAACTGTTTGTATATTTTCGGCATTTACAGAATGAAAGTTTCTCCCAGCCGATGGGAGCCTCGCTCGATGCGGAAGCGGCCCCACCCTACAGTCCCTCCATGCAGCATCACAACATGGCACTCGACATGGACGCCAACGAGGAGCAACAGCTGATCATGCAGGAAACGCCCCATCACGAGCCACCGGTGATGATGGCCACCAGAGCGGTATGTGAACAGCTTCGTCCGCTCGCGCGCTTACATTTTCATCCGTCCCACTCTGTTTACCCTGCTCCCTTTTCTACCAACTCCTCCCTCTTGCCCCCCCTCTCCCCCCCCCCTTTGTCCCAAGGCAAAGGTGCACGTGAACAGCGAATGAGTCTGTGATATCGTGACACCGGAATTTTTAGTTCATCCGCTTCCCAAACACAGCCCCGTTTTGCTGTCTATGTGGCCGTGCTTCACTAATAATTCGGAATTGATGTTTACTCGTGTTGTGTTTGCTGCCTTTTTTGTTTTGTTGTGGTGGTGACCGCTAGTTATGAGTTTGAATTGATTTGAAACGAAATTTGGTTCACCCTACTAACAATCCGCTTCCGAAACTCGATGACACGATTATGCGATTTCTTCTAGAACTCCGTTCTGCTGGCAGAAAGCATCAAAAGTTTCCAAAGTTTCAAAACAGCTACCGAATTGGATATGCAGTTACAGTTTGTTTGTTTTTGGTTCAATTTCCGCAAAGCACCAGCTTCGTTTTTCTGGTTCCAGCCAGCCTGGCAACGCATCTTTGCTTTATACATCTTGTGCTGTTGTGTGTAATCATTACATTCATACTGATCGTGTATGTGTACGCTGTAAATAAACTGACGATCTATCAACTTTCCTCCTTCCGATCGAACTGTATTTTTTTTTATTCTAGTACTACAACAATCAATGGAGCCACGAGGTATTACTAACAAACCGTAACTTACACACTTTCGATACAATATTACCGTTTTTATTTTGTCTTTGTTTTTCGTTGGGTTTTTCTTTCGCTCAAGCGCAAGTATTGAGGCAGATATTTGCCAACTCGTAGCAATTTGCCACACAACGCCATCCTGTACACACACTGTTTCCTTTACGAATCGAATTTAAACACACACAGTAATGCTTGGATTTATGGTTTGGGTCACAGTATCGCTAGTACAGCTTAGTATATTGGTACACAAACATTCAATCTAACCCACAGTTGGTTGTAAAGTCGAGAATCGAAAAGCATACGTAGACTTTTCTTAATAAGTTTTGCATTCTTTTCTCTTCAAATAAATGATTCATTACTTAAATCACAACTCAAATTCAACTAAAATATGTCACTAAGGTGCGGTTCATTTTGGTTTATTGTTTATAAAGTAAAAAAAAAACACAGGGTTTTGAATCCATTTTTACCCGTTTGGCACAGTGTTGTTTTTCGCGCAATATTTTGCTTAACAAGTTTGCTTGTGATTGCTTCAGCACGCCTCATCTCTCGGTACCGGAAGTTAAGCTCCTGTCCTTTAAAGAAACATTTTGCATGTTTTGTTAACGTTTTCCTTGCATTGCATGAGCAAAGTGAAAGTTTTGTCATAACTTTTTCACTTAAAAAAGAAAAGAAAATGTAATTAACAAATGGAACTACATACTTTTGTTGTCGTTTTTATCCATGTCTCTGATGAATATGTGAGATGAGTAATGGAAAAAAGCGATACAAAAAAGATGATGTAAATTTTAAATTTCATTCTTCCCATCTTATCTCATCCTCTATTCGTTCAATGTGTAATTAATTCTAATTCTTAACCGTACGTTACTTGTTCACCTTACTGATATACCCATAAATGTGGTTGTATGAAACGGTCGTCTTCAATTATCTTGTACCAGCTACAACGTAACCTTTGGTTTTTGCCTTATTATATCCTCCACTTAATGCTCCCGGTATTATATCTCACAATGCGACTGTGATAAAACAAAATGTCCTTTCCCGGTCTTTTTTTTATTCTCGTTTTCGTTTGTTTGTTTTTGTTGCGTTTCCCGCCACCAATATAACCCATCGGACTCGTTCTAGGAAGTAGAAGAACTACGACGACAAGTTGCACTAGAAACGTCCTCCACCAGTAAGCGGGACAAATCCGATACCGAACTGCCATCCGAGTTTGAGTGTTGCTTTTGCACGTCAAAGGTACATTACAGCGAATTGTTGTATTTTTTTTTTAGATCTTTCTCTGTTTTACGTTCAAAATTTACCCCTTAAATCGGTTCTGGCTGTTGCGTTCACTGTGACAAATTCGGTTAGTTTTCATTACCCTTTTTCACGGTCGCAAGTACAGCTGTTACAAAATTACGTACGAAACCCAACAATGTTAGGTCATTCGGATTAGGAAGAAACATTCGAGTAATTCTTACCAAGACGCACACAAAAACCGAATATCGCTAGGCATCTCTGTTCCAGCAATTCACACATGTGTGTCACCAAAATGTAGCAAATTGGCACCAGTAGAAGAACACCTTAGCAGATGCAATGAAGAGAATCTTTATAAGGTCGCGCAAAGAAAGAAACCCAAGATCGCCCACAACGGTCGTCCGCTAACGTTGACAGTTGACATTTACGTTCTCAAAACTCAAACGTACGGTCGCTTGGGTCGCTTCATCGATCGTTCTTGGCAAGGCACATACATACATCGAGACATGCAGAAGGAAACAAAAAAAACATGTTGTTGTATATCTCCCTCAACGCTTCTGCTTATCTGGCTTTTGGGGCTGCAAAATAAATACGGAAATTCACACGATTCCACGATACATGGGGCACATGGACGTACAGCGAGGCGCGGATAATTTGTAGCCAATTTCACCTCGGTTCCTCTCGGTAGGTTGAGATATTCTTGCTTCAGTCTGTGCTGGATGTGCGTTCCGTTTGCCATACAACCCATCCGCCCCCAAACCTGTCGTACGTCCAATGTCCCATTAGGTCCCTTTGTTGTTGTCCACCCAAAAACGGTGAATGGGGCAACATTAGTAAGGATGACTTAAATCACTTCCTGACCCCGAAACATCCCCGGG
This sequence comes from Anopheles rivulorum, assembly GCA_018908115.1. Classification (NCBI taxonomy): domain Eukaryota; kingdom Metazoa; phylum Arthropoda; class Insecta; order Diptera; family Culicidae; genus Anopheles; species Anopheles rivulorum. The sequence continues at coordinate 5,852,660 of CM032178.1, forward strand.
CAGGCCCCGACTTTACCGTTCGTTCCTTCTTTCAGTCTTCCGGCAGTTAGTGAAGATCGTTTACGATATCCTTCCCATGGCCCATGTCGCACACCGTAGCCCTAAAATATCTCGCACTCCGAAAGCAGTAGCAGCAGCAGCAAGCACCAGGAAACACCGCAGTGCACACGTTCGCACCTCCTTTTTTTTCGGCACAGCATTCTTCCGGTGGTAGTGATAAAAATGGCACCATCGTACCGCCTGACGTCACACGGCTATTTATTTCCCGATAAGCCGCCCATCGGGCCAACAATGTCTCACATTGTGTTGGCGGGAGGCTATCGCAACGGTCACCCACGTGCACCCGTGCCAGTGTCCCCGTGCAAATGGTTCTGTGTTTTACTGTATTTAATTTCGTTTCTGCCTTTCGTGCCATTTCCTTTCGGCACAGTTTATTTACGTGCTACATTCCTCTCTCTATCTCTCTCTTTCTTTCTCTCTCTTTGTCTCTCCTTCTTTTGGCTACTTTTGCACCTTTCCGGCACTCCGACCGGATGCTTTCCCACACCGCATTACCTTCCTGGTGGGGCCTAATTCGAATCGATACATTCGCTACACCGCTCTAGGTGTCCATAAGCGTTTGAAATGGAAGGAAAGAAACCAAATTACCACGCTATTAGCATAAATTGATGTTATAATTTTTCCCTCCCAAATAGACACTTGCGCTTGTGCTACTTCATCGTACGATTCCACGCCACGCGCTTCCCACTGCTATTTTGCCATTAAATGTCCCCTCGGTAGCTCCAATATAGCCCCCCACTTCCCCCCCCCTTTCTCCCTTCCAATTCATCACTTACCTACCCTTCCAATTAGAAAATGACAAAAATTATCCTTCCAGACGGATCCACGCTTAAAACCAATGCCAAGGTGTCAGCCTTTGGCCACCACTAACACCGTAGGAGTGAACAAACAAAGCAGAAAAAAAAGCTTTCAGAATAGCTGTTTCGATCGTTTCGCTCCTAGTTTTCGTTCGTTCGTTTTTTCTTTTATTGCTCCAACTCCACTTCCGGATTGGCGGGTTGGCCAAAGGCCGGGTTTGAAGGTTAACAGCTGCCAATCGTTTTCGGCAGGTTCATTTGGACAGACGTGGGGTTCATCCTTCCGGTTTCATTTTCCATTTAGTGTCAGCGGTGTTTTGGGCGCACTCTATTTCCTCCTATCTCTTTTTTTATACGAATAAGAACTTAATTTATAGACACTGAGTTTAGATTTGATTTTGCGAGGCAACTTAATTACCTTCGATGGAGGTTTTTTTTAGGGGGGGGGAGATTTGAGGTTTTTTTGTACCAAGTCAATTTGGAAGTTCCACAACTGATAGCAGTTTCACTGGGCAAGTAGCACGAAACACGGAGCTTTGCATCTCCAAACTAACACGTGTGCGTACCTAATCGAATCTCCTGTGGGGTTATCAAGCAGTTGCTTCGCTTTAGTGACTAGCTGCAGCCTTTCCTAACATAAGCTGCTACTGTTGTGAAAGTCTCTCAAACGACTTTGACACCAAAAACACATTTCACATTCAGTACAACAACACGACACGCGGCTAACACACTTCATGTTTGTTTGTTTGTTTTTTTTTTTATATGTTTGTCTCATACGTTAGCGCACTCTTTTGTTATGCGGTGTTTTCTTCTCCAAATTGTGTATTATTTTAAAACACGAAAGCTGTTCTATTCCATTCAACTTGTTTGTGACGATTTATGTGAAATTGCAATGTATTTTGTTTCTTTTTTCTCTCACTTCTTCTTCATTTACCCACCACGGTACACTATACGTTTATACACTCTTTTTCGTTTACTGGTACTCGTCCACATTCACTTCACAATGTCACAACAACTTAATCACACTGAATACATACACACACATGCGCATTCGCGGCCTTGTGTTACGTACGCAGTATTACGATTGTGATTGTAATTTCGCACCCGACTCACCTTACTACATGCCACAAAATGCACCGTGCCTACACTATGACGATCAGCTACCACACTACACCGAACTAAGCCACCAACTGAGCCGATCGAACCACATTACTACCAATTTCCAGAGCCCGCAGGAATGCCACACCGAGTGTATTCCGCTGCGTTCGAAAAGCGTATGACATTTGCTGCACACCTACGGGAGTTCCACGCGTTCCAGCGTCCACGGGTACGACGGGAACTCCGGTGCCAAGGAGGCGGAAATAGAGCTGTAGTGGCGAACGGCACCCGCCAGCGTTCTGAGCTGAGATCATGCCACACGTGTGGTCATCGCTTCAACTCTTAACCCTTAAGACAGCAGTCACGAAGGCAGACGAACGTAAACGAATATCCAAAAGCAAATCGTTGCGTGGGGGAACAGATCAAGTGCGATCCTCGGTCCACTGAAAGCTGCGATCATCGCGCTTTCTCTCTCACCTTCTCTCTCTCTCTCTCTCTTTATCTTTAAAATCACACCCTTTTTCACAATTACAATTTTAATCTAACCGTGATGATAATCGACCGTATCGTTGCGGCTACCAATACAATCCATCGCCAAGCGCCCTTCTCTCTCTCGAACTCTGTGTTCGCTGATGTGTGTCCCTTTTGTGCAAACAAGTATAATGTGCGGCTTGCTCGATTGACGCTGCGATTGACAGAGCAAAATGCATTATCACAGGTGAGTTCCGCGGTATGCAACCGTTGGAGATTCCTTGTTTTGTCCTACTACCGCTAAGACTGCTTCACAAAAACAAAGCCAAATTAAAAATTAAAATAACACTCTTGCGCTACCCTGTGTCGTTCGTTTCGATAAGCATCAAGCCTCCCTTGTGGCTCTTTCGCATATTGCAACCTAACTTCTTTCCAAGTGCTTGCGCAATTAACCTACCCGACCATACGATGGATGAGTGCTATTGGAACAGGCATAACCAATCGCCTCGCAAGAACCAACAAACGTCCATCTCGTCCTGCCCAGCCCTCACCAGCCTTTCGCAGCTATCTTTCTGTGCGATTTCTTCACAAAGTTTGACACCCCTGTTGTGGCTACCTGTTTGTGTGTTCCTTGTGTGTGATTGTGTTTGTCTAACATTTGTGGTGTGCTTTTTTCCCTCTGTAGGTCTAAAACGGCGATGGCAAATTGTGGCGCATTATTTACACTGATGCTGTACGCGGTCTCGTTCCGTCCATACTATCTGCTCGTTGTGTGTTAATTAGCCCTTTTGTGCTTGTGTGTGGCAAGAAACGGTTGCAGAACTTTGAATAATTCTTCATCTTCCAATTTTAAAGCAAGTTCGGTTAAAAGATTTTGAAACACAGATAAGAAAACGAATCCTTTTGCCCTTAAGATCCTGCCAATAAATCCTCGTCAGTAGAATGTCTACTGAGAGGAAATAAAAACATCTCCACCAGTGATGCAATGACAGATGGTCAATAAATTTATCTCCCTTGTTGTGCTTGAAAAATTCATTTGGACAAAGGGTAGTGGCCTTCCAATAATAAGAAGAAAACGAGGCTGTGTTCCGGTTACTTGCTGGGGAACACAGTTTTGGGGAAGATCAAATAAGAGACCGAACCGAAACAACAACGTCAAACTTGATTCAATGATTTACGCAGCTCCCGACAAATGGCCGGAGTGGTCCGGCGTGTAGGATGGCGTGGTGGAAAGGTTTTCCCCCGAAATGGGTATCGCAACCAAGATAAGATGCATTCCTTGGTAGATGGGTTAAGGCTCTGCGGTAGGAGGAGAGAAGAAAACAATCTGTTTATTCACTGCAAGGCCTTTGGCTTTGACGTTTGTGGTCATGTGTAGATGTTTGCTGAACGCTGAACAATTCATCAATTTCACCAGTCTCCGAGGCTCGCTCTTGATGGCTACTTCAAGTCTTCAAGTCACTGGGAAGGATAGGGCGATAGTAAATATTATCCATAAATAACTGATTGCTGACAAAACTTAACGCATACACGTTCGGCCACTTGGTTACACACGCAGCGCGGAAAGATTTTTCTCCCCTTGTTTGTATCGAAGTTCTTGCTACCTCCAATATACAACACTCCATCAAGTCTCCCCTTTCCGTGACACGAGCTTCAAAAGGTCCCGACAAAAGAACTAAAGCGCCAAGTGTGAAGAAAAGAGCAGCAGCGAAATGGAATGGAAAGTAAACAAAAATCCCCACCGTTCCCTGTACCGTCGGGTACAGCAGAGATGTAGAAGTTAGCAGAATAGAATAGCTTGATAAAATATGACGTCAGCAATGTCGGGCGCCAGGCCAAGGAGTTGTATGCGTACAAAAAGCGTTCTCTTCCACCAAGCGCAACGGAATCGAGTGCTGCTGCTGCTGCTGCTGCTGCTTGGAGTGAAGGATATTTATTGCCCTCGGATACAATTCGCCAAACAATCGTCCCGGGAGCCATCGGGAGTGGTGAACCCCGGAAAGTGGGAACACCAGGCGAACGTGAAAAACCTTCGCCGGTGCTTGACAAATCCTCCTATCTCTGGGCTAACCATCAACCCAGTGAGATGGATGATGGTAATGCTGGTTGGCCGGGTGCTTCCTATTCATTTCGCAGATTGGAATCCGGGACGCTCTGTGGGGTCATTTTTGACCACGTGCTTGAAGATTCATGGTTTGGAAATGGGGCTTCACGGTGCCTCCCGAATATAAACAAGATAAAGTTAACAGCCGCAAAGAACCATTCAAGCAATCATCATCATTCCGCCTTATGTTTCATTCATTTGTTAACGGAAGACAAATATTGAACCAACGTTATTTTTTCAGTTTTGTTTTGCTATTTTCCAGTTCACGGTTCTGTTTCCGATCGGATGTTGTAATTTCGAAACCGTACACTTTTGAGACAAAAAAGAAAGATTTATCGATAAAATATGCTAATCGCTTCTCATGCATCATATTTTTCTACCATTCCGGATCGTTTTTCAACACATTTTTAGGAGCGGCTGTGCCACAAATAGAGAAGCGAAAATAGTCAATTTATTTAAGTCCACCCTTTGCTTCTTCTGTGTGCCGTATTGTGTTCGTTCACCAACAACACTTTGCGTTGGTTTGGGGGATGGGGTTTATCTAGCATTGTGAAATTGATAAAAACAAGCTGTTTATTCTATCCGTTTTTGTTGATACTGTTTAACATTTTCTTGTATATATGTACAAAAGCTACCCTCAACTGTATAGTATTACACACTGTTGCAAGAACCTTTCTAGCAAAGTACCAAAAATTCTACCATAGAAACACTTCCTACCTCGTTAAACAATGCGTGTCAAGCGTTTTGCATAGCTTTAGGCGTTATATGTAAAAAAACTCCTAAAGGTAGGCAATTTGCACACCGACCGTATCTTTCCTGAATCTTGTTTCAACACAGCAATTCCTCGGCAAATGTAGAATATGGTGTAAATATTGTTCTCCATCTCCCCGAAAAACCTGATTTTCCTTTCCAAAACATGGCCCCATATTCGTCATATAAAACTTCCCATGCAATTTTCGCTAACCGGACAATCTTGCTACCTACTACATGTGCGTGATCGTGTGCGTCTTTGTGAGAGTTACTGGTTTTTCTTTGCCGAATCTGAATCCCTCAATCAACCCCCCAGCCTGTTCAGGTCAGGTGGTAATTTAAAATTTTTAATAAAAAAAAAACAATGTGTATATACAATCGCAACCTGACACAACTTGGTTGCTTCGTTTACAGTGTCGTGTGATTTTGTCTTTTGTTTTGATTTTTTCCTCTCGGTGATCTTTCTAAACCTAAAAGATCCACTATTTTTGTGTGCCCGCGCGTGTGTTTGTGTGTGTGTGTGCGCGTTTTTTTTACATGTGGTTTGTGCTTTAATATGTGTTGTCTTATTGGAAAAATCATCATGCCAAATTATGCTACAAAAAAGTGGAGTTGGAACACTAGTTTAATGCCAGTGACTCATGATGATTTTGCCTTTAAGAGTACATCTCGGTACGTGGCCCATTGTTGTTTGGTTTAATTTTCATCAACTTTCTTTTCCCCCACCCTTTCAATTTCTTTTCTTCGTGTGGCCTCCTTACGGTATACGGTTGGACCAACGCCAGGAGTACAAAGAGTTCATCGATGCCGAGGGACTGATGCCGCTTCCAACGTCCGACTTCCATACGACCGTGTGCATGGAGATGCGGATGCTGAAAAACAGCATGAACAACAACTGCATTGCAACGCCGAACCAGTTCGGGCCGAGCACGATCTCCTACCCCTATCCGTACATGGACACCCCGATCAAGCATCCCGCGAACGGCAGTGCGGCAAATGGCGGCAGTGGCAGCAACAACGGTGTCAACAATGGCGTGAACGGCATGGGAGGTGGTGGTGGCGGTGCCGGCGGTGGAGGTGGCGGAGGTGGCGGTACCTTCGTTAACAGCAACAGCAACAACGGTGATCTGGCTAGCGTCGACAGTTCCGACACGTACGCTAGCTGTCAAACGCATCCATTCCTGTCGCAGGCCGACCTAACGTCGGACATTGTAGATATGTCATTCGATTTAGATACGTTAGATACGAACAATTTGTACATAAACCCGCTAGAGAAAGACTCGCAGCAGAAGCAGCAGCAGCATCAGCAGCATCAGCTGCAGCAACAGCAGCAGCAGCTACTACTGCTGCAGCAACGACCGACGGCTGGGCCGCGATCGCAGGTGAAGAAAAGTGCTTCCGGTGATACGGCGTTGCGCAGCTTGGGCGCCAGTCCGATGGACGACGAGTACCGCCAGTTCCAGACGCCGTTCGATGCGACGGATCGGGGCAGTCACGTCAGCCTGAACGATACGCCCGTGCCCAAGCATCGCAAGACTCGCTTCCAGCAGAGTTCCGCATCCACGTCCACGGCCCTAGCGGCGGTAGCCGCGGCCAGACCGAAGACGCGCTTCGAAAACCTTAAATCGTCGATCGAAAGTCTGGAGGACGCGGGCGCGACCGGTGGCAGTACCAGCGGTTCCGGCAGCAAAAAGTCGCGCCGATCTTCCTTCATGCCGGCCAAAAGCCTTGCCTCGGCCACCAAGCTAATCAATCAGCATCTGTTCGGTATACCGAATCCGGCACCGAAAGGTAAGCGGCACAGAGCGCAGCGAAGCAGCTCTACACACGGTTGTTATCGTCCGACACGATACGCAAACTACTCAAACTCCCTTTGTTTCATTCAACTCTGCCCAACACTTACCGTTTTTCTACTACAGACACACACACATTCGTACATGCTTACTTCCTACAAAGTCAAACAATCACACTTACACATAGCAGCTCGCAGCAATCGCAAAGCGAACGACACTAAAAAGCTTGCCTTCCAACATTTTTGCATCATCCAATTCCAACAGGCTTTGCGATTGTTGCTTCTCTTTTTGTTCCAAATAAACAAGCTTAACGCATTTTTAATTCCCACACACACACACACACAAATACATACACAAACCCAAACAATACTAATACCAGTTCGATGTTTTACTCTACATTACATGTTTTGTGTCATTTTTGTTTAGTTTCACACTACATCATTACTGTTATCGTTTGCTTTAAATCGGGGTAACAAAGAAGGCAAAATTTTACAACACAAAAGGAGCATAGTTTCACTATCTACTTTATTGGAATATTGGTTTTAAATTGAATAGCTTTATCGCGAAAAACGCTACTCCTGTTCACAACAAATAGTTGTTGGTGGAAAAAAAAGTTATCGTTCAACTGTTTATGCGTTACGTTTACGTTGTTCATGTTTAATGCTTCTATGGTTGTGACATGGGAAGATCAACAAAAAACAAACAAAAAAACTAACCCTTGCCAACCATATATATTATAACCTTTAACGCTTCGTACTAAATGTTAGTTTCTTCGTCATTTCTTAAGCGATCGTAAAGGGAGGATCTCCCTTTAGGAGAGTATAAATATTCAAAAGTTGTATGTTGTTACTTATTTATTGCTCAAACTCTACATGCTAGCTTCGTTAAAGCTGATCCTTTTGTCATACCTTTTTAACGCTAGGAACCCCCTTCTAAATTTGAACTTCCTTTTTGTACTTTTTATTTTTCCTCCTGAATTTACATTCGGTTTATTATACCACATGAACATGCCAAGCAAAAGGCTTACTACTATAGCATACCATAAACAAGGAACTGATAAACATTTATACGAAACACATTTAAATAACATATTGCCATTCTCGCTAACCTTAAACGTACCGGAAACAAGTGTCAAGTATGGAGTCGTTGCCTAACGAAATCTTAATCGCATGCCACTTTATCCATCCCACTTCCTTCACCTCCTTTACTAACTAATTCCCCTTGACAACCCGTTGCTCCTATGCTCCAATTGGGCAATATAACAACAGCAAAATGAAGCAAGCGAAAACCACGTCATGTTACACACGCCATCCCATCTCTCTCTCTCTCTCTCTCACCTATATTTCGGCCCGAACAACACAGTTTGCAAGTGCTGATACTAAATTGTCCTCCATATTCATAGATTCGCTAGAAACGTCACCTCAATTAGAAACACATCGAAGATCGAAATCGATCCTTAAAAACAAATCCGAAGCGTCGCGTCTTTTGTCCGATCCGGAGAGTGAACGGCTCCTGGCAGACAATATGTCCGGCTCCGGGATCTCGGATAATGGTGCCAACATGGTAAATTTGCATTTTGACTCTATTTGTTTTGAATGAACATTTTACTTTGCCGTTCTGGTTTCTGGTTTGAATATTTCTCTTACGCCGTTCTATCTTTTGTTTTTGTTTTTTTTTGTTTATTTTTGGTTTTGTTTTCGGTTCCTTTTTTTTTTGGTTTAAATTTTTACTCGTTCTAGTTCCATTTTTTTTTTCATTCGTACGCCTGTACACTAACCATTATTAGTACCCAAATGGGTTGAATAGTTTCACTCCCAAAAACAACAAAAAACTTGCTCCGCTTTCTGTCTCTTCTCTCTTCGTGTCTTGTCTCTCTCTCTCTCTCTCTCTCTCTCTCTGCTATGCCATTACCTCTCGCTAAATCTCAACAGATTCAAATACTTCTTTTCGAACAGCATAAATGTACCAGACCAAAACTTTTCCCACAAATATTTTCCCACTTTTGCATTCTGATGGCAAGTTTCTCGTTTGAATAGCATTGAAGTTTAAAATTTCGTATTACGTTTTTTGTTTTGTTTTCAAACAGCACTGTACAAAAACGCCTGTTTTATTCGAGACGTTTGTAGTTTGTATTCCCATTTGCCATAGGTTTGTACGATAAATGAATTTTGTAGATAGATGAGTACCTTTTTTTTGTACATAAATTGTGGCACATTGTTTGCCATCCTGTTGAGATTGTGAGAGACATTTCATTTGATCTTCATTTATCCGTTTACACGTCGTTACTAAACAATACGCTTCCTGTAAATGTGTATCCTTCTCGTTTTCCTCGTTGTTGCTGTGTTCGTTTGTTCGTTAGTTTCTCTGTTTAGCTGTTTAGCTGTGTACGTTAGCAAAGTGCCTGGTAACGATCGTGCACGATCTCTAGAGACCGGCTCGAAGTTTGCTCGATCACTCGGTACCGAGTTATCGATCGTTGCTCCATGCGAGCTAAAAGCAGACAAGGTACATGGCGTCGGTTTATCCCCAAACGATTAATCTTTGGCCTCCGCGTTTGTCTAGGGGAGCGACTCAAATACTGATTACTCCGGAAGTACGATGATTGCAACATCGATCACGCCGCTCGTACAGCGGCATCGGCTTACGCACCAACGATCGACACCGGCCTCGCTAGGTGCCACTGCCAAACCGTTGGCGGCGAGCAAGTTCTCCCAGCCGCGCTACTCACAGGAGGAGGTCACACGGCAAAGCAAACCACAGCTGACGCGTGGTGTCGGGATCGGTACGTACGTCGATCATCTCACCGGTGACCGGCGGTTGGATTCTGGCACTAGAGAAAGTAGCACAGGTAATGGTGCGGACTACATCCACAACAGCCTAACATTCGCCTTAACTACAACACTTTTGTCGTTTTGTCGCGTATGTACAGAATCGGAAACAGCATTCTCAACATATCTTGCCGCTAGTAACAGCAATAGTAATAAGGATAAGGCATCGTTCGCCGGTAGCAGCCTAACGTCGAGTGACGAAAGCAAAACCACCACCAGCAGGGGCAACTCGGTCGAAAATCACGGTGGCAGCAGCGGGTATGGTGCGTCATCATCGTAGCAGGTACATCAATCACATTTTGCAAGCAAGCAAACTCGTTTTCGAACATAACATTAACGCCACCCTTACCGATCATGCTTTCAGGAAAAGCCGTCTCCTGGCGGACAAAACATTCGAAGCGAATAGCGAACTGGTTCGTGAACAAAACACTAGTACGGCGAACGATATCATCGAACGGGCTGCTAGTGTGCTTTGCGATCAACTAGAACAATTCCTCAACAGTCGCAGCAGCCCGGCAAGACGGCATGGTTCGGCGTGAAGGTTATACCGGTAGCACATTGCCATTCATCAAGTCACCAAGCGCATCACCTCAGCGCGTCCGTTTAGCATTACCGAAATTCGCTAGCGTGGTAAGCAGCATCCTCACACAACGCACCATCGAACATCCCTTAGTGTGTAGCATCGACGACTAAAGCAAAGCTGAGTGTATAGGAGAAACACGAACACGAGCCGTACGGGCTGTGCGTGGCTGTGGCAAACCATGTGAAACAAAACACAACAAAACAAAACAAAACAAAAAAAACCGGAAAAGCAAATACTGCCCTCCATCCGCGATTTCTAGTAGTGTTTGACGTTATAAAGCGTACAGTCGCCAGTTAGTGTTAAGACAGATGAGAGGGAATGAAGCCGTCACCACCGTCACAGCAGCTGCGGAGCGCTAATGTAGTATGCGTCCCGGGTGTGTGGACCATTAGCAGGTAGCTTAACTTTGTATGTGTGGTAGCGTTACATTTTAGCTGTGGATCAGTAGCAATCTTAGTAGTAAACACCTGTGACAACTCGGAGCTGTACAAGAAACCAAAGATGAAAACAAAACAAAAGAAACAATCCACTTCTGTACATAGTACACCATCACGTGCTAGCAAAAGGCAAAAACTGCAAAGCAAAACGGGACAGAATGCAAAACTGTGCTACACACCGAAACAAACAAACAAACAAACCAAAAAACAAAAGGGATAAACGTTACCTACACTGTAACCAACTGCACTGAATGTTTAAAAGGGTTCTCTTTTTACTGATTTAACACTCAAAAGGCTTTTACTAGGTAAGAGATAGCTACTGTTGGCACAGCAATGCAAAAAAAAGCGATAGTTACATTACGCATTAAGGCGCTTACTTTTAAGCTACTATTCGGGCGTACGATCGACTGACACTGGACGTTCGGGGTGAGCATTACGAGTGACGTGGCGCCTCTGTAGCAACAGTCCTGTGTCCAGTGAACTTACCAAATGCAGTCGCAAACACACACACACGAATACACACGCACACATACAAATACACAGCTTCCCGCCGCAATGCCATGCAAAGTGCGTAAGAACGTACCTTCCCTTTGGAGGTGATATTTGCACGACAGCATGACACTTGACACGACAGCGAGGACTCGCATTCTAATGCCGCCACCGTGAAACTCTACATTACAGGAGAATATGAACTTGATACAATCTACAAAACCAAACCAAACTAATCGAGTGATCGACCGGTTCCATCCAGTGCGTTTCCTTCTTCAATTTTCTAACAGCAAACAATCGACGGGGTGAAGAATATTTTCGACCCCCTTTGTGTGCCGTGATTGATTAATTGATTTTTATTGAAAGTCTCATTTCACTCCCTTCTCGGTACTTACTGACCCAGGGGTCGGGATCGCAAATTTACCGTCTATAATAGCGAAACACCTCACACTGTGCTTGGTTTCCGATGGCCACGGCAGTCCGAAACCCGTTTTTGTGTTTTTCAGGCACGGCAGCTTACCGATATTGTTGCTTCCGTGCGCAACATTTTCTAAACTATTCCAAGCGCTATTCTGGCTATTCTGGAGGCGTTCGTAAAGGTACGAGTGAAATTAACAAATCGATACGATCACGATCGACAACTAGGCTAAACCTCAACCCCGTATACTAACCCAACATTACAAGCGAACAATATTTTCGATTACCTAGGACAATCAAGTTATTCCTTTACGCGAAACACTCGTAAGCATCATCTGGCATCTGACGACGATCGTTCCCGAAATCCCTCCTCCCCCGGAAGATCCAAGTTATTCTGCACCCACACTTCACTCTTCAACGCAGCTCGAAAGCGGCCACACTGGGCGCGATGGGAAACGTTTACACATATAAACGGCCTTTAAAGTTAAGTCCACAAGGGGAGGAAAACAGAGAGGATAAATGTAAAAGCGCACATGCAGTGAACTTACAACCTTGCAGGCTTACAATCGAAAGCAATACAATCTTGTCACGTACGCAACACTCTACACCCATTTCATCATAGCCATCGTTAGCCATTGCAGCAGAAAGGAAAGGCAAGGGAAATGAAATACAATCGAAATTACTAAGCAAGTATACAAAACAACAGAGCACACAATTCTACTGTTGCAATTTCCATCCCGTACTCCACATCTGATGCGACAGCTCTGGCTATACGTTGCCAGAGCAATGGCATCAACACTAAACGCAACTTACACCTTTTCTCTTCGCTCACCCATTTTATATAAAGCATTAAATATCTGCGTGCGCGAACGAAGCGACGAAGATGCTGCGTAGAATCGTGTCGGTGTAGATCGGCTTTGCTATACAAACGCAAAATTTTAGCATACGCGTTGTGCTTGAGTTTTCTTCGATAACGCCAAGAACACTTGTTACCGTACGCTATTATACCTAAATAAATGTTCTTCGGCTAAGCGATGTTGCTGTGTACGTTTTGCGTAAGTAGCCAAGCTAAAACAAAGAGAAGAAGAAGAAGAAGAAGAAGAAGAAGAAGAAGAAGAAGCAAATCGGAATACTAATATGATAAAGAGAACAAAACAAAACGAAAGCACATAGTACTTACAAAAGAAAAGGGAGAAACGAGAAAAGAAAGAAACACAAAACCACACACACACACACACACACACACACATGCACACAAATACATGCAAAAAAATGCGCTAACTGTTTCATTAAAACGTATAACTAACGCTCGCCAGGAAGCGTGCTGCAATATGCTTGCCTACATTAGCATTAACAGTCCATATAATGCATAACAAAACCAAAACAACAAAAAAAAAAGCTAAAAACCAAAACGCATCACACTTGAACAGAGTCAAATCGCACATCGAAAACCATGGAAGAACAAATGGAACAACTACAGCAAGAACAACCAACACACGCGTACTCACCAGACAAGCAGTCGCATATAGCACAACTTAAATTTGGCCGTCTGTTTCATCTACACCACTACACACGACGAAAAAGTAAAGAACACAAAAAGCAACCACACACTCATACAAAAAAAAAACAACAACAAAAAAACGTAATTATTATAAATAAGAGAATGGCTTATATCTGTGATTTAAATAAAAACAAAATAATACACAAACACACACACACACATAAACACTCATACAAAAATGAAAAACAAAAAAAGAACTATGAAAGTTTAAGTACGATGTTGAATGAAACTATGAAACGAAACGAAAAGAGACGATAAAAATAGACGAAAAAAAAAATCACAAATCGCAACCCGCATTATATAAATCAGCTAGAAGGATGGAATGCGTCGTGTGTACATTGGTGCGTGAGTGCATGCGCAAAACCAAACTAGCAAATGAGATGAGAACGGAATGGAAAACACACAGTAAGAACAAACAGTGCAAGCAAGCGGAAGTAAGTAGGAAGCATGTGTGAGATGATGTTATTACCGAAAGTTTAAGATGATAAGCAAAGTGGACGTAATACGTTAACATTGAATTATTAAAACAAGAAAATTGAAACGTGCTTTTTAAATATTTTCTATATGAAGACATTACATTATATAGATATATACATATATACAATTACCGAAACGACAAAGGAGCAAAACCGAATATAAAAGAAAGTAAAGAGAAAAAAAACAACAAAGCAAAACAAAACAAAACAAATAAAAATAACGATACACTCACAGAAACAAACAAAAGTGAAACATAAAGTAGTAAAGGATACAAATCTGTAGCACAAATTTGCAATCGCATAATGGTTGGTAACAAGAAAGAATGCAAAACACACATACTATACATACATACATACATAAATACATAGGGAAAAGCAGCAAAAACAAAAACAACACACAAAACGATAGAAAGCGAAGCGAACAGCATAAGCGTTACACAAACGGCATGGAAGTGAAACGAAACTGCAAGCAAGCAGTAGCAAGAGCAGAAAGTGTTAGCAAAATAGATAATTAATAAAAATGTTACATTAAATTATACTCTTATATATATATATACACACACATACGTATAGATATACATATACATAGAGAACGTACTGTGTAAGATCGTGTACAATGCTAAGTCTCTATCGTTACGGCTAGAAGTTAGGGTATCATGCGCACGAAATCATCATCCCTCAACCCCCAAGGCAGAGTGTGGTGGCCACCACTTATTTATGCTCACACCATCCAACTCTCGTATGACGAACGATGGCAGCAGCAAGCAAGGCTCAGTTCTGTAATATCCCTACCCCTATCGCTGTTAACTAGTAACACATACTATTACCAACTACTGCAACTAACTCTACCACATTACTATTACAACAGTTTCCTAATTCCTTTCCACCAATTTGCTATAGAAGATAGAATCAGATGGACATTCAGCACTTACGAAAACTCTCAATGTAACCCCTACACAACCATTTAGTACTGCTACTAACAAACATTAGTATATCCTACAGGACAGACCAACACTGCTTAATGGTGGTGGCACAGCATTCGGTTTTCACCCTTTTTCTCCCATTTTTGTTTTCTCCTTCATTCGCACTAGCCAAGCGAAATATGGCACCATTCAACCATTCAGTTCTCACCTTCCTTCCCACTCTCTCTCTCTCTCTCTCTCTCTCCTTCTAGTCCTGTTCTAGTCAATTTTTAAGATGGCAGCAGCAAATAGTGATGTTAGTGTATGTATATTTTATATGTTTAAAGCTTTCAACAGTTCGATTTTTGGATGGTACAGTTCGGTGGTAGGGTAGCTTATTGATCAAATGTTACTTAGTTGTTACTTTATTGTTTACTCTCTAAAGATATAAATGTTTGAGTTCGATCTACACTTGAGGCATAATAAATGGAAAACAAACGAAAGTTATTATTTACTGTAACGCGGTGTCGCTTAAGTTTACATTCTTGACAAAAGCAAAGAAAGTTAGTAGCAATTACGCGCGCATGTGTGTGTGTGTGACTTACGAGGATCCATTCCACCCATCGGGCTTCATTGTTTTGTTTGTCGTATGCATAACAACAACACCATCCTAATCAAAACGTTGCGCATTCATTTTTTACTCTCATCGAACACACCAAAAGAAAGAAGTTGTTCACACTTTTAGGTAAGCGACGAATAAGGTAGTGCAAAAAGTACATCAACAAACGAGCGCGGTCTAGCAATGTCCTAGTTTTCCAAAACAAACAAACAAACAAACAAAAAAGATCAAAAATACACATTCACAAGGAAAGTTGTACAAAAAAAATAAAACATTCACACAAACATTTCGGAAAAGCACATATAACACGAGCAGCACGACGGGCGGAATAGTCGGTAAAGTAGAAACGATTATTTACCCTGCGTGGGAGTAAAGCTGCATCCAAAAATTCAACCTATTTGTCGGCAAAGCGAACTAATATTAAGCAAAATGGTACAGCAAAGTCAAAATTACGATTTAATGCAAAACGTTTGAACGTTTTAGGCAATTTGTGTCTTCGTTTATGAACACTTCTAGCAAATAAACATAACAGCAACCAAAACGAAACGCGACAAACTGTAAGATAGAACATTCATCTCATCTCGCTTGCGGCCATTTCTAGCATTTGGGAGCAAAACCGTACAAAATGCCTACCAAAACAAAAAAAGAAAGAAAGAAAAGAAAAGCGGAGCACACTTCGAAACACAGGCCAACGAAAAACAAGAACGAGAAAGAAATAAACAAAACAAAACAAACACTTAAAACAAATCAAAGCTGGTTATATGGGAGGAGTGAAAAGGAAAAGTCCAGATATGGTAAAAAGGAAATAGCTAAACTCATGCTAACACTAGCAAAGAACGCAACAATAGTTGCCGAAACATGTACAAACATGCAAAACAAAAACACACACAAACAAGCAGTAAAAACATGCAAAACACACGTTCACAATTTTGGCAATTTTCTAATAATTTTTTTCGACTCTTTTTTTGTGTGTGTATGCATCAACCATTTCCTTCTCGTTCAAGTGAAAGAATTCCGGACAATGGCATTAGTACACGACATTTAAAGCACTCAACTTGCAGTTCACTACAATTACCGATTTGGGAGACTTTGCTTAAACCTCTCTTCCTCACTCTCCTTCTCTCTCTATCTATCTATCTCTATCTCTCTTTCTCTTACTACCTTTTTCATTCGATGGCTGAATGTGTATCCTTGCCGGTACACAATCAGATAATTCAGAAGAAGCAACAAAAAATAGATATTTATATTGTACACAACAACAAACCAATGCGCAACAATCACGATACGGATATTACGAAAACGAAAGAGCAAATATTAATTAATCACCAGCATAACACACACACACACACACACCCACAAGTACACATACACATTTTCGTGCACTTTCCGACGTATTGTAAGATATAGCATGAAATAGACAAAACGAGATGGTTGGCAACAGATGGTATAACTCTCGATTCAAACCGCATTAAGCGATTAATCGGCAACGTGTGACAGACGACAGTGAGATACACTGAACACAAAAGCCTGCAAACCAAAAGCTACAACAAAAAATAAAATAACAAAAATAAACAGATTATAGTGTCGCAAACGAACCGCAACAACTTTGTATCGAAAATGAGTGAACGTTGTACATTTCTTAGGGCAGTGTTTCATTTCGAATCGTATTGTTTAGCAAGCGTACCACCAACAAATGCAACATAAAACCATTTAGTAACATTTTAATTCCGTACCATCAATAGTGCAACAGGAAATGGTTGTTGTAATGCAAAAAGGAAAGAAAAAAGAAAAACCCAATCCCATTCACGTACGCATTAAAGTAAGGAAAAAGTTGGAAAAAAAACCAAAAAAAACACACTTTAACAAAAGTTAAACAACCAAAAGAAAAGACAACCAATTTAAACGAAACATAAATTAACACGAGCACTTCAGCATGTTTTCAGCAAGCAATCAACCGAAAGTAAGACAACACACAAAGGTAAAGGAGCAGCTAAGTACGCATAAAAAAAAAGGAAGAAAGAAAGAAGCGGGCGGGAAAAAGGGGCGAAGAGCGAAAACATTATGTAAAAGTGGCACAATTCGATGAAATAATAAGAACAAAACGATAATTCAAATAAAAGAAATAAAAACTCAAACAAATAGACTCATTGCTAACGGGTGGGGGTTTCTATCACCGTGTTTTTTTGTTCAGGGAAACTTTTCCTTTTCATTTCAATCGACATCACTTCAACAGGTAACACCAATTATCCTTCATCACGTGAGCCATAAGGTATAAGTCATCAAGTTGTCTCGTTCTCGTACATGATCTTTCGGAGAGAGCGAGTGATCGTCGGTAGATTTAAACGCAAGGAAAGCGGGATAATCAATTATATATAAACTAAAAAAATCTGTTACTAGGTTTGCTTCAACAAGAGATGTTTTCCTTATTTTGAGCTTGTGGTTTCGTCAAACACTGCAGATGCTTCGTACGGTTGAATTTGAATTTCAAACACCGTTATGAGCTGCCAAATTTGTTTTCCGCCTTTTTCCCCGGGTGTCAAATAAGCATCATGTCAGCTGTTGTTTGATAATAACGCGGCATTTTTCCCTTGCGATCTAGTAGCCGTTGCATTGCATTCTCCAACATTTCCCTTCCAAACGGACAGCTTTTGCAGGCGTTTTGATAATGAGTGGCTTCGTACCAACCGATAGACATTTGCACGAGGTACTGATATTGCTGTTCAACATGAAGAAAAGTGTAGCTGAAGCTCATCAAGAAATAGTAACCGCGTACGGAGACCAGTGCGAGTTACGAGAATCCACCTGCCGGGAAAGGTTTGCACAGTTTGCGAAAGGCGACTATGCGTACAGGGAAGACAGTAAACCGAAGGCAAACAAATTGCAGAAAAAGTGCTGAAATGTGACGGGAAACAGAATCATCTTGCCATAAGTTTACCATAAGTCTTATTTATTAAGCCATGAATAAAAATATTTCACTTGGGCGTACAAATATTTAATCCACGGTTTATTCATCCTTTTCTCAGCACCCTTTAATCCTACCATTGACTAGCGTTAATTCTTCTCAAACTCTTCAACGGAATAAATTTCTACGATGCAGTTTCCTCCGCAACTATTGCTTCGTCCCACGGGCCATTAATGTTGTTTTTGTACCTTTGCAGCCGAACAAAGAGCCACGGACAGAACAGATTTACAAAGGCCAGTGTGCAAATGTACGTGTACAGAATAATATGGGAGATAGATTGGAGGAAATAGCAACAAACGGCAATAGAAAGCACTAACAATTGTACGCTATACAATTTACGCACCAAAAATGGACCTAAGGCGAAGAATACGGCCGCCACTTCGAGCAGCACGAACGCGTGCAGTGAAGAGGATAACCGCGAAGCTAGACATATCGAGCCGAAAATGGCAGCGTTTAGCGAGATAGCTTTGGAAACGAATGCCGCCGATACGCCGTAATCGAAGAAGATTAAATGCAACACCAGCACGAAGAAAGTCATCGAAAAGATCGTGTCCGTGCTGATGCTGTTGGTNCTATACAATTTACGCACCAAAAATGGACCTAAGGCGAAGAATACGGCCGCCACTTCGAGCAGCACGAACGCGTGCAGTGAAGAGGATAACCGCGAAGCTAGACATATCGAGCCGAAAATGGCAGCGTTTAGCGAGATAGCTTTGGAAACGAATGCCGCCGATACGCCGTAATCGAAGAAGATTAAATGCAACACCAGCACGAAGAAAGTCATCGAAAAGATCGTGTCCGTGCTGATGCTGTTGGTAAGCGTGTGAAGCAGTGGTGAAAAGATGAACCCAAACACGAGAACCGCTACTGCAGTTTTGGAGTCTTCCACAAACTTTGCCAGCTGTATCTCACGTCCGGCGTAGACAAAGTAACCCAGGATAGTTCCGACCGCCGATTGAGCAAACAGCACCTTCGCCCCGATACGCTCCAGGTAGAGATGGTGGAAAATGACCAGAAATGCCGTCACGACCGAAATTTGCTGGCTGAGTTTTGTAGCACCGGCGAATGCTTCCAGCGGTGTGTATGTTCTCAGATTCACGTTGGTTTGCATATCCTTCAGGAAGGATGGATCCGTGTAGTTGTCCGCGTAGTCGGCGTTTTCGTATAAATTTTTCTTCCATGGTTTGCGGCTGATCGAGGATGTTGCCATCTTCGAGAGGCTTTTTGTTTACGTGCGGATGTAGACGAATGTATGGATGGTTTATTTACGTTTTTGTTGTTGTAATTTTGACTGTGGAAGATATGCGTGATTAGATGCATTTAGGATAAATTCGTGCTTTCGCTAACTCACCGGTCAATATCAGGTGGAAATGAGTCCTTTGCACAGTTTAGGAAAACTGCGTGAATTGCAAAACAAACCAAAACAAACACCCCTTTCTCACTGCGAGGTTTGAAATGAATGAAAGCGATCTAATTGCAAAGCTAAGAACTCAATCGCCGTGCTATATACAGTCAGCTCTCGGACAGTTTGAAAACAAGGTTGTTGTGCATTATACGATCATCTACTAACCTTGGCTGCTTCAATGTCATTCACGCTGTCAGAGCGATATGTCAACGTGTTGTTACCGGAGGTGGAATGCAAGCGTTTTGAGGCCGTATTTTTATCAAACAATTTGCTGAAGAAAACCGTACAGCGTCGCTTATCGCACTCAGTTTCATAGGCAGCTTATTGGATTTACCATGAACAGGTAGCGTAGCCAACGTTCACGACCGACAGACGGAAGGCCACACGATCGGTGCAGAAATTCAATGTGCTGATAAGTTCGGCATCTTCCTCGTGGTAGACATTGGTAGCAAATATAATGGAAGATGAAGACGACCCCGTCGTGGAAGAGGTGAGTGTTTTTCGCGACAGTTTGTTTGCTAAGATTTCGAAACTAACTTCTGTTCCCGCTTGTTTACCGCAGATTCCTGTACATTTGTCGAAAGCGCTAGCGGAAAATTTGTACGTTCTGCAGTATCCGCTCAAGTCTGCGACTGCAACGTTCGATGACGGCCGGGTGGTGAATTGTTGCGTGAAGCCCATCAATCAACAGGTAAGGAAAACGTGCTAAAAACACACCAAGAAGTGAATGATTTTCAGAACGATCGAAGGATTACATTACTTAATGTTGCATACCTTTCTTCACCAGATAAAGGTAGACTATGCACTAAACACAGCGTCCAAGAACTATGATGCCTTCAAGGGGGAACAATTTGCACTGGCCGCCGATGGGAAGCAGAGAGACAAAGCGCAGAAGCTTACGTTTCGCAGCGGAACCATGGACAAACAGTCGTTCCTGAGCACGAAACCGATCGAGGATGTGAGCCGCTACCTGGTGTGCGTCATCCAGGACGGGGAGATGCATGCGACCCCGCTGAAGGGTATCGTGTCAATGCGCCAAATGTTTTCCTACTTCGACAAACAGGACAAGCGCACAAAGGCGGAACAGAAGGCAGAGCAGGATGCGGACGGTGCTGCCGAGGATGAGGAACTGACGCAGGTGACCGTAAAGTTTGCACGGTTGGAAAACGAAAAGGTACGCAAGGCGCGTGAGAAATCCTACAACTATCTCTCTAAGATGGAAGCGGAGGAACCGTGGTGCGAAACGTTTTGGCACGAGAAAAGCTCCGCTGCGGCAGAACTCGAAAGACAGAAGCTGTTCGGTGGTGCCAGTGCTAGTGGAAGCGTGCGGGTAGAACCGGATAATGCTGCGCTAAACGTTAAACCGGTGGAGTACATGGATATGCTAATCAGCAAGGAGAAGACGGACCGAAACATCGATTCCCTTCTGCCCAGTCAGGTTGTGTGTATGCACAAGCTAAAGCAGCTCACCTTACAGGAACAACTAAAAGTCATTCTCACCGATGGTAAGAACAATAGTTCGTTCTCCGTCCCAACAGTGGCACCTATCTGACCATGTAACCTAATTTCTCGCCCTTTTCCGTTCCTTTTTCTTTCGCCACAGCAAAAGTAATCACGTCGCAACAAATACTCGACCTGCTGCCAGATCGAACGTTGGCACCGGAAAAGGTGCGACGGTTGCTGCCCCAGGTCGGTTGGTTGATACGGGGCAATTGGGTCGTACAGTCGGAGTACATCTACCCCGACGGTAGCGTGTCCGGTACGAATGGCGTCGCGGCGGAACAGATGCGCAAGGCACGCGACTACATTATGTTCCGCTTTACGAAATGTGATAAACTCGAGCGGCATCAGCTGGTGGCCATAACGCAACTGCCGGCAGAAGAAATCCGAGAAATTTTGTGCACGATAGCGAAGCTAAACATGGCCGACCGTACCTGGAGCATGCTTTTGCCACCGAACGAAGGTTTCCAGTGTGTGGACGAGCAGGAGATCAGTGACCGGCAGGGCGCATTCTGGACGGCCCGGTCCGATAAGTTCATCGAGATGGAACGGAACAGCAGTGCGTCCACATCGAAACGGGTACGGAAGCGTTCGACTCGCGACAGTTAGCTAGCGATGGGGCAACGTTCCCGTAACCCGTAGTTCCTCGAGAATTTCGATCCGAGTCCGAAGGATGGCTACGCGCTAGGGAAATCGAGCTTTCGGGAAGGAAGGAACCTACAGCGGAACTAGATATTGTATAGAAACACATATTTGCTTTAAGTTCGTTGGGTGGTTCGCGCATAGCGGCGAGATTTTTTTTTTGTTTGCGTAGGATGTTGCTCGTTTCGGAAAGCTTCCCGTTCCTGCCAGGCCAATATGTTTAAGTTTTTAATTTATACGAAATACACGTAATACACTCACGGAAATATCGAAACGCATGCAAACAGGGTTGGCACGTTCATTCAGGATGAAAGCAAGCGCATCACAGCGTCCTTCACGTCGCCGTACATATCATCCCGGTTGGAGGGTTTCACGTGAAATATCTGGCAGCTATTGATTCGCTTGAGCCGTTCGATTACATCGATTCCGGTCGATTTCAGTGGTACAGTGGCAACGAAGCGCAACTTTCCGGCGTCCACTTCCTTCACGATCGCATTCATACGCTCTTGAAAGGTTCGCGATTTTAACTCCATTCGTCCAATTTCATCCAGCAGCAGTATTCCGCCGGTGGTCACCTCCGCAGAGAGTCGTTCGTCTAATGCAGGGATTGCGAGACGCTCGAACTCATCAAGCCAAACCGAATATCGTCCCACTTTAGGGTTGTTCGAATGGTTCGCGGTCGTTCGTGCTAATTGTGCCCGCTGTCCGCCAAATGTCACCACATCAAACCCGATACGATCGCCCGACTGAGGATCGCGAACTTCTTCCGTGTAGAAACCGGCAACGGGAACCTTTTGCTTACTTTGCAACTCAACACTCAGCTTGCGCATGATCGTAGTTTTACCAACTCCTGAGAAGTTGTGGGCAAGAAAATAGACTGAATAAATATCTTCTTCGTGAACGATCCACGATCACTACCTACCCGGCATGCCGGTCACTAGAATAAGACTCATTCCGGTGTGGAATAATGGACTAAAATCGAACGGCTGCAAGAAAAGGAAGAAAAGCAACGGAGAAAGATGTTGTGCCTTTTAGTTCCATTCGGTAGAAATGAATTCATTTTCTGTAGTGAATAAAGTCCTTTTTTCGGATTACAAATATAGCTGTACTAACCACGAAAGTGGAAAGAGAAGACTATAATGCTTGTTTCTTTGTTATATCAATATTAGAAAAAAAAACACTAACTTTATTCTGAAACGGTCGCGAATCTTTTTTGTTTGTTACCACACTCACTATCTACTTTACTGTTTTAATTCATTTCGTTATTTACAGAATATTTTCTCTCCCTCCTAAAGCATCCCTTCGTTTTTTTCGACGTGTTCTAACGCGCGCTGTAAAATGATTTTTTTTTTGTCTTCCGATAGCTGATTTCGATCCTACTGCAGCAGAAGACGTAACGTACCAACTGTAGGACACAATGTAAACAAAACTAAGAAACCCTCGCAGGAGCAGTAAACGAAGACCGTTCGAACATAACCTCATTTGGATCGCAGTAGACGCACAATCCTACAACTGGACTGCTACGATTTGTTCTCCTTCCCGATGCACTCTCACTNTTCGACGTGTTCTAACGCGCGCTGTAAAATGATTTTTTTTTTGTCTTCCGATAGCTGATTTCGATCCTACTGCAGCAGAAGACGTAACGTACCAACTGTAGGACACAATGTAAACAAAACTAAGAAACCCTCGCAGGAGCAGTAAACGAAGACCGTTCGAACATAACCTCATTTGGATCGCAGTAGACGCACAATCCTACAACTGGACTGCTACGATTTGTTCTCCTTCCCGATGCACTCTCACTTTCTCACGTCACAATGAAGAGTAAGAAGAAAGCACATTCCAGTGCGCTGGGTACGCCGCGTGTACGCAATTTCAGTCGACAAAATGAATAATTAGATTAATCACTATAAATCCTACGCTAATGCTGATTTACGAGAGTGAACGTTTAAATGAGATGTAGGAGATGTTTCATCTCGCCGCCAACCGCTAACTACTACTACCGTCCGCTCAGCATTCCATCGCAAGCGAGTTGGAGTTTTCGTTGAATTCGGGCATTTCTGTCGCTGGCATTGCAATACTATTCTCGTCATGCACCAGTTCCGGCGGATGCGAGGAAGCACTGTTCGATTCACCGTCCATCCCATGATCATGATTGGTGTCACCGTTGGTGGCCATCTCGTCCGATGGTGCCTCCTCACCGTCCATCATCCCGTTCGACGGACCGCCGGACACTCCGTTCACCGGTGCATCATCCCAGTTAATTTTGAAGCGAGTCACACGCGGCTTCGACGCCAGTATATTGCGCGTCATCTTGTGGAACAATGGTTTCGGTGGTGGGTTTTCCCGCATCTCCACATCCGCGTACTCGTTGTTGATGAAGTAACCGACGCGGACAAACTCTTGTCCACGGTAGGAGCAGGTCAGCAGCACCACCGTCACACCGACCGCGTCCTGCTCCGGGATGCGGCTGACGTTCGGTGGATCTGCCTGAAACACGAATATGTGCCGGCCCTCCGGTACCGGGCCGACGTATATCGTATCCAGCACCTGGTCGAATTCCTCCGACTCGGCCGATCCGACGTAGATCATCTTCCACTCGAGATCCTCCTTCAGCTCCTCGATGCACTCAAACGTCAGCTCGAACTGGAACGGGTTCAGGAAGCTGCTGGGATTATCCAGTACCACCACGTTGGTGATGTGCACTTTGGCCATCGTTTTTCAGTGCGTTGGTTCTGCCAACTACCAAACCGGAACACCCGATAGGAATGCACAAAAACGGTACGGTACGAGGCGCGATTTCTTCTAGAATTATCTTCGCAGTTCCCTTGCGTACACAACAGCACAAACGAAATGTGCCGCAAGATTTTCGCGTGCTGGTACGTTCTTAATTCCGCCTGCCGGTGAACTTGAATGTGCGCAAAACTATCCCACCCTACGTAATATCAAATAAAAACAAGCGTGGTACAACACAACAGCCGATTAGTTGTATTTTTACCTCCGAGAAAAACTACACGCGACTGCACAAAGGTACAAACAAAACATCAATATACGCACAGCAATTTTCCCGCTCTGCCTACTTCATAAGGCTTTCATGCGGCCCAAGGTGTATAGATATCATTTGCGGTCGGTTCAAATCTAAAATCATATTCTGACAGTTGGTGTACACGCATTGGGACAAACCTTTTGGGCCATTTTGGGTAAAATTTTCATTTTTCTTTATGACGTTGTTTTCAACATTCTGTAAATGCTTTTTGTGCAGTGGAAATTCAATTTTTCTAATTAATGCCAAAGCGGTAAGTGTTTTACACTAAAATCGATTCAGTAGCATGTGTAGTAGTTTTCTTTTCGCCCGTAAAAACAGAGCTCCCGGTTTAGATCAGTTTCAGCAGAACAGAAAAACAATAATGGCGGTTGTTGGCAAATTGTGCTCGGCTATCCAAACAACTCAATTTCTTTCGTATGCTGCCGTACACTTTCGAACACCCGTTATTTCATTATGCCAGCTATTTACTCGCACTGCTTTATTGCGTATATGCGTTCGCTATGCAAATTCTATTTCATCAGTAACTTCTATTTGTGTATTTCAAATTGTTGCTTTCGCCCCGAACTGTTTCGAACGCAAAAACAAAGGGCTAGCGAGCACTAAGGCAGGCTGCTAACCTTACACACGCCCCAAGGTGTGTCCATCGTAAAATTATCCTATTTTTTATTTGTTCCTTGCTTCATTAGCTTACACGGGTACTGGCGATGAAGAACCATTCGTCTTCTGTTTTTTTTTTCTTTTGCCCACCTTCGGCAATGGATTCTATCATTTCTAAAGTTTCGCATTATCATTATTTTGTTGTTGTTTTTTTTTTCTTCTGTAGTTTAATATTTTACTATGCTATCGTTCTCCCTCCTCATGCATCTCATTCACTAATACAAACATCATCATTATCGTCATCGGCCAGTAATTGCCGTTCTGCGATGAGGTGTGGTGGAATATAATTGTGTGTTTTTGCACTGCTAATGTTAATTTTTGTTTTGTTTTTGTGTTGTTTTGATTTTTTTTTATCGATATCGATCTCTGCGCAAAACACACCACATAAAACCGGACGCATTCATTCGTACATACGAAAGTAAAGAGGTTAATACACTTGCAATACTGTTCCACAAGGAAGTGCAACAATTCATAAGACGGAGACACTATCCTAAAAAAAAACCATGGTTTCTTCCATGCACCATCTTCGTCTGTTGGCTTCTGTGCACGGTTCGATTAAGTAAACATGCGATTCACCACCTCCCATGACGCAACGTGGGAGGGTTAGCTCTTTTTCTTTTACTTGATTGTATTTACTACCCAGCGATGACCGTTTTTGCTAGTTGCAAAAAGATTGAAGTAACGGAAACAACAACTCGCCTATAACACTCGTATAGAGAGAAACGACAAGAACTAAAACGGATCAGCCCGTTTTCGTTAAACATAGTACATGCTTAAGCTTTCCTGTACTTTCATTTCTTCAAATCTAACCTGCAGACCAAAGTGAGAAATACCCTTACCGATTGTTGCAGCAAAGCGTCGTGTAAAAAGATCCATCCCGATTCCTTCGTATATCGTGGTGAAGAATAGATGATTCATCTGCATTACACTAAAACAGATCATAGCTCTCTTCCACTACGCTTACAGATCCGATCTTGCTGCTGCAGCACTACAGGTTACACGCTTGTAAAACTAAGCTCCAATAACATAACACTGTTGCCCGCGCTTCAACTGTTCCTTCGTGGGATGAACAATTGAACAAATTCCTACTCCGAATCCGATACCGATTTGTGTAACGCACCCCCACACGGAACCGGCATATAAGTTAGTAGAGTAACCATCTAAAACGATAAATATAGAGATATAGGGTACAAACGGTACAACGATATAGTTTGAGCCCAGGCANTGCTGCTGCAGCACTACAGGTTACACGCTTGTAAAACTAAGCTCCAATAACATAACACTGTTGCCCGCGCTTCAACTGTTCCTTCGTGGGATGAACAATTGAACAAATTCCTACTCCGAATCCGATACCGATTTGTGTAACGCACCCCCACACGGAACCGGCATATAAGTTAGTAGAGTAACCATCTAAAACGATAAATATAGAGATATAGGGTACAAACGGTACAACGATATAGTTTGAGCCCAGGCACCACACCCACCCGGTGGGGGTCCGTGATGCGATGAAATTCGTTTAAAATCTCTTGCGTCCTCCCTCTTTCAACCTGCCACTAATTGTTTTTGTTCTCCCTTTTTTTTTGTTATGCTTCACTTTGCACCCAGGCAAATAAGAACACTTTCTGTTTCTGATTAGAAAGGAACAAAAAACAAAAGCGAACGTCAGCAAACAGAACCTGATGAACGCTGGATTCCGATCCGTACCCATCGTTCCCTTTCCTTGCTACTAAATATATGCTGTAAAACTATGCTCGTATCATCTGCGCTAATGTTTGCATTTTGTCCTTTTGTTGTCTCACTCTATATTAATTATGCCGCCTAACTATTGCAGCTTCTGCAACGTAACACAAATATGGATTGCACTAAATAAGTATCTCTCTTTGTGTCTCTCTCTCTCTCTCTCTCTCGGTGTATGGAGGTGTTTTGAAACGAAGGCAACACTCCCGCTACGACCACGTGAATGTATTGAACAGAAGTGGGAAACCGTACAAAACGTCCATCGGATCCACCATTCCCTGGATAAAAGGATAAAAGTTACCAACTACTATCAACAATTTGTAAACGAATTCTAAACATCCTGCATCCTTGCCATTGCGATGTTGCAACCATCCTTGCCGCTTGTCCTACAACAAACAAATCAACGACGAAAAGTCGTAGCTTCGACATCGTGTGAAACACTTTAAAATAGGATCTGACAACCCCAAAGGTATCCTACTTCTGGGTCTGGCTGACGTGTTGGCAGGGAAAAAGGCGTGTCCGGTCTAATGTTGATGATGTTTTCACTGTACCGCTTCGTGATGGTGCTTGCACTGGCAGTACAAATTGCGCAATGGCGATCCGGTTCCGGTGACGTAGCTTTCCAACAAGCTGCAAGCGGCAGCTGGCGGCATGCCAGACAAACTGTACAATCGTTGCGTGGTGCCACCGAACGATTGATCCGTTTCGAACGCTTGTGGTTGCGGCGAATGCTGCAGATCGGCAGAAGGTTGATCCGACTGATCGTGTTCGCCCTGATCGCAACGGACAGCAGCAAGCCGGTCGTCGTAACCATCACGCCTCGCTCGATACAGTTTACTCGATTGCAGGTTCAACAGCATGCTCAAATCCTTATTGCCACCCGTTGACGACTCGCATGGCATACAGCCATTGTCCATCGAAATCGGATGTCCTTTCGCTTGTTGGTTCACCGGTCCCGTTGCCTTCGGGTTCGTCTTTCTACACACTACATTCATCATCGCCGGTTCGTTCGACTGCCGCTCGCTAGTGTTGCGCGTTCCGATCATGGGTGGTGGTAAAAGGGCTTTGCTACTATTTAAAGGATGTGTCTGTCAGACAGTAACTTTTGGCAGCGCATCATCATTCGATGCTGTTTGATTGTGCTGATCAAGCAGGGAACCTGTGCCGGGAAGGAAGGAAAAGAAAAGCACAATTACAATATGGGACTTCATTTTTGTGTGTGGTGTGTAGTGGTGTTACAATACTTACCGGATTCTACATCGTTCCCGCTTCTGGAACTTCTTTGGCGGCACAGGAATGGGGAAGGTGTTGGTGATGATGGTTGATTCTGTAAAGCAAAAAAGGGTAATCCCCATGTTAGTCAGCTTGAACTTTGCTTATAATTACCTCCGCTTTTTAATGAACGAAAAGACAACACAACAACAAGTACACGGTACAGCATTTTTGGTTCACAAACGGTTCCATAAGGTTTTATTACAATCTGTTCAGTTGTTTCTTATTTCGATCACTGTTAGAATGTGTGGGTGTTGCTGTGTATGTGTGAGGGTGTTGGTGTGTGTGTGTGTGTGTGTTATGAGGAAGATTAGATCGTTTCTAATGCTTGCTGCTACCAAGTAACGGATACCGCGCGTTCGCTCTACAATGTGTTTTAGGGTTTATTTGAATAATCGAAAGGAAAGGACCGAGCGCCGCAATGCTGTTAGTTAGATGAATGATGATAGATTAGGTTTTAGTGGCATTGATAGAATATATAATATATAGTAATATGATGAATACACTGCTCTTTCTCTTTTAAGTCTCTCGATTTTTTGTTTCTTTTCTCTATATGAATGGTTTTGGAAGGATTCTAATGTTATCGTTATTTTATTCTTTCCGGCCCTCGCTGGATGGTGGAAGGGAGGGACACATTACCGACATTACTATTCCTGTTTACCGCTTGTTTTTTATTTTTTTTGCTTCGTTTTCTCTATTTATTGCACACTATAATTTCGTCCCAGAGTCGCCGCCATCGTCCTGGGAACGTAAAAATAATTCTCCACACACACAGCAATAGGATCGGTACATCCATTCTCATCCATCATCATCATCATCATCACAAAAAGGACACAATCTTGTTTTGCAGCGGATCATCATCATCAGTCGATTTGTTCTCTCTAGGAAACGTTTATATATAAATACGAATAGAGTTTGATAGGTTTAGCTCTGTGGTTTAAATCTTGTATGGTATTTTCTGTCTTCTCTCGTTAAAGTATTATTTGATTCAGCCTTTAATAGTGTTTTCATGTGTTTTTTTCTTTTCAATGTTTTTTCCTCCTCCCCCAACTTCTATTCCACCGCAACACACTCACTCAGTGCACACGTACATTACGTTTCCCCACGCTTGATCAACATAATTATGATAGCTCAACGAAATAACAGAATTATAAAACACCTATTATGCTTCGCGCTTCGTATGCAGCGCATAAAATAAACACTCTGTTCGCGTAGGGTTCCGATCTGCGCTTGTGATAATAGTTCAACATCTATCTGTGTGCTTAATGCCGGTCGTCAACTTTTATCGCACAGAAACAAACTGTTCCTTCGGGTGTACTGCTAATGTGCTACGGGTAAAGTAGAAAAGAATTCCGACACTGCTTCCGCAACGGTTTAAAGGGAGCAATAAAATATAGTGCTAAATTATCCGAATAAGAAGAGTATTGTGAGAACATCAACGATTAGTACTTTCATTAGCACAACGGACAATTTGTAGCAGTGACACAGAGAACGGACACGCACACGCACGCGGGTTTCATCGTTCATCGTTCTCCTTGTTTTAGTATATTCATCTACCTTCATATATGTATATATATATATACTTCTGTGTTACAGCCTATCGCAAGAATGCAACATTATATTACTTTCGCTTGCTATTTCTCTTTGTTTTTCGCATCAATCAAAGTCTTTTAATTGCAATAATTCGTCAAACCGGTTAATGTTCGTGCTTCGTTTGCCTTCCGTTGAGCTTTCTTTCGGTTTCAAAGTTAACTTCGATCGCGGTATCGCTTGCACCAACCGATTGTGGTATGTGTGTGTGTGGTGTTTCATCGTCTTTCCAGGCCTTTCCATTACACACACCGAGCGTCACCAGTGCACACAAGCTTACAAAAAGTCTGTTTCATCATCACAGCTAAAACGCATCTCACAACTTCATCAGTTCCTGTGTTGCTTTGTGTTAAAGTATATCCTCATAACCGCCCTGCTCCTCCGCTGCTTTTGCTTCCTGCTGCCCATTCCAATATTATTCCACGCGGTCCACTTTTACGATAAAATAAAACTAAAACTAATGCTCAATACATCCAATAAATCCTTCTTCATCCAACAAATAGTCTTATTACGCTTCGCTTCTTCTTGCACCACCGACTTCGAGTGCCACCATTGGCTGTGCGGTGCAGTATCCTCGTAGGTATTACAGTAAAATATAACTCTCTAATAGTCCTATACGCTTTCCTTCGTCTCTCTGTTCTTATTCTACTTTATCCAATAACATCATCTTCTGCATATCTTCGCACTGTTTTGTTGTTTGGTTTCTTGGTTTGGTTGTATATATATAAATTTCATATAGTTTTATCCGCAATATAGTTGAACGTGTATCGTAATACTCTCTCTCTTTTTAGCAACATATTTGTTTGTTTTTTTTCTGTTTTTATCAAGTAGAAGAATAGTAGTAATAAATCGATTTCATACAACTTCACTTACAACGCTCTGTTATCTTTATCATCTGTTTCTGGTTTTTCGTGTGTATGTTTCTGTTTTTTTTATCGTATCGTACCTTTCATTGGTATCTCTCTCCGTATTTTCTGTCTGTTCCTGTTTGCTCGTTCATCCGTCCCCTAAAATGGCAGCTTATTTTTGCATGGTTTGTATTAGTTATTATATTATTATTTCGACCCCTGTTTGTGTGTTCCTTCGCGATATGAAAAATTCTACAAATTTTCACCATTACTCGTCTTGTTCTTGTCTCTCGTCTCACGCTGGTTCGCTTGCTTCGTTGCCGTTTAGTCTACTTCCCCACCAGCCGTCAGTCAGTTCAGGGAGGAAAAGCTGGTCACTTTGGTGCCCTTTTCACCGGCAACACGCTGCACGTACACGATCCCATCCACGGTGTACACCGAGTGTAGCAGCCCGAGACGTTTGCGGCGTACCGCTTCGGCCATCAGCTTTTGGTTGTACTTCGTTAGTACCTCGTTGACGAAGAACCGGCGATCGCTGCTAAATCCAATGTCCGACAGACGCAACACACGCTTTGCTTGGTACGCGCGATAGAACTGATCGCGGAGCGTTTTGAACATAAACTCCACCACGATCGGTGCCGGTGCGATCGGTTCCGGCTCGCTACGAACCACCGACGACGAATCGCCAGCTTGCTGTCCCCGGGACGGTACGGCGTTGCCGGCAAGGCGCCGGTTCCCACCCGGGACTCGCTGCCGGCGAATGTCCACCTGGGGAATGTCCTGTTCGGTGTACTCGAGCGCACGACACACGGCACGGAAGCACTGTTGCAGATCTTCCCGCTCGCGGTGCGGAATGCCGATCAGCAGCAGATCGTTCCGCAGCAGCGCCCGGTCGGTACTGTCAATGTTTAGCTGCACGTCGAGATGAATCTGTTCGACACGTTTGCCGAGCCGATCGATACGCCGGTGCATGTCTGCCTTGATCTTCACCACACTGTCCAGCAGCTTGTCTAGCTTCTGTTCGAGCGTCAGCGCAGCCGGTCGTGCCGTCTCTGTCGGTGCACCCAAACCGTCGCATGCATAGGAAGGACCGAACGTTGGTATGGGTGTAGCGGTGCGGTCGGGACCGCACACAACAGCACCACCACCACCACCACCATGCGATGGGAAGGAAACCGGAACCGGCCCAGACGGTAAGCATTCCACGTTAGGGCGTTGCGGCAGATTACCTCCATTCTCCGTCGCATCAGTCTGTGCCCTTTGCTCCTGCTTCTTCTCCTTCTCCCCCCGCACCCCGTGCGACCGGGTGCCGACCGAAGCGACCTCACCATTCGTATCTTGGTGCAGCAGCGGCCGGTCTTTTCTGCACGCAGGATGCCCATCTTCCCGCTTATCGGTGGCGGGCTCGTCGGTGGATTTTTCGCTCGTGCTAAGTTCCGGTGCAGCTGCGTCTGCGTGCAGCATCATTCGGTCGACCCCGATCCCGCCCGTGCCCGGTCCCCCCCTGCCGTCCAGCGGTACAGCTTCGTTACTGTTCGCCGCCGTCGGCGTATCGTCGGCAATTGCTATAATTTCCCCGGCTAACGAGGAAAACTCTTTCGTTGCCGTGTGATGCAGCAGTGATGCAACTGCAGCCGCCGTCATCGTCGTTGCCGCCACCGTCCCCACCTTGGTCCCACCTTGCCCCTCTTCTTCTTCGTCTGGTGTCGTCGGCGGTATCGCCATTACCGTCGTATCGCCCGGCCGGTTTTTGTGCACCAACTCATCCTTCCGCACCTCCACCACCAGCCCGTCGCCCTCGTTTGATTGTGTTCCGATGGGTACGGTGGTCGCTTCCTTGGTCGCTTCCCGGATGGCCAACAGTGCCATCAGATCCTTCACCAGCCGGCTATTGTCCCGGTGCACCAGCTCCTTTACCATCGCCAGCGAGGCGGTCGATTTACTTTTGCTGCCCAGCTTTTCCAGCCTGCCCGTGTCGGCCACATTGCAGATCGTACCGCCGACGACGGTAGCGGCCGTCGGTTCCCTCGCCTGTGACCGTTGTCTGGGGCTTGTTGTTTTCGAAATGATTACCGTTTCACTCATTGCGCTGATATTGCACCATATAATACAAATAGTAAACGCACACAGTCGCACACTTTTCAAACCGTTACCGCTACACGATTCACAACTCCATTTGGCAGGAACACATTTTTGTTTTACCAAAATATTTTCCTCGAGCGAAACAAAATGGATGTCCCTTTTTTTTTTTTTTATTGGCACGGCAACTTTGTCTATTACACACCGAGCCAAGCTCCAAGGCAAGAGAGCGCAAAACAACTAAAAGCCACACACTGCCAACTTCAATGCCTACTACGTGTCTGCTGTTCCCTAGTTTTCTGTTTTTAGTTCCACACAAAGGTTTGGTTGGTGTCGGGGAGATTTTTTTTCTTCTTTTATTTTGCTTCCCGGACAAACACAGTTTCAACACAGGAACAGCACCGGGGCGAAAGGAAGAGACCCGTCCTTTCGCTTTTGGGTGGTGTCTATGTGGCCGTCTAGTCTGGCGCTCGCTAGTGCACTGCCAACTATTGACTCGGCTTGCTCCGACTAGTGTTGCTGCCGTTGCTTGCTTATTGCACGGCGTATGCCATTGCGTTCGTATGCACCGGAAAACCCGAACTGCATACATATGCAGCTACGCTCGGTAAAAGCGGCTGCTTTCACTGCACAAACGTCGCGCGTGCATGGCCACAGGATGCCGCGGCCGCCGCGTTCTGTTCGTTTGCGCGCTCGCCCGACCGAGAGATCCAACCGTTGCACCGACCTCTGTTCTGAGCACACTTTGAGCAAAGGCCGGGATGAAATCGCAGCCTGCTGCTGCTGTTCGTTCGTTCGTTTCCTAAATGCTGGAATGCGTTGTGTCAAGTACGATTTTTCCTGCTAACACCCATGCTACTCACCCATCAACAAGGGAAAAGCACCCCTTACCCCCTCTTCCACCCCCCTCCCCCCTTCTTTCCTTTACCCATTACGTTCGGTTCGGGATCGGGTGGTTTTTCGTTTCGGTTTCACCAACCCGCCAACAGTTGCCGTCTCGGGTTCGCCTGTCTTCCACATCCAGCCCTTTAACCCGCCGGCGCAGTGCATAAACGGTGCCACAGACGGAAACGATGCGAGAAAGAGAGAAACACAGGGAGTATGTGTATGTGTGTGTGTGTGCGCAACGGGTGTGAGTGCAGACGGCGTGGTGCTGGGTAGTAAACAAAGGTGGTGGTAGAAGCAAAAAAATCGCACACACCACGCACACACATACACAGCCCGCCGGTGCACTATTTCCAAACAGGGCAATCTCCCTAGAAGCTACCGGATGTTGTTTATTTACCATCGCGACTGAGTAAATCGATAAAGATAGAGGCGTTATTTTGATAGACACACACAAACCACCCACCCACCTTCACTACTGTGTGGCGGATGATGGTAGGTAGCATTTTACGGTAGAGTCTGTCTGTTTGCCAATATTTGCACAACTTTCAGAAAAAAAACATTAAATGTGAAGAAAAGTTGAAAGTAGCGGACGCATGTCAAATTAAAGCAATTTGTTGCCAACCTAAACAATTAACCAATCCGATCTGATGCGTTAGGTAGTAGTAGTAGTACGGCAAATAAATGCATTAAAATGCAATAATTTTCCCACCAACAGCAAAAAAAAAAAAAAACGTACCAAGCGTGCCCGTGTTCCCATTATCCGGCAGACCCGGAATTGCCAATGCACACAAGAGCTTTTCTTCTGCGCAAACGCATTCCCGTGCCTTCCACTGAATCCTTGCCGACACCGGACCGGGAAAAGCTCCGGCACATTAGGGATGCATTTGCAGTCGAGCCGTGTGGGAGCATGGTGGAAGAACCGGAGCAACCAATGAATGTGGCTGGACTTTACCAGACAGGAAGGCGAGATACAACAACAGCGCTCTACTATGGTCGGCTAGATCTAGAGCATTCTGCCAACCGTTGCATTGCATACCCGCACGCCAGTTCTCCAGCTCTTTCCGTCTCGCTCTTTCTCGTCTGGCTAGGCTAGTTGCAGGTTGCAGCAAATGTGCAATACTGGCGGCAGCGCAAAAATGCACACTCCGACTCCGGCAGTATCAGACTCGGCCAGACAATGGGCAACACCACAGACACAGCCAGCATAAGGGATGCGCGGGAATAGTTCGCAGTACAGAGGCCATTTAAAACAAAAAAAGTGACACACACGAACGCTAGGCGAACACATACACGCATAGCGTGTACATGGTTCGCTCATTCTCATTGTCTGCTGGTGCTGTGTACAAGGACACTTTTCCCTCATAACCCGACGTAAGCCATTAATGTAACAAATTTGTTATTTCCGTGTCCGGTCGCGTTAACCACACCTCTCTTTAGCTGCTACCGCTGATTAACTTTGCAGACAATCTGAATAAATAAACCATTGTTTAAGTGGGACCCTTGTTTTTTCATTTCATTGTTGTAAACTAAGTCTGAGAATATATTTTCGTTTTGTTTCACTACAAAATAATACTAAACTTTGACTACGCATCGTTTGTACTGCCGAGGTAGTTAATCATCGTACATGGAACCAGCCTTTCATTTGCTACACAGTGTATGCGTACTAACCTACACCGGACTGTTGTTACTACGGTAAAGTCCCATCATTTCCCACTAATAGCGAATGATTCGCCCCGTCGATCATAACATGATTGTGTTGTCCCTAGTTCGAGCTATCTTTCTTCCATGCCGTTACGCATACTGTTGCTGTATTCGCGCAAGGGACGCGCTCAAAGCTTTACCGTGCAATGAACACGTTTCAGTGGTAAATTGTTACATGCTTCATTCATTTACCGAGCCACGATTTTATACTAAATTGCATATATTCAATCACACCACGTAGGAGATCGGGGAGCAATGTTGGACACTTAACGTGCTCTAGCTAAATCCTAACGATTATTGTTGTTGCTGCTGCATTCAACATCACACGTTGAACGTTTACTTCAACTTTAAAATAAAAAAAAAAAACCTCTCATTGTCCGTCAAATTGGAGAGACTAATTTACTAAAAAAGAGTTTGACACTATCCACCTAGAGGTGGGATAGATGCACAAACACAAATACAACC
>CM032178.1:5893690-5926100 GCA_018908115.1 Anopheles rivulorum
TACGATCTCTCAGAGCGTGCATGTCACTTTCAAACTCCTCCAGGCGATCAATCCACTACTGTTGTACTCAATTACTCAACTATTTGGTCGGGTCGAATTGTGAGGGTTTATTACAAATGAAGTAGCTATATTAGTGATCAATAAGCACAAATCGCTTGTTGGTGCCCCTGATTGATGTCTGTGTACTGAACTTGCACTTAATGCAAGGTGTGTTTAACAATTATTCTTATTTAAGTCTTATCGCCGTCTAAGCCATTCCGATCAGGCTCCAAATCGATTATCACGCTGGACCGTCATACATTGTATACACAAGGCAATGATTTTTCAATTGCTAATCTCTAACCAGGACTCATCACGTTCACAGATACATTTGGCATTTTTCGCTTTACGAGATTGTTTTACATCCGTATCAGTTATTGTACACGTCGACGCCGAAAACCATTGGATTTTGATAGAGCAAGTTTGTTGCAATCCGTTCGTTGCAGCACAAGCTGGTCTAATGTCCCAATGTCTCTTTAGTATCGTGGACCTTGAACACGATGACGACAATCTGTTAATCGATCATAAATTACACATTGTTAAACAATTCTCAATTGAGAAAAGGGAAGCGATGTGCTTAGCAATGTAATACTATCGCATTGCTATGTATTCCTCCTAATGCTTTCCTAAAAGCTGTGCCCTAGAAATATAAGCATTTCTAATAATTAATAATGCCCCAGAAAGTTCTTTCTGATGTTCGTACATTTTTCTCCACTATTAAACGGTACGCTAAACGAATGCATTTGTGCAGCTTCAGACAAATAAGTATAAAAACCACAAGGAAAATTCAATTCCGAAACTTCTCCCAGCTGTTTCCAGACATTTGGCTATGGTAGTACGAGAAATACACCCAACCTAACAACGTTCATCCATGCGGTGGCCTCGATATTTTGCCAAAAAAAGAAACGTAAAACAAGTTGAAACTTTGTTCGATTTTTTTTATAGCAATCAGAACCTGTTCCAAAGCATCAGCGAATGGAATGTTGGATGGGCAAAAAAAATCGTTCTACCCAAATGGTGGAAAACAAAGAAGTGGATAAGATGGAACAGGGTAAAGAGAGATTATGATGGTGCTGATGCTGCTCCTAAGAAATCACGAGTAGCAAATATCTTAAGGCATGTGGTACAACACAAAGGGACATCCGTTTGGTACAACGATTCGCTAGCGTTAGAAGCAGCATCTCACCAGATTAAATGCTGGACAAAGAACTTGCGATGCGATGATGATGTTGGGAGTGCACCGTCTGGAGGGTGCAGAAATGAAAAGAATGCATGTTTCATTCTTGAAGTATGGATTTCCCTCGCATACAAATGTTGAATGGAAGACTGCGAACGTTAAATAGCTTTCGGGGCCGACGTAGGATTGTTGTGGCCGCTCTTCAAACCAAAGGTTGTTCCAGTTTAATGCTCCAGATCGTAGGTAAGACTTGTAGGTTGGCCAGCAATACAGATGCAATATAATTAGTGTTTTCTTTTGTTTTGGATTTTCCCAAATATGTATGTTCTTCGAAGAAGAAACTAAACGACAAAGCTATTGCACGTTTTCATCCGCTACTAATCATTGCAACTGATTACAGTGGGAAGAGAATCCACTTGTAAGACTTCGGGAACTTCTTTAGTATAAACGAGCGAAACGTCACCCTAATACTTCCGTCCATAAATCAATAATACACCGACAAACGGACCGTCGATTGTTCGATAAACAATTTCACATGCCGTTAGCAATAGCTCGCTGTTCACCGACACCGACAGACACGTGTTGCTTTGTAAACACACATACACACACACACATATATACAAACACATACACGTTGTAAAATTATAAGCTCGGTTGACAGTATCCAATATCCCTTTCATTTGGACGTCCTGCCTGATAAGGGCTACTTTGATCGGTACAAAGCACCACCCGTCCAAAGGGTTGCACTACCTAGCTGCTGGTTCATTTTCTCGTAAACCTTAGGAATTAATGAGCATGCTGACGGCTCTCGTTGCCATGGTTACCGCGAGCTGCGAGCGCTGAAATGAAAGAGAGACCTATTTTCCCTGCCAATTGCAAACCGTACGATGACGAATAATGCTCAAAACGGTTATATGCGCCCCCCCCTCCCTCCGGAAAGTGGAACACGCACAGTAAACAAAACGTACGGTGGCGTAGTGGGGTTTGTTAGCCCCTAATGTGTCGCATAGTAAAATTTGCAAACAATAGACCAACTGCGCTATTTCAAAACACAATCATATAAAATTGTTGAAAGATGGAACACATAAAATGACAATACTTTTCGAAGCCGATTGGCTTATTGGCCACGTTCAGTTTCCTGTACAACGCAACACTATGTGCTGGACCGGATCTTTCATGTATGATGGGAAACGGTCAGATCATCTTGCAATACGTGCCCTCCTGTTGCTAGACCAGGTAGTGAGCAACCTCTACCAAGGAACGATTACTGTCGTAGATAAGAAAGTTCCACGTAGCGATACCGTAGGATGAGTGAATTGGGTGCGTATAGAGATTAACTCATTCTTCGTCTTTTGTGTCTATTATGGTGTAAACAAGACTGCCCAAGGTTATTCGGCATTCGGGGAAGCATGGCAATGCGTGGGTCGTTTAATGCTTATCACTCCTAAAATCGCCCATTAAAATCGGCTGCACGTATAGGCGCACACCTCCAAGACACTAGCTTCACCATCCGCAAGAGCTTTATCATTTCAGCGCTCACAAAGAAACCAACTTCAAATCCTGGTAAACCTTGTGCTACCTTTAATTTTCTACATCCTTTACCTTTTTCGTTTCTTCGCGCACCAACGATTTCTTGTAAGGGGACTGACAACACAAACACGTCACAAATAAATGCACACTACCGACTCTTGGCTTTCGTACGTCCGTCCGTCCAAGTTTTATAGCGCCGAAATACAAATCTAGTTAAAACACCAATTGCTGATTTTAAACTTCTATGCAAACAATGTTCATTTCCGAAATATTTGCATAAAAAATATAAAACCAATCCAAATAGGCGTTATTAGGCGTAGCACGATGTATTCTGCGAAGAGCTGTCATTGGTGCCGATGTAGCGGATCTTAACGAGGCAGGTGATTTTTTTTTTGCTAGTGAAGGTTGACTAGATCGAATCGTGGTCATGGGATTCCCTCCTATTCAGTAACTGCTTTTCGTCTCAGTGTGATGGTTTTTTTTCTTACTCCTAGATATTTGATATTAAGCTGACGTGCAATGAAATTTTAGAAAATGATATCAATCGAACATCTATTACGCTATTATGAAGTAACGCTTCAAAGAAAACGTAATGAAATATATTAGGTAAGTACGCAAATAGAACAATAATCATAAACATAAAAGAATATCACAGCGAATCAACATGAAAGAGTAGGCCGTGTGCAACTAAGTGCGCGCACATTGATAGTGAATTTCCATCCAGTAATGAGTTTTCCCGGATAAAGCGTTTCCTCTTGCTGGGTACATGTTTCTGTTGGCGCTACTAGAGCAAGCCAACACAAAGAGAGATTGTGACTCCAACACTCTCTTCGTTTTGGAGAGAAAAGAAAATCATCGTACAATATCTCTGGTGTCCACTTACGGCCGGTTATGTTGCCTTCGTTTTTTTTTTTCTTAAAATTCATTCGTTCTTTGGTTCAAATCTCTCCCCATAAATTGCGGCCAAAACGCACAATTGCTTAGATGTTAACATTTCTACGTACGGCTTGTTTGTTGTGTGCTTCATCAACATTAACTTCAACATCAGCTGACGTAAGAGAATTCTCTTCGCTGGGGTTACCCCAGAGTTCGCGGTATGAATTTCCGTTGCCTCCTACTTCTGACTCCTAAGAGCCATGAAGAAACAGGCCTCTGGCAAAGACCACGGTTACGGATCTAGTCTTTTTTATGACACCACCAGCACGGCATGCTTGAGAGACGCGTGAACACATTTATTTTTTGTTTGGTTTGCTTTGCACCCTCTCTTTGCTTTTTGCTTTGTTTCTTTCAGCCAGTGGTTCCGGCTGGTACCGAGTGCAAAATTGTTTCTAGCACTAGTACGCGACGGGTGAAAATGCCAGCCAAGAAAGATTGCTTCGCAAGAGAGCGCGACAAAGAGCGCTGCTGTGTCCCCGTATCTCCCGCATCTTTCTATACCAGCACCCCACATTCCACAACCCGGCTAGAGCGTATGAATATCGGGAGAGTATTCTTCTTGGTGGAGAACTAGATATGTGAAGAAGCATGCGAAAAGGGTGGCTCGCTAAGCGAGGTAAAGGATGGTGGTGGTGGGACACGATGGACGCATGTTTGTGCCCGAACGTCCCAGATTGAACTTAGATCGCTTCAACATTGAAGGTACAATAATCGTGCAATGTTGATATGAAAGAATGCTAACGCAACGTGCCATTTTTTTCATGCAACGCTTTTTCACGCACCAACGTGTTTGTATACATGGATGTCCTAACTACACACTGACTCGTTTCCTTGTCGACTAGAAGAGCAACGTTGTTAAATCCTTGGCCTGCTTAGGTATCACGACACCAAGGACGGTGTTATTCCAGAAACAATCGTTTTCCAATCGTCTATCAGAGACATCGTGTGCTCAGCATGCCCTTCGTAGAGCAATCGAGAAATTTCCTCCACTAGCCTACAAGAGTTCAACGTGGTAGAGAGCTGCTGCTGGAAAGCTCATCGTATTAGTTCGCCAATAATGTTCCCAATTAATGACGCACCTTTCCGTTGATTGGTCACCGTTTCCGCAAACGCGTAGAACACTATTGGCCACTATAGTTGCACGCTATAATGTGTAAAGAATAGCTCCGTGTGCTATATCTATGCCTCACGACTTGCATGAACCGTGCTCGTTAATATGCAACCCGTTAGCGACACCCGCGAGAATCCACGCCAACACCACTACTCTTCTCTGGTTGTACTGTGCGTTCACTACGATTTTCTTCCTGCCCGCACTTCAGCTGTACCGAATTTCACCTCACGGGTGGTGCCTTTTTCCGCCGAAGGAACCTGTGCACTGCAGTAGAGGCAGATTCTACCCGTACGATAGCAACGACCACCCCCAAGAACCGGAGAGCGAAAGACCCGTGCGTACCGACAATCCTACGAAAACTGTGCTGATTGTTCGTGTGGTTGCTTTTCTACTGTTTGACAATTGATAAGAAACAACACACTCTTGCACACGCGCGCGACTACGCACACACCACATACACACACACACACTTTAGTACGACTTCTTTGTGGGGTTTGGCAAACGATCCGGACTGGAGCTCATGTACGCACCTTTAGCTGGTTGACGATAATTCACTTTTGTTGCTAATGATTGCAGAAAACTTGTACCCTTGCGTGCTGGATTATGAATAATGCAATTTTCATCGAAACAAACGTTGTTTTCCCCACGAGAGTATTCGAGATGAAGCGTTTGACAGCAGCGCTTCGTTTATAATCGGCGGTTGACGATCCATTCGGTAGCTGTGCCGTTTTCGCTATGGTGCTGTTTTTTACAGAAATTTAAATTCAAAATTTTATATATAACAGAAACTTTTATTTGACCCGTTTTATACCTATTATAAGGTGTGCGGGGATTTTCAACGCTAATTTCGCTTCGGCACGGCCACTCAACTTAAGTCCTCATTCGTACAATTTCCGCATTGGCTAGACGCACGATCCGGTTGAAATCAGTTTTGGTGTACGAGCGCCAGAAATTTGATCTCGACCAAACCAATGCTGGATAGTTGGGACTTTGTACGCCGTGAAATAATCTCGCAATCGCTCGTCCGGTAAAGTTATTATCCGGATAGCGACATATGGTCGTGCGAATGTCCGCAATCAGCTGCTCGTCCGTCGTATCGTCCGGCTGGTGTGTGAAAGAAAAACGAAAACGTTCAACCATTTTGCAAAAAAAAAAATGCACCAATAAGCAACATTTGCTGATGATACATACCTCCGGGATGATTTCTATAGTTTCCTTGCTAATATCAGTCGTGAAATAGCTCCTCACGATCGTTTTCAACTTATCCGAGGGTCCGGTTGGACAGTCCGCTCGACCGACTGGACCGATGGTGTTGAAGCATACCGAATTTAAAGCTTCCGCAATGTACTGCAGTTGTGCCAGCTGCGTACGTTCCTGGCGTGTAACACGTTCGTAAAGCCCATCTAGCGCGTGGTCCAGTTCTTCGTCAGTCAAATCGCCAGGAGCACGAATTCGAAACCCGAGCTCAAAGAAATTCACCGACAGTGGCGATCGTTTGCGGTCATAATTTCCTACAAATAATATGCCTAAGGTTAGCTAATGTCAGTCTTTTAAACGGCGAACAGTTAGTGCAATAATACCCGTGGTCCATTCCAGATTCTTCAACTGATACTTGACCACGCCGCTGTCCCAACCGATGGCGGACGCTACGTCAATCACTGGGAACTCAATAACAGTCGAGGTGGCATGCGATATGCCACGTTTCAGATCGAGTGCAAAAGCCATTGCCAGCGGTGCACATTCCTTGGCCGCCAGTCGCAATGGTCGTGCGCCGCCATACGACATTACTTTGCACATTGTGTAGGCCGGACTAAGCGCTTGTATGTAGCGCTGCTCATCCAGCTCCAGGTAGCACAGAAAGGTCGCTATGTTTTCTTCTGGAATATCTAACTGCTGCACGGTCGATTCTATCGAAAAGCATATTTCATGCCCTGGACAAAGGCGCTTCCTAGCCCCAGTTTGCGCTTCCCCATTGGTTGGAGCAGTCTCTTCGAAGCTCGTGTCCCAATCGATACCATTCACTGCTTTCAATTCCTCCTGTAAATCTTGCGCTAGATCTCTGTAAAGATAATAAAATTATGGAAGTAACCGTTTTGTGTACACCGAACCCAGTACCACCAACTTATTCTTGAAAATCTTTGCACAAGCGCACGGTACGAAGATTTTTTGCAGCAGCTTCCTGATCACGTGACGATCGATAGAGTTCGCGTAAATAAAGCGGCGCAGCTCGTTCCGATCGTTGCCCTTGTTGTCGAGAAACAGATGGCAGTGGGACAGCAATCCGTCGCGTCCAGCGCGACCAACCTCTTGTACGTAGCTTTCAAAGTTCTTCGGCATGTTGTAGTGAATGATCGCTCGAATGTCCGCCTTGTTGATACCCATACCGAATGCGATTGTGGCCACCACAATACGTAGCTCTCCGCTCATGAATGCGTTCTGTATGGTGCGACGGCGTGATGCAGGCATACCGGCATGATACGGTTCGGCCACATAGTTTAAGCGTTTGCGCTTGTGCGCGTTTGCTTCGGCTGCGGCGCGTGCAGCATCCTGGAAGCAAGTGCGTATGAACGATGCCACCCGTTCGCAGTCGTCCCGTCGCGTGCAATACACGATAATTGATTGAAGAGCATTAAATCGTTCCGATTGAAGCAGTTCCACCAGGGCCGCATCGCGATTAACGTCACGTGAAACAGTCAGCAGCAGATTGTCGGGAAGCGGAATATCGGTAATTATTCCCCGCACACCGTCCGGGATCGCAAGATGGGAAACGATACTTTGTCTGGAAAGAAAGTCACGTGTTAGAATTTTCGTCTTCCCCCGACACGACTGATCGCCGATCGATTCTCTATACTTGCCTCGTTTGAACAGTGGCCGTTGCGGTAAGACCTAAAATTGTTTTCACACCAAGCTTTTCTTTTAAAACCTAGCGAGAGATAATATTGCACAAACGTTCAATTCAGTTCATTCGTTTTGTCGATCGTGTCGATCTTACCTTGCAAATCATCAGATAGCTTGGACGAAAATTGTGACTCCATTGGGACACACAGTGAGCTTCGTCGATACAGGCAAACGCTATTGGTGGAAGCTGGCGCAGCAATGATCCAAACCCGGTCGATTTCTCACCCGACACGACCGCTTCCGGTGAGATCAGAAGGATGTCTACTTCGCCGGCGCTTATCGCTTCCATCGTACGATCGCGCACCCTAAACCGTGAGAGGCACACGCAGTAAGTAGCAAGCAAATCGTCTAAAGGTATCTTCGTCGCCGTGTCATTTACTTACTTAGGCGTCTGGTTTGTATGAAGGCAGTGAGCATTTAGAAAGTCGGGCATCCCGTGCACTTGATCCTCCATCAGTGACACGAGTGGAGATATCACCAGCGTAATGCACTGGCGCTTCTGACGGTAAAGGTACGCCGGCAGTTGATAACAGAGCGATTTACCTGCACCTGTACTGAGCGTCACGAGTGTGGACATGCCGCACAGCACACGCATCACGGCCCGTT
The DNA here is from genome assembly GCA_018908115.1 of Anopheles rivulorum. Classification (NCBI taxonomy): domain Eukaryota; kingdom Metazoa; phylum Arthropoda; class Insecta; order Diptera; family Culicidae; genus Anopheles; species Anopheles rivulorum. Next base: position 5,901,988 of record CM032178.1, read on the forward strand.
CCTGCCCGTGGCGGAAGCTTTTGTGACCAAACATATGCAAGGCATCGAAAACTTCCGAAGGTGTTGATGGGAGGGCACCGTCTGGCTGCTGATCGTAAAGCGGCTCTATCGTACCCNACGAGTGGAGATATCACCAGCGTAATGCACTGGCGCTTCTGACGGTAAAGGTACGCCGGCAGTTGATAACAGAGCGATTTACCTGCACCTGTACTGAGCGTCACGAGTGTGGACATGCCGCACAGCACACGCATCACGGCCCGTTCCTGCCCGTGGCGGAAGCTTTTGTGACCAAACATATGCAAGGCATCGAAAACTTCCGAAGGTGTTGATGGGAGGGCACCGTCTGGCTGCTGATCGTAAAGCGGCTCTATCGTACCCTTGAATCCGCCCGAAACGGTCACCTCCAGCAGCTTGGATTGTTTAAGAAAATCTTCCGGTATTTTGTGGCCAATGTATGTCAGCTTGGGAGAAACACTTTCGGCACATTTCTCATGCTGTTCCTCTTGGAATTCGTCCTCCAAGTCTTCTGCGTGTATTGCTTCCTCCTTTTCTTGCTGTGAAGGTTCTGGCACGCGTTCTTCTTCGGCTTCCTTCCAGGTAGGATTAGCAACCGGTGGTAGACTTTCGATACGATTCGAATGCACCACCACTGTTTGCGATTTGACCATTGCTTCCGCTTCCGCGAGCGTGGGAAAAACGGAATCTTCAATCGTATCCGCATCGTAAGGAAGAAGCTTGTCCTCGATCGGTTTCTTGCATTGAAACGCCATGTGACCAGTGCCACCGCACTTGAAGCACACCAGCATACCGCCGTCACATCCACGCATGTCCATGTCGGGACCACTAAGGGCTGCAATCTTTTTTGCTTTCCATTGCGATTTTTTGTACCGGCTGTAGTTAATCGTTTTCTTGCCCTTGACGAACACTTTCTTGCGCAAGTCGATGCGCACAAAGTTTTCATTTTGTTTACCGGCTGCTAGCTTTTTGCGCAGTGCCTTATCCTTGTCGCTCGACGAGGCAGCATTCGCTTGACCAGAAGTTCCTGCTCGGCCAGAACCACCCGTGGCACCGCCCGTTATGAAACTGTTTGCAATTTTTGTATCCCGCACAAGTTCATTTATATCGACCCGTGGAATGCTTTTCAGCCGATCAAGTCCAAACTCGGGTACGTACTCTTGCGGTTCGTCCACAGTTTCGCCCTCCGCTTCTACTTCGATCTTACGCTGTGTGAGTTGTTTCGACTTCCTTCCTTTGGCGACAGTCTTCGATGCACCGGGACTAAGCTTTGGTGAAACGACCTTGGAGTTTTTACCCGTTCGTCGCACCCGTTGAGTTTGTTTCTTCGGAAGAGAAGTTCGCGCCACGCGTGCCTGTTTTGGTGGGGAACGTTTTTTCGGTGCCGCTTCCTGGTCAGACTCATGCTCTGCCTGAAACGTTTCACCATCCTGGTCGATCATTTCTTCCTTATAATCGGGATCTCTGTCCTCGTCGTCGGTAGAGAATGCAGCAACAAGCTCCTCTTCCATGCCTTGCAACGTTGCTTCTGTGTAAGTGGTTACTTTACGAGCATTGGTGCGCTTCGGTCGTGCCCGCGGGACAACAACAGATTTTGCTTTTTCTGTAAGCTTCTTTGTGATTTGTTTGGATTTTGCTTTTAAAACCTTTTTATTATTTCCCTTTTTCTTCGTAACTAACTTTGCCGTCTCGTTTTGTTGCGTCACAACGTCCTTCGGGTCCAGATTTTCAACGTCCTTCCCAGGGCCTTGTTCTGATTGTTCCGATGCAACCGATGATTTTGTTTCCTTGTCCGCCGCACGTTCTTCCGTGCTGCGGTTAATGGCAGTAAATATTTTACGCTTTTTTGCAATGTGCATCATCCCGGGGGACGTTTTTGTTGATTCGTCTTCCGAGTTTTCGATCACTCCATCCGAATCCGACTGCACCACTGCATCGTACGCAGTGTTCTGAACGCCCTGTTGCACTGTCCGTGAGTTGGGCGATGCTTCCACGCTGCTTTTGTCCACAACACTTAAAGACGACATGCCGAAGCTTGTCGCCGATGCCAGCGAGGCTACATTTACATTTCGCAGTCCAAAGTTAGTGGTTGTCGCTGGACGGTCGCTGTTAGCACTAATAGCAGGTGTACCGTCTTCTGCGGAGCCTCCTGATAACCGGCTTAGCCACCGTTCATCGAGCTGATTAATTGGTTCGCTTGTCGTTGGCACCATCAGTTTCTCTTCCACTTTTGAAACGTTTCCATCCAGCTCCTTCGATTTGGCAGTAAGTAGGGTTTCTAAGTCAGGAAGTGCTATTTTAGGTCCATTTCCATTGAACCCTGCAGAGTTAGCTTGTGATGAAAGTCCGAGCGAATTGCGGGAAACCGATTTACGAGGATTGCGTTTAGGAATCAACAAGCTCGATTGCGTTTTTAGCTGGATTCCCTTGAGTGTCACCGGTTTCGGTGATTCGATAACGTCTTCGGTTTGTGTTTTAGGAACCGCCTTGCGACTCTTCTCTCCCTGCCAAGCGATCAGATTGTGCTGCTCGATCTTTTCCGCTTCGAAGTTTGAATCGGATCCGGTGCTAGCGATCGGTTTCGTAAGCAAACTGCTCATGGAAGAATTTCCCTCCGACAGTGCGCTATCGTTCAAGATTGTGCCGGAAAGTAACGATCCCGTAACGTCACTTGAATCTTGCATAAAGCTAGACTCTTGGGACATTAATGATCCATCGAAATCGTCATCATCATCTAACGCCTCCAGTAGGGTGTTCTTCAAAAGCGTCGTTTTCAGTTGGTAGTACATTTTGTACGAATTTTTAATCTCACTTGGAGAATCACGAATATCCAGCTGAAAAATGGTGCATACAATAGAAAGTTCACAATTAAGGGAGTTGGTGGGATCTTCAAATTTTTCGGTGCAAGAGCTGCTTTTAACGCGAACCAGTGGGTTGGAGTGTTGCACCCCGTTCTAGCCATTTCGTCAACACTTTACCTTCGATGGAATTCGGCCATATTTCTTCTTGAACTCTTTTTCCCATTGCTTTACCCTGTACTTGCACTTTTGGTACTTTGTTCGAAACAACTGATCTTCCATTACTTAGCGTCAACAAATATAAACTTTTATCACAATAAGCGCATGTGGTAAAAACGCGTTTTGCCTCAACCACTAAGAACACCAACAAATTGTGGGAACGTTGCAATTTTTCCTTTCTGTGCAATCCGTGCTTTCCGATCGCGTTTGGCGGGAACGGCAATCAAAACAAAACAAACGAGAGAGAGAGAAATGAGAGGACTGCTTACGTCGCGGCTACACAAAATTCTCTCTCGAAACAAACATGCCAAATGCGTTGGAAATCGATCAATCGACGAACGAATTTCACGATTAAACGATGAAGGAGCAAAACAAAGCCCATTTGCGATATGGAAACAAATAATTAAAAAAGTGTAGGAAATATGATAAAAATTTAGCATATTTTCATTCAATTTCGATCTCATTGTTAAATGAAAACTAATCGTCTCCAAACAGTTGGGCCTTTTTTACGGGGTTTTCAAGTGTTGAGCTTCGCACCATAAACATCAATGGACAGCGTATCTGTCACAACAAATATGGCTATTTAGCAGAACGCTCGGAAATAGTGAAAATATTATCTAAAAATTCGTAAATAAACGCGCTGTTAAATTTGTTTCGTGTTTTACCAAGAAACTAGGTGCAATCAGCGCGTACGGGACTAGTGAATTGCACAGCCATTCCGAACGGTGGCTTGTAAGAGAATTCACTGTAACCGTGTGTGTATTCCGTTTCAACTTCCCATGAATTGACCCCTCTTGTTGTATGCGAAGTGTTACGACGGAAGTAGCAGGAGCACCCGAAAACCACCAACAACAAAGCGATCGAACCAGCAGTTTTATCTTCACGGGAGTCTAGTGGTTTGAGGAGCTGTGCGCCGCGTTACTGTCCGTGCATTGATTACCGTCCTGTCACTAGCAAGCCAAACCAACAGCGATGATTAAACTATTCTCCCTCAAACAACAAAAGAAAGATGGTGAAGCAACACCGAAGGCCGGAGGACAGAAAAAAACTTTCACTGCTGCACAGCTGCGAATTACTAAAGGTATTGGTTGTTTTGAATTTTGCCAAGGATTGGCAGTACCTTGACCAATGTCTACGGCAGCATAATATAACCATTTTTGTTTGTTTCGTTAGATATCAATGAGCTAAACCTTCCGAAGACGTGTGCCACCGAGTTTCCGGACCCGGACGATTTGTTGAATTTCAAGCTCATCATCTGCCCGGATGAAGGCTTCTACAAGGGTGGTCGTTTCGTGTTCAACTTTAAGGTATGTATTTGCTACAGTCTCCCAATTCTAATGTGCATGTGCATTAACGATCCGTTTGGTTTTTAGGTTGGACCGAACTACCCTCACGAACCTCCAAAGGTCAAGTGTGAAACCCAGGTCTACCACCCAAACATAGACCTTGAGGGCAATGTGTGCTTGAACATTCTGCGCGAAGACTGGAAACCGGTACTAACGATCAACTCGATCGTATATGGATTGCAGTACTTGTTCTTGGTACGTAGCTGACACCATTGTCACAACTCTGTTTCGATTGTCGCTACAAAAACAAAGCTTGCTCTGTTGCTCTACTGCGTAATCGGAACTGGTGCCAAAAGTTCAATCCCGATCTTTGTCCCTTTCATTGTGCATATGTTTGGTGTTTTTCTGTCCCTTGGTTAGTTGGTGGTGTTCGTCTATACTGAACCGTTTTTCTTGCTCATTCTTACCGCAGGAACCGAATCCGGAGGATCCGCTCAATCGGGAAGCTGCGGAAGTGTTGCAAACCAATCGACGCCTGTTCGAGCACAACGTTTTCAAAGCGATGCGCGGCAACTATATTGGCGCGACGTACTTCCAGCGCTGTCTCAAGTGATATATAAATTCGAAATTAACCCTTACATGTTGCGTTTATTTAATTATTCTTACGATTGGTGGGCGCTATTATATAGACTTTAATTATAATTAAAAATGCCACGAACAAGTCCGGAAGGCGTTGCAAAGACAGACCGGAATGTAAGCAAGCCCTATATATCCAGAACGAGATCCAGAATATTCACCAAAATAGACCCAAACATGCACCACATTGCAGCGATAGTAACGATACGAGCAAATGCAAGGGACAGGAGCTGTAGAAGAACAAAAATACAAAACCCGTTCGTTTGCATCGGAAAGGAGCTGCAGGTTTGGCCTTGTAGATTGTGATGAAATGTCTACCGACAGACGGAAGCGAGTGAGAGGAGTGAACGATACAGGAACTGGAGAACGGAGCACCACGTTTAGATAGCGAAAAAGCGCAGGATGCAGCTCAAAGCAAATACACTACACTGGGAAACCAATTCGAGGCTAATGGTAAGTTGCTCGGGAAAAAAGAGAGGAAAACAGCAGGGAACTTAAAATTACACACGATTAACACTTGCAACACGTCTTATCTGTAAATTATCTGTCTGGCGTTTGGGTGCGTGCGCTTGCTCTATAGAGATGGTACGCGATCGAAACGGTGCGGCCGATGCTGCTTGAACGCTAACTGATTTGCGTCTGTGCTGCACAGCTTGAATCAGTCGATCAGTCGAGGCACAATTTCTTACAGTTTCGTGAACGATGAATGAATATGCTCCCCCTACACGAAGGATGTCCTCTCTACGCAGAGGCATCGGCTAAGAAAACTGATATATAGCTGGAGTTACTGTTTAGTGATAATAACGAAGATTGTGTCCCACTCTCATGCCTAGAGTTAGTGGTTAATCGTCAACCGATAGTATAGAGATTCAATTTGTCTAAAAGAAAAAAAAACATACACACACACCTAGCAAAAGGCAGCAGGACGTTTCGCAACCCTCGTTATGCTCTTGAGTTTATAGTGACTGCCATTGTTGAGACTCTGCTCCGAAGCGATCTTCGACATTGCCATTTGCCAATCATTTTATCTNAGCTGCAGGTTTGGCCTTGTAGATTGTGATGAAATGTCTACCGACAGACGGAAGCGAGTGAGAGGAGTGAACGATACAGGAACTGGAGAGAGCACCACGTTTAGATAGCGAAAAAGCGCAGGATTGCAGCTCAAAGCAAATACACTACACTGGGAAACCAATTCGAGGCTAATGGTAAATTGTTCGGGAAAAAAGAGAGGAAAACAGTAGGGAACTTAAAATTACACACGATTAACACTTGCAACACGTCTTATCTGTACATTATCTGTCTGGCGTTTGGGTGCGTGCGCTTGCTCTATAGAGATGGTACGCGATCGAAACGGTGCGGCCGATGCTGCTTGAACGCTAACTGATTTGCGTCTGTGCTGCACAGCTTGAATCAGTCGATCAGTCGAGGCACAATTTCTTACAGTTTCGTGAACGATGAATGAATATGCTCCCCCTACACGAAGGATGTCCTCTCTACGCAGAGGCATCGGCTAAGAAAACTGATATATAGCTGGAGTTACTGTTTAGTGATAATAACGAAGATTGTGTCCCACTCTCATGCCTAGAGTTAGTGGTTAATCGTCAACCGATAGTATAGAGATTCAATTTGTCTAAAAGAAAAAAAAACATACACACACACCTAGCAAAAGGCAGCAGGACGTTTCGCAACCCTCGTTATGCTCTTGAGTTTATAGTGACTGCCATTGTTGAGACTCTGCTCCGAAGCGATCTTCGACATTGCCATTTGCCAATCATTTTATCTAAATTGGACAGCTAACACACAGCTCTCACGAATGCAATAGAGGAAAATTAACAGTACATCCAATCCGATCGCTCACAAATGAATGCAAAAATGCAGAATTCTTGGCATAAACAGTACATAGGATAATGAACAAAAAAACAGAAAATAAACGATGAAAACAGGAAAAGATTTTATATTTCGTACTATTTGTTTATTACCTAATTTCCATTTACAACTTCGTTCAGTCACGAGGATTCAGTTATGTTTTCGCTTTGCCGTCTCGTAATTGATATGCATAATTGTACATAAAGGGGATACAAATATCGATAAAGCCACTTGTTGCGTGCGCTTGCACGCATCGTAATTCCTTCACCGTTCAATGTACCGAAAACAATGTAGACAGGGGGGTTGCCAGGACAACCTGTAGCATTGGCAACCATCGGTAACTATGTAAGCTGGTTTCACAACAACCAGTTGTACACTCAATGCTGCACAGTCTTCTCGTACATAGGTTGTAGGTGCTACGGATTGCAGCGCTAGAAATCAAACAGGATTCTCGTTTCAAACGTCGTAGTATTCTAATCCTGCAGGATGTCTGTCGAAGAGCCAACAGAAATGATGAATCTGGAGCCTTCGGCTATCATAGGATTCGACGGTAGGATAAAATCGGGTTGTTTGCTGGAATAACATTTACTGACCGTTAACCAATTTTTTTATTTGTAGGACATGTTGTTTGTGGTTTACGGGTGCACCCCGATCAGCGTCACCTAGTGTTTCCGTTGGGAAATGAAATATCCATCTACGAGTGCGCCACAAACAAGCAATCCTTCCTGCGGGGCCATACGAACACTATCTCCACGCTGGACATTTCTACCAGCGGCCGGATGGTTGCATCGGGTCAATCGAATCACATGGGCTTTCGGGCGTTTGTGATCGTGTGGGATTGGGAAACACGGAAGGAAATCTCGCGCCACGAGCTGCATCGCGTTCGTGTACAATCGCTGTGCTTCTCTTCAAACGATCAATTCCTGGTCAGCCTCGGTGGTAAGGATTGTGGGTCCATCATTGTGTGGGATATCGAACAGCGCACGGCCATTTGTGGCACAATCGCTACAAAGGAAACGACCGGAGAAGCGACCAAGGTGGCTAGCTTGAATAAGCGGTTCACAACGTTCGTATCCGGTGGCGATCAAAATTTACGCGTGTGGAACATCGACCGAGAGCGCAAGCGACTCACGGTGCAAGACGTGGCCGTGGGAAAGCTGCGAAGAGAGTTCACCGGAATGCGCATCTCTCCGAACGATGATACCCTGTACGTCGGAACGATGAGCGGTGATATCGTGAAGATTAATCTCAACTGCAATCCCAACCCGAGTGATCCTTCCCAGGACAAAATGCCCGTCTTGCTCGGCTGCTTCGGGAAACACAATGCCAAAAAGCCCCAAGGAAAGGATTGTGAAAAATATCACTATGGAGTGCGTGATTTGCTGCTGCTCCCCGATGGAAAGCTTATTATCGGAGCTGGTGATGGAACGATCGATATGGTGCAGGAGCGTAATGGGAATTTTAAGAACTATCGTGGTCCAACGTGGCCTGAATTGAAATCGGTTAGCATCCAGTGTTCCGGGTTGAGCAGAACAATAGCTCGATAGAGTTAAATATTGCTATTTTTAACAATATCTTTTTAGCTTCAATACACAAAAATTGATGGTGTGATCACATCGCTTCAAATTCGCAATGGAAAAACTCTGCTCATTGGTACGAATGGTTGCGAGATTTACTCATTGGAGTTAGCAAACTTTTCGTCAAGTCTACGGCTTCTTAAAACCTGCCACACGAATGCGGTTTACGATATAGCATTCCCATAGTAAGTCAATTCTATTTGCTGTTCTAAAGTGCTAAACTAACATTTTTTTCCACCTTCTGCTTTACAGTAACTTCTCGCTAGTGTTCGCTACGGCCAGCCACGAATCAATTCGAATTTGGTCAACGTCCAAAATGCAGGAACTGTTGCGTATAGTGGTTCCGAACTTTGCCTCGTCATCGATCGTGTTTAGCCGCGATGGAAAGAGCATTATTTCGGCCTGGAATGATGGTGTGATTCGTGCCTTTACACCACTCACCGGCAAGCTGATCTATGCCATCCCGAATGCGCACAACAAAGGATGCTCATCGGTGGCCGTAACGAGCAACGGTAAGATCGTGGTCAGCGGTGGCATTGAAGGGCAGGTGCGCGTATGGAAGATTGATCCGTACGTACAGAGTTTGATTGGTGTGCTGAAGGAGCATTACGGTCCGATCGAATCCGTACACATCAACAGCTACGACACGGAGGTAGTGTCTGCGTCGAGGGACGGATCGTGCGTAATTTGGGATTTGATACGTCTCACACGCAAGCACGTCATCTTTGCCCACACTCAGTTTATAGCTGCGCAGTATTTTCCGACCGGTGTGCAGATACTGACGGCCGGTTCCGATAAGCTAATCGGCTACTGGGAAGCATACGATGGCAGTTTGGTGCGGGAGGTGGAAGGATCGAAATCGGGACCGATCAATGCCATCGACATGAACATGATGGGCGAGTACTTTGTTTCGGCAGGCACCGACCAGATTGTGCGTCTGTGGAACTATCAACTCGGCGTGGAGGTTGCAGTTGGCATAGGGCATGCCAGTGCCATCACGTCCGCCCGATACAGCCCAAATGGGAAGTTCCTTGTGACTGGTTCAAGCGATGGAGGTATCTTTGTTTGGAAAGTTCCGGAGGTGAGTGGATGAGTATTTTTTAAACTAATTTTAATCCACAATGGCTTCAAGAAATGTGAATGCTTGTTGCATTTTATGTAATTTTCTTACGTTATCACGCAAGTATCGATTTCAACTGTTCGGCGCGCACTCCATACTACTAGGGATTAGTTTTAATCCATGTGATGTAACATGCTCGTTGACGCAATACACCACGTGCAATTCGTTTACCGTTGCAGAAGTTCCACATACAAATACCAGACGATATTTTGAAGCCCACGCAGGACGAACAGCCGACCGCTAAAGCGGTGAAGCCACCGACACCGATTGCCGTCGTAAATAAACCAATCAAAAGTTCCTCCTCACAAGCAGCAGCAGGTTCGCGCGAAGCGTCTCGGAAAACGACTCCATTGCCGTCGCGTGGTGCCATCGTTCCCGGAGGATCACGCAACAGCGAGGACATCCGTGTGCATGCCTCTGGCCGTTCTACACGCTCGAGCCAAATTGCCGAATGTCCAGCGATTGACCCGAACGCACAGCCGACGATCGATCCGCGTGTCGATACCGCTTCACTAGCGGATGGCGAACAGGAACAGTGGGAAACTCGCTCGCAACATTCCACCGGAAGTCAGAATCGTCTTTCAGAACAATCACCATTTGCACAAAGGGAGATGGCGAATTCAGGAGGGAAACATACCAAATGAAGCAGCTTTGGGCTCAGCCGTGACCGTAAGCGATTGGCGACCGAAAAAATTATCGTGTAAAAGTCCTTTTTTCTATTACAGTTTCTATGTATTTCTAACCATAAATCGTGCTGCGTAGGATTTGCGCTTTTATAAACGAGCTTTCTTGCTGTTCTATATCCTTTACGCAACTTCACATTGCTAGAAGATTCGTAATGAAGGTGTTGATTTCCAACCGAGCTTGTTTCAGTTCCTGAGGATCGCTATCCTTCGGTTCGTACATGTTGGCACAGTGTGCGGTACCATCAATCAGGATGGTGGGCATGTGAATATCGTTGCTTTCTGTCAGTCCGAGCCGGTGCCAAGGGTCGATGTTGCCGTGCACGTACAGCACATTGGTGGTGGCCGGATCAAGCCCACCGTAAATGGTGTTCGTTCGATAGACGCCTCGTGAAAGTGATTGTGACCCAAACCGAGCACCGTACACATCGACGCATTGGCGAATAAAGAAATCCACCGGGAAACGATCGCCAAACACTAGGCTTGCGTTATTGGACGTCTGATAGAAGCCGAACTCGTTGCACGTTTGGTAGGTCCATTGCCGTGCTAGAATGAAAATATGGAATCATTCATTAACACGCAATACAGTTTTTGTGCACTTGCAAACTAATGCTTACCTCCGTTGGCTCCAGTAGATTCCCAAGAAGTGTTCCTTAGCTCCTGTATCGATTTATCGTACACATAGTCCAGGCACGTCGAGTTAGATAACTGCAACAACATCCAGTTGACCTCCGCTAGCCTGCTGACCGGTGCTCCAATAGTCTGGTTCATCATGACGTCGCACACTTCATCGATCGTCACAGTGCTGTGTGGACTGTTGTCCTTGTTGTACTGCACCACACCAGCAAAATTACTGGCAATGTCCTCGAACAAGCTTGCAATGTCAAGTGGATTTTCAATCGATTTCTCTACGGGATCGCACAGCTTGAATTTGTCGTTCAGCGTTCGCTGACCGATCATGTGCTTGAGGAGCGTTTCCACCTGTTGAAAGGCACTCCGTACCGCATCTACGCAATCCGTTGAGTAGCGGGCGAGCGAATGGGTGACGGTGTCGTAATACTCGGCAAAATCAATCTTAGCCAGCAGTGGTCCACTAGAACTGATAGCGCCATGCACTAGGGAGGGATACTTTTCTCTTAACCACGCAGCAAGCGAACCTGGATAGGAACCACCGAAAGCGATCCAACGGTTTTCATGTGGCCGGAGCTGATACTTTTCGTTCATGGCCACGATAAAATACGCCAAATCGGCCAGCGCTTGCTCCGAGGTAAGGTAAGCGAGATTGCCCGTAGAAAGATCTTCCGTCGGATGACTTTTGCCGTAGTATCGATGCTCGAGCTGGAAGCATAAAGCGCCATGCTCCTTTGCATAATGGATCCATGCTCCTTCGTGCATCCAGCGAGCCGTGGCCTCACCTTCACCACCAATCATGAGAAACACTGGCGCATTGGAATCGGAAGCGTTGAAGAACTCGTCGTTGACGTAGTACCGCTGCTTCCATGTCGCTGCGTTCGTAGGATCATTGTGATCTAGTTGTTGCTCGAACCACTGATCGGGAACCGCTCGGCTTGCAGTATATGCCGCTGAATTTGTCCTACTACGACTCGGACCATCTACTTGGAACGTTTTTCCACGCCAGAATCTACGCAGTCCATTAACCTCACCATCTCCGAACAATAGGATTACACTCAGGAGAGTGAAAATTAAGTATTTGTTAGCCATTTTGCGGATGGCCAGCAAAATTCACATATACACACGCACGGGATTGTACAGAACACTCGAAAAGGTAGCAGAAATGGGTACAAGTTCTTGCGGTTGACCGGATTGTCCGTCCCACGAATAACAACTGCAGGTTGTTCGGCCGGCCAAGCGTTGTTTTAAACAAATCCCTACGCTGATAACTATTATCAATTTTCTCTTTCTCACTCACATTGACCCTGTGCTGCCGCGACCAACAAGCTAATCGAATTTGCGTGTGCCCAGCCCTTGCAGTTTGTTGGCCTTTGCTTCCTATTGTCCCGCAGTGCCAAGTTATGCGAGAATGGGAGGATAAAGCAGCCGATACATACCTAGATAACGATAGTGTTACCGAGTGGGTTTTACTTTTTCCGAAATGAGTATTTTTAGCGATACGTTAACTACCCATAACGGATGGGGTGAGAAGAAACTTGCGTTTAAAAAGAAAGAAACATTTACTTGCGATTCGTTTGAGGACATAAAAAAACATGGCATTAAGAATAAAGTTTTAATTTCGAATTTTGCACATGTTTTATTTGAATAAAAAATGTGCAAACGAATTTTTTAAATTTAATCCGAAGCATGCAGGCCGACGCACGAAAGAACGAGAGCGAAGAACCAAACGAAACGGAGGACTGGAAAGCGTGAAAGAGAGAAAGAAAAGCTTTCGTGTTTGACAACCGTCTAGCGCGCTAGTCGGTACAATTGAAATTAGGAATGGTTCGGTACTACCATGGCACTATGAACCTTGAGGTGAGATGCTTGACGTTTGCATCGACAGTTGAAAGAACGAGACCACCAGAGCGGGCAGAAGATTCGCCTGGACGCTGGGCGAAAAAGAGAGAAAGGCAGCTATTGCGAGTAGCGCAGTAGTCCGATCTCGACGCGCACATATGCCAGAGGTAATTGAAAGTGGCTTAAAAAAGTCTGTGTAATAAAAAAGAGGAAAAGGCCCATTCCAAGGCAAACTTGTGCGTACTGGTCGTGTTTTTCGTGCGTGCGTGCGTAGCGAAATTGGTGTTTAAACGCGGGAACGGGAAAGTGAACCATTGCGTTCGTGCGCGTGTGCATGTGTGCGTGGAAAACACGTCCGGCTGCGCATACACCTTTGTCGTTGCGTCCTGGAAGGAAGGAAAAGCAAGGGCGAAACCCCGTTGCGCGACCATTATTCATCAGTCATTCACGCATCCCACGGTCTGATAAGGGTGCTCCGAAGCTCATCCCCCCCGAGGTACGACATGGTGTCGCTGTTGTGGTTGTGAAATTAATGCAGTTTGAAAGTACAAAGCTGTAACCGATCTGTAACAGAACGCGTATCAAAATTGTGATCTTCAAATTCATTCCAGAATCCCGCACCTACTACATTCTGCGAAGCATAAGTCATCGGCGCGTTATCATCCGCAAACACACGGAGCGCAAAAAGTGAAGAAAAGAGAGCAGGGCGACGGCTGCGGCCCCGAAAGTGGAAAGTCGTTTGCAGCACACACAAACACTTGTCCGGTTTTGTGGAGAAGAACAGCACCGTGGTTTACATACAGCGGTGCGGTCGGTGTCGTCATCCCATCGTGTCAAATCTCGAGAAAAAGTGTAGTGGACGACGGAGAGCCCGACACCACAGAGAGACACGCGTATCTGTGATCACGATTTGGTCGTGTTTTTCCAGCCTACTTCGTTCATCATTTTGCACAGCGCAGCAGCATCAACTCCTGTCACGAGTGGAAGTTGCTGCCGTTTTGGGAAAAATAACCATTGTCCTAGTTCCTGTCCACGGAACTCTGGAGCATACAGAACCAAAAGTGTACCCTCCCAACGTGTTCGTGTGTGCGTGCGTGTGGCTGTGAAATAATCTCCCACGGAATCGTAGGGTTGTGGCAAAAAGTAAATCGAATAATCGGCATTGAAGATAGTGATGAAGTGATACGGTAAGGGTGTGTAATGTGTGCAGCGCTAGAAGTTTAGTCAGTGCCCGCGCGGGGTTTAATAATTGAGTGGTGTGAAGAGAAGTGCGCGAGAGTGTGTAGGTGTGCGAGGGTGCGAGAGTGCGTGTCTATGTGTGTGTGCGTTTGTGTATAAGTCGAGCGCGCGTGTTTATGTGTGTGTTCGCATCCGCTCGGCGGATATAGTACACAAGTCGTTGCTGCTGCATCCCAGTGGAGGGTGGCAAGTGCACCCCTTAGCCCCCGGAGTGAGACTGAGAGTTTATGCTTGGTAATATAGAGAAACCGACGATCGCTAGATTAGCGCCATTACGCGCATTGGAGGGTGAGCTCCCCTTTTGCTATAAAACACATACACACGATCACACGCTGGCTTAGCGGGTGTGTGCAGTGCGTGTGTCGCTTTTTTTTTTACTCATTCCATCTCGCTCGTGAATAGTGAAGTTTCGTGGAGGCAATTGAGAGCAACAACGGTTTAATTGATCCGCAACGAAGGGAACGAAAACCTTCCCACTGTTCCGACGAACGTGATCAGCTCGTTTGGTTTGCTAAGCCTGTGTGTGAGTGCGTGCGTGTTTAAGTTGATCATCATCATAGTAGTCGTCGTCGTCGTCGTCGCCGTCAGCCCCCAGTTACCCTGGAGAGCATCGTAGTCAGCCGGAGCCAAAGCAAACATCATCCTAAGCAAGGTGAAAGAGGGTGATTAAGCGTGAGAGGAAGCGAGAGAAAAAGCGAGTGAAAAGTGAGAAAGATATTGTGCGGGAAGAAGCGAGCCAGGTAGATTGTTTAAAGGTATGTTGTGTGCCCTCTGCTGGAGCTGGATAATGTTCTAGCAGCATCTAGCTTTACGTTATGATGATCATCTGAATACAATGGTGGCTGACGATCTTGTGTGTGTATTGTATTTTTCATTTTCATGTCCCCGTTCCTCCCCCTCGCCTTCCCACCGACTTCCCTGCGCCACGGAGCAGCACAGTGACGGCATAAGAGCGTGCGAATATCGATCGACACATCGCTCGGATAAAGTCATACAATGAATGAAATAGAAGCACTGCGCCAGGAGGCGGAAACGCTTAAAAATGCGATCCGGGACGCACGGAAAGCGGTCTGCGATACGACTATGATGCAGGCCACTGCACAGTTGGAAGCAGTTGGAAGGATTCAGCTACGTACGAGGCGCACACTTCGGGGCCATCTAGCGAAAATCTACGCCATGCATTGGGGCAACGATTCGCGGTATCTAGTGTCCGCTTCCCAGGACGGCAAGCTGATCGTGTGGGACTCGCACACCACCAACAAGGTGCACGCGATCCCGCTCCGATCGTCCTGGGTGATGACGTGCGCTTATGCGCCGTCGGGCAATTATGTAGCTTGTGGTGGACTGGACAACATCTGCTCGATCTACAATCTGAAGACACGCGAAGGAAACGTACGTATCGCACGGGAACTGGGCGGTCATACGGGCTATCTGTCGTGCTGTCGCTTCCTGGACGACAACCAGATCGTGACCAGCTCGGGCGACATGTCATGCGCGCTGTGGGACATTGAGACCGGTCAGCAGTCAACATCATTCCAGGGCCATACGGGAGACGTGATGGCACTGTCGTTGGCACCGCAGGGTAAAACGTTCGTGTCCGGTGCGTGCGATGCGAAGGCGAAGCTGTGGGACATCCGCGAGGGTCAGTGCAAGCAGACATTCCCCGGTCATGAGAGCGATATCAACGCGGTAGCATTCTTCCCAAATGGATTTGCCTTTGCGACGGGTTCGGACGATGCAACCTGCCGGCTGTTCGACATCCGGGCCGATCAGGAGCTGGCGATGTACTCGCACGACAACATCATCTGCGGCATCACGTCCGTGGCGTTCTCGAAGTCGGGCCGCCTGCTGCTGGCGGGCTACGATGACTTCAACTGCAACGTGTGGGACACGATGAAGGCGGAACGGGCAGGCATTCTGGCCGGACACGACAACCGGGTGTCCTGCTTAGGCGTGACAGAGAACGGTATGGCCGTGGCGACCGGCTCCTGGGACTCGTTCCTGCGCGTGTGGAACTAACGAGACATCGAGCGTTCAAGTGCGCGCGATAATTCTACTATCAGAAGGGAGTAGAACCATGGGATATCGTCGTCATCGTTGCGACAAAACCGTTCGTTGAAAGCTTATTTTCCATTATTTTTTTATTATTACTATCCCCTTCCTGCTCGTATCCGTTGTACGATATAATTTCCCATAAGGATTACGCGTAAACTGTTGACTATTAGAAGAAACATCCCCCAAGCGTTGCATTTGATTGCACTGTATTTACAGTGTGTATTGTTTACGCAACTCAAAATCACCACCGTTTAGGTATTGCTAGCGAACGATAGAGGGCGCCACATGCCAACGCAGGCTTGCATGCTTGAACGAAAGGGAAATTTGAAATCGCGAGGTGGCACACACGCATACGCTGATCCGATGCAGTGTTGTTTGCTGCTTGAAGATACTGGCACGGTTTCAGGAAGGGTGTTGGTTTCTGCATAAAGTTTCCAACCACCTCACGGTGTTTCAGTGGTTCGTACTACTATGAACGGGAAAGGGAATGCACACAAACATGTTAACTTTAACGCGAAATGTTGGGGTGTTTTAAACTTGGAAAGTTAGCTGTATTTTTTATGCAATTGCACCTGTATTATCCCATCTTGATGTTTGTTTGTTTTCGTTTTTTCTTTCGTTTCGTTTGACTTCCATTTCTTGCAAAAGCTTTCGAACACCCCGGGGGGCGCGAATGTCTCACGCTAACACGTTAATGAGCGTATGTGCATTAGCAAAAGGGAAAACAAAAACTAATGCCAAAACGCATCCTAAGTACATGTGCGCGTTGTGTTTTTAGGTTAGTATTTAAGTTTTATTCGTTTGGCCTTGGGGCTTCGGGTTCGTGTGTATGGGCCCGCCGCTCGCGGGCACCAAACCATGTATTCCACAAAAAAAAGTTGTTCCCCATTTCATATGCGAAGAAAAGGGCGAGCAACGCGCGAATGCGAGGAAGAAAGCGCAGTGCGAATGGAAGGGTGACGCACATTGATTCGCTCGGCTTATGTATGAACATCGATTGGCATAGACTATTATTATAATTATTATACTAAAGAAGCAAATTTTGTTAATGTAGAATGTGAGTAGAGCGAATGCGCATGGCAACTAAAATGGTATATTTATGACATAAAAAAGCATCAAGTGAAGTAAAAAAAAATAAAAGTACACAAAATAATGTAGGATCTCCGGGAATGGATGGGACGAACGTTGAGTTCAAAATTTGGTTCAAAACGTAGGAGTGAAAGGCAGATGATGTACCACCACCACATCCTACGTCGAGTAAAAAAGAATGTGAAAAAACGCCTAAAGCAGCACAGCTTTTCACAGTACCATTCGCGGCAATAGTAATGTTTCGTTCGTTGTAACAAGTTTGGTCCACAAATCCCAGCAGATGCATCTACCGTACAGCAATAATAACAGTAGCGCGATAGTGAACGATATGGATGGGGTAGTAACGCATATCCGGTGGATAGACACTGAAGATAGGCAATCGGTTAGTAGTGTGGTAGTGGTGGAAGCAAATGGTAAAGTGTCGAATACAAACCAAGAGCGGTCACCGGATGAATTCCGGAAATGTAGAACACACGCATACGCGCGCACACACACACAAACACACACACACACACTCACAACCACTGAATGCTTTAAGTAGTGTACCAATCAACCAAACCCATCTTGCACTAGCCAAATTCCATATTCAAGATGGTGTCATCGTCGTTAGGAATCGAATTGTAACGAATTGTTTGCTGTTTAAGCTACTTGCGGATTTCTTGTTACGTGCAAATCGTCTAAATTCATGAATAAAGTCTCATACGTGTATATCTATGACCATAGTCAGTTTGGTACGCTACGTTTCATTTGATTTGTTTGCCCGTGTTTAATGGAATCTTCAACAGGTGTTTACATACAATACGATGGCAACTACCATTTGACGTTGGGATGGTGTTTGAAATGACAGTTGGATGTTTGGATCAGTTGCATCAGTTTCAGATCCCACAGAGAAAAAAAAACGATAAATTAAATCCATTTTCCTAATATGTTGTTTTTTTTGAATAATGATGATGATAATAATACTTTAATTTACAGATTTAAAGAAATGAGTCGATGTCGACAAAATATCCCAAAGCTGGCGTTGGCTTTACATACCAGCAACAGCATAATTACCCTACCGTTATGGATAATCGTGAGAGTGAAAAAATTTGAGAACCAGGACCGCCCTATTTCATCCTTTTTCGATCTCTAGTAAGCCGCGAGCTGAGCGGGCAGTGTTTCGCTCTCGATGCCATTTCCATGAATAGCGTTTTTTTCGTATGGAAAGAAAAATGTCTGCGAGGAAAATTGGGAGCCAACATTGGAGCAAGCGCAACACAGCCGGGGGAGACTGACATTGATTCTCGCACAAAAGCTCCGGAAAAGCTGTCGTCATCGGCTGGGCTGATTTCGTATTGGTCGGTTCCAGAGGGTGTCTGCGAGAGCCACTAAAGCGAAGCGTGAGAGAGAGAGCGAGCGAGAGAGTAAAGGAAAACTAGCATTGGAAAACCCTTGTACTAGGACAGCACCCAGTTGCTCGGGGAGTGTTTCGTTTTTTTACTGAGTCACGGAAAAGTCGCAACCACGGTACCGCGGACGAGAAAATTGCAATTTTCCATCGTATAATGTGCATCCAGTAACCAAATAGTGTATGAAAATCGGCCGGACCGTAGTGCAGTGTAAGGGTGGGTGTTATCTTGCCGAAAAATGGCCAATAAAGGCCCCGTGGAATGCGATTTGTAAAAGGCCCCTTTGGTTGGTGTGCTANCTAGGACAGCACCCAGTTGCTCGGGGAGTGTTTCGTTTTTTTACTGAGTCACGGAAAAGTCGCAACCACGGTACCGCGGACGAGAAAATTGCAATTTTCCATCGTATAATGTGCATCCAGTAACCAAATAGTGTATGAAAATCGGCCGGACCGTAGTGCAGTGTAAGGGTGGGTGTTATCTTGCCGAAAAATGGCCAATAAAGGCCCCGTGGAATGCGATTTGTAAAAGGCCCCTTTGGTTGGTGTGCCAGTACAGACGGCTGATGGAAAATTTTCCTTTCCCAGGGTGTTCCATGTAGAGATGTGTGCGTGCCTGTGTATGCTTTTTGTGCATTCGGATCTTTTTCCGCCAAGGGTGTTGCTTGGATTTAGGGTTTTGCGGATTAGCGAAAGCAAATGTAGCTATAGCACTAGTAGTAGTGTGCCATGAATTATTGTACAATTGGCAAGCGAACGCGTTTGGCAGTAATGTGTCATGGCTGATTTCATTTCCCGTTTTTTTTTCCTACTGGCACGCCCTGAGGGATGCAGGGGTTTTCACCTTCCAGCACGGAACAGCCGCACATCGCGTCAACCTGATTGACCGACTGATTTTGGGAGAGCAAGCGTACAAGTACCCGTGTGGCAGTTCCGAGTTGGAGTGCAAACCCTGTAGTACAGCGAAAATTGTCCATCGTTTTGTCCAGGTGTGATATGCTAACTGTAGTAGTTGCCCAATGGTGAGGGATAAAAGGAATGTTCGTGTGGAACAGCATGGATCAGTAGTAATATGAACGAAAGAATATTTCGCACTTTGTCCACGACGGTGCTGGGCGAAAATCGATGGGTGGCCCTCCGATAAGCGGTCGAAAAAGGGGCACGAGCGCGAGTGCTGTGTGGTGTTTAGCGAGTTAATCGGTGATATTTGCAAATTTTTGCCTCTTTTTATTACAGTCGGTTAGATAAATCTTAGTTAATGAGGAAGAAAAGAACAGTTTCGCCGTGAGGAAAAAAAAAGAAGAAAAGGTGTAAAGGTGACCAGAAAGCAGTTTTTGCACGGTGAGAGCAAGTGTTCGGGTCGGTTTTTGGGGCAGCAGAAAACTGCAGATAATCGATAAATTGCTAGTGCTAGTGCTGCTGGGAAGCGAGCGTGAAAACGGTGTGAAGCCAAGAGTGAGAGAGCGAGAGTTTTCATCTGCTCACGCTCTCATCGACGACGACGACGACGACGACGACGACGGTTTTTGCTTGCGTTCGTTCGTTCACGCACCACGAAGATCAGCTAGTGCGCGCCCGACGGGAAGTGCAAAGGGACGGGCTAGGCGAGGGCAATTAAGTGACTTCCCTACCCCCAGCCTCACATGCAACCCAGCAGTTCGTGCTGCTATCATTTCGCTCCGACACCGTCATCGTCGATGCCGCTGTGACATGCGTGAGCTCGCAGTGTCGTGAGGCGTGAGTGTGCGTGCGAGTGAGCGAGCGAGCGAGCGAGCGAGCAAGAACGAGCGCGAACGAGCTCGTCGTTGAAAGCTGAAGCAGAAGCAAAACCGCGCGTGTGAGCAGGATAGCAGGTGGGAACATCGTCTGCGCCTGTGTGTATGTATGTGCGTGTGGTTGTGTGAGAGCGTGCGGAAAAAGGAAAATTTTGCATGAGTCGTAACGGGCGGTTGGAAAAGCCTGGAGTTGTTCTGTTCGCCGATTAGCCGATTTCGACTAAGAGAGACCGCTTCGTACCGAGACACACGGTGTGGAGGAAGCGGCGCTGCGTTCCTGTTGCTGTTGCGGAGTGTTTGGTGCGTGGAATTCATCGGTCCCGGTCGTACTCCGGTAGCTCGCCCGGTGCGTTCCCAAGGGCACCATTTGCTGCGCATCCGTGCGAAAGGACAGCCAGCACCTTCTTAGCAACGCGGGGGCTAATAGAACGAACCATATCCAGACGGCAGTGGTAGTAGTCAGCAGCGACGACAAGGGTGTGAAGCAACCGCTACCACAGTCTCAATCATGAACGAATTGGAAGCGCTTCGACAGGAGGCGGAAACGCTGAAGAATGCGATCCGGGATGCGCGGAAGGCGGCCTGCGATACGTCGCTCGTCCAGGCGACAAACAATCTCGAACCGATCGGCCGGATACAGATGCGCACGAGACGCACCCTTCGGGGCCATCTGGCGAAAATCTACGCCATGCACTGGGGCAGCGACTCGCGGAACCTGGTGTCGGCGTCGCAGGACGGCAAGCTGATCGTGTGGGACTCGCACACCACCAACAAGGTGCACGCGATCCCGCTCCGATCGTCCTGGGTGATGACGTGCGCGTACGCGCCGTCGGGCAACTTTGTCGCGTGCGGCGGCCTGGACAACATCTGCTCGATCTACAATCTGAAGACACGCGAGGGCAACGTGCGCGTGTCGCGCGAGCTTCCGGGACACACGGGCTATCTGTCGTGCTGTCGCTTCCTGGACGACAACCAGATCGTGACGAGCTCGGGCGACATGTCCTGCGGGCTGTGGGACATCGAGACGGGCCAGCAGTGTACCTCGTTCCTGGGACACACCGGGGACGTGATGGCACTGTCACTGTCACCGCAGTGCCGGGTGTTTGTGTCCGGTGCGTGCGACGCATCGGCCAAGCTGTGGGACATTCGGGAGGGTCAGTGCAAGCAGACGTTCCCGGGGCACGAGAGCGACATCAATGCGGTGACCTTCTTCCCGAACGGACACGCCTTTGCGACGGGTTCGGACGATGCGACCTGCCGGCTGTTCGACATCCGGGCCGATCAGGAGCTGGCGATGTACTCGCACGACAACATCATCTGCGGCATCACGTCCGTGGCGTTCTCGAAGTCGGGCCGCCTGCTGCTGGCGGGCTACGATGACTTCAACTGCAACGTGTGGGACACGCTGAAGGCGGAACGGGCAGGCATACTGGCCGGACACGACAACCGGGTGTCCTGCTTAGGCGTGACAGAGAACGGCATGGCGGTGGCGACCGGCTCCTGGGACTCGTTCCTGCGCGTGTGGAACTAAGCTGCGTTTGGCCGCCTAACCTCTCCAGGGCCATCCGACATCGAAAGGAAGGACAGCAGCCATGATTGGGTAGTAGCAGTAGTGCGTGTTAAGTAGTAGGCACAGTCAGCCACACATACACACACCGGACCAGAGCTCACCAAGAGTGCGGTGTTACCAAATACTATACTCTCCAATGGAAAGTACCCGCCTCCAACTCTGTTGCTAACGATGGGTTATTGTTTTCCGCTAGCCAATGATTAAGTGCAAGCCGATATATCTATATACATATATATAAATGTGTATATATATATATATACAGTACAGACTACATTTTCTTTAAACCATTCTACCGGTGATCGTCTTTCGTTGGTGCAACTTCTGGAACAAAACAGAAATGTTTACAGAGAGGAGAAAAGGGAAAATTTCCGTCACATTTTTTCTCTTTCTCTCTTTCTGTCTCTCGATTGTAGCCCTATTGCTGAGTGCATTCCGCAATGCTGTGCGAGTACGTGTAGCAAAAACGGTACGAATGGGCAAAGCTTACAGCCCTAGTAGGCGCTGTGCTAGTACAGCAACGTTGTCATACATTGCATATGACAGTAGGGACAGTGCTTCCAATGGCAACATGCCTGTCAACAGCTTGTGTGACAGCTTGGTGAAGAGTAATTTTCCGTTGCATTCAAACTTTCGTTTGATCATCATTCAAGCAAGCAAACAGTTGGTCGCTGCGTTGTTCTATCTTGTTTGCGCCGAGAGGAGGATATTTTGTAAACAAAGAAGAAGAAAACAAAAACACAAGAAAAATCCAACATAATAATCCCCGTCCCCTTCTTGTTCGTTCCTTTTTCCCCTTAATAGCTGGCATAAGGCATGAGAATTGGTATATCAAAAAAAGGTACAAACGATAAGGCATATTGTTTCAGCATTGGAATCGATAACAAAAACAAAACGAAAACAAAATCATCTCAAAAATCTCAAACAAAACAAAAAAGGCGTTAAAATCTTCCAGTTCTTCAGTTCAAGAGGAAAACAAAAACACATTCGGACTATCGTACTTGAGTTTCGATTTGTGTTAGCAAATGCGAATAGACCAACTAGTATCCCTGTTTTTTAATACACATTTTTCTACGAGCAAAACGGTAGGTGTTTGCCCACGACTGGAAGCGACCGGTTTCTATAAATTGTGTTTTTTTTTTTCATTGCAGTTTTATACAAAAACAAACAAACTAACAAACAAACCAATAAAAAAAAACACGACCAAAAACCAACCAAGTACACAACACCCACCCTGGAACAATCAAACGACCAAAAAGATACTAAACACACACACACACAACAACAGCAACTACACACTAAGTACAGACATACAGGCTTGCATGCAATCACAACACAATGGTAATAGAAAGGATAACCGTTGCAATCGAAGAGCAACAAAGAAAAAGGGTGCTCAACAAAAAAAAAAAAAAGAACCATTGGGTGGATCATATTTGCAGAGGGACAGATATATTTTTTTTTTCCTCCGGAGCAACCATTCTTTTCCCGTAGGAGAACGGACAAAAAAGAAAGACACACACACACACACACACACATGCACACAGAAGATCACGGTCATCATACTTGGTCTCACACCGCGGTACAATTACTTTCCGGAGTCACACTTTCCGTACCGTACCGGCTATGTTTTATCCCTCGCGCTAGTCTCGGGAAGTTGCTTCTCCCTCGCGGGCATTCGTTTGAGCGTCTGCTGCTCGCGAATGAATGCTGTCTCACTTTTTCCCTTCGGACAACGCACATGCGTACAGGAAGGTGCGAACATTTTGCGTGCACGTATACTTGGTTCGCTTTTTTGTTTGCACAATTTCATATGCGCCCTATGTTAACAAAAAGTAGGAAGTTTTTCTTCGCTGCGTGCGTGTGTTGCAAGCGTGTTTTTTTTTTGTTTCATGTTGCACGCATTTGGGGCGACACAGCTTGCGATACATACCACAGTTGGTTTGGTGCACTTGGTCTTAGAGTTGGTGAGCGGGAACCCCATTCCCAACTGGAATGCAACCGTTCATCCGGACAGTGCCAGTGTGTTCATTGTTACCGTGTCACTGGAGCGAGGGAATGTTTGTCTTATGTGTGTGGTATTGGTTTGAAACGTTATTTAAGTGTTTAACTTATGCCTACAAAACGCGTTCCGTTCCTACACCTATCATGCCGACGTAAACGAACACCTTTCGATTTGGTGGCAGTGGTTGTACTACCTCAACTGAAGGTGTTTGTGTTTTGTGTTGTACCGTATATTGTGCAAATGCTTACTACTGTGTTCCCTACTCGTTATCGACCAGTTACAATTATGTTTCTCTACATCTACACACACACACACACACACACACACACA
>CM032178.1:5926179-5962993 GCA_018908115.1 Anopheles rivulorum
GGGTACCGACCGACTGTCTCCAGATGCAGAGGAAGACGATGTCAGATGCTAGCTATTGACGTCCGGGTGCTATGAAGGGGTATGCACCTCAAAACGATCGATGGGCTCTATATCTCAATCCTGAAAATGATGCACTCTTTGATGCCTGTGACCCACTTCTGGCACAAGTCTGTACTCCGCCCAAAGGCTTGGGAACAGACCGTCTACCCAACCTATCATTTTCCTTGGGATAGTTCGGTTTGGTTGAGGTATTCATGGCGCCTTCATGGCAGCTCGAAATGAACATCAGGTCAACAGGCGGCAAGCATTACTATTCCGCTAGCAACACTAAGTAATGCTTCCGGCGGGAAAATAGAAAACTAAGCGTGGGGCTCCAGGGTTAGTTTTTTGTTTTGTTGAAGCAATCGAATTGGAGGGAAGATATTCCGCTTAGCTAGCATCTTTGCAAAATCTAGACTCGAGAATTAGTGGAAGTGATGAAGTGAGGTGAGCGTGGAGGTTAAAGGAATAGGGGAAGAAAAAAAAAACCACGGAAGGAGACAGCCAGTGGACCACAGCCGTAACTGTACTGTATTGATGTGTACGTTCATTTTTGTTATTCTACATGCTAAGAGCAAATATGCAGGGAGAGGTAGAGGATATCCAGTAAATGCTAAATTCGAAACTAAACAATTGCAAAAAAAAAACCACTACTACATAAGTATAAGAACACAACAACCCATAGGGAGAGGTGGAAGGGTGTGAAAGTAACCTCCCGAAAACAATATGCTAATGCAAAAAACACATATATGCAACAACAACAGCAACAAAAACCGATATAGAGTGTATAGCAACCGAAAACCAAATCTCGAAGCCGTACAATTATGCCATTTGATAGATTAATGTGTACAATCGTTATTATTTATCATCGTTTGCTCTTCAACTTCTTACTTATATTGCTTGTTATCTGCATACAAGTATGCGTTGGTATTACGATGTACTATTGTATTAATGTTTAGTATAACACTTTTTAGTACAATGTTTTAGTACTTTAAGATTGTTTGTTTGTTTGTTTTTTTTTTTAAATCAAAGTTTATCTCTTTTTATTGCGTTTTACCACTTATAAATCGTTATAAATCGTTTCAGTATTCCATTTCGCACAAAACCAAAACAACTCATATCCTTCACACAATCGGCCAACCAGTTGAAGGTTACGTTTCAGTTCGGTACGTTGAGTTGTATTGATTCTTTTTCCTTTCCGGCTGTGAATACTGTGTAGTATGAGCTTTCATACGAAACGAAAAAAAAAGTAAATATATATACATAATACGGGGGTGGGTTAGTAACTGCAAAACGCACAACCTAACCATATGTGTTTTGGGGATGTTATCGGAAAACAAAGCGAAACAAAGCGAAACAAAGCGAAACAAAAAATCCGTACCTCTCGCCTTCCGTAACGTATAACTAAACGTATAACTCTTTTTGTTGTTTAGAACAGTTTTCTTTTCTGTATCTCTCTCTCTCTCTAAGTACGCGACGTATGTGATACAGGACCACGGGATAAGGGCCGCTTGTCATAAGGCTCAAGTGACATGCGGTGAGACCGGTGTTTTCCGCACGAAACATCCTTGCCTCCAGTGAACTGCCGTCGCCACCGTTCATCGCTTGAACATATACTAAAGGGGCTCATTTTCAATCGATGAAGGGCAAAAACGGCAAAAGTAGATTAACAGCAGCTCAGTACTCCGGGCATGGGATAGCAAACCGAAAGGGATGGCAAAGCTGTCCAGCAATCCGGTGAGTAAATCGAACGGCTCACGTAATTTATGTCACTCGATTGCTGCACACTAAGGGCAAGTGGGGCAGAGGTAAAGGGAGTACTGTGCACTGAACACGGCCATTAGTTTAGGGGCTCTACAATAAATGGCCGCTACTTTTAGCTTTTAGCTGCAGGCAAGGAAGTGTTTCGTAGTATCGTAGCATACCTAGCGGCATCAAGTTAGTCGTGCAGTTTCAATTCGTTTCGTCTTGATGTGCTTCTAGTTTGTTATACAAATGCTGCAGCGCACCAGAAGAAGAAGTAATAATAAAAAAAACTCCATGTCAGAAGGCGCAACAAAAATACCTCTTACTAAGCGAAGAAATGTCGAGTTGATATTTGTTCATTCATGTGATTGAAATATATGGTTTTCCGGTTTTGTGTAAAACATACAATAAAAAAAAAAGAAGCAAGAATCAAGTAAACGTACCAAAACAAAGCAAAAATGTCCATGAAACAAGGTGAAGCAAAACAAAACACATTCGCTGAAAACAATCTAAAACTTGTGAGCACGTAAGCGATCCTGGACACTGTCCATATCAAGGCTGTAGTGAATGCATTCGAAAACGAAACACCCTAACACTTCTACAGAACAGACATTATCCAGCAGAAAAGAACAAAAAAAAAAGGCCAAAACATTTGGAGCATGTAGAATAAGGGCTCTACAAAACACTTCAAACTACTCTACAGTCTACCACATGTTTTGGCACTTCCCACACTACATCCAAACGATGTAACATTGGACACCGAAATTGTAACACCCCTAAACTCACTCTAAACCTTTTGCAAGTAAAATTCTAACCCAAAAATTCCCTCCCCCCCATTCATAAAACAAAACAAAACAAAACAAACAAACGCCATACACTGCCTAATTTCACATAGTCTCAATGTAATAATGCAAAGTTACAAGAAATATCATGCGAATAATAAACTACAGCAGAAACAGAAAACCGATCGATCGATCGTCACTAATCGCTGCTAATGGGTGTATAAAAATGGTACGTAATACAACAATACAGCGGTGTACGAGTGTGTAAAGTAAGAAAAGTAAAACAAACAAAAAAAAAACGAAACCTTGTTGTCTACAACAGCATTAGACTATGTGCTTAAAGCGGTCAAAAACGCACAATAAAAAGAATAACAAGCAATCGAGCACCGAGATCAGCTGAAAAGAAAAACAGCCGAAATGCATAACGGTAAACCGCACACAAAACAAAGGAGAGATATACTTAACAAGCGCACACAAAGAGGCACAACAGAAAGGTGCAAAGCTGAAGCGGTGAAGAAATCGTCATAAACGTAACGCACAACAAACATGGCGGCAGGACACAGACACACGCGCAAACACAGAACAGCCCATGAAGCTTTCCGTTTTTTGAGCTTATTTGCCCTATTTCGATTCCTTCGTGTCAGTGGTGAACGCTGAACCATGAACAATCTTAGTAGCAGAGGTGTGTTTTAGTNAAAAGAGATATACTTAACAAGCGCACACAAAGAGGCACAACAGAAAGGTGCAAAGCTGAAGCGGTGAAGAAATCGTCATAAACGTAACGCACAACAAACATGGCGGCAGGACACAGACACACGCGCAAACACAGAACAGCCCATGAAGCTTTCCGTTTTTTGAGCTTATTTGCCCTATTTCGATTCCTTCGTGTCAGTGGTGAACGCTGAACCATGAACAATCTTAGTAGCAGAGGTGTGTTTTAGTACGTAGTGCATAGTCAAACATGAGATGTGGCCATTGTTTAACCTTAAGTTAGCTGTGTTAAGATGGAGGGGGGGTTGATCGCGGTGCTGCATCGTCACTGTCGAGCTGCTGTACCACTTGATGGATTTTTTTACGTCGCTTAGCGCCCTAGAATCCTCTCCGTGCGTGCGTATTCGTACCTTCGCAGCCTATCACGCCCATAAATGTATCGTTCCCAGCGAATGTGCACACGGAGAGGCCTGTTCCTGTTCGCTATGCCGTGCGTGTGTGTGGGGGGTAGTTTGTGGCCAGCATCCTATTGGGTAATGGTTCCGATGGTGGCCAGAAGCAGAACACCGGCCTGCTGTCCCGAGCAGTGATGTTGCATCTAGGGGCTTATGCCGGTCTTTACGGGCGATTGACTCGATCACGGTTGCTTCTATGGTGTCTACCGTATCGAGTAGCTTCCGTAGAGACTGGTTTTTAGTATGCACCGTGGCACTCGTGGCTAGTTGGGAACCGCTGTGAATGCGTCCACCATTCGACATCCGGAAGAAGCGGATGGATCCCAGCAAAAGAATCCATCGACTAGGACTGCTCGGCATTGGTGGTGCAGTAGGAAATGGGACCGTGCGAGAGAACGAAACCAGAATAAACGAAAAGCGAGAAACACTAATCAAACTACCGATTACCGGAAACAGGCAACCGGAATTGCAAAGCAAAGCGCACAAGAACGCACTGCCCATACATTTCTTCTTGATTTCCTTCGACTGCGTGATGTTCCTTCACCTCCAGTGTTTTGGGGTTGACTTTGTGGGCAACGAAGCAGTAACCTTCGGTTTTGAGTACAAAATTTGTTAGGATCTTTTTTATGTTTTATGTTGGTTATGCGATGTCCCATCCCCATTGGCCGTTGTAATCATATCGAGAGAATTAAAAAAAAAACCTCCCCACAGACACACGTACAAGCCAAAGAGGAGGTACGTGACATTGTGAAGAAGAAATTTAAATTTTATGCTTTAAAAAGAAGTATAGAACCAGGAAACACTTACGAGGCAAGAGAGAGAGAATGAAAAAGATCAGTAAGGATCAAACAATAGCTAAAGAACGCAATAAAACACAACATCACGCATTAAAGGCGATCAAGATCAACCCCCGGAAGAACAAAACAAAAACAAACGGAAACAAATAAACACATAAAGTGCGTTAGGATAAAATCAAACAAAACTATAGTAAAGAATCAGATGCAGAAGAGAAGCGAACGCTAGGGAACATGAATGAATTGTGCAAAAGGTAGCATGATTTAGTGTTAGATCAGCAATGCAGCAACAAGTTCAGTAAACATATAGCAGAATGAACGGAGGAGAAGGACCTCTTCCGCACGAGCTCTGGTAGGAGCAAAACGTGCGAATGCTGCAGAGGAGGGCAAGAAAATAAATAAACCCAAACACACGGTGACGGTGTGTGACGTACAAGGGAGAAAGAAACTAAATTTAATTCTAATGTAATTCTTAGGGGCTTTTGAACTAGCGTGTGTAATATGGTGGCGCTATTTGTACAATTTATGTTACACAATCATCCAATACGAATTGCGTGAAGACGAGACAAAAAAGATCACACGATAAGCGATGCGATGCTCTGCGAACTCATGGACAAACGTTGCGCGACAAAGCGCGTAACGGTGTAACGGCATTTAGACACAGGGTAACGTGCCATTTGGGGAACCTGTGCAGGCGATGAAGGAGGCTGTTCTTTTTACGTGAACGAAGGATGTAACAACACTCAAAGTATATGGTTTAAACCCGCCCAAGTGACAGCATGGAGAGGGTATCAGGTTTTAAGTATATGATGTGTTGGTTCTACTATTATTGGTAGGTGTACTAAAAAAACTCGCTGGAATCGTTTTCATTAGAAAAATAGTATTTTTTTAATTAAATTGCAACAAACAAATTAATTGCAAGCTTCGGTTTACGTTACTCCTTACAATTGGTAATTAGTTTCACACATCCACGAACAGTGAAATAGAACAGAGTGGTAAAGTGAAATCGGAAGAAAACAAGCATCCTATAGGTTCAGTGACATCGCATAGACCAATATGTAACGAGCACAAAACATCCAATGCACAAACTCCGAATTAAAGAAATGCTTGCTTAATACAAAAGGTGAAAGAAATGAAGTGAAAAAAACACAGGAATTCGTATGTGAACAACAACAACAGCAAAAAACCTAACAGCATCGAGTTACGACACAACTTCACTTCGCTAGAAAACAGAAAACGAAACGAACGGAAGTAAAGAAACAAAACCACTACAGCATATATATATATATGAAAAGAAGAAAGATAATGAAGATAAAGTAAAAACATAGAAAGGAACATGTTCAATAACAACTAAACGTACGTAGGAGATCGACCGATAGACGAGAAAAAGGGTGGAAAAGCGTGGTGGAAGAAATACAAAGAAAATTAAGAGATAAGAAGCTAAGGGAGAAGAAAATCACCATTTTTACACATTTTGAGATATCGAAAATATTACACCGCGACCGTAAAAGAAAAAAGAGGGGCCGCGAAATAAAGCGAAACGGTCGAAACCGTATCGGAAGACGCGAAAAGAGTAGCTGCGAAAAAAAAAACAAAACCCACACACACACACACAGAAGAAAAACCAAACAAACGACAGTAAAAGTGCGCTGAATCGAGAGAAGTAAACAAAATATAGTCTTTAAGAAAGTGAATGAAGGAAATAAAAATAAAAAGGTAATGAAAAATGGTATAGAAATACAATTAACTTATTATGAATAACAGGAAAAATACACGATTAAGAATATTACACGTTGTCCCTTGCTCACTAGCGGATTGTAGCGTTGCGCACGTGGTATCAGGTAAGTTACAAACAAGATAAAGGTTTGAATTATGATTGATATCACTTAAAGGAAAGAAATGAAAAACGTAAACGGAACACAGTAAGTATGTGACCATTTCTATCGTAGGTTTACCAATTTTTTCCACTTTTTTAACGTTCGTTTTGAATAACGCTTGCCGGTGAAAAATCTTTGATACATCCTGGAAATGGTTGAATGATAAGGTGGTGGTCTTTACGCTCTGATGCACGAGTATACTAATACGAAAGCGATATACTGATACGAATGGTCATTTCACGTTTTTTAAAGATTCTTTGATGCTATTTAATTGTAATTCATTTTATAAAGCCTGTAATATGTTTGCAAAATAGATCATTTGAAAGGAACATTGAGAGTTGTTTCCAATGGCTGGCAGCACTGTTCCCTTTCCGTTCAGTGAGTAACTTTTCCATCTCATTACATTTCCACCGGGTGTTAATGAGCGGTGAAAATGGGACATGGGCAACTGCGCATGCGATTTTCATAGAACAAACGCGTATGTGTGAAAGAGCTTGAGCGTTTCGTGTAGAAATTCGCTCACCGTAGTGAGTGGGTGCGAGTAAGGAAAGTGCCGTGCGAGACTCTTGTCTGCCAACGGTACGGAAAATCGGTACAGCAGAGCCGGTCCGTGCGTTAAAGCGAGACGCAAAACAACAAGTGAAGCAAACGTACGTGCGTTGGATTGGGAGTGGATCCTTCATATTTCCACCTGACACACGCACACACGCACTCACTGGGAGAGCATGTGAGCGAGAGCGAATGCGCGCGTGAGCAAAAAAGGCAAGCCTGTCTCGCGTATGTGTACGTGCAAAGTGTCATCATCGAGGAAATTAGGAAAATTCTCCATGTCGTTCCGTCGTGTTCGCGTTGGTCACGGTGTCCGCTAGAAAAATCGTGTGTCGCGTATCAAAAACGGTGTACGAAACGCACCGTGAGCCGAGCAAATCGCACAAAACTGCCTGCTATCGAGTCATCGAACGGAAATGTGGTGCCAGCCGTGGTAGAAACCCCAAAATTCCTGTGGCAGACGTTCGTCGTTTCGGCAATAGGGCACGGTCATGCAAGTACGTTCAACAGCACCAATGTGTAACAGCAGCCAGACATTCCTGTCGAACAGTTCACACTCCCAGCTCTACCGTTCGTTTTCATTCTACTAAAAAAAAAAGTGAAAGTACATCCGCTTAAGTGACATGTCGGAATGTCGGCGTGCAATAGTTTTATCTGCTGCTAGGAAAATTCGTGAAAAGCGTGTGATTTTCCTCCAAAGCGAATGGATGGGAGTGTGTGGACCGTGGAAGGTGGACTGTGGGAAAAAGGGACGCACAGCTTCTCCCCGTCTATAGGCAGATCGATCATTTTCTGAACATTCGGTCCCAAGTTATCCTTATCAACTGGAAAAAACCGCCACTGACTTCCGCTCCCTGTTCATACACGCCCTCGTCGGCGTCTCTTAACCCTTCAGTCAAGGAAAAATCTCTACACGCTCCTTTCACTGCCCGCTGGCAGCAATTCCAAAGTTCCTGTCCCGCTCTTCCATCCAATTGATGTGTAGTTTTTCACACCCAAAAGATTTGGTTTTCCTCAACTTTCATCGTCTCATATGAATATTTTTTGCTTCCCTCAAGTGAATATTCTCTTTCACTCCTTCGCATCCTGTGCGTGATGAAAATGCTAGTGCTACTAACATTTTTTACACCAGTGTGTGCGTGTACACATGAATAAGTGACGGCGTGTGTATGTGTGCGTGTGTAAGCGTCGAACGGAAGGAGAACGAGAATTGAATTTGCATTTGAATTTAAGAAAAAAAGCGAAATAGTGTTAAAATAGTATTGAAAATTTCTGTCACAAAAAAAAAGAACAAATGACCGAGTAAACGGATGAAGAAAATGGTTTACTCTAAAACTGTGCAAATGTTCAGGTGCCGCACTGCACTACTACTACCGCCATACGAATTTTACACTAAGCAAAGGGAGAATATGGATTGTGTGCGTGCCTTCAATGTGTGAATGCGTGCGCGCGCTTGTGTGTGTATATATGATTGCGAATAAATTCGTTTATGCGCCAGGGAAGGTGTGAGACGGCGGCGAGAAGCCATGAAACTCCTAGTCTGCTAGATCGGATAGTTTGCTTGCTTTTCGTTTTGTCATTCCATATCAATGCCATTTTGACAGATGTCAAAAGTAAATTTATCGAACGTTGTTTGGTGCGCTATCGAATTCGCGGCTGTGAACCATTTCGTCATCCAGCGGGATTGGGGGACGGACACATCCTTTTGCCTTCGGCATGTAGGCTTCGTCGCACACACCCATCACAAGTACAGCCCACATGCACACACGGTCGGTGTGTGGTGACCGCGCCTCTCGTTTGCTTTTCGCACGCATATTTTTGTCATATCCAGCACCAACACACGCTCGTTTATCCTGTCTTGCAAACGCACACAACCGTACACACACCCTTAGAGTAGTGGAATCGGCAGCTTGGAGAAGGGGGAACCGTGCACACAAGTGTATGCGCACACCTGTGTCTCACGCGATGTGTTGGTGAGAGCTATCGTTTTCACTGCTGCTGATGATGAACGTTCACGCTCGCTCGTGTCATTTTCCACTTGAAGCGAAGCAAGTGGATCAAAAACGATCGTTGCCCTGTGTGGGGAACGGATAAATGTGTTGCGCCTGTACAAAACATATTTTAGTTGCAGTGTTTGAAATGAACAAATCGTGACACGAAACGGTAGGGGATAATAAGGATCTGGTTTGTGGTACCCGTTGCCTCGCATTGGAAATCTTTCGATATACCAACACGGCTATCAGAGGTTGCCGTGAAACAGCAGTGACAGAGACGATGTGAGCTAACCATTGCGTCTGGTGAGAAGCGAGCTAGTGAGAGCGGTTAGTGAGCGTGAGCTTGTGGCTGCGGCTGTGGTGTATTGACTGAGCGAAGCGTTTCTGCGTACGCGGGAGTGGAACCAGGAAAAAACCGATAGTAAAAGCCTCACCAAACACCCACCAAGGGTGTGTGTCCTTTGAGCGTTTTTTTTGTGTGTGTGCTGCTTCCTCTGTTAGTGGAACTTTATAGTTAAAATGTCTAAACTTTACTGAAAAGGACATTACAGTGGCTAAGCAAAGGTTCACTGAAAGTAAACCATCGCGGTGTGAGAAGGCATTCAAATGTTCATCGTGACCGTACAAGGTGGTAGTGAAAATTCGGCACAATGAAATCAATAAGTGACTGCCGTAGAGAAGGAATGGGAAAGGAACTGTTGCGATTCTATACAGTTCTGTTCAGTGCATTGTACTCCATCAGTCATTCCTGCAGGCAGTTTTCACACTAACATTGCACCATTTCTTCGTAAAAGCGTAATCACGTTTCTTATCCCCTTTTTCTCTTGCTCTTTTATCTTTACTTTACATGCAGTAAATGGTGAAACGCACAAAACCGAACAGCAACCACTAGAACAACCCCTCCGTTTGGCGTAATCTCATCGTCTTCATCATCATAATCATCATCACGACCACCGTCATCAACACAGCCGAGCGAAGAAAGAAAAAAGAGAACGAAGGCAGAGAATTTTATGACAACGGTTCCGAGAGACAGCTGACGAAAAAGAAGGAAAAGAAAAAAGCTGCTCGATATAATACAACGTTCGGCAGGAAGTACATCTTCTTCTGCATCGCTTAAGTACAACATTCCTGCACCGGCTTACGAGGTCAGCGGTGAAACGTATCGATAACGCTACGGAAGGCTCAAAGGAACGGCGCACAAAACATTAGCAGCAACAGCGGCTAAACAGAACAAGCGACAAAACAAAGCAAACCAGTGTTCATTAACGATAGTGCTTAGTGGCTTAGTGGCCTATTGCAAGAGAGACGCCTTTAGCGGATGGTAACGAAGCGCACAGGACTGAAATCGAGTAGAAGAATCCCGAGCCAAGGGCAAATGCACAAACGTGGAATAGAGCGACGACGCACAGTGTAGATACGACGCTAGCTTTGTCGATCGAAAGTGGCGTAAGGCGCTGTTTTTTTTTTGTTTTGGCTAGTACACACTTAGTAACAGCCCGCGTGCGCTCAAGCGATAAACGTTCCCCATTTATTGGTAGCACGCACGTCACCGACAGAAGGGCTCGCGGCACATAGAACACAACCATGAACGAATTGGAAGCGCTTCGGCAGGAGGCGGAAACGCTGAAGAATGCGATCCGGGATGCGCGGAAGGCGGCCTGCGATACGTCGCTCGTCCAGGCGACAAACAATCTCGAACCGATCGGCCGGATACAGATGCGCACGAGACGCACCCTTCGGGGCCATCTGGCGAAAATCTACGCCATGCACTGGGGCAGCGACTCGCGGAACCTGGTGTCGGCGTCGCAGGACGGCAAGCTGATCGTGTGGGACTCGCACACCACCAACAAGGTGCACGCGATCCCGCTCCGATCGTCCTGGGTGATGACGTGCGCGTACGCGCCGTCGGGCAACTTTGTCGCGTGCGGCGGCCTGGACAACATCTGCTCGATCTACAATCTGAAGACACGCGAGGGCAACGTGCGCGTGTCGCGCGAGCTTCCGGGACACACGGGCTATCTGTCGTGCTGTCGCTTCCTGGACGACAACCAGATCGTGACGAGCTCGGGCGACATGTCCTGCGGGCTGTGGGACATCGAGACGGGCCAGCAGTGTACCTCGTTCCTGGGACACACCGGGGACGTGATGGCACTGTCACTGTCACCGCAGTGCCGGGTGTTTGTGTCCGGTGCGTGCGACGCATCGGCCAAGCTGTGGGACATTCGGGAGGGTCAGTGCAAGCAGACGTTCCCGGGGCACGAGAGCGACATCAATGCGGTGACCTTCTTCCCGAACGGACACGCCTTTGCGACGGGTTCGGACGATGCGACCTGCCGGCTGTTCGACATCCGGGCCGATCAGGAGCTGGCGATGTACTCGCACGACAACATCATCTGCGGCATCACGTCCGTGGCGTTCTCGAAGTCGGGCCGCCTGCTGCTGGCGGGCTACGATGACTTCAACTGCAACGTGTGGGACACGCTGAAGGCGGAACGGGCAGGCATACTGGCCGGACACGACAACCGGGTGTCCTGCTTAGGCGTGACAGAGAACGGCATGGCCGTGGCGACCGGCTCCTGGGACTCGTTCCTGCGGGTATGGAATTAAGGGGTTGCGTGCACGTGCAAACGTGCAGTAGATGTAGGCTCGGAAGCGAAAGGACGACGGACGAACCAGCACGCGTGCGATGGTGGTCGAGCAGCGCAGCGTCACTTGGAGCTGCCATTTAGGTTAATAACCATATACATATATATAAATGATACAGATTTTTATTTCTGACACTGAACTCTTAAGGCAAATCTGATATGAAACAAGAGAAAAACAAACAAACAAACAAACAAACGCAACAACCCTAGCGCTAATGCCGATGGCCGATGGCTCTTTTTATAATACAAGAGATACCCGATCGTGTCCTTTGCGCACTTGCACAAAACAAAGGCGGGTTCGTCAACGGAGGTGGAACTGTAGGATTGTACGCGGGTCTGCAAATAAGGCGCAAATAAGCACAAAACACTCACAACACAACGGTACAAGCAGTAAACTAGCGGCTTGCCCGAAAGATCAGCAAACGACACGCACACACACGAACAGTGGACAAATGGTGAACAAAGGTGTGTGTGTGTGTGGACACACATTTGCACACGAGGAAAACAATATTCAAAACCAAAACGTTTGCAAACTTGCTGGATAAGAGGTGGCGAACGTTAGTACAGGACGGTCAAAAAAAAAGGTCGTAGTTATTTATATCGAACTATTAAACTATTCGCGTAAACACATCAACACACAAACACAATTCTTATCATGAAAACACTAAACAAGTTTTTCGTTGAACAATCAAGCATCAAAAAAAAAAAAATCCCAACAGAGCTTCGCAACAGAAGCTCGTGGATAAACAATGTGAATTTAATCGGGAGTTTTTGTTTTGATAACGAGGCTGGTAGGAAGATTGTACACAAAGTTATGTTGCAAATCAAAAGCATACTAATCGACTAAATCGATTCATTCGGCAAGTATGGCTTTGCAGAAGTGTTCAGTTGCATTTGTAGAACTGTTTGCGAGTTCTATTTTCCTTTTTTTTTGCTCCCCCGTTCTCGTAGCTAAAAGGCTGCGTCACCTCATTTAGTATGCATTTCCCCTTGTGTTGCAAAGCATTCAATCATGTTATGTTCGGTATTAAACCAATAACGCAAACGCTGCTTGCAGTACGTACGCTAATACTGTATGCATAAAAAGTAACGTTTTTACACCACGCAAACACACACACATACAAACACACCAACAAGAACATAATTAGGTAAAGAATACATGCATGCAACGGTGTGGCCCGATGGAAGCAAACCACTAATAGCATACAATCTAGAACTCTAAAACCTAAGCAGCAGAGCAGTAGACGAATCTTGCAAGGCAACAATGGCCAGACACGCGGCCAGAAAGGAACAAAGGAAAAAATGCGCAAAAGATAAGAAAAGAAAGAAGGAAGAAAAAACAAACAAAAAATACACTAATATTTGTCCCTGTAATATATGATCGTAAGCTAGTGAACGGTAGGCGAAAACAAAAAAAAAACGAGGCGTTTAGTGAACGTTAACGTTTAAGATAAATTGCAAATAAACCAATTGAAGAAGAAACAGTACGGGAACCATCCCCAATTTGATTTGCATGTGAGACCATCACTTCTGGCGTGCATGTTTGGTAAATATAAAGCTGTACGCAACGGGCGGAAGCATAACAGAAGAGCAGAGAACAAAGGAAATGAGAATGGAAAGCTAAACCATATTAACAGCTGTCTCTTGGGTTAGTAGATGCGGATTTGGCAAATGTAGGCGTATCGGTAGTTAAGCTCATGCTTTTTTTTCTGTTTTCCTTTCTACCCTTTCGCTCGAATGGATTCTCGAAAGCAGATTTTACACTGTGTTGTGCACCGTAACGGCCATTTTTCGTTTGTCGCCATTGTTCATGTAGCGATGTACGCTACTCCGGGTACTCATCATTCCATTCTGCACTCGCGCACTAAACAACTCATTTCACACCATCCTGTCCATTAACGCCAGCAACTGAATGTGTGTGTGTGTGTGTGTAAAAAAAACAGCGAAAAACAATATAAAACATTTGCAAGCACTGAACCCATAAGAAAACAAAGAAACCTTTTTGAGAAACAAACAAGATGAAACAAATTGAGTAAGAAATCAAATACAAAAAAAGTAAGTGTTTCAAACGATAGTAGAAAGGAATGATTTGTTTTTCCATTTCATTTATCTAACCAATTGTGTACGTTGAAGTAAATGTGTTTTTTTTTTTGTGGAAAATGTTACGAGATATAAATATAGGGAAGCGTGTGAAGTACAGCGTGCAACATGGATACGCTTTTTCTTACTTTTTCCTACTACACCTAACAGAAGAAAAACCTACAGCGAACAGTGATAACACGGTGTTGACCAACATAACAAGTAAACACAATGCACAAACAAACCCAAAAATCCATGAATCATATTTTCAAACCGTTTTACTAAAAACGGAAAACAACGCTCAATCCAGCAATAGGCAACATACAATAGTGAGGAAGTAAAGCGATTGGAAGAAATATAAACAAATCCCTCACACATACACACACACACACACACGTATATATGTGACAACAAAAGATGATAATGCAGTAGAATGAAACATGATTACATTTCTCGGGCGAAACAGTTGAATTATTGGAACACATTTGAAAGAGTTTTGTTACACAACATCAAACGTTCAGAAGCAACAGTTTATTGCGCAAACTTATCGGTTGGAACAGTACGCCTTCTACTAACAAAAGCGAGTGTCGTAGCGCAGTCGAAATTAGTGTATCACGCACACATGCAAGCGCAGAATAATTGCCATAATGAACGGAGGAAGCCATTTGCACCGCTGGGAGCCCATTTTGAATAATAATTCTTCAGTGTTCCGCACAAACGTTTGGTTGTTCGTGTTTACCCAATCGGATGAACATCTGATATACATTTTGTTTGCCGCACAAATCATTGCAAGGAGGGAAGAGAAAAATCGTACATTATTTTGTAAGAAAATAGAAATGATTCTACCAGCAGCTTCGAGCAGCAGTTGTGCTTGCGAGCTGCGAATTGCCACTGGATTGCGAGCGATTGAAATTGAAGAGGCTGGACCTCATGCGGAATGGCGACATGCAACGTGTTTTTGGGGCAAA
Organism: Anopheles rivulorum; assembly: GCA_018908115.1. NCBI lineage: Eukaryota > Metazoa > Arthropoda > Insecta > Diptera > Culicidae > Anopheles > Anopheles rivulorum. Next base: position 5,940,819 of record CM032178.1, read on the forward strand.
TGGAGATAGTTTCGCGATACGTTTGGAGTGGATCGCTTGCCGTATCACACAACTTTTGGATGGTTCATGGTGCAGGAACGTGAACTAAAGCATTTTTTTGTAAGCACTTGCTCCCTTCTCTCTATGCGTGGTGCTCTAAACGAGAGCAAAAGCGCTTGAATGTGAAGTAAATTAACTTTGTTTTCTGTTTCACTTTTAAATACATCATGGGTGTAAAGCCCGGGAACTGGACGCGCAGACGATTGAATTATGCGTAAGAGAATGCTATAGTGGAAAACGTGAAGGAACAAAGGAGATAGCGGAAAAAACACTAACCCGTAGAAACTCTTATCATTCGTGTGTGTGTGTGTGTAACCATGTGCAAAGAGTGCTTCAATACAAGACAAAGCTAGAACCGATCGATCTAGGCAGAATGAGATGAAAGTGAAGCATAATAATTGTACGGTATTCAATCAAATAAAGAAAAAAAAACACTCACTTTCAACCGAGCGAACATGAGCGACGCATAGTGGAGAATAAAGTAAATATGAAACAAAACCAAACAAAAACAAAAATCAACAAAAAAAAACAGCTAAAAACGTGAAAAAAAACGGTGGAAAGTGTAGCGTAACTAGCATTTAGACGTAACTATATAGCATCAAAATGGGAAGGAAAAAGTGGTAAAAAGTGGTAAAATAAAGGAAAGGAAAAACTACAACAGCATACCAAATATTCATCGCAAGAAAGCAAAACCAAAAGAGCATAACAATGGGCAGAAAAAGAAGAGAAAGAAGAAAATATAAACTACAAGAAGAAAAGAGGAAAGAACAAGCAAAAACAAAATCAACACGCATTATGCGGATGCGGCTGTGAACTAGCCGTCAAACAGTTATAAACAAACCATTAACAACAAGCTAAACATAATACATAATAAAAAATTGGTAAAAAAGAGAGAGCACGTGATCCTCCGTTGCGGTACACACAGCGACGGTGGACGGAAATCAACGATGACCAGATGTGAACGTAAATAATAAAAGTGTCCGTCACTGTGCATACAGTTGCCAAACGAACAAAACCTTCAAACAGCAGCAGGCAACAGGAAGAAACATGAACTATCGATAACGAGCAAAACTTTAACGCTTTTAACAACATTCAAGGGCGTACTTTTGTGCAAAAAAGGGGACAAAATGGTACTGTAGTAGTGGCGAAACACAAGACATGCAACAAGCGAATGAAATAAGAAGAAATAGTAAAACATTGGGAGGAAAAGAAGGATGAAACAAAAAAACTACACGCACACACAGAAATAGACCCAGCATGTATCAGAGTGAAGGTAGCGAAATGGAGCGATAGTAAGCAGTGAGCTATAAATGATTAAGCTAAGTAAACTTTGGACAGATTGATGTGTGTAAAGGAAACACTCAAAAAAAGAAACAAACCAATCGATTCGCAAAACAAAAACTAGTACACGTACGTCGTTGAACAGAAAAATGGAGAAATAAAGTAAAATAAAATTGAACAAAAAAAAACGATTTGCGTTTTTTTTTTATTGCTTTACCTTCGGTTTTACGCTGATCATTTACGGTGCATTTTTGGTGGCCCAACGACGGATTAAATCGAACGTGGAGCGCAATCCGTATCGCAACCATTTGATGGTGTGTTCGAGCGTCAGCAGAGTGTAATAGCGGCAGTAGTAGTATTCGCGCGATTCCAGAAACAATCCCAACCACAGATAGGCCGTCTTACCGATGTGCACCGTGAGCTGGCACGCTTTCAGGACGAAGCCACGCGCTAGTTCGTATTCGCGCGAGTTGATTACCATCGCGTACGCCGCCATCGTATTCGTGGGAAGGTGTTGAAAGAATTGCAACACATTTGCTGGCGTGAAATGATTTCCCCAATTGTTCCATTGTATTGCTTTTATCGACTCGATGATGCTTGTGTGTGGGATGGTAGCTTTTTCAGCCCGAACCGATGCAACACTTTTCGTAGATTTCAGCGATGGCAGAGATTTGATGGAAAGTTGCGATCCACTCTGGTGCAGGTTACGATAGTGGGCGGCCGGTTTTTCCAGATACGTAAAGCGTCGAGCATTCCACGTACGTACGGAGTACGGTGTGGAAGGCGAACCGAAGCCCGTCTTCGAAGCCATTAGGTGCAAGCTGAGCGCACGTGGTGCTGTACGCTGCGACTGTTGAAACATGTTCCGTTAAGTTAATACGTAAATTCACTTGAGCACGTCACTTAAAATGTTTCTCCCGAATATCAATATGCGAGCAGTGTGCACACTAGGAACGGAAATTTTGCTTCTTCCAGCCAACATCTGAACAAATGACAGTCAACGATGGCTACGATCGTGTCAAGCAAAGCTGTGAATGACATTCCGTGTTACCATGACGATCAGTTATGGCTTCCGCTACTACATGCGAACCTTTTTGCTAGCAACCATATTTCTCTACCAATGGAGACGCCTGGTACTTGGTTTTTATTTCGAAAGATTTTATTGATCAATTGTTTTGTTTGGTCTTACAACACTATGGATAAATCAAGTTAAATTCTGATCTATTCACTGCGTTATGATTCAGCGCAAGTCAAACGTTCGGGAGAGTTTCGAATATTATTTAATGCTCTAGCAGATAATTAATATACTCATCTTCTCCTCGCTACTTGGCGCCTAATTATGATCACCGTGCTAGTGCTCCCGATCGGCAACTGGCACCTGTGTCGGTTGTGGCCAAACCATCACTTTCTACTACACGTTTTGCTTGGCATTCTTATGCTTACATCGGTAAAGCCTACATTCAAATATACTTCTTTTTTTTTTGTATCTTTCCTCTTATCTTTACAGTCTCCAACAGTATGAAAGATTTCTTCATTGATGTGTTTCTTTCCTTTGCGAGAACCCCATTTCACTTGTTTTGCTAACCCATCGTTCGATTTCTTCTTTAAAACACTACATTATAAAAAAAATCGTTCAACCTTCTAATTAACTCTTGCCCTACGGTTTCCCTTCAAAACGGAAAGAAATCTGATTCTGTACTTATAGCGCATGCTGTGTCTGTGCCACGGGAACGGAGAAAAAGGTCCACTAAATGTGGCCATGTATGAATTGGGGTCCCACATTAGCGATATATTGCATTTAACTTCTACTGGATTATCTTTTTCTCCGGTAGTTTCTATGCGGGAAATGGACCTTTATTTTTTAGCTGACCTGCAGTATGGAGCGGAGGATACAATAGGAGGAGATAGGTCAGAAATATTGACCCATCGTATTTAACAGAACCAGTAACTACTCTTTTCACTATTTATGCCCATTCAGGGGTGTGATTTATGCGCCTTACTATCACATTGATGCCTAGATCCCTTTCCGCCCATCGAAACATCTGTTACTTCTAATCGCTTCTCTCTATGTTCCGCACAATGCGTACACAATTAAGTCGGGCGCAAACTCTCTTACAGCCTTCGAAAACCCCATTGCTGGGTTATCTGTTTACATGTGGTTTTATAGTGTGTATGTGAGTGTTTTTTTTCTCTTCCTTTCTTGTGTATGATGCTATGCTTTATCTGTGTGTAAATCTGTTTCCTCTTATGTTAACGTGTCAATCCTAAATCCGGGAACAATAATAAGCTTTTAGCACGAATCGGACCGAGCGTGAAAACATCGAAGCAAACAAAAGGTTTGAACGTCTAGTTTTGTTTGGTGCGAAAACGCTCTGTTGCCATCGCTTAAGCAACACAACAGTGACACCCAATTCGGCGGAACTGTCAACATGAAGAGAGCTTCCGGAAACCATGATCCGCGAGTTATTCCGTCGAGCTTCATCGCACCCCGTATTAACGATTCAGTTCAGTCCGACTATTTGTTTATTTACAAATCTGCGTACTATTGCTGCTGCGAATGGTCATGATGATCGTCGTCCGTCGAGCCGGCACCACCACTGCCAGCACTACTACCGGCCGTACCGCGCACGGTAGCGGCATAGCTAGATCCACCTGTCGGTACTACCGTCGGTACACCAATTGGCACTGATTCTAAGGGTGAGACACGGGAAAACATATCAATGCATCAGTGACCAACGGGAAGTGCATTACTAAACTTACCCGTTCTGGGCGGATTCGGTGGTGGTTCGATGTTTCTGAGATCGTGCTTTTTTATGAGCTGGCATTCGCCTCCTTCCGACGGTATTTGGTACACATACAGATATCCATCCTGGGAGGCTACCAACATTCTGTAAATGGAATTTTGATTAGAAATATACCACATCTCTAGTGAGTGAGTATAAACATTCCTACCTGAGCGCTTTCTGAATCGTTGTAATGACACAGGAATGTCTTAGTCCAGCTACGGGCAGCAGGGCCGATGCGAACGCTCGCCCTTGCGAAAACACATCCGTCACTTGTGTTGGCAGCGGCAAGTAATTTGCGAAAGCCTTGCTAAATTTGCCATACCACGCCTCACCAGCGCCCTGATCGTCATTAGTTTCCGGCGAAACGCGCTCCAGCTTAAACACGTGTACCGTTTCCGTGTTCGAGCTGCAGCACAGATATTTCGAACAGGTACTAAACGCTAGGGACGCTATCGAGACGCATCGTTTGACGCCCCGGCGAAACTCGAACAGCTTCGAACCGTCGCTTACCGAAAACACCCTTATAACGGTGCCCTTCTCGCTAGCCGTGGCGATTTCCGTACCGATCTGACTGAACGCTATTGCCGCGAGCGGTGAATCGTGGGCCGGGATCATGATTTTAGCATGCAGGTTAACCGCATCGAAGATCTGTACCTCACCGACGGTAGCGCTACCCGGGTAAGCCAGATAGCAGTGATCCGAATCCGACGCCAGCGCACACAGTCCTGTTTTGTTTGGTGGCGTATCACGTATAGTGTGCACAACCTTCATGTCCCGTATGTTGTGTATGTAGAGACTCTCCTCGAGACACACGACCAGCCGGGACCGGTTCAGTTTCACCGCCAGAATCGTGTTCGAGTACGAGTAGTTGCATATTTCTGTTCCTTTTTTAAAGTGACATACCTGCAACGTGCATGAAGTGAAAGCGTTTAGAGCAAATAAACAAACCCAATTCAGACGTGTTGGAACATACCTTAAGCTTTCTCGGGGCGTTTAGTGATACGATGGCCACGAGAGAGCTGCTAAATAGGCGCTCCACTAGACAAATGTCCTCGCCCAAGCTCGTGTAGATCTGGTCCAGATTTGAGTCGACCGAATTCAACGAAAACAAACTGTATCCATTCTTCGAACCAACCGCTAAGGATCTGTATGAGGAAAAACAAACTGTGTTAAAACATTATGTCGCACAAGGCTAGTGATAAAAAATGTAACTTACGAGCAATCCTGGTTGAAATTAACAAAAAAACCTCCAGCATCTATATCAGTCCTAGCCAGTAGGCTCATGGCTTGCTTCAGGAGAAACAGACTCGCCTCGGGTGGGAAATGGTTCTTTGTTTATTCTCTGGCTGTGGCTCCTTTGCTCGGCTCGTGTGGATAATTTTTGTGAATATCGTTGTGTGTCGAATGACGTCTGGTCGAGTGAGAAGACAAATGTCAACTTTGGTTTTGATGATGAAGGAAAAAATGGTTAAAAGAAATTATTCATCAACTGAAAACATTGTCGGGTGTATGGCAAACCAAACAAGCTACAGATTGCTTTCATACCTGTGTAGCCGATGGCTCTAAGTTGGGTTTCTTTCTGTATCACGAAAGCCTTCTAACACTCCTTTGTTATATTTGTATTCGCAGCGGAACCAAAGTTCGAAGGCCACGCGGACGATGGGAAGTGTCTGAGGCGCAGCACGGATGGCGTTGTATGTTATTATTATTATCGTTGTAATCGGCTCGCCTAGCTCTGTTGACGGAGGATGTTTTTCGTATTTCAGAACAGCTGATGCAAGCAGCAGGCCGATTTCTACGACAAGCAAATTTGCTTCAGTGGGGTTGAAAACGCAACCGCTGGTTAAACGCTACGCACGTCCGCAGGAAAGTCGCGTGCTGCACAATGTTTTTTTTTCTTGTTCTGCTACGGTATAAACGGTTTGTGGTTGGATTCGGGCCCCGCGTACTAATGCTTGCTGCTAACCTTGAAAATCCGCACCAAACTACGCGCTGCTTTTGTTCTATGATATATCTGATACGACACCCTCGTGCCGGACACGGAATTGCCTTTGCTAGGTCAAAAGAAGGTTTGCAGCAGCTTTTTCAAATTACGCGATTTTCGCGAGACCTTTTACGATAAGGTTTTGGACAAATAGAAAAACACACGGTTGCGCGGATGAGAAGTTTATCAAACACAAAGCACACACCACACTCTCCACTACTGACACAGTATCGCGCAAACCAATCGCGATCGTAACGACACGCACACACACACACACACAAACGCCTATGGTCTTGTTTTGGAGATTTGTTTTTGCGCTGTTCCTTGTGTTTGCCTTTCTCCCTCCAGCACAATACGCACAACTGTTGAATTTGAACGTGACGAAGCTGGCTGAACGAAATTCCACCTCTGCTAGGCACTACGTGAAGATAACGATTGGAGTATGCGTTGGTTCGATGAAATGGACAATCTTTGCAGCAATAGAATGCAGATTTTTCCAAGCGAACTTCCTTTTGTGATGATCAAGTTGTATTTTGCACCTTTCCGTTCTGTTCTGCTGTCTGGTTCAGTGTGTGTGCGCGCGATGATGGCAGAAAATCGTTGTTTGGCCGAATGTGTGCGTGTGTCGAAAAGTCAGCTGTACAAACAGGGTGAGCACAACAAGCAAGCGATTGTCAAGCTGACGAGGAAAACGAGAAATAGAATATTTTCGCATCCCATTATTTGGATTTTCCCATTTGTGTTTCAATAAGCTTCGAAAAAGTGCGAGAAACATGTTTTTCCTAAATTTCACGTGATATTATTTGCATCGTTGTGAATAAAACGCCCGGAAAAGGTAGGTCGCAGCATTGAACTAACCTTTCATTTTATTTAGTTCCGTTGACAGCATACAAAGCTGTCAAAAGGTCAAAAAGACAATTCTCGGCAGATAGTTGTTTACCTCCTTCTAGCGTACTTGTTTATCTTCTGCGATTTGCACATAAAATATTTAGTTTCCTGTTGAATACGACAAAACGTACAGGTTCTGATTTTTGAAAGTGTATAGAAAACGGCAACGCAACATGCAACGCGAAGAAAAACAGTTGGACATGCTCCTGGAAGCTGTCCTAAACCGATTGAATGACCTGAAACATTCGATTGGAGTGATGATGCACAGATTAGAAACAGAGTACGAGACGATCAACTGGCCTACGTTTTTGGACAATTTTGCCTTAATATCCAGCCATGTAAGCATTCCTCATAAATATTCTGGAATATGGATGAATGACAAACAAATGTCTTTGCAGCTAACTGGTTTGATGAAAATCCTCAGCACCGAAATTGGAACGCCGCTGCGTAACCTTACCGTGCTGCCATTAATGCTAACACCGGAACGAGATGAAGCGTTATTACAGTTAACGGAAGGCAGAGTGCCTATATTTTCGCACGATCTCGCTCCGGACTATCTGCGAACGAAACCAGATCCGGGAGCAGAAAGTAGACAGGCGGCACATGAAGCAAAGGCAAACAACCTAACCGTGGAGGCAAGCATGAAACAGGTGGCACAGTACAATAAGGTGATATCGCACGTCTGGGACATCATTAGCAAGGCGAAGGAGGACTGGGAAAATGAATCTTCCACACGACCCGGCATACAGCAGACCAGTTCGATGGCCGACACGCAAGCACTGGTGGCTGCCGTCGGACTTGGCAATGGTTTGACTGCCCCAGTAGGACCACCAACTGGTGCGGGAGTCATGATTCCTCCCGCGATTAGGCAAGGTTCGCCCATGAGTGCGGTTTCACCTTCTGGCAATGCTCCGATGGGCAAAATGCCGTCAGGTATTAAGACAAACATAAAGTCTGCCAATCAGGTGCATCCCTACCGTTAGAACCATTGTTTTTAAGTGCTCATTTAGTTTATATCGAAATAAACATAAGTTGCTCTATAATTTACACTCGTTTGTGGAATGGCATTTAATGCAAGAAATGTGTGAAATGTTTTAAATGGAATAGAAAAATTAAAATCTATATGAAAAAAATATAAACAAAGACATCTCATATTAACTGTACGTACCTTGGCTCGCACCGGCATGGCGAGTAGTGGACGTGTAGCTGTAAACGCATTCATTTCCCCTTCGTTTGAGAAAGCTACGGTGTGATGTTGTGCGAGTGATTGTGAGTGAACGTAAACAACTTCGTGCGGATCGCTGTTCCTTGCTGCAGTGTTTATTGAATAAAAGGTGCTTCAGTATGATTATGGATAATTCGAAAACTACCAGCAAAACCACGCTGCTCAAGCTGATGCTGCTGCGCGCATGGAAAGAGCGTTGGACCGATTGCCAATGGGGCATCAATGTGAAAACGGTAAGCATACACTTCACGCATCGCTATGGACTGCCCTTTCGAATTCTTCTAGCAGTTGCAGCTGCCTGGGCGTTAAATTTCTCGGCAAACAAACCTGAAGAGTGATAACGTGATCGCCTACGTCCTGGTGAATCTCGTCCCGGAGTCCTTTACCGGGGATGCGCAGCTCGGCACCACTCTGAGTGCCAGGCTCGAGATAGATGTTGAAGATTCCGTTTATGCCACGGATGGACAAATCCCCTCCCCTGATCGCTTTCAGAATCGTAATATTCTCCGTCGAGTATATGTTCAGCCCGTTACGCCGAAAGTGCTCGCAATCTTGCACGTGCAGTATGACGTTCAACTGGCGCTGTACACCCGGTATGCGAACCTTCAGGCGATCCTTGTCGTGCGAGGCCTTCGGGATGCATACGGTCAGTTTGTGATTTTTCATGACAATTCCTTTTCCATGGCACTTGGGACACTTTAGTTTCTGCGGTGTGTACTTTGTACCGTTGCAAAACTTACATGGCATTAACAGATTACCACTTTCGGAATGAAACACCTGCTTGCCCGTACCGTGACAGATGCTACATATACCTTCCTCGTCGCGAACCGGCTGGGTTCCGGTAAACGAGCAGCGGTCACATTTTACACCAATAGGTAGGGTAAGCTCTCGAACCGTGCCTTCTATAGACTCTTTGAAGGTGAGAGTGAGCACGACATCTTCATAGTTGAGTTCGTTTAACAATGCACCGAGCTTTGCCGATTGCTCCTTCTGTCCTTTCGGAAGCAACATATGCTTCTGTTGCAAGTCACGGTACAGGGCGGGATTCAAGTCAACCACACTCTCCGTGCGGTTTTTCAGCTCCTCCATTAAACCTTCGTACGCTTCCGTTATTTGGCTAAACTTCAGTTCCATTTCCGCCGTGTCCGTGCTTGTACCTTGCTGAGCGGTGCTTCTATCGGGGTGGAACTGCTTGGCTAGCTGATAGTACGCCTTTTTTATATCATTTAATGTAGCCGCCCGATTCACTCCCAGAATTGTATGGAAATCCTTCGGTCGTGCTACGTTCGTGGGCGCTGATTTTGAGGACGATTTGCCCGACGATTTGGAGGACTGTTTCTGGGACGTCCCTTCGTCAGGTGATGCCGAAAATTTTTTCCCTCTACTACCACCGATTAACCGTATAATTCTAGATCCGATACGAAATTTATCCGCCATACTTTCGAGAAACTTTGTGCCGATTTAATTTTCCATGGTTGCTGAGATTACCGACGCGCCCTAAATACCGCTACCTTCGTCAATTTGATCAGTAGTTTGGATTGCTTTATTTTGTTTCAGATACTCACGCGTGGTGTAAGTGGTGATGTGTACAACTTGGCCGATGCTATCGTCCAACAGGCGGTCGTGGGATCTGGAGCTAATATGGTACGTATGCTCGCTTTTTCACGCAAAATCATGTTGTAAACCTGTTGCTTTCTTTCAGCTGTTTCTCTCCTACCTGAAACATTCGTTGTGCGCACACCTGATCTCTCATGCAGCCGTGCTGAATCGTATCGCCAAGTATGATCAGTTCGATAAACATCACTGTCTTATCGCTTTGCTCGACTTCCTTAAGTCCATTATCGATGGCGTTACCTGTCGGGGTAAGCAGGAAGAATCGATTCTTACCAAAGCGACCGTTGCGCTCGTGCACTGGTTGCTGCAGATCTATGAATGCATTCTAAAATCGTACACCGAAAGCCACGCACTGCAAACCGAAGAAGAAGATGTCGTGCAACGTGTTGCCACCGTGCTCGAACGGATCGTCGAAAATCCCTTCCTGCTGGGAGTAATTTCTGTCGGAAAGTGCGAAGATCCGGAACAGTTCCTAACGCTCCAGAAAAGGTTTAATGGCATTAACAACCTTACCCTGACGACCGGTTACGTAGCGCAGGTGGGTAGCGGTCAGAAAAATGTAACCGTAATCGATTACATGCGCAAGCTCGTACTGCTCGAGGTAGACGCACTGGAGATGAAACTGTTCGATGGTGGAAAGGTGGAACCGATCACCTTCAGTCTGCAACCGTTCATCGCGATCGAGGTGTTGCTGAACCCGATGTGCGATACCAACCAGTATGTGGCGCAGCTGATTAACCTCAAGCGTCTGAAGGGCTATTCGTACGCGCGCTTGTACTTTGAGATCATGCGCGGATGTCTCATCTCGCTGAACAATGTCGAGGGTACGTCGAAGGAGTCGCTAATGTGCGCATTCGCGTTCATCAAAGTACCACACATTCTGCAGCAGATACACACGAAAACGAACGGCCAGGAGCAACAGGACGAAGCCACCAGTACGAACTACAGCGTGGAGGTGCTGGAAGCGTTCGAGCTGCTGCTACAAGATGGACCAGTGTTGGACTACATGGACATGAAGTGTTCGTGCAACATTGTCGAGTGTCTGCTGAAGGAGATGGTAAAGCATAGCCTGTTGACGGAAACGCACGTGAAACATTTCGTCGCCCAACGTGAACCGGTCACGCTCGGTTTGCATAAGCTCGAGGCAAATAATGCACAGCTTACGTTGATGCTGAAGTTTGTGTTCCGCGTCGAGTCACCTTTGGTGGGGATACTGAAAGCACTCAGCACCGATCACAGCAAAGTGCAAGATGCATTGCTTGCTATGCTGTGTCAGGTACTGACAGGAAACTGTCTGGATTTGGTGCTTTCCGTTGCATCGGTCGAAGGGAAATTTAAGGCCTTCATCTCAGGTCTGTTAAAGTGTAACGATTATGCCAAGCAAGTCCCAGGCGTAGAAATTGGCAAAGCAAGCACCACTCGTGGGGCATTGTTCGACGTTACGTTCATGATACTGGCCTCCATTGCACAGAACTACGGATCGGATGTCATCTTAGCCGAGGGTGGAAACAGTTTCTTCGAGAAGTGGGTGCGCGATTACATGGTGGAAAGAAAGAAATCCAAATCCCCCATGACGATGGTAAAGCAAGCGGATCCGATGGTTCTGGAGGAACTGATAATGGCCCTCAACAACACGGACGGCGGTGGACTGAAAGCGTCCAATCTGCGCTGGGAGGACATTTGCTACACCATCCCAGCCCTTCTCCATCAGGTGCTGATGGCGTGGGAAAATGAAACACTGTCACCGGTGGAGATTAAGAAAATGCTCGATGGTTTGAAGGCTCACTTCTGCTCGTTTGCGGTCTGTGCCTCGTCATGGTTGTGCGCGTACATGCAGATGGTACGGCAGGACGAGCAGGTCAAACCGATGAACATGGTGCAGCAACTCTGCAGTGCCCTGACGGGACCCCAAGCGGAAGAATGGCAGCAGCAAGATTACTGCAAAGAGCGGTTCGGTTTAATGGGCCAAATCATACGCCGGATGCAGCAGGAGTTCCAACGGACGCCCCAAATCAATCCGAAGCTTCGGGCGCTCTTCCCAAGCCAGCACATGGTTTCCCATCTACCGCTGGAGGAACAGTTTGAGGAGGCGTGGAAAGCGATCGCCGAACGTGGTTGGTTACCGATCGAGACGACCTTCCTGCTGGACACGTTGCTTCAATCGTGCGGACCGTCCTGGCTGGTGGAGAAACTGATCGCCAAGCTGTTCCTGTGCAAGTACATTCGCGATCTTAACAAAACGATGGACATCATCTTCGCGATAATGCATCTGGACATTGAACGTTGCACGATCGCACTTCTTTCGCAGCTAGTGCCGATGATGTTGCTCAACAAACAGCAGTAAGTATACACCTCAAAGTCGTTGCGGGTAGATTATGGCTTAAAATTGTGTCCCCCGGCTTTCCTCTTTGCAGAACGCCCGAGATCGTTGATCCTCAGTCACGCGTGCTGGCGAAACTCTGTGTGTACTGCATTATCGTCACGATGGAAGCCTCAGTGACGGCGTCGAAAAAACGTACCCGCGGCACTGTCGGTTCCGATATGGAAGATATCGATTCGCTGTGTACCAGCGCCAAGCTGCGTAAGATCGACCTGGACGGTATGAGCGTCGGTTGTGAAGCAACCGGAGGCAATGAGTTTGCACTCGAGAGTGCTCTTGATTCGGTCGCCTGTTGGGATGCGACCTCGGTTCCGAGCTTGAAGGAACCGTTGCAGGGCTGTCTGCAAACGCTGTTCCGCACCTTCACCCAGTACATCACCACGGACGAGCTGTCGCCGAAGGTGTACTTTGTCTTTCAGTTTCTGTCGCTGCTGGTCGAGAGTGGTCGGGAGCGTATCATGTGCGTGCTGAAGCTGATACCGAACGGATTGGTGCAAAATTTGCTGAAAATTAACGCTACCGATGAGATGACGGTTGGGCTAATCTTAAGGTATGTATGGTTAATGTGGGCAAAACTATTGCTTATCTGTAAACGTAAATCGGTCACTGTTTGTATAGCCATCCACAGTAAGCGATTATGTGTAGGATTTTTTTTTTAATGTCCCATTGTAAGTATTCCTTTGCCGGGTTCGGATTGAATATTTCATGCAAATTGATGCATGGAAGCGTTCCGTTTGCTTTGCGCCCTTCATTAAGTGGCATTAGGTATCCTAAAAGCGACTCGCCGACCGAGCGAGTGAACCCGCCCTCAAAAGCTAGGGGAATGATTTTTTAATGCAAATGCATCGATGGCGATGTGTTTTATTGGTCTGCTTCAATGCCACTAGTTGCAGTACCGATCCAAATTTGCAATATGCCACTAACGTTTTTTGACGAGACGACGAAAGTCTGGCGAGGTTCTCCGATGGCCCCGCTGTACAATCCGGCCCAAGGGATCGGCGAGCTGTTGTACCGGGTTCTACAACGCACACCAACCAAAATCGCCCAAATCAGTGCCGATACTGGCCGATCCATTACGTACAAACAGTTGCACCTTTGGAGCGTTCGATTCGCTCAATCATTAACCGATTCTTGCGGGCTTCATCGGGGCGATATGGTGACGGTAGTTGCACGAAACGGAGAACAACTTGCTGCCGTTGTGTTCGGATGTTTTATGGCGGCCATTCCACTCAACACGCTCGATCCAAACTTTCGTGCGGAGGATTACGAACACATGCTAAGAACGGTAGAACCGAAAGCAATCGTTTGTGACAGCGAGCTGGTACCGGTGTTGAAGGTTGCCTGTGAAGCGGCCACCATCGAACCGCAGCTGATCGTTATTGGGAAGCGCATTAATGGTTATCCGACGGTGGATGATTTTCTTCTACCAAATGGACTTGAGGATCGTTATGTGTAAGTAATGCAGGGCGATCACGTTGGGAAAGCGGTGGCAAATCATGTGTGTGTGTCTCTCTCTCTCTCTCTTTTAGTCCCGTACACATCGAACATCCTGCACAGGAGCTTGCCATCGTACTGTGCTCCTCCGGCACGACGGGCCTTTCGAAGGGCGTTTGCCTTTCGCATGCAATCTGCATCGCAACCACCATCAGCCTGTGGAAAGCGAACGACTGTGAGCGTGTACTGTGCTTCAGCTCACTGTACTGGGTGTCCGGGTTGGGCGTGCTGCTGAACGCCAGCATAGTCGGCGTAACGAGAATCATCACGCGGCAAAACTTCAACGCACGGCTGTTGATTGATCTGGTGGAGCAGTTTCGCATCACCACACTGTTCATGCCACCGACACAAGCGTTAGCACTGCTGGGTGATCCAACGATTGGGATGGCCGATTTTTCCAGCCTTCAGCTGGTGCTTTGCGGGGGTAGTGCTGTATCGGGCGAGCTAAAGTGTTCATTCGAAAGGTATCTCTCGAAGAGTGCCAAGTTTATCGTCGGCTACGGCATGACCGAGATTGGTGGTGGCAGCTTTTCGACTGTACAGTTGTACAAACCGGGCGCGATCGGCACGCTGAATGCTGGTATGGAAGCGAAAGTAGTGAACGCCGATGGTACGCCACTTGATGCCGAACAAGAGGGTGAACTGCTCATTAGGGCAGAGTTAGTTTTTCTCGAATACTACGGCAATCCGTCCGAAACGTCGGAAATGCTCGATGCGGATGGATGGCTTCATACTGGTGACATTGCACGGTACGATCAGGACGGTGTGTTCTTTGTGGTGGATCGAAAGAAAGACATAGTTAAGTATGCCGGTTTTCAAATCTCCCCGACGGAGATGGAGGCTAAAATTATGCAGCTTTTTGCTGGAAGTTTGTTGATGGTTTGTGTCACCGGAATTCCCGTGCCGGGAAATGATCTCCCGGTGGCACTAGCCGTCCGTCAGCCAGAAGGTGTGGCGGTGCGGGAGCAAGACATTATTGACGGGTTAGCTGATGTCGTTGCCGACTTTAAGAAGCTACGAGGTGGTGTATTTTTTGTGGACAACTTACCCATGACACCTTCCGGGAAGATAGTGCGCAAACGGTGCAAACAAATTGCCATCGCTTTGTACGAGGAAGCGCTAGACAGCAGCAAGTAAGGCTGTTGGATCGATTTATGCGAAACCCCGGTTCATATTATATTTTCATAGTCCCCATTCAACAATCCGTAAAGTATTGATTGATTCTGATTGGGCAGTAGTTGCCGTGGATCGATATTTTAAATCGTGATAGTTAAAGAGGTACCAATAGCTTAGTATTGGCGGAATAGTTGTAATTAGCCTTGTTTTGCTATTTGTTGATTGTTTAGTGTAATATATTTGTGTATGTATTCTTTCCTGCATCGTTACAGACTGTACGATCTCAACACGCCGAGCGGCCGCCAGTTTGCAATGTCGGACATATGTCTGTTGCGCAACATTCAGATGCGAAAGGAGAGTATAAAGCTGTAATTGGCGGTCGTGCTTTGTAATTTGTGAAAGAAAGCAATGTGCAAACCTATAATAAATCAGAAACGTTCTTATGCAAGAGCCGAAATGCTTGTCTTAACTTGAACCACCCATTACAGAGCAGTTCCATGCAGATTTGATTGGCTGTTTGTGCTGCTATTTTCGCTTCTCGAGCTGACGATACTAATCCGTTGTCCCGTTCTAGCTAGCTCTTCTTCCAGTTCGATCGTGCGCATTTGAATTTCCTCGTTCGCGGCGACCGTTTGCCGATGCAATCGTTTCCGGAACTGCCAGTAACCGACGGCAACAGCACCACCGGTAACGGCTACCGCACCGATTACCATACCGCTAATAGAAGCGGCCGAAAGTGTTCCACCGGCCGGTTCCGTCTCACCATCGGATGGTGTTTGTTCATCGCGATTGTGCAGTACAATGCCGTAAATGTGTTCCATCGGATGGCCTTCAATCTTGCCTGCACATATCCACTCACCAAAATCTTCCGCCCGCACCGCAGCTATCACAAGCGAGCAGGAACCTTTCGCTAGGTTATGGTTGGGATTGGAATAGAACCGCTCGAGTATAGGGCGATCGGTGGTAATGTTTTCGTTCAAGCTGAATGCCTGCCCGGTTGGCGTTACGAAGCGACAGTACTGCAGTGGTGTACCGCGTGGAATTGAGTCACAGCCGAGCAGGGCTGGCAAATCGAGACCCACCTCCACACGCTCGGACTGGGAAATCATCTGCGAGCTGGATATGCGCACCTGAAACGTGGCGGAAACTTCCAGCGCCGAAACGTGTCCACTGCCCACATAACAGTGCCACTCGCCGGCATGTTCGTCGGCGAGAATGTTTGCAAACGTAATGCCACACTCGCCCATCTCTAGCGAAATGCCACCGTACCAGTAGTGGCCATCGCTATGCTCCGCCGTGAGACTTTCCGAGAGTGAGTAGAATTGTCCGTGCGATCCACGAAACCAGCAGTAATCGATTGGTTTATTCGCGTTGCACTGCAACGATGCCATCGATCCGTTCTGTGCTATTACCATCTCGTCCGGTCGCATGATGGCCAACGGGGGAATAATGTCGGAATTGTCCACGATCGCACCGGACACCTTTGTGTGTGATTCGTCACCATAGCCGAGCAAACATTTCCAGGTACCCTTATCGAGCCCTTCCGGGCCGAGAATCTCCAGACCACACTCGTTCCGTTCGAAACCGGCCCCGATGTATCCGTAGCGTGGTGTCCCAATGCCGGGGATGACGTTCAAACCGAGCCCATCCACGAGGCGTACGAAGCGGCAGAACTTTAGCATCAGCTTGGTGTACATTAGATTGCACGAAAGTATATGATAATCGAACTCCTTGTGGACTGTCGTTACGATCTGTTCCGCTGGTAAAATAGACAAAAGGGAAACATGTTGTTAGCAGTGTTGTGCACAGTGAGTCTTACTCACTGTGAACGGATGAATTAAGTGAGCTGATTCGAATCTTCACATAGAGTAGCTAAAGAGCTATTTCCGACAACAATCAACTCACTCATAGTGAGTTTGTTGCCTCACTCATGAGTGATAACCGCCGCATAGTGTTATAACTCATTCATGATCGTTCTAGTGAGTTCACTAGAACTCACTTCGACTCAATTAATCTAAAACGTTTGTACATCTCCCTTTAAGGTGTGTTCTAAGGAAGTTCCTTTATCAGACGTTCCCCTCTTTTTGTTGCGATTGCTATCATTAATCGTTGAGCGATTATCGTCGCGTTTTGCGTCACCTGTGGTTGATAAATCGGGACAAAGAAATGTTTACCTTGCTAGTTACCTTTATTCTCGATATGTATTCCGTACGTCATCTCCCGCATTTGTCCCTGCACACCGGCAATCACACTCCAAACGCCTGCCCCGGTTGGATCGGTTTCACTCAGCGGTAGATGGCACCGTTCGTACATTGGCACACTGTTCGCGCCTTCGCTGGCCGTATCCTGGCGAAGCACAAAGCAGTACTCGGTACGTTCGGGACTGATTTCGTCCAGCGAACTCACGGCTGCACCGGTACCACTGCCAATCCCTATTTCCGGTATGGAAGGACGTTCGATAACGTCAACCATCGTTACGCCCCGTATCCGTTCCGTGCCGCGGACTAATGTTAATCGCCAAAAGCCACCATCTCGTTGATGTACCGGATTTACACGAATGCTACATTCGGTATCACCAAAGCGAAGCTTTTTGCCTTGGGAAACTTTGCGGGCGCTCCGGCCAGGTAGATCACCCTCGACACCATGCACGTCGACATCGGTCGGTGAGCCGGGCTCGCGATAGAAACAACGATCACCCTCCTGCATTGGTACGAGCAGGCGCAAATGCATCACTTCACCTTCTGCCACGGTAACACTCGGTGGATAAATGTATCCATGGCGTATCTCGAAGCTTGTCAGTAGATTCGCTCCATGCACCGCACCGAACAGGTGGGCTACGATGCAACCACCACCCACAAGGATCCATAAACTCACTCGTACGGACATGCAGAAGGACGCCATCCGGCAGCAGGCAGCAATAAACACTTCTGCAGTAGAAATCGGACCGTCGAAAAGATTACACTGTCTGCCCGGGCACGGGCGCACATTGTTGCAAGATCGATTAATCGATTATTCTACAATTGCATCGTTTGTTAACGCTTTATCACACAGATATCACTAATCTTTCCCGAAAAATGTCATCAACGCTCCCTTTTCTCTCTCGCTGGTTCTCACAACACATTTAAGCGTTGACCACACAAGCAAGTATTGTTGAATTTACCCTTTGTTCAATATATTTCATATCAAATAAAGTCAAATCATCATTCCGTTCCGTTCCGTTAGGAACCGTTCCTTCCATTGCCGTTACAACAGCAAAAAAATCGATCGTTTGTTTTTCGTTTTTGCGCAATAAAATGGTAAAATGTATGCAGCGCCGTTGTGCACGTTTCCTTGCGCCTTTGAAGTAAGTCATGTGCGCTTCATTTCTTTATACCTCAGACGTGAGTCAGTTAGTAATTTTGCAATCGCAACAGATTGATATTTGCTAACGTTTCGCACTTGTCTCTTAACTCTTTACGCGATTTAGTTGGCTTGCGTCTGTTTTAATTGCTCACATACTGTGCGTGTGTGGTTTTCTCTTGCCTTCTCTATCGTAACCGTTTTGCTCCTTCTTTGTGTTTAACAGTTGCTATTCAAATTAAAACAAATATTGTGCCACGTATCTTTCTGCCTTCCCTTCGCTCACTATTCACAAAAGTGATCGTTCAAAAGATGCAATTAAATATTCGATGTTAGTGTATCTTGCTGCTATCGTTCCCTCTATATATGTTGTTGTGTTGCTTCAGTGTTACCCGTCCGCATTGCAACGCGGGTGTGCGTAATTGTGTGTACTTCTACTCTATTCACCTTTTCGTACTCGCTGCACACAACCCCCAAAAACACGACCCTTTTGCTTCTTTTGCTAATTCGTTCGCTTATGTTATGTATTTCTGTAGCACATTTGTGTTTTGTTTTGTTTTGTTTTTTTCCATTTGAACAGACATCCATACACAGATTTATATAGTTATATATGCGCGAAGAAACGTTTCTATATAGTTAAGCATTTTAGCACTTGTTTGCCGATCCAAAACAAACCGTCCTATGTTCCAGCGTCAGTTCGTTTGTTGCATATTGCCCGTTTATCCTTTCCTGTTTGCGGTGGTTTACTTTCGTGTTGTATAAATATATGCTCATATCAAAATGGATTTACTATCGTTCACGGTTTTGCGTGGCGATTTTAAAATGTAACATTGCCCTGTTCCGTGCGACGACTGTCTCGCAGGGAATGCTTGCACTATGAACTTGTTTGGCAGATTGTATCGAAATTGGCATACAAAAGTAAAGGTAATACTCAAAACATTTTGGCAAAACATTTGAGGGCATAACGGGGGGGAACAGCAGGGAAGAGAAACACCCCTCTGGTGATAAACAGTAGAATGATAACAGTTTCCTTCCTTTAGCTAATTCAATATCCTTGTCCTTAACAATTTTCCTACTTTTTTATCGCACCATAAACAAATTTGTTTTTAAATGGTTTCTTTTCCTCTTCTCCTTCTCATCAATATGATTTTCTTTTATACAAAAATATATATATATATATATATATAGTTATATATGTACGTTCGTTACAAAATAAATTCCTCTATCATCTGGCTGAGATGTTTCGAACTTCATTTGCGCGTGTTTTGTTGCCGTATATGTGTTGCAATTACTTTTGTTACCAATAATTCCGCTTTGTTCTGTGAATTGTTTTTAACGATCGTTTATAATTTAGCTGTTTTCGCAAAACCAGTGCACTGTCCGTCCCACAATAGGGGGACAAAACACGCTGGAAGTGGCGCGCAAACACGTTTCATTTCGTTTAACTCTTACTTTCTAATTAACCGGCGATCGGTAACAACAGTGCGTGATCATCAACATTTATGCTCACACACACACACACATACACACACGATCATGGATCATACACAGTCCATCCGTCGCGTTATCTATCCACCACGCGTAAGATAAGCGGTTACAAATGTCACACAATGAGTGCCAGACTGGTTCACCTATATAAGCCTAGCGCGAATACCATTCATGCAGCAACATTTCGATTCGGAATTATTGAAGCTCATTTTTGTGTGCGTTTACGTAAGAGCACCCTTTCAAAGGAGACACAGTGACAAAAGAAGCTGCTTTTTGAATAAACGAACATTTTGAAGGAACAATGAAGCGATGGACGATAGCGCTGATGGAATTTGGGCGAAAAAAAGGACATTTACCGATTACTTAACTCGAAAATATCAATAGGACAAATTAGTAAAAGATAAAAAAAAATCAATCTTTTTGGCAGCTCTATGCGACGCTGTGCTTAAAAAAATATATTTAAAATAATAAACCTTCCGGCGTTTCGTTCGATAGCAGAAATAGGGACAAACTTGAAGCGAGTTACTTCTCGTTATCCTCGTCGTGGAGAAGAGGATGATCGATTTTTATGATGGATTTTTTAATGCTGGCTGGTGTCGGGCATGGTTTCCCGTAAGCACTGTTCTTTTGAATTGTTTTCCTATAACATTTGCATTCATTTTTGCTTCAAAGTCTAGCGCACGTTAAGCAAACACGCACACATACATAAGGAAGAAACGCCAACAAAACTTCTCCAACAGCTCTGTTCTCTTAATCTCTCGCTTCTCTACACCCGCCTTTTGCTCTTAACCGCTCTTTGCCTAACGTCTATCTAATTTGTGCCTACACTAACCTATGCATTAAAGGGGCAGAGTTTAAAAAAAAAACATAATGTGAAAATAATCTTACACCACTAGGCTTATAAATACGCAGAGTTTGGAAAACAGGACACAATTGTAAGAACGAGAAAGGGAAGAAAAGAAGGGCTTTACTCTTACAATAATGGCTCGCTTGAAGGAAAGCGCGCCCACAAATGGATGAAAACTTGGAAATGGGCATCATGATGAATGTATTAAATAACCTTTTCAAGCATTTGTTTGGTGCACGTCTCTGCTACGATATACCCGATGGGACCAGAAAATTATTTGCGTTGGAACCGTTTGTCAATGTTGTCAATGCTATTCCGGTACCAGCTTAAGGTTTAAGCACCGAGCAAATGTGTTCCCCGTTTGGGGAATTATTAGCACAGTTATGTACGTAAGAAGTTAAATGGCGATATGTTGTACACATAACAACCATTCGAAGGCAAAATGCATAAGGAAAAGATTAAGGAAGGATTGTTTCGTTGGTAGCTCTAAACTAAACTAATAACGAAAAGTAGGTAAAAACACACCAGCAGTAGGTCGAATTTTCTCGCTCGTTCTGATCTCGCCGACTACAACATGCACAGTTCACTGCTGTAGCTGCCCCTGCTGCCATTCTGTGATGACGTTGCTTAAAACAGCCCACAGTCCTTAAGATTATTCTTGATAATCACATCCGAGACGGCATCAAACACGAACTGAATGTTGCTGGTGTCGGTGGCGCACGTTAGGTGGGTGTAGATTTCCTTCTGATCTTTTCGTCTGTTTAAATTTTCGAACTTCATCCGAATGTAGCTGGATGCTTCCTCGTACGTATTGGAACCTGGCAATAGAAAGCATGTTTTCTTAGTTGATTATCGTTCATCACACACCAGAAAAGGTGCTCTGTCTATCTCTCTCACTCCCTGTCTTACCGGTATACTCTGGAAAACAGATTGTCAACGGCGATCGTACGATCTTCTCTTCGAACAGATCCTTCTTGTTCAGGAACAGTATGATGGACGTTTCGACGAACCACTTGGAATTGCATATCGAATCGAACAGCTTCATCGATTCGATCATACGATTCATTTCTTCGTCCTCTGCAAGCACCAAATCGTACCCTGGAATGAAATTTTAATTATTTTTTATTATTGTGTTGTAGTTATGGGACAATCCATTAATAATGGGAGAATAGGTCTCAGACCACCGAGCCAGTCTGCACGTGCTGCAACGTACCCGATAGTGCCACACAGAAAATAATGGCCGTTACACCTTCGAAGCAGTGTATCCATTTCTTTCGCTCCGATCGCTGACCACCGACATCGAACATTCTGAATAAGAAGCGGGAAAGTTTATCGATTATTTACATCCATTATCCGTTTCGCTATTGCTTCTCCAAAAAAAAAACAAACACTCACTTGAAATGTATGGACTTAAAGCTAAAGTGTGTCTCCACGATGCCGGTCGTTTTGACGCGCGTCCGCAGCACATCCTGCTGCGTCGGGATGTAGTTCTGCTGCGAGATACGATCGAGCGAGTTCAGATAGTATGCAGCGGAATCGTTTAGCTGGTATTCGCGGGAACGCGAGAAACACTGCTGCACGCCCGGATCGGTCCACAGTTTCTTCATCAGCGCAACCAGCTCCGGTGTCAGCTCACCTTCCGCCTCGGTTGCCGACGCGTACGTGAAGAATTGGCGCGCGATATCCGTTTTGCT
>CM032178.1:5964014-6037714 GCA_018908115.1 Anopheles rivulorum
TTGTTTAGGACGTGGGAAGAATACATGGCCCCATGGGAAGGTAAACAACCGAATCTAACAACAAGCCGCCCCACACAAAAAGGAAGTGAACATTTGCGTCCCAAAATTTGCATACAACTACTTCCGTTCGTAAATGAATTGTTATTTATTTTTGGGTGCCGGCTTCGCGAAATGTCCCATTGTGTGACGTGTTGGACGGTTTACGAACACTGCTGCCTGTGGTCATCATACTGCCAAACGCAAAATCTTTAATCGAAATCCACTTTAACGGCAATGACTGGTCAACTGCGATAACGTGATGGACATGGAACGTTAAAACACATCATTGGGGTATTTTTGTGTGTGAGTTATTAAACAACTGCACCTCTTTCTTGTATGTTTAAATTGTTTAGATCATTTTTTTTCTATCTTTGAGTTTAGCTTCCATTCGCTTCCTTTATTACTTCACATATTGCTATGTTGGGTATTGGAACTTGCACTCCAAGATCTCAAGATCTCAAGTGACCGAAAACTTACGTCCACATGTCCTTAGTAATGATATAATATTTATTGGTATAAATTATGGCACTAAACAAAGCAAATGCCATAAATTTATACACATGTTTCGCGCTAAAAACAACAACACAACAAATAACGATCATTTATCGTGTCTTGTAGTGATAATAAACTGCAGTAAAGATCAACGAATACGCCAAAAGTTAGATAACCATTGGACCGCTTGTCTTACAAGCAACTAAATCATATTGCCATCATTATCACGCTACCCCAATCGCCATCTCCTGGCTGGTGGCAAACGGCTGTTTATCGTTCGCGATATATTTTCGATACTATTTCATTGCCCACTGGTAAGGTGGGCAGATAAAAGTAAAGAAAGAAAGAAAGGAAAAATAATGCTCTCCTATCAAAAGCACAATTTCACATATCAGCAGCGCAATCAGTTGTTTCGTCTTCCATTTGCCGCACAAGACCTTTGGGCAGGTCCGTTGCTGTTTACTAGCACGACGGACATCATTTCGTGTGCATGTCTACATCGCCGGAACACGTGTCAGTGGGTGGGTGGGTTAGACCAGTCTTTACCCCGACCCCCACGGGGGGGGGGGGGGGACAATCCTCTCACCACCGTCATCGTTATATCGTTTTCTCTTCCTGCAAATGTGTTGTGTTAATCAAACAGCATATTCGACCTCGTTCGACTTTTATTTTCTGCAAAACATATCAATCGAAACAAGCATTACGAACGCGGTACAAACAAAAAAAAAAACAAACAGGCGACGTGTTGATGGTTAACTTTATCTAATGATCGTTATTATCGTTAGGCAGAAATAGAGTAGACTGACAGCGGATACTGTAACTTAATGTTTTGCAACCACCGGATGCAAAAAAAAAAGGGGAGAAGCAAAGTGTCTGCAAAAGTCGGTTGCATCAACTGTGCTGTGATTTTAAATTATGCATTATTGTGTTGTGCCTGAAGCGCGATCGTGTCTCCGAGTTCGAAGGTTTGTCAGCGTGTTCGTTTACGATCATGTAAATCGTTTTTATCAATATATATATATGGACGATTAATTGCTGGTGTAACCTGTCGTGGTAAAAGCCATCGTTTAGTGCTTCTTTTCCATCAGCACACAACGACAACTGCACCGTGTTTATGTAATGTGGATCAATGATAGAAAAAACAACCGTCGCGAGTTTAATTGATCATCGTTGAGCAAATTAAATGGATGCGCAATTTAAGCTGTTATGCCAGTGCTTTTTCAAATAGCTTTCAACGACAAAAGGAAGAAAATGAATAGAAAAAGTTTTCCGCACAAGCGGGCATACATTAATTAAATGGCCATGCACCCACACAGGGCACGTGGTGGTGCTGCTTCTAACGTGTCGCGGATCATTTGCAAGAAAAAAAAGAAGGTTTTTTGTGGTTTGTACGGGTAGGGGGAAAAGAAATGTACCAAGAGCACTAAGTAATTGATGGACCATCCGTACCCGAATCGACGAAATGTGTGTGGTGATGGGCCACAATTTCCAACGGTCACGCACTTTGCTTCCAATTACTATTCACTGCTAAATAAAAAGGAATATTGAAACCTGCTGATGATGGTGAACGTAAAAACACCGACACCGAGCGAAAGGTAAAGTTGCAGAAATAGAAGGAAAATTAGATTTAAATTGAAGCATTCTTGCATTGCAAAGGTGAAACGAAACTGTCTAACGCATTGCGAAAAATAGAAACAATTTTATTGGACAAAAGAGACAATTTTTATGTCTTTCTAACCAAGAAATGAACCATCTTTTTAAGTGATACAAAATGTCTACTGTAATGACTCATTCAAGTGGAAAAAAACCAATACACTGTAAGGGTAATAAAATGTACTTCCTGCAACACACATTTACTTAATGGCTCTCTATGTAATTGCTGATAAAGAATGCTTCCACTTTTTTAAGAAGCAAATTCAAACTAGGAAGTAAAATACCTTCACTTTCGTTGGACCTAAGGTTGCACTAAAACATCAATTCCCGATGGAAAAGGAATTTTGCTCCAGATTGTACCGTATGCCGAGCGGTAGTGTCTATGACACAATCCTTCCTTTCCATTTCAACATGGCATCAGCCATAGAATGCACTCAAAGCCAAGCATTGGAGCATGTGTGTAAGAATGAATTGATACGATTATCGCCGCCGCAGTCCGCAACGGGTACGATGATGTCACACGACGATGCGACAAAGTGTTTCACACTCCGTCGGTCCGTCATACAATCACCAACACATTAATGCTTCTGAACCGGCTTTAACCAATTAAATGTTCTCCTGCTTCTGCCGGCTATAGTTGAGCTTTTAGTCATTTGCTTATGTAGTAAAACACACTAACAGGGAGAAGTTTATTTCAACTTGTGGTGCCCCATTGGAAGGTCCCAAGGTGAGTTAAATTTCAGGTGATTTACTAATGTAATTAACTAAATTAAACAAGAGAATTTGATAACATTTAAAGCTCATGGGTCGGGAGGATGAGGTCGTTGAGCTCAGTGGTGCACACGCAAAAAAAAAAAAATGGTTTGTAATAATCAAATCTTGCTGTTGCCGATAGGGAGCAGCATTCCTTCACGCTTCATCATCATTTACGCAAAATAACACACAATTCATTTGCTTAGTTTTGCGTGAAAAATTCCTCACATATCACAAACGCTCCTCTTAGCTTTACAAATTAGTCAGTGCTAATTGGCCACAAAAGCTACGATAAGGGTGACAACGGCCACTCGTTTTTTTTTTCTGCAGCCGTGAATGAATGAGCGAATGAATGAATTTTCCTCTTTATTTGTCTAACAATTGGTTAAGCAAACAACAACGGGCAGCCTCCGCAACCAGCCGACGATGACCCCGGAGACTTACACCCCACCCCGGGGGAAGTTGAGCGTGTGTGTGTGTGTGTGTGTGTGTAATAATCGTGGTGCATTTTACAGTTCTTCTGAGTTCGCTCGCTGTAAGTAGCAAACCGTCATCCACCCATCCACCACACCCCGTCCGTGTCTAAGATCTTCGCAATGAAAGGGGTGTTGAGAGTTCTTTGGAAGCTGACTCATCGTAACGGAGCTGGACCGTTGTAACGCAAGCGTGAGCGGTGTGTACTTCTGGTTCTAGAGGCGCCACTCGAAGACTCATCGCTGTAATTAGCTGCGTGTAGAATAAACACACGTTATGAAGCATCCTTCTCCAGAAAGTGGCGCAATGTAAGCGCAGTACTTGATAAACTACCTTTTAAAGGGAGTAGTACACTCTGTTTTTTGTTTACTTAAACATTCTTTTGTGTGTAAAACTTAATGAACATTCTACCAGAAGTTCATGACACCAAAGTTAAAGGCGTAAAAACAGTCGCAAAGATCGAGTACTTAAATCTACAAATTTCATGAAGATTAAAGATTTGCGGAAGTTGTTGCCCATTCCATACAAAACAAACTTATCCCTAACGAAGTAAAGCACATTGAATGCGGTTCAAATAAAGCCAAATGCTGATCACTTTCACCGGTGATGGTGCACCGCTAGATTGCTGCCACTTGCCGATGCGCAAATATTAATGGAGGCAAGTTCATTGAGATGCAGTTCGATCAACAGACCATCAGCTAAAGCTGTCCACGGCTGTCCATCCACCGTTGCAGACAGTACGAAATTAAAATTCCACTTTTCCAACACCCACAACTCCACGTCCACTGTGGACGACGAGCATTTAGCGTTACCTGTCCGAGGGGCACACAGCAGTTTACGAAACCAAACAAAAACCGTTCACTTTCGACCGGAACTCCCGGTAGATGGGTGCGAATGATCAGCTTAATGTTTGTTTTTCCATGCAGGAGGAACCTTCGCTTAGCCGTTTGTGCGTTTACCCAGTTTTCAATGGACCAATTAAAGGCCATCAGCTCTTCGTTCATGTCTCGCCCTGCTTCCCGTCACCGGATCAATCTTTGGCGATCTTCACCGATTCGATCGTGTTTGAACTGGTTCTTTTTTAGACTTAAAATTACCGCAATTGCAGGAGTTTCCGTTTGGTTTGTTTTTAGATATTATTGCCGTATCAGTTTTTTGTGATGTGATGTGAGTAAATTTCGTATTAATTCCAGACTTTCTCGTACCGCCGCTTAAAGATGATACGCTGAGCCATGAAATATTTCCGCTAGAGATATACACACAACTTCTTGCTTCATCTTTTGCTAGAAGAAGCTGCTTCATGCGTCTTTTTTTTCTTCTCCACCCTCCAGCTTAATCTGTACGATTCCGGTCCGTTCATCTTCAGGAAACATATTCCCTTTTCTGGTGCGATGTGAAGATGTTTTTGTGTTTTTTTTTGCTGTATTTTTTTTTTCGCCAGAATTGCGGAACCCACACGCAACACACATACAGGAAATAATGGATGCTATTCATTTGGGGGTGATTCGTGGCCCACGCGAAATCTATTCGCTACATGTGTTGGTCTCTCTGTGTGTGTTGTTTTTAAATCTTCCCTGCTCTTGTTTGATGTTACCTCCCGTGTAACCATTATCTTCCTAGCGCGCACATCAGCGTCTACAAAATCATGTTTCTCGCCTGCGTTACTCACACTGTTCCCGAGAATTTGTGGCTACCATTTATCGGTTACATTCATCATCGTTTCTTTATTTTTTCTTCCAACCACACGCCAACGCTAGATGCCCCCAAAGTGCACCCGCCGGTCGAGTGTGAATTTGATGATCGTTTCTGCAAGCCAGATGATAGTACTGTGACTGATGTGATGTATGCCCTCAAGTTGATCCGCACGATCATTTTCTCGTGCACAATCGGATGGATTGTTCGTGTAACGGGGGAGAACCGAACAGTCCAGAAGGAATGCACTTTTCTCCGTAAGCGATGTACTAGAGAGTCGCCCTCGTTCGATACCATCTTGGGGTGACCTCGAACCGAAAGCAACATCGCATCAAGATGTTGAGTCGCGCGTAGATACACAAACCTACCATACGCGACTAGCCAGACTGTGTTCGATCGTACGTTTAATAATGAATTTGTAACGAGAGCATTTTTTACGATCGAGACTAACTGCTGCTATTTCCGTCCAAAACTGGTAAATGTAAACAGAAGATGTGCTTCCAGGGAAGGGGTAGGAAAAAGGGAGAAACAAACGCGCAAAGAGCTAAAGATCTCATTGNTTCTATTCGCTACATGTGTTGGTCTCTCTGTGTGTGTGTGTTGTTTTTAAATCTTCCCTGCTCTTGTTTGATGTTACCTCTCGTGTAACCATTATCTTCCTAGCGCGCACATCAGCGTCTACAAAATCATGTTTCTCGCCTGCGTTACTCACACTGTTCCCGAGAATTTGTGGCTACCATTTATCGGTTACATTCATCATCGTTTCTTTACTTTTTCTTCCAACCACCCGCCAACGCTAGATGCTCCCAAAGTGCACCTCGAGTGTGAATTTGATGATTGTTTCTGCAAGCCAGATGATAGTACTGTGACTGATGTGATGTATGCCCTCAAGTTGATCCGCACGATCATTTTCTCGTGCACAATCGGATGGATTGTTCGTGTAACGGGGGAGAACCGAACAGTCCAGAAGGAATGCACTTTTCTCCGTAAGCGATGTACTAGAGAGTCGCCCTCGTTCGATACCATCTTGGGGTGACCTCGAACCGAAAGCAACATCGCATCAAGATGTTGAGTCGCGCGTAGATACACAAACCTACCATACGCGACTAGCCAGACTGTGTTCGATCGTACGTTTAATAATGAATTTGTAACGAGAGCATTTTTTACGATCGAGACTAACTGCTGCTATTTCCGTCCAAAACTGGTAAATGTAAACAGAAGATGTGCTTCCAGGGAAGGGGTAGGAAAAAGGGAGAAACAAACGCGCAAAGAGCTAAAGATCTCATTGATGGACGTAATGTTTGTGTAAATGTCTGTACATCGATTTTCCAACAGCAAATAGCGTGTGGGATTTTTTTTCATGGCGATGAATGTTGTAAGCATCTTCTTCATCACAAATTAGCTCAAACCCAATACGGAAACAATTATCATCTTTCGAACGATCTATTCTTGTCTGCAAAAAAAAAAGTTAAAAAATGTGACATATTTAAAATGTACTCCATTTTACAATTTTTAATTAAACCCAAAGTAAACTGATGATCCGAATCACCAGCTAAAAGCTATCTTTTTAATCTGAATTCGGATGTTTGCGTACTGTTTCAAGCAGCGCGTGAAGCGGCTCTTGTGATTGAAACTGGATCTGTCAATCGTTTCATTCGCGTTCGTTAACAATTCGCTCTTTAACCTCGGCGCGCAGGAATCCGATGAAGCATCATCAAAGCAGGCAATGTTGCGTTCGCATACCGTAACCCGCTTGCATGGAGATGAAGACGCAGATGATACGTGCGAGACCACCGGTCGTTCGACATCCGCCATGGACAGCGGTTGTGGCGTACACAATGAGAAGAACCATCTTCTCACGACGCACATACACAAAGCCAGACCAACGAAGGTGGTATTTTTCTTCCATTCAAACAGGGACGGATGCTATATAGCAATGCCGCAATACATCCAAACCCAGAGCATGCTTCGATGCGAACCGTTTGCTGATGTATTGGTGACGATCGACACACAACAGGGCGGGCGGGTTCACATTTTCCGTCCGTTAGTAACGCACACGCACACACACAAACCAGCGAGAACGATGCTTTGACAGGGAAAAAGTTTCAGAGCATCGTAGCGTATTATGCGTATGTTGTACGAGCGTTCGCGCGCTCGTGTGTGTGTGTGTGCGTTGTTGCGTGCGTTTATTGTGCACAAGAGAAGGAACGGTTGCTGTTGGCTCATATGTTGCGAATAGTGAGATGATCTTTTACTGAAACTTTTCGCGATTTTCGGTGGGTGAGAATTGCTCCGAATTTGACCACGATTGAACATGGATGACATTGACTA
The DNA here is from genome assembly GCA_018908115.1 of Anopheles rivulorum. Taxonomy (NCBI): domain Eukaryota; kingdom Metazoa; phylum Arthropoda; class Insecta; order Diptera; family Culicidae; genus Anopheles; species Anopheles rivulorum. The sequence goes on from CM032178.1 coordinate 5,971,449, forward strand.
ATGCGTTGAGGATGAAGCGATGCAACAGAAAAGAAGGTAACGAAGATCCGTAACGGTCGCCCGACACCATGTTGGAAGGGTACCAGACATCCCAGGGCAGCGGGATATCGAGCGGGGGGGAAATAAAGGGTTACATTTACCTAAAAGCAGCAGCTTCACCTCGCTGGCCGCCCTTTCACCATCGGCACGTAGCGCACGGTCAATATTTTTCGACCGCTCGATGGCTTCCTTATCTCTACTCACTGCACAACCCATTTTGATTTGATTTCAACACACGAAGCCGCGTCGCCACAACACACCACTACCACTGCAACTCACGCACACAAGGCTCGGCACTGTTGTACGATTTTTTGCTCTTGTTTCGCCTCTTTCTTTTTCCACAATAGGCGGCTTTTTTTTTATTCGCTGCACTGGAACGTTTTTTTGCCCTTCCGTTGCCCCTTTTCACTTCACTGTATAGAGGAGCACTTTTTCATCCGCGTTGATTTTTTTTTTCACGACGTCGGAATTCGCTCTCGAAAATCAGCTCATCACAAGCCAACCCAAGCCGCCGCGACTGCTGCTACCGTGCTGCACATTATACACAGCTCCCACCGCACCTTTTCCTTCCTTCCGTCAGGCGTACCACCACCGTTGGTTAGTGCTCTTTGGCGTCAAACAAAACTACCCAAAAAAAAAAGATAAAACGCTCACACCACCCGCACAAGATATGATGATTTCACTTTTTTCACGTTTCTCTCCCGCGGTCAGACGGTTCCCTCGCGCACTGGCCGATGGAAAAGATGACTTCCAAAAATTAAGCACTTTCTTTGGGTTTTCGTCGCCCGAAATAACAGAAAAAAAAACACCCAGGAAAAGTACCACGGAAGAAAATTAACACACACGACCCACTATTCGACACACAGTCAGCAATTTTGCGGATAAACTAAATGTAACCTTTTTTCCGGCCACTTGTTGCACACGCACTTCTTCTGGAATGCAGATAACGCAGGTCTCCGTCGACGGGTGGTTGGGCGTTTCTTGGTTGAATTCCGCAAATGTGTATCACTTCCGCCGCGCATACATGCACGGGGCGTCGTTTATTGAGAAAAAAAAACTTTACTCGGCTTACGACTTAACAGCTCACCATCGGGGTGGATCAACGCTTTTGCGATAAAGAATTAATATTGTGCGTTGGAATAATTCCTTCACTGAAACCGAGCGGATATGGACGGAAGCTATCAAAAACGAGTGTATATAGTAAAACCAACACGGAAACCAATAAAGGTTTTGTTTCAAAGCGCACCGATGTAAATGTATGCCGCACAAGTTTTTTTCCGTTTTGCTGATGGGAATTGACGCGGCTCGAAAAACACACGCAGCACGCTCTTCGGTTAAAATGGAAATATACCACAACTCCGTTTATCCGGGTTTCCAGCGAATGGGAGGCTGTCAAACTTCGGCTAAAAATCCATGACGCTCGGGTTGCTTCGTGAAACGTCATTCGCATGTTCCCAGTGAAAATAGTCGACCAATGGTTTGTTTAAAATTTATTCAGCCGTTGAAGCCGGTATTCCCTAAATTGTAACTTCAGATTACTTACCTGGTTGAAAAAGCAGTAAAACTGCCTTTGGGGTTTTCTTTCAATGTGTTTATCTCCTTAGCATAAATTGTAGCAAAGCTTTTGTTTGCATAAACTAAATTTCGTCCGTATCGTGTGTAATGGACCCTGCAGTTTTTCCCTGCCCATGTCCATGGTGCCATAGTGTATTACAATCATTTACTTCGTATCCATTACACAATCTGAAAATTGTCGAAGCATTGTGATTCCGTATTAAAATAAATCTAAAATCCAATGTGAATTATCCGACTGCTCGATACAGAATTTGCGCGATTTGAACGGCTTGAAAACTCAAAGTGCAGTAGTCAAACTCGTTCCATAAACAGCCGCCTGACAACAGCAAGAAAAAATCAACAGTTCGTAAAGGATAAACGCAACACACACAATGGTGCAGTGTAAACAAGCTAGGCAGGAAAGCATGATGGCTACTAGAAGAGTTGATAGAAAATAGAAATTCATAAAAGAATGTACCTCGTTCCCTCCCCAAATATTCGTGTAGCGCATTTCGCGTAATGCCGGTGTTCTGCATACGGTTAAAGTTGATGTGAATTTCCGTAACGTAACGAAAACACTTATGCTGCAGTTTCGGCAAGGTGTTCATCCATTCGCTTGTCGCAGCCGCGGCCCTTTATCGCGTCCGTATCTGCCGGACAGATCATACACCGAAATCGAAGATAATTGGGCAAGTGTTGTGAAATCGTTGTGAAAAGCATGGGATTATTTCCCGATCCTCCTATAACGCCCAAGCTAAAGAGGCGCCTGTTTGGTGGGGGTGGTTCCGGCAGTAGTTCCTCCCGCAAGAGTGAAAGCAATGCGGCAGGGGGCAATGATACGGGAAATGCTGGCGGTAGCAGCACCAGCAGCACCGAAAGAGACTCCAGGAGACATGCGACCCGCCGTCATCATGGCACTCGTAACGATGGCAGCTATGGCAGCATGTCGAAATCATCAACACCGCAGCAACTGTCGACGTCTTGGGAGTTCATTCGGTACGTACTTAAAATTACGCTTAATTAATTAAAACAATCTGATCCACAATGGGCAAAACGTTAAGGTACTATCTCTTAAATTCTCTCCCGAGTGTACGTGTTACGCCATTTACGCCGGATGATGATGATGGTCTATAGACAGTTTTTCCGCAATACGCAATCAAGCGCTTTTCCGGCAGACAGCTCGGTGCCGCACGTTTTACGCCAGCTTTCTAGAACACTATTTGTGCTCCAATCATACTGCCGCGATATGCCCAATGAACAGCCATTATTTGTGGTCCGCTTTCAGNTGTGAATTTCCGTAACGTAACGAAAACACTTATGCTGCAGTTTCGGCAAGGTGTTCATCCATTCGCTTGTCGCAGCCGCGGCCCTTTATCGCGTCCGTATCTGCCGGACAGATCATACACCGAAATCGAAGATAATTGGGCAAGTGTTGTGAAATCGTTGTGAAAAGCATGGGATTATTTCCCGATCCTCCTATAACGCCCAAGCTAAAGAGGCGCCTGTTTGGTGGGGGTGGTTCCGGCAGTAGTTCCTCCCGCAAGAGTGAAAGCAATGCGGCAGGGGGCAATGATACGGGAAATGCTGGCGGTAGCAGCACCAGCAGCACCGAAAGAGACTCCAGGAGACATGCGACCCGCCGTCATCATGGCACTCGTAACGATGGCAGCTATGGCAGCATGTCGAAATCATCAACACCGCAGCAACTGTCGACGTCTTGGGAGTTCATTCGGTACGTACTTAACATTACGCTTAATTAATTAAAACAATCTGATCCACAATGGGCAAAACGTTAAGGTACTATCTCCTCAATTCTCTCCCGAGTGTACGTGTTACGCCATTTACGCCGGATGATGATGGTCTATAGACAGTTTTTCCGCAATACGCAATCAAGCGCTTTTCCGGCAGACAGCTCGGTGCCGCACGTTTTACGCCAGCTTTCTAGAACACTATTTGTGCTCCAATCATACTGCCGCGATATGCCCCATGAACAGCCATTATTTGTGGTCCGCTTTCAGATTATAAAAAAGGACTTCCTCCGCTACTAGGCTAGACTTCGCTCGATTGAACTCGTTCCGCTTGGCGTCCAACATTTCCTTGTAGGTTCGACTATTGTGTGTTTTTCTTTTCAAATCATCAGGCGCCACCGCGCACTATTCTGGCACGTTTCTATTGATTTGACCGAGATTTATGTTTATTCATATTTCTTTGGCTCGCACGCTTCGGGCGCCGCTGGCTTGATATTTTGCTAGTTGTCGAATTTTGGGTTTGCTTAGTGCCGCTGCTGCTGTCTTCAGCCGTGTAGGCTGGCTGGCCAAAACCGTTTGGAATTTGGGTGGCAATTTATGGGCTTGGCAATAAATTTTGATTATATCCTCATCGTGCACCACCGTACGGTCCTGTGACATCAATTGATTCGACGACGAATTGGTATATCCGGGATACCCGGAAGGAATCGGGCTTTTCGGAGGAAAGAACAAATCGGAAAAAGAGTTGGAGCCCGCCAGGTGCGGATGGTAACATCATAATTTGTTTTCGCTCGTTAGCGGTCGATAGCACGTGACAATATTATATGTTAACCGTTAACAGCTAACAAGTCTATCATAAAAGAACCTAAGGAACCGTATAGACTTGGAACGTGGGTCTGATGAATCAACTACACTGAGCGTGATAAGTGTTTTAAAGCCTTCACTATCAAAGTATGGCTGGTGGATTGATTTTGGGGGTTAGAGTGGTTTCTTTTTTTTTCGAGGAATTTAGATTATCGGCTTGCGAGACTTTGATAACGGACTTACAGCGTGTCGTTGCGTACTACTGGCGGCACGGTGGTAATGTAGAACGGATTAAAAAATCGATTTGCTGTTGGTGGACGCGTTGTTGCACTATAAGGTTTTGTTTTATTACTACGAAGGTGACCCAATTTTGAAAACGTTACATATAATACGGAAAACAAATGTTTCAGTGCATTTTTGTGCGATATACAACTATACAAGGTATTGTTAATTAAAGACATAGAAAAGTCTAATATTTTTAAAAAATTACAATGAAAATAAAACACCTTTTCCTTGTTTTTGATTAGTTGTACAAACATTTTGTTGATTCTAGAGGTTCAATTTGCTTAAGGACTCGAGTCTCATGTCCACGTGAGGTTGTTCCTTTATTCTTGAAGTATCAAACATACGGCTGACATGCAGATAAATTGTATCCAAGTAGGTAGAGTGATGGACTGGTTCGAAAATATTGCGTCAAACCCTAACGAACGACCATCAGTTCTATTAAGTTTGCATTGGGCACGTGACATTTGACCACTTCGTGGGAGTTTTCCTGTTATTGACAAGCAGATATCAAATGGACGGACTCGAACGGTTTCGTGGAACGAATTCTTCCATCGTGTTTCTAGATGATGTCACAGAAATCTGTCCGTCGAGGTAGGATCAATTTGACCGAAAACCCGGTGACGAATTGCCTTCCGATCGTGCTGTCGATCGAAACAGAGAACTCGATGCTGTATCGCTTCTGACCAATCTTGGGACGCTCTTGGCTTGTGGAGGGCATTCAATCCCGAACCAAACAAAAACACAGCCCGGTCGGTCGCCACACATGAAGCACACACATATTATTCGGGTCTTTGGTTCTGGGGTTTCTGGTTTCAGTCCTCCGCAATATTCGTGCACAAGATTAGTATTGGTGCTTGTTCCGCTAACATGAAACATGTCGNTGCGATATACAACTATACAAGGTATTGTTTATTAAAGACATAGGAAAGTCTAATATTTTTAAAAAATTACAATGAAAATAAAACACCTTTTCCTTGTTTTTGATTAGTTGTACAAACATTTTGTTGATTCTAGAGGTTCAATTTGCTTAAGGACTCGAGTCTCATGTCCACGTGAGGTTGTTCCTTTATTCTTGAAGTATCAAACATACGGCTGACATGCAGATAAATTGTATCCAAGTAGGTAGAGTGATGGACTGGTTCGAAAATATTGCGTCAAACCCTAACGAACGACCATCAGTTCTATTAAGTTTGCATTGGGCACGTGACATTTGACCACTTCGTGGGAGTTTTCCTGTTATTGACAAGCAGATATCAAATGGACGGACTCGAACGGTTTCGTGGAACGAATTCTTCCATCGTGTTTCTAGATGATGTTGTCACAGACAGAAATCTGTCCGCCGAGGTAGGATCAATTTTACCGAAAACCCGGTGACGAATTGCCTTCCGATCGTGCTGTCGATCGAAACAGAGAACTCGATGCTGTATCGCTTCTGACCAATCTTGGGACGCTCTTGGCTCGTGGAGGGCATTCAATGCCGAACCAAACAAAAACACAGCCCGGTCGGTCGCCACACATGAAGCACACACATATTATTCGGGTCTCTGGTTCTGGGGTTTCTGGTTTCAGTCCTCCGCAATATTCGTGCACAAGATTAGTATTGGTGCTTGTTCCGCTAACATGAAACATGTCGCACCATGTAGGTTTCAAATGGTCCATGGTATCACGGTATGTGCGTAGCAGACACATTCTTAAATTAATAATCTAATTTAGTTTAGAATAGGAGGAATTTTAACGAGTGGCGTACTTAGTGGAATCCCCGAAAACTTCTTCTATTTCCACACTGAGTTTTGAGTTAGACTAGAAGAGTTAGTACTCTCGTAAGTAACGATTTTTTGTTTGTTAAGTAAATAAATTTAATTACTGTTCCGATAATGTTATGGTACACTCATTTACACGATGGGACACGTGCATCAGTTCGGTGCGATGAAGCAACGTTGGGGGGACTGTTGAGTAGCAACAGGCTGTGGTTAACGGACCATACCGCCTCACGTTTCAGCTCGCGTATTCGGTTCCCGGTGCTTTTGGTGGTGGCAGAAAACTGCACTCCCATGTCGCCACCAGCAGACACATCGACATCAACAGGCGCATATTGCCACATCGGGCAGGCGCTCGTCGAATGGCACAAAACCACAGATGAAACTGTTTTGCCACCGCATTGAATTACGCGACGTCATTCAAAAAATCCAGATTAGTGCAGCACTTTCCGAGTGTTTTTTTATTTTATTTATCTCATCAGAATTAACAGCAGGCAAGAAGGGAAAAAACATGTCGTTCTGTGGGAAGAAAAACAGTCACATATTTTCTAGCCTAAAGCATAAACAATGCTAGCAAGAAAGAAGAGTATGGGTACATAATAAGCTCCATCTGAACAACTTAGCTTTTTTTTTGTAAGGGAATGATGAAGGAGTCGTTTTCTATAATGACGCACTAATTCATATACCTGCCATATACTGGGCATACTAAATAAGTAATTTAGCGGATTAGTCTGCGCCGTAATTAGAATCAATACCTCTGTCTGTTGTGTGAAGATCTTTCACCTCTACCAGTATACTATTGGGTCACCCTCATCATGAGGAGTTACTAATGCAAAATTAGTAATGGAAGATCGTTTACTATTTAATGGCCGTTTTTGTGCACTTGTTTGTACTTGTAATATATTAATATTAAATATAAAATACAAAATATCTAAACAATACTTCCAAACAATATATGTGTAAGGCTTATGCTATTTCTTAGTAAAGAGCCTTAGACATTGCCTTAGACATTGACCGCACCAACAGTCGATTGTGAATGAAATGGACACTTTGAAATGGAACATTTAAAAAAAAAGAAGTTGGTTGGCTTTAAGACGCGTAACCACAAATTCGAGCTCGGGGTAGTTCTTCTTTCGATACCGTTACCCCGCTTCCTGAAATAAAATTAAAAGAAAAAAACATACCATGAAGGAGCCCATTTCCGACAGGAGCTCAGCAACACCCTCCAGAGAGGGCAATGGCCACCCGGATTCACAGTGCACACATTTCGGTGCACCCACCCGGGGATGGTATCCGAAACCCGAGCGAAAAAAAGCGTAGTCGGCAAAAATCCATTCCTTCGAAAATCGAAGCAAATAAATAAACCAAAGACGTAAAGCTGAACGGTCGACGGTCGGAGCTGCCAGCAGTACACGGGACTGTGCTGCAACTTGTCAATAGCTCCGGGAGTGGTTTTGTTGTCACTTGGTGTCATTTTCTAAGACAGTTGCAAATGAGGTGTCCCGTTTATGTTGCCGCCGTGTATTTACGTCCGTGTTGTCTGCTTTCGATTCTTTCCGGATCTGCGGAGTGGACGGCTTTCAAAAGGAAGGTTTGTCTTGCCTGTTGTTAATTTCTCTCTTTTTTCGATCCCGGCACACTCTTTGCCATTAGTGCTGGCGTCTCGACCAAAAACCGTCGACTTAAGACGGCAGACGGGTGCCGACCGATAAGAGCGCAGCGCGAACGAGTGGAAGCGTACGTCGAGCCCACCGAAATCGAGCCCAAAAACAAACGCAAGTTTGCGCACGAAAACACGTTCCAGTTGTGTGTTCCTTGTTGGGTGAGTTCCGGGGAGCTTTTGAGGTGCTTGGCGACGCGCTTGTCTCGATTTCATTTCCTGTTTCACGGCTCGCAGAACCCGTCGGGGAATTGGTTTTGGGCAGTCGATTTGGCCGATGCAAGAATACTGGCAGTGGAACCGATGGTGCAAGCGGAGCTGAAGAAAATCCGACAATGATGCACCAGCGAAGAGCACTAATGAAAGCAAATGGTTCTGTGTCGTTCGTTCTGCAAACCTCCGGTCCAAACATCTGCCTTGATAATAAAACGATAAAGCTTTGCGATGCATCGGCGGCGGACAACACTTCGCCATTTTGCGCGAGTAAAGTCCCCTTTGGCACAATCGGCATTAATAATTGGTTGCTTTTAGTGCCGTTTTCGCTTACCACACACCAGCTGGTGTAACGTTAAAATTTGCTCACAATCGAACAGATAAAAAGTGAGTGGACTCTGTCTCGACGGCAAAAAAAACTGTTTCGATCTCTGGTACAGAAAATAATTAACGCTGATAAAATCAAACTCGCAATGTGTGTTGGTGTGTTACCTTTTGGGCCGGTTTGGACGGTAACAGAAAAAGGTTCGGTGCACGTCGAGAATCGTTTGCAATGGAAAAGATTCACTCCATTTCGCCCATGAAATATGTCGATGGTGCAAAGCACCGGTCAACAACACGAGAGCACCAAGGGATTTTGGGGGTTGATGTGGCTGTGGTGCCAGTGTTGCCATCCATAGGGAAAGGCAACAGAGCGAACAGGTCAATGAATCGCTACCACTTGATCAATCGAGTTGTCAGTGTGTCGCATATATTGTGTACGCGTTTATTTGTATCATATCGCGCTACCGGGGTGGCCATTAGGCCACATGGCACCAAGAAACAGGAATTCCCATGAACGCGCCTCCCTACACACTTTGTCTAAGGGGGGGGGCGGTCGAGGAAACAGTTGATACATTTGTCGTGTTAACAAACATCAGTGGTAGGGCTTTGTTTGGCGGGTTCGCAGTGCCCGGCGGCGGATGTTATGCATGCGAGCTAATTAGTTGCTAAAAGCCACAATTCGTACAAAACTTACAGACCATAAATTTGGGTAAGCTTTTTGGGTGCGGTGTCTATGCACAGGAAGTTGTTAAAAGAGTTGCGGCGGTCATATTAGTTTCGCACAGGCATATTATGCTAATCCAATTAAACTAACGCACTGCAACACCGATGTGTGGTTTGAAGAAAGTTTAATGATACTACGTTAGTAAAATGGTGAAATTGTGTTCAACAATATTCCTATTTTGTAGGAGTGATTTAAGCCTCAATTACTATAGTTCTTTATTAACTTTCAAATTTGGCCCATGGATCTATATATTTTTGTTAAAAATACTTCACTGTTTTGTTGAAATATGGAAATAATCGAGCAAAATAATCAATTTCTATTCTTTGGTAGTAAAACTTCATTACTAAAAGTCTCTTCCGTCCCCCATGTAAAATGTACTTCCAAAATGTCCTCCTTCCCAAGAAAGAAATTCCGCTATGCAAATGATATTCTTTATTTTTAACCACAATTGAGTCCTGTTCCCCGATGGGTGGTTAGCCGAGGGTGGTCGGTTGCGTTGGTGAGCAGCCTGTGGTGCATATTGGTTGGTAGCAATAACCTTCTCCAGCAACAGCATTTTGCCGGCATAACGAACTCGGCACGGAAATGAACTGCACCGTATAAACGCAATCGCTTCTGCGTGCAGCTGTTTTTGTGCATTCGCTCTCACCGCTCTCTCCGGTTGTTATGCTACGCGAGCAACATAAAGAAGCGTGAGAAGCAGCATAAAAGCTTAACAAACAGAGAAATGATGTGACACTACTACGACCGAGTTGTTACATTGTCTGTTTGGAAGAGAAATATTTTAATGTGTAAGCTGTAAAATTGTTTACTAGTACTAGTTAGTTGGGACTTTAACATTTATTGTAATTAATGGAATATTGTATATTTTCGTATATTTTATATCTGTTGCAACATGTCTGCAACATGAAGCTGTTGGCGTTATAAAATTTATGATTAATATAAAAAACATAACACACATTGGTGAACGTTATGATAGTTTCTTATTGCACGTTCGTTCTCTCTTTTAATCAAATTTCATAATTATAATTGATTGCTTTCATTCATTTCTGGTAATAACCCTTTTGAGGATGTAATAAGCATTTGCTTTATCAAATAATCCCCACTTCAGTCACTGTAGTGTTGAGTGAGTGAGAGAGTGAGCCTGAGAATGCACGAAACGGCATCACGACGCGAAATGCCAAACACTCGGTCCGCTGAGAAAGGTATGCACGCTCTCTTCTCATTCGCGGTTAATCCTTTACGGTGTGAAGAACTGCTCGCGTGTGCGTCCCGTTGTTACGTTGTCGCGTTTGTCTTGTTGCCCGTCTGCTTTCGCTTTCGACGTTTGTATGGTGCTGTTTTGCCCTGCTTGTGCGTTCCCGTGTCAAAGAATCGATCGAATTGTCGTTTCCGTGTGCTTCGCGGCGCTTTAATTTGGTTCCCGCTTTCAAATGCAAAGGCCGCTTCCAAAAAGGAAAACTCTTTAGTTTACTGCTACAATCCGGCACACCGGCAGACGGTGAGAAGAGAATGGCTTCGAGAAGCTTTGGTTGCCCACAGCAAAAGCGTAATGGTGCATTCGAATGATTTGTGTAAGTGAAGTGCAAATTGTGTATGCTCCCCAATGTTCGGCTGCTTTGATAGATTGATGGTGGCGATATTGGCTGCAAACCTGTGGCGCGGCCTACTGCCATCTTATCTTACCGTCGTGCTAGTTTTCTATACATTATTAGCAGCACGATCAATCATGGGTGTGAAAAAGGAACACCAAACACTAGCAATACAGCTGCGGCCAGTGTGTGAGACGTGTGTTACGTGTGGTGTATGCGCCAGCAGCCATCCATTGATGCTGCCCCGAAGAAACCGTAATCGATTGTGTAGCTCGGCTGTCACTTTTTTTTGTTGACGAGTGATGATGGGCTTTTATGCGAAAATTGGCATTTAACAGAACCGTCAAGAAGCGATCAGCGCGTTTGTTGTTGGTGTGTGTTTATGCTGCTGCTGCTGCTGCTGCCTCAGGGGCTGCAAGGGCTTTAATGATCCGAGTGAGATAGAAAGAGAGAGAGAAAGAGAGGAAACGAAAAAGAATAAACCAAAGCGAAATATAATGGGAAGAAGAAAAAAATGCAACACAAAATCTTGATAAATGAACGTTTGCTACAGTCGTGCAGAAACAAATCGAAGGGACGACGCTCTCGTGAGGTTGTTTATGTGGGTGCGTGTCAAAGTGTGTGTGTGTGTGTGTTGGTGTGTCGGTGTACTGCGAGTGGGTGGCATGAAACACCCCCAGAAAAAAATACGGCTGTGTGTGGTGGTGGAAGGTTCTCTCTCCCCCCCCCCCCCAACCCATTTCTGGACCTTTGTGACCTTCCGCGATTTCGGTTGCTTGCGTACGGTTGCCGCAAACAACAAATCGTTTGCTACACACACGGCAAAGAAGAAGCAGAAGTACCGAACAAAACAACAACACAAAAAAAATCAAACAAACCCCAAAAACAGTGCAATTTATTTTCGCCGAGCTATGCAACAAACCCCCCCTCTTGTGTGTGTGTGTGTGTGTGTGTGTGTGTTGCTCCGCCGGTTTTTGGTGCTTGCGTCCATGCGTCGAACGAAGGAGGATTGTTTTGTTAGTGTTTATTGTGGCATGTGTTGTTTTTCTGTCCCCGTCGGCCCCCTGTACACTGCACTCCTCCGGGGGTTTCCTACGCCGGCAGCATGTCATATGGGCAGGCCCGTTTGTATCATTTCGCTTGCGTTATCATCGTTTCGCTGCTGGCGACACTAGAGCCAGTCGCCGGTTTGCGTTGCGTTTTGATGCGTAGCGTGTTCGGGAAGCATGTGAGGTTCTTTTTTTCACCATCATCGGTTCCGTCCCAAGAAACACCTTGTCGTACGGCACTTAACCTACTATCGACTGTAAACTGATTGAATAGACAACAAGCGAATCAAACGCAACAAACAAACAAAAAAGTTTGTAATGTTGTAACACATACGGCATGGAAGAGGAGGGAGGTACCTGTTGGGAAAGAGTGGTGACCTCATGGTGGCACCTCATCACCGAAATTCGTATTCGTTGTTTAGTGGGTGAGAAAATAGAAAATCGTGCTGCGTTCTAATTCGTGTTATGTAGTCGCAAAAACCGCGACCGTAATCCACCATTTAATCAATGTAATTTACGACACAAGGGTAGTAAAAATCTTTGTGGCTAAACAAAACACTGCTCGACCTTGACGATTGGGCATATTTGCCACCACAAGACGATACATTCTGCGTAAGAGTGTTTCTATTTTTAAAATAGAAAACTTAGCATTGGAAGTCTTTTGTCACTCGTTGTTGTTTTAGATGTACAATAAAATCATTCCACAGCTCTCAGGGAATTCTCAGCACAGAGTCGTGATGAAGTAGTAAAACTTGATTTAGTATCGCTACAAATCGCTACTTTTATTTTACGCTCGATAATTGCAAAATTTGTGTAGAATCGTATTGGACAGCCAATTTAATTACCGAATTGGTTAATCCGCTAGTATTACGCATTCTAGGAAACAGTGCCGGTTGCCACTTATTGGAGATAAGTGTTATCAGCATCCGGGCGAGCAACCTATCACAAATACGTGCTGATTTTTTTTTCAGACACAATACTTCACAGTACGATTGAGATGTGTAGAGGAAAGATTGTCTTACAATTTTCTTTCCCTAAATTGAAGCTTAGGGCTTGCTCTGGTTATGTCATGAATTTTGTCTTGTAATTTGTGTGTGTTTGAAAAAAAGAATAACGCATTTACTTGCATTGAAGCGAAACATTCTGAGTCATCCAAATGTCTGGCATCTTATCCTATTTCCAGATAGGTGTTTCATAAACGTGGAAAAAAAAGTCATGCATGCGTTACCACTGCTAAGCTGCTTTATTATTATCACCCACTGCACGAATGTTGTAATCTCACGTGTTGAAGCGTAAGTGCTTAAGCAGATACTATTTTTCTCTCTCTCTCTCTCTCTCCTCTTTCCATTATGCGAGTCATTTGCTGTGCTTCGGCACTGCGCGATAAGCACAACAAAAAAGAAGCAGAACGTCGCTTTGAGTCACTGTTGCTTACTGACATTACTGACTGCAGGATACACGAATTGGACTGGCGCCCGATAAGCGCCAGTAAAAAAAAGGTGCTGAAAAACGGTGGCTAAAGGTCATATACCACGTTAAGCTGCTTGTGCTAGAGGAACCTGCAACACACACCTGCAAAGCGATGGAACCAGCGACGAACGTCTGGAGTCGTTTGACGCGTGATGTAGGCGTCATTCACTACTTTTGTTTGTTTGGAGCCAGAGATGCTCTTCTGCTTCTGCTTTTCGTCGATCGTTGAACTGCGTGCACGAAATTGCCAGCTGGAACAAGGAACAAACGAAACGCCAGAAGAGAATGGAGGTTGAGAGCCTGCAATTATAGGCAACGCTGCTGCCATAAGAGGTTAAGGTACTGCTGCTGCTGCTGCCGTGCGCGCCAAACTCAGGGATTCTGGATTCGAATCAAAACGCCCATGCTTTTCCGGCTTTTCACCACACAACTGGGTTGGCGGTACCATGATGTTTATCGGTGTATGTGTGTGTGCAGGCCACATCTTTCCAACGAGTTCCAGTTCCAATGCGTTCCAGTTCGCTCGTCTGTAACTCGCATGCCTTGCTTGCGCTAAACGGGTCGAGAATGAGCAGCCTATTTTCTGCCAGCCCATTCTGCAGTGTTTTGCTGCTGTAGGACGTTCTGCAATACAGGCGCGTTTATGGGGGCTTATTGATTGAGGTAGTTCCTGGTGCCGGATACGTGTCGTTTCGTTCGTTCGTTCGTTCGCTGGGTATTTTTTTCTTCTCATTCTGCTCTTTCTTTGCATATTGATTTGAAGAAGAAGCTTTGAAGGTATTCTGCCCCAGCTGTGGGTCTCGATCCGTTTGGAGCAAATGAGCAGGGATCGCTCTCGCCTCCCCCCAAAAAGCGACTACGACGAAGACGAGATCCGGACTCCGGAGGCACTATATCAAGTCTGGTCCTCGCTGCTTGCTGCTGTCCCTTCCTTATTCCTCTCTTTTTATTCTCGTTGTCTGCTTTTGCGTCTGCTCGCTGACCATGCCTTTTCCCTCATCCGCGTTGAGTAATTTATGTTACGTTTCGTTGTGTTTCCCCCTTTTTTTTGCGCGCGCGTGGCCACTTCTATGTAGGCTTTCGGTATTGCCTATTTTGCCGGAGCCCTATCACTTCGAATAACAGTAAAAACCACTTGCCGCCATTACATTTATGATACACACTGTGAGAGGCTGCGCTCGGGTACGGGTGCCACCAGCGCTCGAAGATCTCGGAAGGGTGAAGATCTCGGAGCGGAGCATTTGAGTCAGGTCTTTTACCTTCTTGCTTGCGTTCCCTTTTTTTTTTGCCTTCCATTAATTTAACCTTTTGGGTAAGGGTGGGAAGAGCATGAAAGAAGATGGGAGGGCGACGAGGCGTGATGGAACGAACGAGAACTCGAAGACCTCAGCCAATACACTTGCCCGAGTGTCGATTGGTTGCAAATATTGCTCGGTGTGTGGGTTCCCGCAAATTCAGCGATCTAACTGAAGCAAAGACACTCGATGACTGCGGGCAACATTATGCTGTGTGCGACCGTACTTTACTCCCATGCACCTTGTTCAACGAGAGGGAATACATTTGTTCGCAGATGCCGTGCACACAAAACCTGCCTGGTTCATTAGAACTGCAACACCGAGGGATGAGGTGAGGCTTGGATGGAGCGTGTGCTCGTAGAGATGGCAACATCATGTATAATTAAATTTTATGCTAGTTACAGTTTTGAATCCGGCACACCATCGGCTGAATGGTGTGCGGTTATTGGAGCTTGAAAATGGAGGTTTGCAATTTGGAAGATTTTATTTAATCCCTGTAAGAAAGAGGAGTAGAAAGGCCACGATGGTGCTCAGCTAGCGATTGAGCAACATACAGACAAACGTCATCGTCGGATGTCGATTAACGCTAAGCTGATACTTCTCACCGGAATGGATCCGTGTCGTTTTCAATTAGAACTAAACGAGCGCTTCCTTTGCTTATATGTATCGATGTAATTAAATGTAAACATGGGTTTTTTCCCTTTGGAGAATTGTAAAGTGTCCTTAGGAAATGCTGAATTGACGTTTATTGCGAGTAATTTAAACATGCAACGCTTTTGTAATCGGTTAAGTCGTGTTGAACCGAGGAAGCCCGATGGTTTTGTGATATAGGTACCGGTTTATCACACGACAGGATCAGTGCAAAATCTCATCCGGTCACGATCACTTGGACGACTGATTTTCCATTATGAAACGCCACCTGTGTGACTGGACCTTCTCATGAGATTGTGTTGTCAAAAAGATGAGATGGTGGTCATGCTTTGACGATCATTGGAAGATCGTAATTGTGTAGAGCACTGTGTGGTTGTTAGTTATTGAAGCCGAGCGCGCAATCACTCACATTGTTTTTCGGTACGCCTATTCAAATAAGACCTTGAGCTAGTTGTGGCAGCGTTGAAAATCAAACCATTTGTCTATAGGAGGAAACTAATGTGGTGCGTAATGTGGTCCCCGCGACCATTCCCCGGGCCTTCTAATTGCTGGAAGGTCATCTACGAAGACGTAACCACATGGTCGCAACGGGGAAGCTTAGTGCAGTATAAACGGCTGAAGTCAATCGCCCATTGTCGGGCACCCCAGGCCTGATGAGCGAATGAATGCAGTTTTGGGGCCATAATTTCGCGCCGCTGGTGATTTGTTTAGCATTTAAAATTTTACGGCACAAATTAACGAACCCCGGCCGGCCGATTGGTCAATACGAAATTTAGTGCTTGCCCATTTTGGGGCAGATGCCTTTGCCTGCCTGCCTTTCTTGTGGCGGTAGTACACTGTGCCGCCTGTCACGTCAAGCTGGTATGCGAATCAAGATCGAATTAAGTGGGAAGCGAGAATGTGTCACCTCCCATGCTCCACATCGTCCCACCTGTCCCTCCCAGTGGTGGTCCTGCTGGTGTGTCCACCATTCTTTAAGGCGCTGCTGATCGTCATCGAAACACCGGCCCCCGGACCACAGCAGCTGATCGTGAAGTTGATCGAAATTTAAATGTTTCCTTTCTTAACGGCTTCTGGTCGCAAAAAAAAAAGCTATATGTGTGCGTAGGCACGGGCAGGGACATCGCCATGGCACATCGTGGAAGAGCGCAGCGTGATGGATTGACGGAACATTTCGAGCGTTTTATGACATCGTAATAAGCGCGCATAAGTGTGCGCTCGCACAAAATAACGCTTTATGATCAGCGTTTGGCCGTTTGATGCTCAGGCACAAGCCCGTTAACGAATCGGTGCACGGTGGTGATGGACGGCAGCAGTCACCACCATCTTCTAAATGTTCGATTGCCAAACTCTCCGGATTCAGCCGGAGACCCGTGGCTGGCTGCGGTCTGGTGGGGCAGCTATAAATAGTGCCCCGTTTCCTTTGGATCACATTTCTCAAGGAATGCATTGCGCAAAAAAATCCAAACTGAAACCGCGTACGTGCGTGGCTGTGTGTATGTGTGTATGTATGTGGGTTTGGTTTGAAGGGAAAAATCACTTTTTGCTATGCCTCTCCCCCCCTCCCCCCCGCCGTCCGTTTGCTTATTGGATGATGGTAGGATATATAGGGTGGTATCGCCCGTGGTCGGCATAGATTTGGAACTGTGTGTGAGCAATGTAGTCGCACATCGAGCTGGAGTTGCGAGCGCGCAGGTTGAACGTTCTCTTTTTGTCCCCGGGGGCTCTGGGTGGAACGTGTGCCGCTCGCAACCATTAGTTGATATGTATCTGGGAAAAAAGGTTATAAAACAGAGGATCCACGCGGGTAGTGCCAGCTGTGAAGTTGGTTCATGTTTAATCAACAGCTAAACATAAAGCCTAGATTTAATTAAGGAAGAAAAGATTAGCCGAGTTTAATCTCGAATTTTGCATTCTTTTTTAGTGTAAAATTAATATTTTTTTTTTGCTTTGTTTTGGAGAGAGTTGTCATACACAACTGTTCTACTACTAAGGGACTATATTTGTCGTGGAGTTTCTTTTATGAATGGCTTCAATAAGTACTACTTTGCTCATCTATTTGCAACAACTTTTCGATCCATCCTAGATTCTGTGGATTCCTCTTTATCTTGTTCTCACTTGTCGATCGCGGAAGGGCGCCTAACGAAAGGTTTTGGTAGAATAAGTGACTGTCTTATGTGTGTGTGTGTGTGCTCTTTTCTCGAATGTGTGACGAAGTAGAAGCACACTAATGGTGCATAATATATACTGTGCGCGTACACATTCACGCAACTCCGCGGAGGTTTGTTGCGCATTGACGAACTCCCTTTGCTGCGGAACTCCCACACGATAAACTAAACCTCACTGGCAAACACCAGCACCAGCCAGCATCTTTGGTGGGATAGCTTGCGCACCAGCCTTGCACTACTGTAGCTCCGGCACAAGGCGTTCCATTCGCAGTGACATAAATTGTTAACCCAGAGCAAAAACAAAGCAAAAACCTATCGCTACACGCTCACGTTGCAAACGTAAACTGTTTACCGGTCGCAATGTGCAAGGAGAAGATCACACAGCGCGTACCCAGAGCGGTGACAGCAGCAGCAGCATTCTCCGGTTGTTTCTTTTTTCATTTTGTTTTAAACGCTTCGTCAGCACAGTTTGTTGCAAAACTTCGCATAATATTTCGCGACCCTTTTAGTGGACCCTTTTACCCAGACACCAGGGACGGAAAGGTAGAGCGAGATGCGCACCGTATCGTACCGCTCACGAAGGAATAGTTCGTTGGGCAAACACGGTTCTAATGGTAGAGGTTGATGCCGCCATCGCCGGGAAAGGCCGCCAGATGCTGGCAGATGTGAGAAAATAAATCAACGACCCAACGGCCAAAGCAGGACGGACTACGGCACAGCAGCAGCAGACGCACAGGATGCGACACGATACGGGTTTGCTGCACCGTAGACAGCGTGTCTGATGCGTTACGTAGTGCAACATCGAGCGTGTGGGCGTGCGTGTGTGCGAGGCAACCAATTCCGATCGCCGGCGAATGGCAACATGGATAATTTACGCACTTTCAAGCTAAATAATGATTTGCGATCGTTTTATGAGGTAATCCAGAAGAGTTATTCACTCGTCAAGCAATAATTTGCGTCGCAAAAGCCGCAATTTATCTCAGTTAATCCTGCGGCGCTGAGGAGAGCGAACTATGTTGCATAACTATGTTTTAAATTGTGTATCATAAAGTTCGGTTCCGTAACACCGACGCATAAACGGCGTGCATATGGTGCAGTTGTCGATTGCGGAAATTGATGTCAGAACGTGTTAATTATCAGAAGAAGTTCTTCCCAAAAAAAAGGAAACGTGTTATATTTCATTTCCCAAAATGTTTATTTACAGTGCTTAGAAAATATTTTGGTGCGACATTTAAATTATACAAAAAAAGTGCTTCAAGTTAAAACGCCTCGGAAAAATGTATGCATGATCCCAGAATGGTGCTAACACGGTGGTAAACAGTGAATACGGTCGCTCACTATTGCTCAAAAGCTTCGTCCAAAGGGAGGCGCGTAAACACAAAAGTGCAGCAAACAAAACAGCAAAGCGGAAGGCCATCCCTTATTCTCCTTTTGTTCCCCAGTACCCATGCACAAGTGATGCGTTAGGTGAATGTTATATGGACATTCTGGGTGACAGCTAAACGAGCACATAAAATTCTGCCGTTTGTCTGTCGGCGTTTTGTGTCCGAGTTTGTGTGTCGATTGCCGGTGGTTGAAAAACCCGTTGCGCGAGACGGCGCGAATATGCACTTTTGTTTGATGCAGTAGCGAAGCTGCACCCTGAGCTGCACACGGAAGCTGAGTGAAAAGCAAAATGTTGGGTGCACTAAAGCGTCGATGGAGGACTACGAGAAGGTTGGTACAGTAAAAACATAAACAAAGATAGTAAAAGAGTAAATTAAAACAAAGTGTCACCTAAGCGAATGGGCGCGTGGCTCGCGTGTCATTGGCCGCTAGTAATGACAAGTTTTGGGGTAATATAACGTTATTAAAGTAATATGTTGTTGAAGGTTTGCTTGGTACTATTCTTCAAAAAGAAAGTAAAACATTGTGTGTCGCACAGAAAAAGGGCCTGAGGAGTCATTACATTACTTCAACAGTTGACATAAATTTCTTGTGGTCTTTCACATGCGATCAAACGTCCAATTATTTCAATCAATGTCGACCGAAGATTCCGGAACGTGCCTTCCATAATGGCATACATTTCTTCAATGCTTCGATGAATTGCTGTGTATAAATTATGCTGTTAACATAGCGCCGATGTAGGCAGAAAGAAAAGCTTCCATCCAGCTACACGCGCGCGCCATCCGAGACATTCACCTTATGAATGAGTAATAAACTACTTCCCTCGTACGCTTTCAATCCATTTGCCGGCCCACCCAATGGCATGAAGCAACAGGAGAAGAATCGGACCTCATACGGACAGGAAGTGATTTGAAATGCGGTTCACTCTCCGGACGCGACACGTGATGGTTTTTGTTCTTGTGGTACTTTCTTCACCCCGTAAGGATGGGAACATTCCACCAACGGCACAGGATTTGGTACGTGTGGCGACATGACAACAGCAACAATAATATGAAAGAAGCATGAACTTCCGTGCACTGCGAAAGGATACACACAAAACACAGCAAAGGTGCCAGTATTATTAAATGGCTCCGGTACCGTGTAACGTCGGTTTGTCCGCCAATTCTTCTTGGCGCTTAGAACACTGTTCCATCGTCCACGGTCTTTCGGTTTGCGTATTTGATGCACCACAGAGCCAGACAGCAGACGAGAGTTACGTCAGGTTTGGGCCGAATAATGGGACAGCCACAGGAGAAAAAAAAGCAACAACCAACAGACACGCCAGCAATGGAACGATTCGAGGTGGGCACAACATTGGCAAACACGTGGAGACGGCCAAACGGTTCGTGTGTGTGTGTGTGGGGTGTGTCCAGAAGGTATATTACATGGGTGTCGTTTGCTAGGGTTCGACAAACTGCAGTACGATGTGATGCGACCGAGAGACAGGTCGTATTTATGCAGCTTAGCTTTCGATGCTCGGACCATTCGGACTGTCTGTGCGTGGTGTGCTTTTTTGTTGTTGTTTATACTCGCTGGGTTCCGGCTCCGGTCGTTCGCCTGGCCACGTCCAACGCATGGAGGTTGGAGCGCATGTAATGATTGAAAAGTATCGTTGCAAATAAATTATTTACGAAAATAATTTCATTATGGAACCTCAATGTATTGTATGTTATCAGTAGAAGCATTTATTTTAACTTTCAACAACTTTCAACATTGCATCGTACAATTCTTATTGCAATTTGATTTTGATTGTTTTAATTCTCGCAGTATTGCCAAACATAATATTGCGTTCTACAATATAATTGGATTCTTCTGCTTTGAAGTAGATTGTAGATCAGGAAAATAATAACAATCGCTCATGGAACGCTCACGTGATCGGTCACATACACAAACTTATCAATCTCCGAATTTGTGGAATTGTGGAATCTGGAACCAAGCAAATAGAGCGGAAAAATGATGACAATCGTGTATTTTTGGTACGTTTTGTTCGGCACAGCACCCATGCTGGAAGTCGCTTTAGGCGGATGCTTTAAAACCCACGGCAAAATGGTTAGTAATGGGTTTGGGGAGCCTTCAATTGCGGAGCTAAAATTGTACAACGACAGAGCTGGCTGGCGGGAGATTGAAACCCCGTGCGACCAAAATGACGGATGAGATGTTCAAAGTTCGCATGACTGCATTTACGACAGTAAGCGAGAACTATTGGGGAGAACAACTCCAAAAGTAAGCAGTCGATAACACGGTTTCATTCCTTCTGGACAAGCGCCAAACGTCATGCTTTCCGGATACAAGTTTGGGTTGCTCAACCTCGAGTTGTTTTCCGCTGTCACATAGAAATGAAGAAAATCGTAGATGCGAGCGCGTTTGTATATCGCAGCATAACATAACCCGAGAATCGCGAGATAACGGCGGATGTGACGGATTGTGCACGACTGCAATAGCGGCATCGTCTGCTGCCTAGGTCTGCTGGGCTTAGCCGCGACAACGCCTTACGCTCTGGGCGTTGTGTTTGTTCACTGTCTTTCCTTTTCCGTTCCACTTCCACTGGCCTTACTGATGCCACTATCATGAGACAGTCTGGAACCGCAAGCACTCTAGTGTGTCTGACTGTTGTGCAATCAGTCTCACTTGCTTCCCTGCAAGCAACTAAGTGACCTAATTTTGAGGCCCGAGATTCGCCGACTGCAATTGTACGCTGAGTGAAGAAAAAAACATGATTTAATGATATTGGCTAAAATGGTCAAAGGTACGCGTCGCACGTTTTTGTTCCTTTTTTTGCTGCTGCTGCTGCTGATGATGAATCGCAATTTATTGCGGGATTTTATGATTTGTTCGTCGAACGATCGGTTTGATGTTTGGGGCTCGAATCAACTTTCTTTACAATTTGCTGCGATCCTGCGCTCGGTGTCTCGCCTTATCTCGGCACGGAAACGATTATCATCTTCCGAAACATGCTGCTGCAAATTTTTACGCTTGGCAGCGAAAACAGCATCTTCGCTTCGTCGAAACAAAAAGTACAGAGCACCGAACTCTGGACAGTTGTTTGTGGCGAATTGGTTGAGGGGTGAAAAAAATATTTAAGAAAAAACTCATCATCGTTCGTTTTGGGACTCGATTTTTCAATAAAAGTGTATTTTCTGTGTACTGTCCGTAAGCCAGCCAGGACCATAAAACTGCTAGCTTGCGCGAGATCCGCACAACAACATTTCCTTGTTTTGGGTCCAGTTTTATTATGGTTACGGTTGAGATGGACTGAACGACGGTGGGGTTTTTTTTTTAGCACAAGGCTGATGGGGCCACAAGGCGTTGTAATGTTGATTAGCATTTTTATTATCCTCACACTGTGTTGATGCTTTATTCAATCATCGCCAAGAAGTGACAGGCGCTCATATCCCATAATCGGATAAAGCGAAATATGGCTTGTGATTATTCAAACGATTGTTGTACTAAAAAGTTGAGGTTATGCAAGTTTGTTTTTCAAAAGGAATTCTCATTCATACTAGTGACTCCACGGGTGTTTGTAACAGATTGAAGAAGTCCTTATTTGCTATTGCTCTAAAAGCTTTAGAGTTTGTACGAATGTTTTGTGCTTCTCTTGAATTTCTTTCCTCTGTAAATCTCTTCCGCAATTTCACTGCTTTTTCTGTGAGTGCTTCTAATATTTATGGTTTAATTTTAGCACCCATATTTATTTCCCGAAACACAAACAACGCTAAACATCGCGTATGCAAATGTAGTACATAGCATTTTGCCCATTTATTAAACAAAACAAAAAAGTAAATCCTTGTGGTGAAGCGAATGAACGATGTTTCCTATTACCACTAGTGTCGTCATGCATGTGATGCGGCCATAGAATGCGGATTTTTCCTTTCGCCAATCACCCTTTAGCCACTAATAAGATATATGTGTTCCGTGGTTCAAGGGTTGAGGAAAATCCGGGGCCCCGGATGCAAAGTCACCGAATGCGAAACACGAAAAGATCTATCGTGTCACGTTCCGTCCGTGTAAATTGTGGACATATTTACAACATCCCATTTGGCACTGGCGTTCATGTCATCGCGCTCGGAGGGAAGGGAAGCGCGAATACGGGGACAATTAGGTGCGGCGGTGGGGCAGTATAATACTTTATTTTTTTATTGAAGCAGAAGATCCACGATAGAAAGTGCGGGGCAAGCATTTGGTGTGCAGCACAATGGCAAACACATCACTCTTCGGTGTGCCTTTTGGAATGCCGGGAAGTTAAGCTTCCTTCTTCCAGGTTCGGGACGTTCGGGTGGTGTTTCAGGGCCATCCCTTCACTCTGGTGCCAGTATTTCTGTCAGCATTATTTAATTTCGTCGAATGAATCTGGGCGTGAGCCGGTGCCCGAACCGGGCCGGAATCAGCCTATGTACACAGGAATGGGTGCTACGGTAGCGTGACCTCGTTCGTTCGCTCGTCGGAAAAAGGCAATCGAGTTTGGGGAGCTGCGCGAAAACTCCCGGACGGACTGGTGAGGCCAGCCTGGCTGCCTGCTAGCTCACTAGTTCAAAGACGGAAAGACTAACGAGAGTGCATTTTATTACATCGACGTTTTGGGACGGTGAGAGTCCCCATTACCGCCCCATGGTGCCTGCGTGCCTTGTCGACCGGGAAAGAAGTCCTGTTTAGCTTCTTTTTTTTTGTTTTGTTTTGGAGGCGGGTCTGTCTTCATTCGAAGGGATGTACCCCGCCCACATGCTTATATCGAGGGCAGACCCAGGGAACGTCAGTGACTAATTAGTGCAGATTGTTGGGTTTTATAGATATCGACTGTCAGCTTTACGATACGACACGGCGCACGGTAGTTGGTTTGAGGTAGATTAATTAGCGGGAAGGCAATCGTTCCGTTCCGGCAAGCGGTTCGTAGGGGCGGTATTAGAAGGTAGGTGGGCTTTTGAAGACATCCTGCCACATCCGGATGTGACCGTTTTGTCCGGAGTGCCATTTCGTGTAAGCAGTTTTGCTGGCAATAAGAAGCAACCAAACCGATACGAATGTTTGAAAAAAAAGGAACGCGATTTAGCAAAGATTTGTTATTCTTTTTGAGCCTCACTGGAGCAGGAATCTGTTTTGATGGAAGTTTTTATGCGAGTTACGTTCTTTGGTGGGGAGTTGTAAAACGCGACTCCTTGAATACTCCTGCAGGACGTTTGCAAAGTGCGCAGGCTTTCCGCAATTAAACTGTTCACCGGGTTACGGCTGCAACATTATGCTGCCGTAGCTATTCGAATAATAACAAACGGCTTTATTTATGGCCAATGGGGTTTTTATTGGAGATCAACCACTCGACCAACAACACCCCAACCAAACACCGTTTGCTCTTTGTTTCCTGACGAGAACTCATTAAAAGATGGTCGCTTAAGTGCGTGCCGCTCGCAAAACAAGGAATTAGAAACTGGGTCACCGTATTTATTCGGTTTTCTGCTCTGGAAAAACAACAGCCGACTCCACACAACACACATTCCACCAATCCTGCAAACACACATTGGAACCCGTTTCAGTGGAAGAATTTGTCGGGGCGACAAGTGAAGGTGAAGACGGTTGTCGCTAGAGCTTACTTTTATTTGCAGATGTGTGCCGTTAGGGCACAACACCAACCTCCACACACACGCACACACACATCACCAAATAAACACGTGTTTTTTATCGTCGAAAATTCTTAAGCATAAAGCTCACTTCTCGCAGCAGCAGCAGCATATGTGTAAGGCCCTGCTTGGCCCTTTATCTTGGTCCGATCGTGTAAAAGCACTTGCAAACGCATAGGAGTTCTCCGAAAAACATGGCCATCAAACATTGGGCTATAAAATTTGGCTTTATCTTCTGGCATTGTTTGCGTAACCCAGAAACAAAATAACTCTTCGACCTCTCGCTGCCATTGGCGAAGGCGAAGCCACATTACCGTCCGGAGAGTGTTGTGACGCCACGCGCACACCACGTCTATGCAGGTCGGTACGTTTGGCGCCAAACTCCAAACGGGTGTGACGGTACCGAAAGGGTTGTCCCCAGGCATTGAATGGGCGCTTGTGTGTGTGTGAGTGTGGGTGCGTCAGTATATTGCATTGTACGACTTGGCCGAAATCACAAAATCGCCCATTCGGAGCAACGGGGTAAACCCGGGAGGCCAATATGTGGGCGTCGATTGGATATGCTAGATTGGTCCGGTTGAGGGCACGTTATGGTAGGACACTGTGTGTGACACATTTTTGGCCAATTGTCAACTATTTGGTAGCGGAAGTGTTTGGTTGCCTGTGGTGCTGCGCTTATACGCTTGGGGAATGACATTCGAGCGCAAATATGCTCTCGTTTACAGAGATTGCCGAACACGAAACCCAGCGCTACGGACGGTATAGGTTGTTTTCTACGCCATATGGAGCATCCACAGTGCCGAATAGCTGAATTTATGGAATTTCTATAGAAAATAAAATCCACCATTGGCTCCACTCCGGCGGCACTCGGAGATTGGGGGGATTGGAGATTTGGGGGAGGATAAAATGTGCGTCCTATGCAACATTTTTTGCCCGGCTCGGCGAATGTTGCTGACGGACAGGAATGTTCTTTCTTCATCACACATTTTTCACGGCAAAATATTTTCGGATGTCCCCATTTCTCGCCGCACCAACCCGGGGATGGGAGTTTTATATCTTGACATTGCCCAACGTTGACTTCGCATTTCCGTTCACGGTGACCTCTGGCATGAGCCATTCGGCCATTCGGGAGGTAACGCGAGACCGGCAATGCTGACGGGGTATCCTGTGGAGCAGGGCAGAATTTGAGAAGACGTTGCGTAAAATAGAATCTTGCCTGACTGCGGATCACTGCTCTCAGCCAGCTCTCTGGAAAACGCGAGAAGTGCCCTCTGCAACGTTGAGAACCCGTTGGACGGTGGAAAATTATCTGAGCTATAATTGATGGTATTTATAGCGTCTGAAGAGCTTGTAATGGGAGTCTTCGAGCGCCGGGGTAAAGTGGAATTCGATGGTATTTTGGAGGCAGCAAATCGCTTGAGAAGCGACTCCATAGTCCACTAAGGTGTGCAACATGCTTGTGTGTTAGGCTGGGAAAGCTTGCCGGCCACTCGACTTATTGGTGAGTAATTTTACGAAACTAACCTCTTCGCTGCCTATGCCAACGGATCACGGAAGAAGACCCATACAGCGTGAAGCTGTGTGAATAAGTCATCTGATGATGTTAGCTCAACTTCTTCACTTGAGAGTTCCGACACTCCGGCGAGTGTCCGAGTCACGAGTTTCGTTTGTTCGGCCGGGAGTCGCGAGAACTCTGAAGTATGCGGTGCCTAAATGCTAGTGGAGGCCGTAAGTTTTATGAGCTCGCTGCCGGACGGAGGCAGCATAATGGGCGATAGACTATCGCAGACATTTCGCTATTCCTAGTGTGCACACCCGCAGGAGACAAATAAATGAATGATAATACCTGGGTTTGATGGTTAATGTCTAGGTTGCCTGGTGTGGCGAAGAAGCAACCAGCACCAGCTCCACGACACTCGTTATCGATAATTTCGTTTGCAGTTATAATACACGGCTACGCTACGGTGGTTGTGCAGTGGGGCCGGGTTTCTACACTATTAACCAATTTGGCGCCTATAAACCCTGCCGGCGTCAACGTTTCTGCGGCCAGGTTCATGCATTCGCTGATCGGTGTGCGGCCGGGACGCCGCAACCATCATCTCCGTACATCAGTACGACACATAAGATAATGGCATGAATGATGCCGTACCGTTCGCTGGCCCTTTGCGAAAGGGCGGATGCTGGTTACGCTGGAACGCTTCACATTTCCCCCTTAATGTCTTGACGGGCTTTCTTACATACTGGGTTAGAGGGCGGCCCTGTGTGTGGTTTTTATCAGAGTGGTTTTTATGATTCTTTTTCCCATATGCAGCAGACCCATGAGCAGAGGATAGCTGGCGCTGTGGAGATAAAAGTTTTCCGATTTTGTGGTACGACTGATTCCAGATACCAGTGCCCCAGCGCGCCTGTAGGGGGATAAAAGTTTCCAACGCAGATAGGAGTCAAAAGTTTGGTGCAGAATGAGTGTTGCCCAACAACAACACCATCAGTGCCCTTTCGCTTTAGGTGTGGGTTTTGGATTTGGATTTGTGAGAGAAAAAAAGAACACAGATAATTTGTGTGTTTGCTGATCACTTTGCATTATCTGCGGTACAAATCATCTTCTGAAATGTTACACACATAGCGGGTAACATGTGTAAACAAAAAAGTATAATAAATTTAGTGAGTAAAGTTGCTTAAGTAGAAGCAGAAGCACTTTAATGTTTACATATTTTAATTTATTCTCCTAGGAGTTAAATATTAAATCAATAGTTTATTTTTATCAAACTAAATGTCTTTATTTTAGCGTTTATATTGTGGTTAATAATCGTACAAAATGAACTAATACCAGAGAATGCCATGTCTTCTCGGGGCACTCTCACGTTGTGGCTGTGGGCGATTGCAATTGCTTCAATATTCCCATTTTCTTCATTGCACTTATTCGCCAATGTTTCTGAAAACACAGTCAAGTAATTTCCTTCCCATAGGTTCGGTACCTCGGTACCGTGATACAACGGTGGTGTGGTTGTTGTCATCGCTTATGGTGACATGTTGTTAACAATTGTGTCTGGATCAGTGTCACTGCGCTAGAAAGGGTTTTGCTCTCACCCGGGCGCGCAAGAGCTTCGTGTTCCGAAAAGGACGTGTTGGTGTTAATCTCCTACACGCGTCAATCGCAGCTGTGTGGATTAAGGGCGCACTTTAGCCACCAAAAGCGAGCATAATTTCTCCATCTTTCGGTTGATTCGACATGCTCCCAGTGGTGGGTGCAAGGGTACAAAGGGTGGGTTGGAAGGGCGTGCAGTACCACGGCAAGCAAGGGAAGCATCATCATCATCGAGCCGCGCTTGTTTGGTGGCATGGCATTTTGGGTGAAGTGTAGCGAAAACACATTTCGCGGTGCATTCCACCATTTCACCGACTGTTTCGCGGTGCGGTGAGTGGGCGCACACACACACACACACACACACACACACACACGCGTGTGTGTGATGGGAATGCAGAAGTAGGACGGTGTTGGGAAGGGTCTCGGTCTCGGCATTATGCCAACCATCAATTGGTCAGCAAAAGCGTGTCTTGTGCCGTCTTTTGCCGGCAAGAAAGATTTTCATCGGTGCATTGGTGCAGTTCGCGAGCCTTTCACGGTGCGCTCTAAATTGCTCGTGACGCGATGAAAGTGCTGATTTTTGTGCTGAAACGGGACCTACCGAAGCCCCTGCGCGTGTAGCAAACTGGCTGCCACACATTATAGTTTGTTGCAGCATGCCCGACCAAAGCGCTCGCTGTTCCGATGTGGAACGAATGACTCGGCGGTTAGATGTGTGTGTGTGTGTGTGTGTGTGGCTTTTGCTTTGCAACGAGCAGATTGTGTGTCATTTTATGTGCATATCGCTAAGAGGAACACGACCAACACGCCAACGAAGATCACTGCAGTTTAATTGAACATGCTGATATGACAAGCAAGGGTGGAGTTGGCGAGAGAGTGGGAATATGTTGCATGCGAAGAAAGGGTTTAGCGATATGATAGATCTTGTTAAAGTGTAAAATTGTTCGTCTTGCTTTTGAAGAGCTAACGTCAATATTGAAAAAGGGTAGCTACCGTGTTATGGTTCAGTGGAATTCCACTGAATCATAGTTTAACAGTGATTTACTCACTTTTGTTGCGATAATACAAAAGAAACTAAGGATGAATGTTACAAATGAAGCCTACCTTAAGCTACATGATGGCATATGTATTAATGTAATGAATGAAACATAAAAAAATTGAACAAAAAATGTTTAATAAATAAAATGATTTCTTTGAACATATGAACATATCCCCGAACCTTGATAATGATGAAGTAAACATTCGAAGCGCACTGTAACGGATAGCGGAAGAAAAGGCCTCGTATGAGCGCAATATCAACCAAAGACCGCATCGGTGGTTCGTGCAAAGGCTTCGCAATCGTAATATGAGCAAGATAAATTGTGCAGCGACGTGATAGCGACGTCACCATAGTACGGTTGGCAGGATGCAGGTTGGCCGGGGCTTTATCATAGGTCTAATTGAAGTGCTCTTTCTTGTCGCATGTTAGCGTTGGCTGATGCCCTGCTCGGCGTTAGTTGGGCGACGTGAGCTGGTTGACAACCTTTAGTGATCCATGCCGGACCCGGGCCCGGGTACGGTCGAATGGACAGACAGCAGCGATCATTTAATTAAATCACTGTCACATGATAAATAAACTCGTTCGTTTTTACCGGTTAGGTTACCGTGCCGGAGCAGATCGGTTGTGTGTTGGTTTGGTTGAGCGCCTATGCGAGATGAAAGAGAAAGTTCCATCTTCAATTAGTGGTTAGAAACTTCTTTGCCTTAGAAAACATCGTTGGGATTGCATCAAAATGAACAATAGGTACGAAAACGGATATGAACACATAAATTTTGCATTGTGCCAATGTATTTTACCTTCCAGCTTCACATTTCGATAACTTTACTTCTTTAAAATGCATTTCTATCAACTAAAATATCAAACCGAAGAAAGTATACATTCGACAATAGTCGAGTTGGTTGCTTCCGGTCACTACTATCGACCTGATTATTAATAAAGCGACAGACAAAAATGTGAAGCGAAAGTGTTTATGCTGGTCGTCCTAAAAAGCCCTTAACTAAATCATTACAACACGCTGCTTCCGCCTTTCGTAATGACGCTTTGGTATCTTTCGTGCTGCCCAACGTTGATGTACGTAAAATTGATGAATGGAACAAAAATAGAGCATCAAAAATTAAATTAATTAGCACGACTTTCTCATTCCGCTATCGGTGTAAACACTTCAATACTATGTCTCAGTAGTGAGAACCCTTCCGATTGTTGTGTTGAAGTGAGTGTGATGGTGAGACAATACTTGATTGAAGCTTATGCAATTTTATATCA
The DNA here is from genome assembly GCA_018908115.1 of Anopheles rivulorum. Classification (NCBI taxonomy): domain Eukaryota; kingdom Metazoa; phylum Arthropoda; class Insecta; order Diptera; family Culicidae; genus Anopheles; species Anopheles rivulorum. Next base: position 6,001,200 of record CM032178.1, read on the forward strand.
CGAGATTTCGGACTTTCCAAACAAACTGTTAGAAAAACAAAAAAAACAGCTCAGATTTGACTTGAAATACAATTTATTGTACGAAAAAGTGTCCCGTTGGCAAATATGTTTCCATACCCTTGATGCTGATGTACTGTGAAGTGGTTGAATGCACCTAATACTTGGGGAACCCTCGTAGTTATTTTTGCAAGAAATAGGAAGCTCGTCCCGTGCCAGTCATTCGGTTACAACGAGCAAAACAATCAATTAGAGGTGAGTAGGGTAGAACCGACCCCCGGGCGTGGGTTGGTTTATTGATAAACGAAGAACGAAGGGAACATCAACACGGTGGCTGTTGATGGCAGGTCGCATAATTCTGCCCGATAGTCGCAGAATGGGCCATTTACCAATCGCATGCCAAAAACAGGCGCACCGAAAAAACAAGATGGATAGAAAATTGCAAAAGAAGGTAGCAGTGTGTATAATTCGGCTACCCAAGGGATGAATGCACACAGACGGATATGGATTTGTTTCTTTCTTATTTCTTTATATTTATTCGGTATGTATTCTGGCGATAAATTTTTGCGTCCTTTCTGTTTGAATATCATAAAATGAAAATTTTCCCCCAAACCGGTGGCAAAGTTTTCAAAATCATTTAAACAAAGGAAGATGTATTTGGGTCACGGAATCTCGCCCTTAATCCTTCACCACATGTGTTGGGTGTGTGATGTTGAGTGCGAGTTTGGGAGCACGGGAAGTTAATCTCTCCACTTGGAGGTGAATTTCGGATATGCTAAATGTGACGTTCCGACTTATTTCAATTTGGCCAAAGTGCCGAATGAATAAATTAGGATGGCATTCGGCAGAGGTTAATTGGTAAAGTTCGGAGTGATTATGTAAAATATTAATTTATCCCTCCTGCCACAACCGGTGACCATTGTGAGTTACACCGGCGACCGAGTGTGGTAACTTCATTCTTGTCCAATCGGCAATAGAAGGTGTGTAGTACGTTGATCCTGTTTCTAAAACACTTCAATTTCCCAAACATTCCTGGAATGTGGGTATTTATATTCAAATTTGTTGAACGCATTGAACCCACCGGAGCTGGAGCTGGACGATGGGCATCGGTGACACGATCCCGAGGTGAAATTTCCCAAACAAATTTCCAACCAAATCCGCACGACCGGAGCAGAATGGGTAAATGTCTGGGGTCGGGTTCTACCGATTTGATGATCGGTTGTTTGTCGGATAGGAAAATTGCGTGCCGCTCAGCTAAGGAAAAAGGATTCAGTTTATGCTTTCCACCACCACACGATCGTAAGTCGTCATGTTCATCAAAGTTTTGTCATGAAATTACATGCCAAGCTAATATTGGTCCGTCATCGTCGGGCTTTGAATGGGATTCGAATGACTTGAATTATTTATATGGTTTATCGTGAAACCACACGCGAAGGACTGTGGATGGTCTAGTGGTAAATAAATATAGCAAAGGGTTGTGAGTTCAATTTCGGGGAAAACTAATTACTTCTTAGACCGTAATGAAAAATAAATATATTTTTTCTCTAGAGGCATTATAACTTCATTCTTTCTACTAGTAACGCCATTAGATTAGTTGAACGTAAGACTACACCTGTCCTTATGCAATTTGTTTCTATTTCTTGGAACTTGAGTCACATGTAAGCAAAGTTGTCCACCTTTGCGGCAGGGTTCGACAATTCTTACACCTCGATGTAACACCATATTGTTGATTTCCGTTGATGTCACCTGCTGTTTGGTTGATTTGGAATATTTATCTCCCTTGAAATGTCACGATGGTTTTCCTCGCTCCGATGCTGTATTTTTCACACCTCGTTAATGATACCGGTAAATAGATTATGTGAAATCATCGTGTATAAACACGCACGTGTTTAATAACTGAGGATGGGTCAGAGATCTTGAGACACACCGGGTGAAGGGGTCGGCATGAGGTGCCAAGCGTGTGTGAATAACAATGAACTAAGCGAGTAAATGTTGGCAGAGAACGACGCGACGAGTGTCGGCACGAATGATGGACGACAAGTGGATACTTGATCATTCTAGCGATGCGCGATGGCCAGAGATACGTCACGTCTGAGATTGGAGCTTTTTGGAGATATTTGACTTCACATTGCCGTTTACTTTCCGACACTTGACTGTTTAAACATATATACGTCTATATGCCTTTCTTCGGAAGAATTCTACCGTAAAGATTCTAACATTCGTCGACTAATGCTGTGTGTGTGTGTGATTTTCTGTTTTTCGCTGCGTCATTACAGATCCGTGTCAGCTGACAATCAGTACGAAGCGGAACGCGAAGGTTTAAGCGAAATAATTGCCTCCCCACGGTACCTGGAGTTCCTGAAAAACTATCGCGAGGAAGCAGCTGCCACGGCTGCCTCCGAAGCAACGCTAGCCGTCTCCTCGCCCCGCTACATCGAAGTAAGGAAGGGACGGATCGTGCTCGAGTCCTCCCAACAACAGCCACCACCGCTCCCGATCANCCGCTGCGTCATTACAGATCCGTGTCAGCTGACAATCAGTACGAAGCGGAACGCGAAGGTTTAAGCGAAATAATTGCCTCCCCACGGTACCTGGAGTTCCTGAAAAACTATCGCGAGGAAGCAGCTGCCACGGCTGCCTCCGAAGCAACGCTAGCCGTCTCCTCGCCCCGCTACATCGAAGTAAGGAAGGGACGGATCGTGCTCGAGTCCTCCCAACAACAGCCACCACCGCTCCCGATCAGGAACGGTGGCCTACACCCAGATGGGGAAAAGACTGATCTTCAACACCAGCAGCAGCAGCAGCAGCAGCAACAGCACCAGCTACACCATGGCCGAGATTCGGTTTTACGAATCAACCGTGAAAAGGTACCCGCTGGATGTCCGATGGTCTCCACCACTTTCCCGGATGTCGGTGTCGAGAGTGAGATATCCACGCCATTCCCGCCCCTACCACCTTCGCCACCATCCTCGCCGACGGTGGTACGCCAAGGATATAGCCCGAACGCTTCTTCGCCCGTGCACGAGTGTGGGAAACTTGTGCGGAACACTTCCGGCTCGGTTTCGGACTCCTGCAAGAACACGGTAAGCACGCCAGCAGCACCGAGCATAATTAAATCGTTACACTGTGCGCTCTTCTTTTTCGCCCGCCCTCGAAATGTACATGATTTGACCGAGAAGCTGAAACGAGTTGGTGGTAGCCACAGCGCTGGAACGGTTCGAGCGGGACCGGAAGGTCGAACCGGTGGGAAGTAATGCTGTTGTTGATGTGTTTTAGCTCGTAAAGCGCAACCATCCGTGCACGTTAGAGGGAAGCGTTCGCTCTCTCTCAGTGGTTGTGGTGCTTATTTTCCCACACACTTGCCATATGCCGACCGCGTTTCGTTTCATGGGGATGTGCATCGCGCAAACGGCAAAGAATGAACTGCTCAGTTATAAGCCTAGACTTCTTCTGGTAGGCACCCAATGATGATCTGATACCGTTCGCTTTGCATTCAAGATCTTGGGATCGAGATCGAAACAGGTCGGTGTCGGGTGCGCGTACTCTGACTGTGGCTGACTTTTACCCTACTTCGACGGTTCGGTGTTGCTTCCAGCAATTATGCGGCGCACTCATCCAGAACGAGCGCTCTTGAGCGCGGGCGAGTTCCATGGTCGCGGGATTCCTTCTTTCCATTTGGTGCGGTTTTCTTTCCACGTTTTGGAGTAACGTTTGCCGTGCTGTGCGTTTGGATTGTCACGCTTTGCTTTCCGAAAAGTGCGCGCGCGCGCGCCCGGCCGTGTACGGTCCGTTGCGTTTTGCGTTGAGAAGAGAAATGGTCCTGCGTCGGGTCTGTGACTCGCCCGATCGGCGGACCCTCTGTTACACTTGCAACGACGTGCGTAACATTTATTGCGACCCCCAAGGCAAAATGTGTTCATGTGATGTACGGCTAGATTACGGATCGCATCGCAGATTGGTGGTGGTGCTTTCTTAAGCCCAATGTATGGCGGAATGTGATGTTAGTTTTTGCGCTTCCTCACGGACCACGGTGCTGCACCATGCGGAGATAGGCACAATTGAACACGAGCAAACGGGACATTTGGTGAGAGTGCCGTGCGGAGTAGAACATTTAAATCACAAATGGATACAGTTACACGTTGTGTGAGAAATGGGCGTGATGAGGCTGCACCAGTGTCCATACGAAAAACTCATGTGTGCGGCATTCGCCAACAAATCGTCCGCATTGTTTTCTGTGTGTGCTTGGCTTTCGAATTGTTTTGAATTATGTTTATTTTACACCATTCTACTGTAATGGAATGTTCAGTTATTAGGGCAACATTCTTTCTGTTCCGGATTTTCGATTCCAACACATTTTAATTCATATGTTTTATTCATGAATCTCGAATTAAAATTGTATTAGATTGATAATATTTGTGAAGAATAATTTTCTTTATAACTGTTCATAAATTCATAAACAGTTTTTATGAATGATAAATATCATAAATAACGTAAGTTATTAATGTGACTCTCCAGTTACTTTTGTGGTGAAGAAACATTGTTCTAAACAAGACATATTTCATGCTGAAGGCTTAATGCTGTATAAAATATAACAAACAAAACAGAATGCTCAAAATCGCTACGAAAGAGAAAGGATAATCTCAGCATTAAAATTTTAGATTATAATAAATTATACATTTTCGGAGGTTTTTTTTGTTGCTAGTCATGGCTTAATTGGCAAATGTGGTTGATGTTGCGCGAAGATTAAGGCAAAGTAAATGAAGCCGTTTTCTCACCAAAACTTCATTCGTTTTCGAACAATCGTCCGCCGTGAATCAAAATGAGGCAGAAAATCATAATAAAAGTCGCAAACAAGGAGCTGGCTCAACGAAAAAACAAAAAAAGTAACAACCTATTAGCGGTCCATCCATCACAGAGCATAAAGCGTCACATTTGCAAGTGGTACAAATGACAGTTTAGTGGTGGGCTTTGACTTTTATTTAGCATGCTTTTCGGAGGTTCGTTTGTTTGTTGCTTTTTTTGTTCGGGTTCCGCGTGTGAAGGAGGCGATGAAGGGGAACAATAATCATAATAAAGCATAAACAAACAAATATTTTGCCCACAATGGCGGTGCGGACGCGAAAAGAGCGAAAGAGAACAAACTAAAAAGCCACGTTTGCCTATTGATGTGCTCCGGTTGGTTCCGGTGACAGTGTATTTTATAAATAATTCATCGTGGAAAAGGAAGAACGGTGTTACGCGTCGATGTGCTTTCAACGGATAGTTGTAGTAGGCTGTGTTATTTCATGCATAAAACGTGCTTTTGGGTGAGATGGAGGAGAGCAACTTATTGAAGAATGACGATGAAAGCTTCTTTGCCACCCCATCTCAGTATTGAAGGATAGTTTGTTCATTTTTTCGCTCGCACGGGATCGCACGGATTATTTACAATAAAACGGGCAGCGCGTTGGCGGCGTTTTATGAATTGCTAACGAACTCACCCATCTCACAGTAAGTACGGTGTCTGAGGCTGCGAAAGGCATGATGAGGCTTAAGAAACACTATGCTGCTGAATAAGCGCTGAGAAGCCGGGCAGAAACACATTGGCATAAAATGGAACACGCTTTCTCTAGTAGATCGCATGCTTCCTTTTGCCACAGTCGCCCGAGGACCATTAATTGACTTGTTTAATCATGAAGTTATGCGCAATACAAAAAAAAAACAGTGGTAAACTCTCCGTGCACCAGCGAGATGCACTCAATGTTAGCCGCTTTGTGCGTGCCGTCGTTAATGAAAAATATCATGTAAATCTCGACGCATCATTACACTTGCAGCCGTTTGTGTGGTGCTGTGCGTGAAGGTGAGAAACTGATGTGCAAATAGCGATGGTCATGCTGAAGCTTGCACCATACAACAACAGTACTTGCATGCACCGGACGGTTTGCGCACCGTCACTACTGTCAATCGGGGTCGATTGGGGTAAGAAAGAGTTACAGATGAAAGGAGAGTCTGTGTGGGTGTGCGAGAGGGTTTATATAATTTATTTTTACCAGATCATAAATTTTCCTTTTTTAATGTCGGGAGAGGAATACATAAATAGGCTTTACGTTGTGCATTCATCCGGATTTGGTGCAAATCCTTTTTGTTGTTGTGTGGTGTCTGTCTGAGTGACCAGATGTTGGGTGGAAAGTTTACATTTTGTTTTCACCATGCATTTCAGCAGTGAAAGATGGAAGGAGAAAAAGAAGAAATATTTTTTAAACAGGGTAAAGAAATCATAATGAAATGTAAAGGTTTATTAATTTCATTTCATACGTTATACAACTTGAAATATTGGAGAATTCTTCGATTCCTTGGAATCTCTAGAGATGTATGTACAAATTCTTTTATTGGGTCTAAAGATTCATTCAGATTCATGAATCAGGTTCACCCAGCACTGCTTTCGTACGAAGTCTGTCGCATACCCGTTTTGGCCGCACAGTCACGGACATGCCAACAATTTTCTAATCTCTCAATTGCTGTGATTATAATCAAACAGGAATCGATGAGATGCATGGCCTACATCGATCAAGTGGATTATGATGCAACGTTAAACAGCGTACATCGGCTTCGTTTGATGGTTATTAGACGACGCTATTATCGCATTATATTGCCCACAGAAACAAGTAATGCTGGGACAACAACAACAAAAAATATACACACCACAAGTCAACAACCGTGAATCGATTTTTCATTAGATAAATGAGGGTGAAAAGTTTACCCCGTTTCGGTCGTTTCGTGGCCATTGTCCCAATGTTGCGAGTCAAATAAAAACAAAACTAATGGCAACAAAAATCTCCACCCCATGGGAACGGCCATCAAGCGTAATTTGATGATCATGTGTGTATCCATTAATGGTTCGCGTATGCTGTTGTGCGTAAGGTGCGCACAGGAATCCCTTCCTTTCTTCAGCGATTCAGTCGTTATGGCTCTCTTCGTCCCCGGATGTCGCTGGAATCGCGCGTATGCAAATGGGTTTTGCGATGGTGCCGCTTTTACGTAAAGGAGAATAAATAAAACAGGTTCCAGGTCGGCGACAGGAGAGTCTACCCTCTCCTCGGTCGATGCTGGTTGGGCAAATTCCCCATCCATGTGTGGTTGAACGATCTCGGATAACTGGCGATTGGCGGTTGCTCTGGCATTTTCACTCACAAATCGGAGTTTGGGTTTTGAAAATGAAAAATAAATGTAAATAAAAAAAACGCAGTATAAAGAACTCGTGTGAGGTGAGCGAGAGAGCAAAAGAGGCAAATAAATAAAAGCACTGGCAAATATAGAATATGCGTCCGCATCAAAGCGTTTGCTAACGATGTTTTCCGTTCCGTTCGTCGAAAGGATTGGGCACGCTAAAAAGTATGACAAACCGCTCTGGTCGATCGGCCCATTGGCATGCTCTCTCCATGGTAATAGCGGTGATTTATGGTGTGACACATTTCGCAAACACATCTTCGCTGCCGTTGCGAATAAACAAACATTCACCTTTCGGACATGGATGGAAGCCATTCTGGCAGGCCAGAGCTCAGCAGTGTTTGGGTCAGTGCAAAATATTAAACGATATCTTCCGCCAAAAATTGACAGCTAACCATCGCTCATCCGGTCAACCGTTTGTTGTGAGCTGCTGTTAGAGAAGAAGGATACGCTTAGAAAAACATTACACAACCTCCTTTGAAGCGGAGTGCAATACACGCGCCATGGATATGTTGCTTCCTGCACGCAAAACTTTGCGAGTAGCCAGAGACCTCCCATCTTTCAGAACATTTCCAACGACCATCATCAGCATGTCGCGCGCTCGCTCCGTCCGTAGTGAAAGTGTGCTGTTGGAACTGTTGGAACTGAGGGTTTTTGAGAAGCGATTGTCTTTTTCGTCCGGTTGTTGTTTCGGAAGTGAACATGAAGAAAAGCATGATTTGTAAACAGCTCGCTTTCTCGGAAGAGGCAAATAAGATGCATCAACACAGCGACGCCAAATGCGCCGGATGCCGTACGATAAAAGAGAGGCCCTTCCACGCTACAGTTCCACAATTTCTTCGCCCCGCGGAAGGTTGGTTGGTTTCTTTTTACGCACAGCAAACGCCAATGGTGGCACTAAGAGTTTGAAAATAACTCAAAATTGGACGCTCTTCCAGTACCGCCCGTCCGTTAATTCTGTTCTTGCGGGAGTTTGTTGGTAGTTTTGCTTTCTTTTTTTCTCTTCAATTTCCTCTATCTCTAGACCCACACGGCTCTCCATGGCACGGCACATTTCCACGGCCGTTGTTTTGATTTGGGGTTCGGCTTTTTTTTGTGTGTTAAAAGACGCGCTGAAAGATGAGTGGAAACTAATCAAGCCATAGATCAAAGCAACCATAGAGCGAACGGACGTGGTGTGCTACGTTTCTAGAGTATAGCTCAAGTGAGATGAAATGAGACGAAATGAGAAGCTATTCCCGTATGTTGGGTAGTTGGTTGAGCGCTCCGAAAATGCGAGAATGATTTTTAAAAGCCTTTCGGTACAGTGACAGTTGAAATCAAAGGGCGTAAAAAAGAACTCTCATGAAAAATTACACACTTATCGACCCGAGAGCCGATGACACGCGGTGGAATTAATGTTTTGTCTGCCGGCATTGTGGAATTGATGCTTGGCGGTTGATTGATGCATTTAATTGTTCTGCATTATGTCTCATTTTTTCTACACAATTGTTTGGATTTTATTAGTGTTTTGGTGTTGGGTTTTTTTTAAATAACACTAAAATAATCTTTTTAATTATCTTGCACCCAGTGGTGTTAACTTTAATCGCTTTTTTTTATTCTTTCATCGCAACAGGAAATGTTGGAAGCTCGCATTGCGGAACTAGAAGAGGCCTTATTAAAGCTACAAGAACGAGTAAACCAAGTAAGTGTAGTTGATGATGTTAGTGTTACCGAAAGGTTCCGTTCATTTATTCGTGTCCATTTTCTTCGTGTTAAGCAAATTATTAACCTCACTTTGCCTAATTTTCACCACCACGCCAAGTGCGGTTTAAATCTTTGCTCCATTTTCTAAAACACGCGTACAGAACAGTCAATATTTTTCGATGGCAGAAGAAAATAAAGCGCAAAAAAAAGGCGGCAAATGCCAAGACTTAAAGTTTGCTTCACATAAATTGCGTTTCATTTGAACAACGGGAAGGGACTTTTTTTTTGGGTGTTCTGCCCAACGCTTTCCTTGTGCTTTTATGTTTTGTTTCGTTTCGAGAGAAAACCCAGGGCTTAACTATCAATTCCGTTGAAAGTTCTACGCCGGGGGAGGTCGTGAAAAAATCGAAAAACTTCCAGCGGCTCAGAAGGACTTAAGGAGAAGTAAGGGCGAATAAAAATGGCATTCTTAAAGGTAAGAGCGATGCCAAGGACGATCTAGACAACCTGCTGCGTAGATTTCGTATTAAGGAAACACAAAAGTGACAAAATGTCGATTTCCTTTCTTGATAAGGAAGTTTACCACTTTTGCGCACAACACAAACGGGTTTTTGTTTGTTTGTGGAATCAGTAAAGCATAAATATTATACTTTCTGGGTCTACGTGTTTTCGATATTCATGCACGATTGATTTTGTTTTTAAATGTTTTTAAAGTTTCAAGAAAAAAATAACCAAATCCAGTAGATAACTCCCTTTAAATCGCCTTTCTTTAGGGAAAAAACAGCCTTTTCTCGAGCGTTTGGTTGAAAAATTTAACTTTGGCTTCGGCTCGAAAGGGAAATGATGAAATTGAATGAAAATCTCTTTGTCTTTGTTGAGGGTTACGGTTTTCCCTCGTTCTTGGGGACAGTCGTGACAGAAAGGGGAAATGGGGAGCGCAGTATTAAGGTCCCACAAAGGGGCCGAGGGAACGATTTCTCGAGATGATCTGTTATTTGAATTATCCCTGGAATTGGTTTTATAATCTGGCAATCGAAGCGAATCAGTTCCTTTTTAGGGCACATTTTCCTCACCTGATTGCTTCCACTTAGTAATGTCGGAGGCGGAGTGTAAGAGGTGGTGTGTAGCATAAAGGTGAAAGAAGATGGTCCGTTTTTTTTCTGTAACCGGCAACAGACGCTAGACATTTGCAAACTCAACTCAATACATCTGTATGACAGGAAATTTCATTATTGGGGTTTCATATTGTTTGAATCTGTGGCGAATGTACTAAAATGAAGTTCGCACCATAATTTGAATGACAGCCTAATGCGTAATGGCATTATTGTATTAGGCTATAAGTGAACAGTTTAAGGTTTAAATTGAGTCGATTGAGTATCGTAATTTCTTGAGGTCTTCAAGTTTTAGTAAATTCAATGCATAAATGTCTGAGGAGTTGCTAAAAGTTACTACCACACGACCATTTCTTAGAGTCTCTCGATACGTTTAAATACTTTACTTTCTATAATTGAAGCGTCCATTTATCATTGTCTATTTAATATTAAATGTTACTTATATGTACAACTTAAAACTTTGAAAGAATGAAATAATTTTGCCATCCCTTTAGAATAGAAGGCAAAAGTCATGGAGCATAATCTTGATGATAAATGCACGGCTTTACCACAAAGCAATGTAAATAACGCATTACCTGATTCTGCATTTGGCATACGATGGACGACGAACCACGAAACCTCCCAATACGCAAAACGCAACCACCAATTCGACGGGGATTGTTGGGTTGGATGAACGAAATTTTCATTTCTTGCTGTATGTTACGAAGCCCTTAGGTCATTCGTTGGCTGGATCGCTTCACCCGATTATGGGCGACCCTTCGACGAGCCAGTGCTTGCGTGGGGAACGGCATTTTATCACTGTGCTTTTAAAATACCCACCAAGACAGGGGGAACGCGTTCGCGTTGGTCTGGTCTGGCCTGACCGGCTGAATGAATCAGACCGCGCCGATGATGCGAAAACGTAGGTGTTTTGCTTTCTGCGATTGGTTTCACATCACAACCAACAAATACATTCCAACGAAATACAGCTTAAAAAAAACAACATCTATTGATAGAGACCTTTACAATCAGTTCTCTGGTTGGTAGTCGTGTGTGGGAAATACCTACGGTAATGCCTTTGTGCCAAGGGAAGTAGCGTTTGTTGAACCTGATCGACACGGTTTCGTGCCATCGCCAGGGGATGATGGGAAGAGAAGCAACAACAGCCAAAACGTACCGTCGGTTACCATTGTAACCATCGTGTATCAGCCCTTTGTGGCAGGCCCCGGTGTGTTCTGTGTTCAGTTTCACGCACATGTAACCCCTTTTTTTTTGCACCGGACTGGAGCTGTATGGGACACCCAGTATGGGAAGTCATGGTCCCAGGGGATCATTTTCAGTGGTAAAGAGTGAGCCAACATCATTACAGGTGGGAAGGTGATGGTGGTGACCAGAGAGTGGATGGATTCAGGACCGGCCTCATCCGGTATTCGGGGTTTTACGGTGTGCGTATGAGAAGATAAAATCTTGCTTTATTACCCGAAATATGATCCGCATTTTATTACCGATCCACCAACACACGGGAGAGAAGATACCCGGGCGGATCGATGGCGGAAGTTTGAGGGATTGTTTTTGGCCATGTTCTTCCGGTGGCGGTTGCAAACAATGCGTCTGCCTGCTTAAAATTAATTCACTAGCAAAGGGGAGCGTAGGAGCGTGATGTGACAGCACCCTATACACCCTATTATACACTCTACGAAAGGAAAGAAGTATCGTCAAATGTGTATTAGTCTTCTCGTGTTTTTTTTTGCACTGTTTTCATTCTTCATATCGATGTTCGCTTCCTTCGGGCGTTCCATGCAAATGCAGGCCGTGTTTAAGTCAGGAAAATTTCGCAAATTCACCCTAAAAGGCGCGCGGTTCGGTAGCACTGTTTACCAAGTAATTGATTTTGCATAAGTAACATTGAGTGGAAAACGATTTTTCATAGCCCTTAAATAAAGGTCCCTGGGAGGAAAAAAGCAAAGGGACTATCAGTATCAGTGCCAAGCCGCATCGGTATCGCACTACCACACTAACGTACGCAAGAGGGTGCTTCCTGGCGCCAATCGCCAGCGAAGAAGGGAGCGATTCCGATCGGACGAACACAAACAGTCCGCCCTTCGTCCTTGCGTTTGGAAAAACCCAAAGCCCAAGGAAATCCCCCCTCGGCATGACTAAGACGCGTACACACACACACACACACAGAGTCGTCGTTGCCGGGGTCCCCACATTGTCGTCTCGCTAATGAAAACGAAATGAATGTGCTTTACTGGCGCCAAATGGAGCGAACACACCCAGGGCGCTTTTCGTTCGAGTCATTTCACTTTCCGTACTTGTGCGTCGTTAGTTTTTGGGGAAGTTTTGCCCGAGTCTCCTTGCACGGCCAGCGTTTGGCTCGTTTCAGTAGGCCAAAAACGGTGCAACGCGCCGGACCCTGGTGGTGGTCGTTTGGTGGGCACTGGGTGGGTGGTACGAGCGAAGGCGCAGTGTGGCGTTCAAGTGAATTGTGGAAGTAAAAAGTGAATAGAGTTACAAAACATTCCCTCCCGCTGGATGACCTTATCATGATGTGGGGATAATGTGAGGGGGGGTGGCGTGTGAGAAGGAAGGGAGTGGGAGGACATTTTCAATAACACTAACACACACTGTACTGGAACAGAAGGCCCTTTCTAGATGGGTGAAGGAAAAAACCGGCCCAAAACATGCCCAACCGACCGACCGTCAGGACTAGTGTCCCTTTGGACTAATACCATACAATCTGGCCAATTACATCGCGTTCCGGAAATGGTACAAACACACAGAGAACGACAAAAAGTGCACATCTCGCACGATGGGTAGAAACCATCCGTCACGACGGTGGAAAACGTGATGACCACACACACACAAGGCGAAGGCGAAAAATGAATAATTGATGACTAAGAACTTATTTTGATTTCTAACCACTATTCCCACCAACGCAGGACGCATGGAAAATACATAAATACTTGCAATCGACTTGGATGGAACTGTGCACGTACTGCAAAAGAAAAACATTAGTTTGATAGTAAAGAATGTTACTTAACTAATCAAAGAACAGCCCGATTGTTTGTTTTTTGTTGTTGCTTGGGAGAAATAATTGATGTAATTATTGTATATATTATATTATTTTATTTTGTTTTGTGGCTAGTTCAAGCTTTTGGCCTTCTTTTTAATTTGGTTGTGTTTCTTTTTTGTTTTATTCATTTGAAAAAGTGGTTAAAAATATTATTTTGATAAATTCGGATCATTTCGGAGCATTTCGGAGCATTCCAGAATACATAGAGTTGTTCGTCATTGAGTTACCAGATTTTGAGGGATGGACGTAAAATATTCTGATGTTATATTTATCACAACCAGTGTATTCACACTATCATCATCGCTGGGATGCCACTGGCTGAAGCTTTGTTTTTTGTTTGTGGGAAACAACATTAAAAGCCTTAGCAATTGAATTATGTACATTTGTTTATGAAGCGGCATTGGACTCTTCTAGGCATATTTTATTGCACATTCAAAAAACGGAATATTTTACTGGCCCCCGCCAATTGGTGAAGCGTCTCTCCATAATCCTACCAGCGCCACTTAGTGGCTTTTCATTTGATTGGTTCTACTACTCATCGCTCCATTGAAACGAAATAGCGGAACATTTAGGGAGCCCTTTCAAGGGAGCGAGGGTTATCTGAAGTGAAAAAAAACCCCATACACACACAATAAAGAAAAATCGTACGAGAATGGAAGCACCGCAAACGGGTGTGCACTCTGATGAATGGTTGGCCTGGCCGGTCAAATATATGCACAGAATTATGCTTCATTATGCTGCTGAGACACGCGTATGACATTCGTCGGAATATGTAGGTTTGCGTTGTATGTCAGTGTGTGTGTTTTTTTATGTGTTTTTATACCCATTTTTATTCCATGGGCGCACGCTTTGCTTTTAATGGCAGCGCTAATGGGACAGAAAGGAACGCGCGCATCCACAAGGAAATGGAACACGTGCGTAAAAATTTTCAACCGCCCAATAAAATGCTTCTTATGCTCGCCTCGTATGATATCGACGACAGATTTTCAAGGGCTAGGCAGCATTATTTTGCTAGCGTCATCGTTGCGCCCGAATGGTGACGAAACGGTATTAACGAAAATAAATAGGAAACAGTCATGGATGCTTCTCTTTTTCTTTCATTCTTCGCCTACCGACAGAAAATCACAACCCGGTACGGTTGTTGTATTTCCAGCTGGCCAGCCAGCCAGCCAGTGATTCTTTTTGGCTAGGGTTGAACATTTTACTACCAAAAAAAAAAGGGTGCAAAACCGTCATTTTTCTTTCGTTAATCAATCAGCGATTCTCTTAATGATCGGACGTTTCCTCGCTGAATGGTTGGCCACACCGTGTGTTTGTGTGTGCAGATAATTGGGAAAAGGTTTCGATGTTTATGTGTTTGCCTTTTTCACTGCCTTTTCTTCCTTTTTATCTTCAGCGGGTCATCAGAAGCACTCGTAAATCTTCTTCTTTTGCACAAAATGAGTACAAAAAAAAACAGTAAAAAAATATATTCCCACTGAAAGGACCGAGCTTGAAATTGGACGGTACGTTTGTGTAAAGTTGTGGCCGTGGTTGGTTTGCATTAGAAGTGAAACATTGTCAAGCTTTCGCAAGCTCTTCCGCATCCAACATCCATAAGACTGTACATTGCTTTGGTTCTAATTTAACGGATAATTCCCCGAACCCAGCCAACCAGCATGAGTTCTCATCACTATCACTGTGGAGAGCAGCAGCAGCACGTCAACGTGTGACATAAATGCTCCACAACACACAACAAAGAGGGCGAAACAGATAAACGAAGGACATTCTCTATTTTCGTGGCGAAGGCCACCCTACAGCACTCCGGCAATGATGCTGATGATGATGATGGGGGGGATGGCGATGACACAAACAACGGTGGTGGTGGTGGTAGATGGTTTGTCGGCCTGCGCAAAGATGACTTCCGAATGGCTCTTGTGTCTTTGTGATGAAGTTTTCCTTCCTGGAGTGAATTTAAATTCTTCCATCCCCCAGCCTGGGGGACGTTGATAGGGGGGGGGGGAGGGGGCATGGATTGCGATTGAATTTCCCTTCATGTCATGGGGATGCCCGGGATGCGACCGACGCCGGTTTGTTTTTATTCCATTTTCGAGCTTCGAGCGACCGATACCGTGTGACACTTTGTTTGGGTTTTAATTGAATGGGAAAGTTTTCCATCCACATGGCAGGAAGGCCAGAAGTTTGGGGGAGGGCGGAAGGTGGAGGGGAAGGTATGGTTCGTTTCATTTCCGACTTGACGATGAGCGCTTTTGCTGGTAAAGTGAAATGAAAACACTAGGTGCAAATTCACGGCCATAAAATAGTAATAAGTAGCAACATTGTCCATCAGTATTGTGTACGTATGCGTAGTGGAAGCTGGATTTGATTTACCTTACTCTGCTTTACGTCATTATGTTGGCTAATCAATTAACTTTTTTTCATTTACAGAGTCAATGCAACTCACCAACATTGGAAAAGGAGATAAAGGAGCATTTAGAAGTGTAAGTACTGTACTATTAAGGGATTGTTTTACTAACAAAAACGCATCGAAAAACTTACTATGCTTTATAATAACATTTGCAAAAAAGAGAGAAAATCTTCAAAATTTGAAGTACATTTAACTAAAATATAACAATATTTAACAACCGCAAATAATGGCCAACTTTTGCACATCAAAACAATTTCCATGTGGCGCGATTTGCTGTCTTCGTTAGACAAAACTCAAAGCCCACATCAATGTATTCGTTGTGGGCAAACAATCGCACACCGTGTTCAGTATTAAAACAGAAAACAAAAAAAATGTTCAAAACCTGCCCTGCATAAAGATATGGCACAGATGCAGAAATGGTCCCCTAGCGATGAGGGCAGCATTACCCCGTGGCGTTACGCAGGTTTCGTTTCACCCGGTAGCAGCAACAAGCCGAAGAAAGCAAACAAAAAAAAAAAGCGCGTGCAAATATTTACCTTTTCCTACTTTCTTTGTTCTACGTTGCGTTGATAATAAGTTGTCTAAATATGAAAATCCCAGCTGCGTAGGCAAGTGAAGCGTTTTGTGGGTCTCCCCCCTTAAAACATGATAGCGATTCCTTTGTATTTGTGTTTGTTTCCTTTGGCCCCGAGACAGGGCGTTTTATTTTGTCAACTGATTCACACCGACACTTTATTTGAGGCAGAACAGACAGGTATTTCGAAGGGGTTTTTTTCCCCGAAAGCGGCCGTTGTTTCGATCCCGCCTCCCTGATCCTGAGGATATGAATGAAATTTCCTCAAGGAAAAGCTGGTTTTCCTCGTCAAAAGTCACCAACACCAGCCCTGGGAGGAGCTTCGTTAGTGAGACTTCGGGGGTTACGGGGGCCAAAGTTGGTTTTGTGGGTTTTCCGTTTAACCTAGGAGTTTAATAGAAGATTTGAACGACACCGTACCGAAGGAGGAAGCTGTACGTTCGGTTTGCAGAAAGGGAACGGGATGAGATTTATGTTCTTCGCAAGAAGTAGCGAAAATTTGCGTCTTGCTTCAGCGGAATTGGAAACGTGAGCCTCCGTCTTTTGGGGAAGAACGTTGAAAACTTTTTACTGGCAAGACGCATTTTTCGAGCGCGCCATTACGGAGTTTTGGGAAGTAAAGTGTAACGATTAACAAAACGGCAAACTAGGAAGGTATGGTGCCCGGAACACATCACCATCATCATCGTTCTCGTGCTCGGGGTAGCGAACCCTTTTTCTTCCTTCTGGGCTTTGTTTGTACCGCGTGTCCCTTCTACATCCGTCTGGTAGCTGGTGTTGTGCAGTATAATCTTTTCGACAAATATATGCTACTGTTGCTTCGAACGAACGTACGTACCACCGAACCACCTGAGCCGAAAAAGGGCTTGCACACACACACACACACAGTACACAGAATCCACACGAACCGATCAAGACGTCGTACGCACTCACTGGTACGTTTTTGTGCAAACGATTCCCAAATCTCCATTTCTTTAAATCGGGTGCCTCACCCACGTATTGGCCGTAAAGACATGAATTTTTTATCGATTTAAAACATCCCTTCCTTCTTCTATTTCATCCCCCCCCTTCCCTTCCTCCATCCTTGATGACCGGAAACTTTCTTACCAGAAGGAATTAGCCGAATCCGTGTTTGTTTTCATATCCCCGAAGGAAATTAGGGTTGTTTAAATGTAGCATTTTATCCGCTACAGGATCCCCGCTTAATTCCTCATCAAAATCTGGAGGGTGATGGAAGGAACTGTTTGCTGGCTATCTATTACAAAACCGATGGTCCATAAGCCAGCCTTCGTCTTCTTCGAGACTTGTCTCGTCGAGTTTTGTGGTGATTTCGGTTCCTTAGTGATCGGTTCCCCGGGTTTTCCAGGATTTTACCATGGCAACACTAATCCTGAACCCTGAACTTCAAATGGGTTTCGGGTTGATAATAGCGTTGAAAGGAGTCTTTACCGTTCGGGCCGGATGTGAGAAGTTATATTGATGCTGTTAAACTAACTTATGTCCCTTTTCCCCAACTTTTCCATTCCAGTATGAGCAAAGCGATGAAGACAAAGGATCGAAAATCGATGCAAGTTTGTCGAGAGCATAAAACATTGCAGGTAGGTTATGATGCTGCAGTTGTTGGCGCGAGAATGGTACACTCATGAATGGTTTGGTTTCCCCCTTTTTGCTTAAACATCCCACCAGGTACGCTTTCAGAAGCAAGAGAACAGTCTCATGGCGCTGCAGAATGAGAATAAATCGCTACACCAAAGAGTACGGCAGTACGAGACGTGCCTGGACGATATCATGCGCAAGGTGGTGGATGCGCTCGTGGCCGAGGACAGTCTGCGGGATGAGGTGGCGATACTGAAGAGCCGGGTGCGAGACTTGGAAGCGCAGAATGCGGCACTCGTCACCACACACGCCAGCCCGGCGAAGAGTCGCGATGAAGGTTACTGTACGATGAGCTCGGGCCAGCCGCAACCGCCGACGGAAGGACACCTGGAGGAGCTGCCCGAAGAGCCGGAACAGTGGCTGATGTCGGCGGAACCCTGCACTGCTGACATGGAGGACTGGAGCATGTCGCAGGAAGAGCTAGCGACAGCGCTGGACGAGGAGAACCACGAGTGGATATGGAACTCCAGCTTTCTGACGACGGCGGAAACGCAGACTGAAGATATTACCGCCTTGCTGCACGACCAGGTACGTAGTTTGGCCGACGATGTTTGCGAACAACATCTACCCACCCGGACAATGGTCGTCAATCATGTTTCTTCCCGTTTTCTATTTGCAGATTGTGTACTCGGAGGATGAAGAGGTAGCATGTACGAATTTCACACGTGACTTTTATCGACTAGTCAGTTTTACGTCCGGAAGTACGCGCAGTTTGCACTCTCCAGTGGCCGCGGGCGGCACTGTGCGGGATGGTAGCACAGATCTTAGCACGAGTGAGTCGAAGGATACAAGCTGCAGCACGCTCGGGCGCCGTGATACAGCCAAGGGACCTGTGTGCGATAGTAGCGATGAAGACGTTAATGAACGACTGTCCCAAAGTCCGACACCGAGTGAAGGTGGACGGGCGCAAGTGCTAAGCTGTTCCTCCAGCGAATCAAGCGATGCATTAACCGAGAAGCTGCAGCTACCGGCGTCAACTTCGCTAACATGCAGTGCTGCAACGACCATCGACGAGGAGGATACTGAGGTTGTCATCCGCAACCAAACGTCACCGAAGAAAGGTGCCCAATCTCTGCCCGAATCGCCAAATCGTCGGTATATTGGGAACAAGTTGCTGGAAACGGATGTCGTTAAGGGGGCAGTCGCTACCAATCCTTCACTATCGCTCAACACGGCCGATCTGCTGCAGGATGTGCTGATCACGTGCCACAATCAGCTTAAGGGTAAAGCAGCCACTAAACCCGACACTTCGGCAATCGCGCGTGTCCAATCGCCCGCGTCCTCAACCTGGCGAAGGAGTACGGGATGGCGGCGAATACAGCGTGGTAACGGTGTGCATGTAAGTACTGCCGCAATTTGTTGGTAATTGTATGAAAGATAATGAAGCAAATCCATTTTGTTTTGCAGGAAACGCACATCCCCGTCCCGATTGGAGCGAAGGATCGACTAAAATCGCCTCCACCGGTACCGATTCGTCGAACGTTCGCCAGTTAGCCGCACATGTACTCTACCGAGTAACGTTTCTAAAATGTGGTCTAACCTATGCAAGGTGCTTGCTCCGCACAAGTCCCGAATATGCCCAAGACTTACAAAATAATGTCGAATTAATCAGGTTATGAAAAGCAAACGTTTTACACGTGTAAGCACACCTATATACACCAGGTTTGGTATGTAAATGTTTTCTTTCTTTTTGTGTGTGTGCGTGAAGGTAAAGGACCTCTCAACACATGCGATCAAACGTAAGAAAGCACATTACACAAACACACACACACCTATAATACATACACATGGAACCATATAACACCTTATAGCGGTAGTGAAGGGGCAGAAGCAACATTAACAGGGCGTACTAACTGCTTAACGTAGCTGTGTTTGTGCTGCTACGTTAATGATTCCTCAAAATAACGTGTTGAGCAAGAGAAGCAAGTAAAACTTAGAAATTAAACCGAGACAACAAAAAAAGAACTCTAGACCATAAGATAACAACATTTGTGATAATACGTTTAAAACATACAACTCAAAAACAAAGAGATGGAACAACGCACGCAGCGTAACCTGGCCCGGGCGAGCAGATACGCTGAACCGTACTGATATGATACAGACAAAGACACACTGATACGCGTACAGAAACTGCCAGCAAAACGAACTTGTTTCACCTCATACATTACATTACATTGGCGTATACAGTTAACTATATTCTATATTGGTAATAGACCAGAAAGAGGGATGGAACTGTTGGACAATAAGAATTTTTGCAGCATTTCTTTCGCCGCATCGTATAGAGTGCGGGAAAGTATAGAGCGCGGACAGCGATCCCGAGCGGAACCAAAATCTTACTTACCAGAACGGTTGTGAGCGCTGACTAAACGGCATAAAGGTCACAAGAAATACGCTTGGAAGGAGTTAGAGAAGCAAACCATTTCCGAGTGGGAAGGCATATGTCAAGAACGGTATAAATGTTCCAATAGCGATGCAGTACGGTAGAAAACAGCATCAACTCGTTTGCAAATCACGAACATAACGATAATAAGAGCAACACCCGGTAATGAATGCTATTTATCACTTTTTTTTAACGTGATTAGGCATGCAATCTGTTTAACATTAAGCATCTTGAAGTGTAAACTTAAGGAGCTAATTATGCTACTTTGAGCAGTTCATTTACCGCCTACGGGACATATTTCTTTTTGTGTTTCGAAGATGCTTTGTGCGCTATTGCTTTGCGATGCTCATATCAATCATGTTGTTGAATATTTTTATTGCTAATATTTCAAAGTCGAGATGAAACAAAGACCATTGTTTTGCTTAACCAACCCACACATGCCACATATGTTGCTAAATCTGCTACAAGTTACACACCTTTTCTGTTTGCGTTGCATAAACCTAACGCTCACGTATTTCTCGTGCTGGAAATCGTGTGAACATTATCGATTGTTGTCGAGAGACAACATGTTCGCTTCGTATAGTGTTACCGTGAGTGTTTTTACGTAAACTATGTAACTATATCAGCTAAATTGTATGCTAGCATTTCTATAGTCTTCGTCGCGCTTCATATCTTACCATTTGTCTATACATACCTAGTTGCGATGATTTATTGGCAGCAATTTGCGTAGCGGAAAACATAGTAGAACCCATTACACATTAGCGTCGGTGGTGAGCATGAATGTGTGGAATACACAGCAATGGAACGAGTATAGAATATCGAAAACAACACGCAAGGTACAAAGATGGAATGGGACGGTATGTATGTATTGGATGTATGTTTGGGTGTTGCAAATATTGTAGCGAAGTGAAGGAAGGTGGATGGGTTTGGTTATGTGAGGTGGAGGGGAGAATATTGAAGGGTCAATAAGTAAATAGATTAGAAATCAACCAAAATCAAACGTCGTTTACTACCGTTTACTCAGCAACAGCGCTTTCGTTATCGAGTATCGAGTATCATTACACTTGTTCTTAGTAGTCACACAAGCTCTCACACCAGTTCACTGAAAGTAGTGTCCCAGGTTTGTATGGACACTATTTCACAGTAGCACCTAGGACCTAACTATCTAATGTGCATGTCGTTGTGTTGTAGAAGAGTGTCGTTCAGAATGTAAACGCAGTTTGGTACGGAAAGGTTAGTAGGAAATTTTGCTAGGCAGATACTCGGGAACGAACGCTAGACTAGACCAGCGGACCCAGCATTATACACAAGTAGCATTACTACTCCTCGTTTGTTCGTGGTAACGTTTCAAAATATCAACAATCATTATTGCACACACACACACACACCAATAGCAGAAAGTGTGGCAAAGAGTGTGTGTTTTTTCTTGCAGTGCAATGCAGGCATGTACATGTTCGATAAGTTCTCTTTTGTATACATACTAAATGTTGAAACCGGTGTACTGGAGGCGACGCAATGCATTATACACTATTTACTTTTTTTGTAATAATTTCTTATACATAAGGACCAGTTAGAGGGACTTTTACTATTTATATCGAACTTCTAAACACCGGGCACTACTATGGGCGTTAGTAGCGTTGCGGGTAAATATGGATCGGGTATGACGCGCTGTAGATGGTGCTGCAGTCGCAATTGGCGACGAAACGTATTTGCGGAATGTCTGCAGCACACATAACACGGAAACTTAGAATGGCCTTCGCCGATCAAGGAACAGAGTAGGGTTTGTGACAAATTTCATGATAGTAATATTAAAACCTTTTCAAACTAATCATCAAAGTTTGGATGGAGTGTATTTTCTTTACCGAAGAATGGTGCTACAAATGATGACCAAAACTCATACGCTTTTTTCTTTTATTTTTTGTGAGTTTAAATTAATTTGATTTTTTGTTTAATATGCTATAAAACATTGCATTTTTTTTTCTTTTCCAATATTTGTTGTCATGTAAAATGATTGAAATGAAAATTTGACATCCCTGTCGCTTACAAGAAAATCGAAACTGCATGCAACTTTGCTTTTGAAACGGCGAACTCATATCTTGCTTGCAACTTGTGTCCAAGAAAAACTTGTGGGCTCTTTCTACTCTTTAGCCCTTAAGTCCTGCTACGCATACACATATTTAAAGCTAACAAAAATACGTGGGCTCGCTTTTTTATCAAGATATATGAGGCAAAACCTGTCCGTGACATTTCGAAATCAAACAAATTTTACCAAAAGAATTGTAAAACAACTGCCGAAAGTGAAAGATAAGAACCGCCACGATGATGGTCTGCGTAGGTCTAAACAGCGATACATACCTTTCCATTGGCCGCATACATCCAACCGGAGAGCATCAAAAAGTTAAACATGCGTAAAATTTGTGAACCCTTTTCTCTTCGGAAAACTAAATTAATCATATTTCGTACTCAAACCAGTCGGGTTAAATTTGATCAATCTGTGTCGTTTAAATTGTCATCCGTCGCAAAATGCTTACGTGAGTGCGGGCAGGGAAAAACAAAAGAACCCGAGATTGTGTGACTGTGGGTAACAATTGCGACACTTGATACGGGCACCCGGCAAACCGTGCAGAGGCGAACCGGAAACACTCAATAAAACTGGGTCAATTTAAGCCGTGGCGTGTGTGCCGTCTTTGCGACCGATCGGGTCGAATTGGATTTGGAAGCTAATCAATTGTCTTCTGCTTCGTTGATTGATGAGTTCAATAACTGAGCAAAATGAGGCATCAAGTTGTGTGTTGGCCGAGAGACAAACGAGAGAGGAGGAGAGAGAGAGAAAGAGAAAGAGAGGTCAAGAATTGAACAAAAAGGGCATGCTGAAAAATCGTCCCACGGTCGGTCGGCTAATAATCGTCCTTGAGCTTTAAGAGGACCCAAAACCACCCGCCTGTCTGCCACTTCCGGTCACGGTCACAGAAGCGATGTGCACGCAGGACGCGGTCCGGATGTACGAACCTCGAAGGATAAACCACTCTGCCCGCTCGGTCCCAAACGGAAAGGTTGGCTTTTTGACGTTTGAAGAGAGACATTCAACCGGAGCCGGTGGTACATTACATTAACGGGTGCTTGAAAACCGGGTGGGTGTTGTACGAAGGCAAAGTCCGGGGTTCGTTTGCTGCTGCTGCTGCTGCTGCTGGCATACACGACATGTTTCACCAGTGATGGATGCTGCGGTAGACGAGACCAAGCTTCGAGACAGTTTAGAAAGAGAGAGAGAGAGCTGGAGGACACGTATATCCTGGCCGTACGGGTGGCTTAACAGGTTAACATGCGACTCGGGCAAAGCTTCGCTAATGAAGAACCAACCGAATCGACGCGGGTTGCGAAAGGACTCCAGCATTTAGAAGGAGCACGCATTTCCTATTTTTTTTTTTTTTTGGGCTGGGAGGACATTCAAGTTTCAATGGAGTTCGTTGTCGCCTGTCTGCTGCAAAAGGCAGCGAGTGCTCGCGAATGAAAAACCCATTATGCTTTAAATACATGTATCCATTTCGAGTGCGGCTTCTGGCGTTACATGCTGTGCGCTTGATTCCGGGAATGTGGCTGATGGAACGTTCCGCACCAGCCAGCGATTAAGTAAATCAATTTAAATGCGCTGCGGTGTCGTGTGCCATGGTGAACGGACGACTCAATTAAGGGTGGAAAAATGCTGCTGGTGATTTGTTCGTACATGTACGGCATGTGTTGTGTGCTTGATATGTGTTTATTTGTGCCTTGTTACCCTCTCTTTTTGCCATCTCGCTTTGAGTACTTTTTATCGTAAAATTTCTGAAAATATAACAAAGGAATTTTTCAATGTTTTAACTAACAAGATGGGAAAGTAGAAGAACAATGGCATGATCCTTTTTTCCACGAAGCTATATGCAAATGGATCTGCCTATCGTTTTGTATAAGTAATGTTTTTTGTCCAGTTTATATTCCCATCCCACCATAAACTGGGAATTGATGATCCTAGCTCGGTGGGACGAAAGAGCTGATCATTAATCAAGGATAACGTAAAACGTGTGTGCGGCTGCGGCTGTGCGGTATGCGGTGTGAAGGGTTGAGGATTTCGAGAAAAGGAGCATCTTCATAAAAGATAAATGAAAGGGTTCAGCAGCAGCTTTTGGGGCTGCCCAAAGTGTTGCTAAAGCGTAATAATGATAGCTTTAGTACGCACGTTCTTTTTTAAATTGCTAACAAAAGTGTCCTTTTTTGGGGCTTCCTTCAGCATTAACATAAATAATTAAACTTTTATCATATTCTTGTTATCAATCCATCACCATTTATGGTTAGAGCTGGGTCACTTTACTAAGACGATGGTGACATGATTTTTGAATGAAAATTCATTCAATTAGTCAATCTAATGAATAGTGATAAAGTGAATGAATGGGAAGCAAAAGGCTTTATTTGCTTCCATTTCTTCAAATTGTGTTTGGTGTTTTGCTCATTGAGCTTTTACCATCAATTTGATTAATTTCCCCAATCAATAGCCTTGTTTTGCTTCGGTTTCGCTCAGTTCGGTTGTTTTAAACAAGCGTTTTACCCACCGCATCAAAGGGGGTTATGTGTAAGATCTTCCCGTAGCCACACTGTAACCACTTCCCCATCCCATTTCGCATCATTCAGCGCCGATGAAGCATAAAGTACGAACGATTCATCTTTTGCACTTGAACGGCGCAAAGCGCTAAATAATTAGTTCCATGCCGGCTGTATTCATGGCGGTAAAAACCACTTTAACGCCACACGGACACGAAGAGCGTCTCTCTCTCTGTGTGTGTGTTCTTCGTTTCTTTATGACAGTGATTAATTATCCATTTCGTAAAACTGAATGCCCAGTATCGATAAGTGTTGCACGCTCCGAATGCTTCGAAGCGAATGGTCGCGGTTAAACGCACCGTATGGGGATGAATTTGATTAGCATTATGTTTCCTAATTTTGTGTGTTGGTTTAATGACCATGCCATACTATCGCGCCATACGTCCCAGCCAGTCGTATGATAAAGTTCAATTTCATGTTTTGCGATAGTTGACAACGGAGCACCAAACTTCGTGTCCAGAAAGAACCCCAACGCACCGTAAGGAAGTGGCGCTGCGATGGGTATTGATTTCCCAATTTCCCATTGCACGCCACCCATCCCCGGCTCGGAAAGCGGTCCAGTTGGTCCAGAGTGGTGATTTAAGCCGGAAGCTGAGTTTTGCCAGCAAACATGAGGACTTATTATTGTGCCGACCGTTGTTGGCATTTTGCGTCATTTCGGTGCCCTTTTTCGGCCGCACAGTAAAAGCCGAAGGGGAGAAAAACAGCGAAAATCGATTAAATTCACTAATTCCCGTTGTCGATGATCCGTGTAGTTGGGTTTTGATGGAAGTTGCTAGTCATTGGATTTTATCGATGTACTTCACGATTCCTACGTTCGTTGGAGAGATGGGTCGTTGAGCTTTCACCGCTAGAGGGAGTGATTCTCTTCGTGTCATAAGCGTTTCATTAAAGAAACGCGTGTTTAGTTTCGTGAAACTACTTCACACAGAACGATGGGAAGAAAAGTGGCCACATGTGTTGAAACATGATAACGTGGTTCATTAGCAGCGAAGGCTGGTAATGATGTGGGGAATTGACCTTTCTTCGAGTTATCTTTCTGGTACATCCGTAGCAACTACAAGAATTACATCAGAAAATCTTGAGGATCACCAACACCGGAGATGTTTGCCAGTTCCTCCATTGAAGATGTTCTCAATATTGGAATTCTTGTCTCAAGAAATCCTTGAGTTTCGTGTTATCTTTGTTGGGGCAAACTATTTAGCTCGATAAGATATTTAACAAGGCAGTAAGTAGGTCACACTCATGAAATTCGCATTAGTGCACGAACCAAAGATGATCGTGTGATCTTTTTTCTAGATGCAAAAGCCTAATTAAGACGAAAAACAGCGCTAGTGTCACAATCGGACAAAGCAATTATTCTAAATAAAGGTAAAAAAAAGTACATACCGTCACCATACTGGACATTAATCATTAGGTGCGAAGCGATTTGGTGGCCATTTCCACGAAACAATGCTAATCTGGTTCCATTACATTGTGCTGAATAAATCACTTCTGGCAAAACCTTGCCACCATGGCGCTTTGTGACAGTTAATAATGCAGATGATGAAGACAACCATCGCTCCTCACCGCCCCCAAAAACACAGCTTCACAGGTGTATGTGTGTGGTGCAATCACAGGCCCTTCCCTAATGTTGCGTTGTAAGCCGCTGCTTCGCCGGAGCATTCAAATCCTGTTTAGCATAATCTATACGTGGATGGTAATTAATTTAAGCTTACCGTTTCCCAAATTACCTTACAACCGGAACGATCAGCATGGTGAGCAGAAGGGGAAGGGTGGTACGTGGGGTGGGAGCATATGGTTCGTGGAACCATAAATTATCTAATTTATACCAAACCCGAACCGTATCACTTACACCACGTACACATACAAAAACATACCATGCGCAGTTTCCTGCTTGCTCCAGGTCCAGAGATCCCAGGTCCCGGGCCCCAAGGGGTTAGACGCACCAGACAGTCTAAACATGAATATCTGACTTTGGGAAATTCGGGCACGCTCTCTGGTACGATCAAACTCATTGAATCAGCAGCAGCAATGGAGCAGGCAGAGATTTACGGTGTTTATTCCGTTTGGGGTGTGCAATGGCCGCAGCTTCTTTCGGGTCACCTGGGATGATATTTCGAAATATGTAACACCGTGGAAAGCACCGTGCGCTAGTTTGAACACGGCAAACACGAGCCGGGAGAAGCATCGGAAAGCAAAACAAACCATACCACAACTCACCATTATTGCCATCGATTTGACAAGAATGGGCTTACGGCGCATACAGGCACGTTACAACAGGTTAAAAAGTTTACATCAATTCTACCAAAAAAAAAATCAGCATTCTGCTTTCTACTACCCCCATCTGGCCGGCGAGGTGAGTTCGAGCGAGAGGTGAAAAATCAGTCAAACAACGTCAAACAACCAACACCATCGTGGAAGATGATCGTCACGCGCGTCGGTTGTTGTATTCGCGGGTTGGAGTGTTTGTTGAAGCAACCCATGGCAGTAAAGCACCATGGGAACGCGTGCCATGGTTTACTCGATTTATGATTTATGACACACAGCGATCGTTGGCGAAAAATTTGTCCGCCTTTCTACAACGCAAACGCAACACGTGGCCGCTCTGTTCGGTCGTGCACGTTTTTTTTTTCCACCAGCGTACGACGACATTGTGTATGCAAATGAGATTCATGAAAAGTGTACTTGTTTTGTGGTGTTTCGGTTCGGTGAAGGGTAACAGTTTGCTGCCTACGAGCGTGATTGATATTGAGCAAGCGTACACTAAGAATGTCACTGTGCCGAGTGTGGAGCATTGTAAGAAGCAACTGTAACTTTAACGGACCTCTTAAGCGATATGTTTTTTTTCCCCGCGTACCAGGTGTGTGAGGGTATATTTTATAAACATTCTTACAACAACAACGGCTGAAGGTTGTGGCATGTGCTGTTATGGGTTGGCTTTAAGAAATGTCAACCACCACCAACACACCTGATACTGATTTGTGATACAGTTTTGGGAACATTTCCCCTCAACTTTTTCCACTTATTGGAAAATTCCGGCATAACGCACGGGTTGCTTTGGTTTTTATTTTCCATTGCGTACACTGACCGGTAACGGTGGAACGTTCACATGCTTTAGTGACAATCGTGGGTGGGAAAAATGGCAAATGGTGGATGGCTAATAGCCATGCGAAAAGCTATTTTGCTTCTTTTCCGAAAGAAAAAAAAAACAGCGAAACGGTTCACTGATAAGCATCTCGAATGGGTTTTGGTTTGTCGACCATTGGAACACCGTTCGACCGTTCGAAACCCGTCGTCTGCGTGTAGTAGATTGGCTCTTCCATTGGGCTCATCGATCATTGTTAATGAATGGAGGGCAAAAAAGGCGCACATTTCCGTTCCAGACGAGAACAAATCGTTCTTTCACGTGTGTTTGTGCTAAACGTTTATGGCTGTATCTGTTTTGAATGATACGAGCTTCATATTTGCTACATAAAAATTACCTGCTGGAAACAATGGCGGATATTCCAATAATTAGAGTGAGTTTTTTTCATTTCTTGTCCACCATGCTTAAAGAAAAACATTCACCAGATACCTACAACCACTTGGAACGCTTAAGCTGAGCTCAGCACAAGTCATTTAATCCGCTCAAAGTCCCAGACGGGACAAATCGATGTCATCACTCCATCTTAATTTAGGCACACCACGCCTCCATGGTCTTTGTGGACACGACATAAAACACTCTACAAATCCTGAGGCCGTTGTTAGTCTAATGTAATTACCAATCAACCATCCCCAAAAACATGGAGTGTCTAATTCCCTACATTATCACTAGAGTAGAGCTCATGATGGGAACGAATTTCCTATTGTCGTTCTTGTAATATTAGACCAAAAATCGCTTCAAGGGCATCTTTCTCGAACGTCTTCGGACACGGCTATTAAAGTAGAGAGCGTCTTAAAGAACAGAGACCGTTAATGTTTGGTATAGTTCTGGCCCTTTGGCACCATTGCAACAGGTGCTTTTAGCGAAGAAGTTCCCTCCAGTCCTTGCGCGTTTTTTCACTCTCACCAATGCTGATTTATTATCCAAGTTAGGGCAACTTTTGGATTTAGGATTTCAAAGGTTTGGTTACTGCTCACGGGGCAACAGCTGCTTTCGGACATTAGGCAGAACCACTGCTGTATCAATTCTCACTAAATACGAAGATAAAATCATAGAGACTATTTTAAGACCATTAACAGTATATCATAGCGACTGGAATGTGGACCCGGCAAATGTTCGCAAAAGGGACAACTTCTTTACAAAACATCTGGTGTTGTTGTGTCTCATGAGTCACTGAGCCTAGCTTGAGCGCTCAGCTCACCGAAGTGAGCAAACGGGCGTGAGATGTGTGCTTTAGGTGAGCCTACTCACTGTGAGCAACCTGGTGAGTTGGTTCAAGAAGCAGTTCTTGCTGAGTATGAGAGTTGGGAAATTTCGCTAGAAATGTATCGGACAACAATATTGAAATTAGTTTCCAAAAGTGCTGTACAAATGGCATAGTGAGTTGATGACTAATCTACTAAATTTGACTCACAGCTCAGAACGGACTATAAACTAGTTGGCTCATCCGAGACATAAATTACAGGATGTTTACCAAAAGGTAGCAGTAATATAAATTCCAAACCCCAAACGTTTATTAATACGAAAATTTACATCCAAAATAACCGACGTAGAACACGTTCGTTAATTACGATCATCGAAATTATTCCCCCATTGCTAATAACCGTCCATTATTAATTACTATCGCATTCGCTACGGGACCACACGAAATAGAGAAATTTATGAAAATTACACCTCAACATTGTATTCAACCCATTGGTCCATCGAAAACAAAAAAAAAAAAGGAAAAAGCGCCCTAACCTTACCTAGTCATAGCCAAACTATGACGAGTTGGTTTCCTGGCCAACGTGAATGTGCAACTATTTTTAGTCTCGACCGCCAATCAAGGTTGTTCGGCTTAAGGCGGCGGAATACATCCTGAAACGTGAACCCAGCGAGACAGCGACCTGTCCTGTCACTCTCAGGTCGTACGGTGTGTCCTCGATGTTTGCAGTCGTTGCGTTTATTACTTTCAGTACAGTAGTGAAAATGCTGCTCAGCCTGTGTGCGAATACAAACACCCACACGCGGCGGAAAGTGGGTGGAAAACGGCCAAAGCCATCTGAGTAGCAGCCGGACCCATCTGCGACACCCGGCACATTCCTTCCGACGGTTACGAGTGATTTATTTTCGGTTCGGAATTCATCCTCTCTCTCTCTCTCTCTTCCTATCTCTCTCATTCCCTCCAGCTTCTCCAGCAGATGGGTGGGTTAGATTGTGCTGATAATGGAAAAAGAATTAATTCCTAGCCGTTTTGCCTTATCTTCCAAGCCATCCATCCAAGCCATCCTTTGCTTTCTATGGGTGTGTGTGTGTGTGTCGGTTTCCTCTTCCCCAAGACGGGAGGAAGTGATTATTTTTTTATTTATTTTAAGGTTCAATCAAATCTAAGCTACGTAAAAATGTTTGAAGAATTATGCAGAACCACCACCCACTTCAGCAGGGTGGGGTGGCGTACAGTTTGTTTTTGTCTTCCCCTCACCCCCCCCCCCCTTCCCCCTCTCGAAGCATATTTCACGGGAAGCGCGAAAAAGGTAGCGATTTTTTCTGTTCATGTTCGCTTCTCTACACCCTTAAAGTTGCTTAACTTTGTGGGGCGCTTCATGTGGGTTGGCAACATTTTGAACTTTTGTGAAGCGTTAGAAGAAAGCAAACAAATCGGTTCTAAGCTACGCGCTTTCCAGCGGGAAAATGCGTTGGAATGGGGGGCAATTTTTCTTCATCCCGTGGTGGTAAAATGGAACATTATTTCCATTGTGGTTAAAAAAAAAGGCTTTGTTTTAATTGTTGTTGTTTAATCAAAAGCGATGCAAAACCGATCTTATCGGCAGGGCGGGCGTGTTGTTGTGTTACCACCCCGATTGGATGAAGCTATCACTTCCAACTGTCTGTGTCATGTATTGGGGACGAAATGAACCGACGAAAGACAAATAAAAAAACATCCTCCCCCCAGCAGTTAAGGAAAGCTAGCAGTAAAAATGGAAATCTGCACAAAGACTCGTTCTGATTCTGTGAAACAAAACAAGAAAGAAAGAAAAAAGAACCCAAGCGCCATGATCAACTTCATGCGATGTGTGCGTTTGGCAACTCTTTAGACATGTCGTCGAAAGTAGCGAAACCGATACGCGGCCACTCCTACCGCCGAAAGGAAATATCAATCAATCCGATAGCATTTGGCACAGGGATTGAACTGGTGCCGGTTTATCTTCGCTGCCAGCGTGTCAAAGACTTTGCAGTGACGTGATCCTTTCCCTTTTGTTGTTTGTGTGCGGATTGGAATGCGAAGTGAAACGGTAACTGCTCACCCCGATTTCACCGATCGTTTCTCTTGGGGCGTCTTGAGATGATTTTTGGGGAGCTAGTGGAGCTAGGGGAAAGAGAAAAAAAAATCCTCCCCCCGGCTCAGCGTGAACCGTTTGGGGATTTTCCAACGTGCGAAAAGTGCTTCCAACGCGCCAAGTGGAACAATGTGTCAGATTGTTTCGCGGGCGCCATGAGGCGGGGTGAGTTGCGATGCAAAATGGTCTTTTTGTTTTGGTTTCATTTACACCTTCCTCACCTCTCTCTCCCCAATTTTTCCTTTCCAACCGCATTCCCTCAAAGTCTGTAACAACTTATGCCGAAAGTTTGCATGCTGCGAACCCAACCCGAGCACTGCTGGGTTTCTGTAAACATTCCCCAGTGCCGGAACATAAACAGAGCGAATGCGAATGCGAACTGTGTGCGAACCGTGGCCACGATCAACCAACTAACAGCAGCAGTCGCTGAAACATAAGTTGCATCCAGTTCTTTTTTGGCATTCAAATTCGGCGTGAGGTAGCGTCGAGATAGCCCTTTTTTGGTTGCGATGACGCAAGCGCATCGGCCGATCCGAGAGGATCCCTCGTGGGCCGAAGTCGATGTGCTGCCTGGTCGCACCGACGACGGATAATGTCGACACAGTGCCGAACGCCTCCGGAACGGTCGTGCGTACGGATCCAGTTGACCGTGAGCATCGGTCGCGTAAGGATGGTTCGCTGCCATCGCTAGCAGACCACACACTCGTACTAGCGCGCGTGCCATCGTGTGATAATAGTGGAGCGAAGCCGCGCTAACACTTCGACGCTGGTTCGACGTATGTCCAGATAGTTTATTTGTCTTGTGGCGGTGATGGTGCGGGCGTAATTTTTGTTTTCCCTCGGCTGGATTTGGTGCGGTCTCTGCTGGTATGTTTGCGGTCTTGGTTTTGTTTTTACGATCACGACCATCGGACCAGCACGGGGAAGATGCAGGATTTTTTTTGTTGTTGTTGTGTGGATATGATTATCCGTTATGAATTATTGCTGGGATTGTTTTTTTTTTTTTTGTTGCTCTCTTTCACTGCTGTCTCTGTCCGTGGAGGATTCAAGTGTGATAAACTATTTTTGGAAAAATGTTCCCCACGCGCTGCTTCGTCACCTTAGCATGGGTGGCGAGTGTGAGAAAATTTCGGTGCAATCGGTCGGAAATGTGATACATGAGCTAAGAAGAATTCCAATATGTGTGTGTGTGTGTAGGTGCTTGTGCGTGTGCTAAAGTGTGGTGGAAATCCAAAGGAAAAAGACCCATTTCGATAGGAAGACAGTGATTCGTGGCGGCCTTAAAAGCATAATTAATCGTAAAGATTGTCTCGATCGAACGATCGATCGACTGACTATTGCTTTCGGAACGTAACACGTGTGTGTCCGGACGCTATTTAACGATGGTGGAAAGTGAGACTTTTAGATGACGGTTGGACGGACTTGTTGCTTTGCCACCTGTCACCCGATAAACCCGTGGACCGTTTGATTGGTGGTTGGCATGGTGTCTGGAAGTGACATAAATGTGTCACGTTTCGTAATTGGAAGACGGCCATTACTGGACCAAGCAAGGACCGGTGCAGATAAATTAATGAAATCAAAGAATAGAAAACCCGGGCTGGAAAAGGTAGTAAAAGCGATGATTGATTTCTGCCTGGAGATGGTTATGGTTACGATGAGTCATCAAAAGACCTGGTCCAGCATTGCCAAGGAGTACCGAAACTTGGTGGAAGAATTCCTTCAAAAATTGGGAGAAGAAAAAAAATCTTTTTGCATCGGCAAACAGATTTCGTTGATCGCTGCTAAAAACTAGCGATCTCATAAATCATGTATCAGAAATTGCTGATTCAAACGTATTGCAATCACTTTGCATATTTCTTTTTTTTTCATTTTAAATCTCCTC
Source organism: Anopheles rivulorum (assembly GCA_018908115.1). Taxonomy (NCBI): domain Eukaryota; kingdom Metazoa; phylum Arthropoda; class Insecta; order Diptera; family Culicidae; genus Anopheles; species Anopheles rivulorum. The sequence continues at coordinate 6,034,249 of CM032178.1, forward strand.
TTTTATCATCCTTTACGTTGGTTTTTGCGAACGATTCATATGGTCTAGGATAGTGATTTTTTAACTCTGTCCAATTAAGCTCTGTATTTATTCAATAAAAATAAATTTGGACCATAGCGAAACGTACGAAAAGTACGTTACTGAAACATTTGAATATTGAAATTGAGGCTTATGGAATGAATGTACGTTTTAAAAACGTATTTTATGGACTGGAAATTGATTTTTAGACTCTTGTTTTGTGAATTTGTGAACGGCGAAAGTGATAAAAGAATGAAGTCCTAAACCGCAAACAAAAAAAGGGAATATTGGTTTTAATTTGCAAGCGCCTCGATTTGCGTTTCGTCTGTCGTATTTTATTCCTTAAGCTTTCCCATTCATTGTGGAGTATTAATTGCTTTGCTTAAGCCCTGTCCCAAGATTATAGGCAATCTATTTTCTTGTTTTTTTTTGGTAATTCAATCCAATGAATACGCTTGGCACGTGTTTCAAAGCAAATGGCAAACTCGCGCCAATCTGCGAATAGCATGGATCCTATCTGTAATCAACGAAGCTTTTTGTTGTTGTTGCAATTTGTAAATGAAAAACCTTTATTTATTGTTGTGATGGGATGGATTAAGAATTTCATCGAACCATATCATCATCATCTCGGTAGACATACAATACAACAATACAACGATTTGTTTGCCTGGTGTTGCGTGACTAAAGCTGACATTTAAGTATTAAACTTTTTTTTTAATGAAGGGTTTTTTAATAAGTATTTAATTTTTATTAACAAATATTCTGATAATTGTTTAGTTTAAAGCTGGCGTTTATCGTTTGAAACGTTCGCCAAATCGTCATAGTTTTTTGTTAATTCAATGTCATTCTTACATTTTATATCCCTTTTAAGAATCATTCACGTTCTCTAAAAATACCAATGTACAAAGAAATTTGTTATCGTTTAGAAAAAAAACTATCTAAAGCACTTAGGGTAATTTTGGTTAGAATTTGTTAGTAAAAAGCGGTTTAGATTACCAGCTGTACACGGTATTCTCTTGCAAGTTTACCTCCTAAATGTGTTGATTTTGTGAAATACACACAAACACGTATGGGGAAGTGTTCCGTAGTGCTCCAATATATGACCGACTTAGTTGCTCGACACACTAAATCCATTTTAGACGAACGTTCGCCTGGATGGCGCAATTCCTCTTTTCACTACTAGTGCCTAGTAAACATATCACGAAATAAAAAGCACCGGAACAAAAGAAACGGCGGAAAATATCATAAAAATGGTGCTTTAAAAATGTGTTGCCTCCGCTGCGTGTTGCACAGTGGCGGTGCAACATTATTCGTTACGCGTCGCATGTTGCGGGCTTGCTGGATGGATGGTGCTGCTACGGGTATACCGTATCGTTATCTAGCGCTACGAGTACGAGTAAAACAAATTTGATTCAAATGCTCACTCGTAAAGGGTCCGGTTGATCCGGCCGGAGAAGCAAAAGTACCAGAAGGACCAGCAGCACCAGCAGCAACTATACGGTACTTGTGCAATTCCCGTTTGCCCGTCACCGTGTTTCAAAATGGAGGCGATGTTTACCGAGCAATGCATCATGGTAGGATACAACAGGAGCTGATAACCCGGCACACTAGCCTCGTCACCTCGATACCCACTGTTGGCTGTTGGAATTTCCCTCCGTCCCTCCGTTCGTCCACACCTTGCCTTCCAGCCACAGAATCCAGAAAGGACGCACTGCTATCGGATGTGTTTATCTTTTTCCCAGGCCCGGCCATTTCTGCCCGTTCTGCTCGCTGCTCTGCAATTTCATTTCACCGTGGCTCAGCCGTGGTGAGCGGCTTATCCAGGACCGGGTGATGCCGGTGTTTGCCGGTGTACATGGCATGGCAAATTTTCGTATCGGTCGAACGGGTACGGGTGCGAGAGCATTCATTAAGCAGTGAAATAATAATAATAATAAAAATAATAATGATAATAATAATACTACCACTAGCGATAACGAATATGAAAAAAATGAATCGTGTGGCGGCCTATAAGAAATGTGAAGGTCCCCAACTCCCTCCCAGTACACGTGTATGGATGGATTAGAGCATGTGTGTGTGTGTGTGTGTGGTGTAGGTGTAGCTACTACTATCGACTGGATCGTGGAGCTGCAAGACGAAGAGCAATCGGCGGTAACAGCGCTAAGAAGCTCTCGGTCGATGCATTCAGCATTGCATCATCATCATCATCATCATCATTCACCCTAACCACCACCACCGCTGGTGAGAAACATTATGTTAAAACAGAACAATAGCGTTCATTAAAGTTGGATGGGTTAGGTGAACGTGAAAAATGCATCCCTGAAGATGGTCCGCAATCGCAAACAACTCCCCCTTCTCCCCCCACCCCCTCCCCCATCTCACATACGCACACGTGCTCTTGGCTGTTAAAAATCTCCGTCCCAACCTTAAGCCATCACCCCCCCTCAAATGGAGGGAGGAAAGAGGAGGGGGCGAGGCGGGGAGTGGTGAACCGATGAATAAGGCACAAGAGACCGGAATAATTTCAAAAAGTAAAAACTTAAAAAACATAGAAATAAAAACCTGTACAACCATCGGGGGGAGGGTGAGAGACAGTTTTGTCGAGGTGCTTTCCACCTCCCCAGGGGGGGGGGGGGGGGGTGGATTTGCGTGTTTGGCGGACGGAAGTTGGCGTTCCAGCTTTTTCCGCACGTTCCTTGCTTTTTTGTTTTCCTTTTTTTGTTGTTGTTGCTACTCCATTACCCTTACACGAAACAATGTCCTCCAATGGTAGAGAGAGAAAGAGAGAGAGGGGGAGAGGGATATGGATGGCGGGTGGATGAGTGGTCCATGTTGGCGCACCGGGTCCATTCCATCCATTCATGCGGCCATTTCGCAAATGGAACCGAGCGTATGAATTTAAATATGCCTGTTTTCTCTGTGAGTGTGTGTGCACACACCCTTATGTGTGTATATGTGTGTGTGTGTTTCAGTCGTTTTTTTATGCCGTTGCGTTTTGGTTTTGTTTCTCGAAAAAGTTCAACTACGGGCGTGTAGCGAGTCATTAAAGCGAATGCTCAATGCTGAAGTTTATTTTGCACTGCACTCCATCTCCAGCGGCGTACAGCAGGAGCGCTTCGGGAATGGGCAGGGAAGCAAAGGGACAGCACGTCCATTGTCTGCCCTTTTATTCGACCTATTTGTTAAACATCGTCCACGGCACGGGGTTTTTTGCTTTTGCCTCTTCCCCATCCTCTTCTTCTTCTATTCATGTGTGGATGTATGTGTGCGTGGTGCCTACAGATGCATTGCTGCTCACCTCAGTGCCAGCGAAACAGCACGCACTTGCTAACCGCACTCAATTATGGCCACGAGAGAGACATCCCAGGGTGGCGAGTCTTTGCCGGGGAAAAGTTCGTGCGAACACATCCCACACGTCGTCCACGTTGAATGAACGGCGTGGTGGCCT